>VBSM01001118.1:17622697-17650489 GCA_008086735.1 Cheirogaleus medius | reverse complement strand
CTCTGAAAGATGCCCAGAGAAACCATTAATATAAGACCAAATGCTAATAACATATTAGAAAAACAAAATGACACCCAGGGAAATAACCATGACTCTTTGCTTAAGAAAAAGACTAGAAACAAACCAATGCAAAAGAGACGACTAAGCCCAACCTTGGTGGAAATAAAAAATCAGAGTCATGATTAAATAAAACACAAAGGGAAATCTGAGCCATTATTCCACAGAAAGCAAATCTTGTCTTGACATTTACGGAGATAACAGAGCAGATGGGGCTGAAGCAATTGCTATCATCTACTTTGCTTTTTAAAATACTGATAAACAGCCAATTCACTACAAATAAAAAATTATTTTTTAAGACTACTTTTTTCCATCAATCTCTACAGGATGAAAAGGCAAAAAAGATAAGGATTGGAGAAAGAGGAAAGTCAATGCATTTGAACATGAAAAAAAGTAGAACTGATACAACAATTAAAGAGGTCAGCTGCAAACAATGAGAGCCTGGCAGCACAGTGGGGAGGTCACAAGACCAGACCTCAAGGCAGGTTCAAATGTTGACCTTACTGCTTCCTTCCTTAACTGTAGACATGTGCCCTCTAGGCCTCAGTTTCCTTATCTGTAAAATGAAAAATGTAAGAATACCACCTTCATAAGGTTGTTAAATGGAAGAAATACATACATATAACAAAACTCCACCATGGTACATGTGACTACTGAACCCTTGAAATGTGGCTAATGCAGTGGGAAAATGGAATTTTTAATTTACTGGTTTAAATTTTTAAACTGATAATTAAGTTACTGGAAAACTTCTTAAAAATGTTTGCACCATACTTAGCATGGGAATCTACTTATCACATGTAAATTTCATAAAATCGAAATACAGATCAAGTGTATCCGATACAAATTCAGCATCTGAATTGAGATTTGCTGTAAATGTAAAATTCATGCCAATTGTCAAAGATTATAAAAAAATTGTAAAATACTGCAATAACTTTTATATTGTATACATGCCAAAATGGTAATATTTTTCTTATCACAGGTTAAATAAAATGTATGGTTAAAATTAGTTTCCATTATTTATTTTACATTTTGTTATGTTGCTACTAGAAAATTTGAAATTGCACCTAGAGCTTATATTACATTTCTGTGAGTGCTGGCTTAGAACAATGCCTGAAACATAGTAAATATAATAAATATTATCTACTACTGTTATTCCTATTAATATTATCATTATTAATTGTTGGATGCAAGGCAGCTTAGGGTGACCTAAAAACAGTTAAAACATGTCTCTACCTTCTGGACCTCAAAGTCTAGCAAAAGAAAAGCAGACATATTATAACAGCTGTATAGCACACAAATTAAATATGTAGCTGTGAAAAAGAAACTTATAGGAAAATAAATGCACAAAAAGTATAGAATATGCATTGAAAACTTTTGAAATCGCCGTTCTAAACATCAACAGAAATCAGAATTAATGTGTGACAATCATCCAATTGGATCAGATCCAGATGAAAACAGAAAAGAAAAAATCATATAAGGAACTAACACTACACAGACTGAAGACAACGTCTGCTGTTTGTGGACAGGCGGTTTTGCTCCTGCCGGGCACAGGCCTGATCCATTGAGGCAAGGGGTCCTTTGCTCCCCTAGCCCAGCTAACACCAAGAGCCAACTGGGTAGGTACTGTAGCAGGATTTGGATCAGGCCATAAAGATCGGGCAGACATACGCCGGAGAAATGTAGGGTGGGGCCAAACTCTCCCTAGGATGGGAGCTGGAACAGGAGGCCCTGTGCATGCATTCATCCAACAGAACAGGTTCAAGACTGTTCACAGAAACATGACTCATAATAACCAAAGACTGGAGATGATAACACAAATGAAGATCCCTAACAGGAGAATGGATAAAAGGAATGTCACAATGAAGAACAAACGATTGCTAAACATTGCATGGATGAATCTTAGAGATAATACACTGCACAAAAGAAGTCAGACACAAAAAATAGAAAATACTGCATGATTCTATCTGCAAGAAGCCCAGGAACAGGCAAAACTCAACTATGTAATAGATGTCAGAATGGTGGTTACCGCTGGAAGAAGGGGACAGGAAGTAACTTACCAGGAAGGAACAAGAGGAAACCTCTAGGAAACTGGAAACACAGTATATCTTGATCTGGGTATAGGTTACATGGGTATACACGGATGTAAAAATTCATGAGCTGTACACATCATACACTTTGTGTATGTTAAACTTCAATTGAAAAATAAACTCAAATAAGTTTTTTAAAGGTCTTGTGAGCAAATAACTGCATTTACCAAAAAAATGAATCTACTCAGCCAAAATTTATTTCCAAATGGCATCACCCAACATCTCCAAATGCTTGCATGAGTGTACACTTTACGGACTGCAAAACACTGCAAGAAGTTATGTGCACCATTTTATTCTATGAGCCTACAGCCATGCAATAGAGAGAGATGTTTAAGGTAGCAGGGCCCCCAACTTTTCTGGCACCAGGGAGCGGTCTCATGGAAGACAATTTTTCCACAAATGGGGAGGTGGGGGGAGGGAGGCGTAGCTCAGGCAGTGATGAGAGTGATGGAAAGTGGCCGTAAATACAGACGAAGCTTGACTCAATGTCCCGCAGCTCATTTCCTGCTGTGCGGCCCGGTTCCTAACAGGCCATGGACCAGTACTGGTCCGCAGCCTGGGGCTGAGGACCGCACTTTTAAGGGATGATCTTACACATGCTTTAGGGTTGTGATACCCAATCTTCTGAGTCTCAGGGCACTTGTTTAAAATTAGAGATTTTGGGGTACCACTCCTAATCATTCTCCATCCATGAGTCTGCAGTGGGGCTGAGAAAACTGTTTTCAAAAAAGATCGCCCAGTGATTCTGAGTGGAAACCACTTCTGCATAAAAAAATCAACTTATGACACGGAGAATAACTGATACTTAAGTGGTTCTGGATGAAAAACTGGACTCTGCAACTTAAAGAAATGTCACTGCAATCTCTGTTGCTGGATTTCAGTCAAATCTGCCAAGAATGCCATTGTAATGTAACTTTTACTTTAATGGCAAGGACAAAAAAGGCTTAAATATAATATATATAAAAGTAACATATAATATATTGGATCCAGAGGAAAATGACCATCTTCAGTGATGCCTGTGTTGTTATATTCTTTCAAGGAGCAATCAGAGCAGTTTGGAACTAACTCCTCTTATACAAGTGACATAGATAATTTGCTCAGGAAGGCTGGTTTTGGCTGGCAAAGCTGATGCTATAAAGTACTAGAAAAGGTGTTAGTTCTACAGCCATCTTCCTCCTGGCAAGTATCAGAATATCCTGGTAATAGATATCCACAAGCAACTTAGGCCTATATTTCTTTTTTCAGTAGATCCCCACTTGCTAATTATGCGGATTAGCATAATCTGTGACTTACGGATCCATATTTTTTAAAACCATCACTTCTGCTAACAGACTTGGAGCTCTGCTGCCTGGAGTTAAGAGAAACTGCTGTCATCCTTATATAATGCAAAGGCGAAATCAACCAGGATGCTAAGGAAAAGTAATCTTTTAAAACCTGCTGTTGTGACACAAACGGAGGGCAATGCCAATCTGCCACACATAGTAACTGTTGCTAGGTAGGCTGGGGTGGGAAACACCAAGCTAAAGGGGTCAATTGAATTAAGTTTTGAATTAAGCCAAATTCAAAACTACATATGAAAGGCTGGAGAAGAGAACACACCCACATTTGAAGCTCACATAAAATTATAACCAATCTAATAGAGAAAAGGAAAATGTGTTTAAATACATGGAATTCATTCTGTGTCATCCTTCAATTCTAACACCAGAAAACAGAGGTCGTTCCTGTTATGGAATGTTCACACGACAGCACATTCAGCTGTACTTTTCATGTAATTTTTCAGCTGAATACAGCATTTCTAAGTCATAAAGGCAGGATTCGAAAATATTTTCTCTTAAGAAATAAAAGAATGCTTCAACTAATGTGCACTTCTGTTTGCCCTGAATCTATTTTGCACTACAGTAAGTGACCAAGTTCTACATCTATGGTGGAAAATGTGGATGGCTTCACCCAGATTCATCTGCTCCCTCCACCCTCAGTTCATAACAGCTGTGATGAACCCTAAAGGGCTCTAAAAGTGGGCCCTGATTTATCTCAAGCAATCAGGGTAACTCATTCCCCTATCACAGAGATTGGTTTATATAATCCAGGCCTAAGCCAGTGGGAACAAGGCATCTCCCTGGCTCCAGAGACTGGTTCAGAAATGCACCAATCCACCCAAAGCTCCATATTTTGTTGGGGACTCAGAAACTCACACTCCTTCAATTTGGATAATGTCTTTGGGAGATACAAAGCTAAAATTGCTGCTCTGCCTTTGCCATTCTGAGGGGAGACAGCCTGAAGTCAATACACCAAAGGGCAGAACCAAGAACGATCCCAGAGACCCAGAGCCCTGAACAAACCATGCCTAAACCCCACCCTACCATTACTCTTCTGTGAGCTAATAAACTCCTATACCACATAAGCCAGTCTGGAATTGGGTTTTCTGCTACTTGAAGGAAATAAACAAACATAAAATGCTACCTGATAAAATACCTTCCAAGTAATACCAAATTATATCTATATAGAACTGCATACTTCAAAAGTTTCCATATACATAATTTCTTTTTTTTCCCTGCCTGACTAGGAAGATAGGTATTATTGACAACCCAGTTTTACATCAAAGAGGATGGATTCAGAGTAAACAAAATTAATAAGAAAAAAATGGCTATCACCACTGTTATGTTTACAACGCTGACTACGTGCTAGGCACCATCCTCAACGCTTCGCTTGTGCCCATTTCTCACCTTATATGATAGGTACTATTATTGTCTGCATCTTACAGCAAGGTTTTGAGAAACAGAAGTCATCAGTTCTGAAAAGTGATAAATGATGCATCCAGAATAATGTACAAGCAAAAGCCACTAGTCCGGGCAAGCAGAAAACTCTCTCCTCACTCCCAAGCTCACTGCTACTCCACTACCACCCACTCCTCTCCAAACTCACAACTCTCAGAAATCACCCAAGGTGAGTCAAACGTGTTCTTGGATGACACGAACAATAAACTTATCTGTATCATGAAATGGCTGCTTTTTAAAAGCTTCTTTGCCAACGAAACCAAGTTCCTACAATTTAGCACCCAGTGAGTACAGGTGTACATAAAGCACACTTCCATACGACCAGGCAATCTTTTCCTTCCCGACTGTGGCAATAAATATGCAGTAAGAGCCCATCGGCGCACATGCCTCACTGAAAAAGATCAGAAGGAAAATCCCTTATGTGTTCAAAATAATTTATCGCATGGTACCAACATTTAACAGGGCGCATATGACTTATTTCTGAGCCTTTTGCTCCAGAAATGTTATTCAAAAGTAAGAACCAGCATATACCCAGAATACCTTTATTTATGAGTGGTTCCTCTAAGATAAGAACTGCCATGGAAAATATGGTAGGTTTGGCATTAGTAACAGCATCACAGGTGGTTCTGGGAATAGCTCAGCTCGGCCTCTGACCTTGCCAAGTGCTATAGCACTGACAGTCATCTCCCCTATTAATTACCAAGTCCCAGTCGCAGAGAACAATGAACCTAGTTTATTACTCTGTCTTTCATCTTAAAAAAACAGTTGCAAGAGCAGAGCTTTAGAGAAGGGAGAACACATGGTTTGATGGAAATTAACAGTCAGAGTCTAACTTTAATGAGAAGTTGAAAAATTAACAACTGCAAACTATATAAAGTGCAGTAACATCTTTTTTCTCTCACTTTAAGATCAAGGAAGAGCCAATGAAATAGTATGTGTGAATGCACTGAAAAAAGATAAAAGGCTTTGCATATGGGGGTACTGACAGTGACTTTTTGTTCAGACACAAAGTCATCCACAATAGTCTGCAAATTAAAACAAGGAGACAAATAATTTCTCATACTCTCTTTCAAGTCACCTTTATGGCAACTCCCAATTCCAAAACCTCCCTCCTTTCAATACTCTCTTCTACGAAAACATGGAAGGAAAGAACGAACACATGAACACACACACACACACACACACACCCCACTGGGGCTAGCAGGAGGCAAAGGAGCAAGGAGAATAGAGAAAAAAGATGCTTGTGGCATATTTTTGTTGCAAAAATGGCAAGAATCATTGCTCTCCCTGTAAGCATGCCTTTGGGCATTCCCCTCACACCTAACTCTGGTTTTAGCCATTCTAACTTTAGGCAATTAGACACTAGCAAATGAGATGCCTGTGAAAGCTTGGAAAATGCTTTGGATGATGGGGATTATCCTCTCTTACCATTCTTAGGCCCCTGATACCTAACCTGATGGAGGATAAGAGACACAAGGCCAAATCATCCCCCGCTGACATGGAGCCAACCACCAGCCATGCCAGTGAGGCCACCTTGGGCATGAGTGAAGGCAGGAGAAATCCACCCAGGCAGCCTGGACCACAAAATCATGGGAAATAACAACGGTCTGTTGAACACGCTAGGTCTGGGGGCAGTTTGTTCTATTGCAAAGTCCTTAAACTTGTCCTAGAACTTCTCAGAAATGGGAGAACAAGATGAGTTCAACAATTATTCATTGAACACTTCCCAGTTATAAAGAACTAATACACAAGACACTAGAATTTATGAGAGATTCAAGGATGAGCGAAATACGTTCCCTGACCTAAAGGAGTTTATAATCTAACAGAGGGAATGACGGGCATATGGATTGTTACAACAACATGAATTATCAAATGCCATTCTCTCCCATATCCAGGGATGTGTGTCGTTCTTTCTCATTCCTCCAAACAGCAGCCATGCAGGGCCTTTATAATCATCCAGTCACTCAGCGTTCAGATCTACTGAGCAGTGAACAAAACAGAAACTGTGTCCTCATGGAGTTTATATCCTAAGGAAGCAAATTTATAAAATGCTTTCTATGTTTCAAGAGCTTTTCAAAGTGCTTTAGGAGTGTGTGTGTGCAAGTGTACAAACATGTGTGTACATAAACATACATAAATTCATTTAGCATAAGTTATCTTTTTATGCAAATGTAATTAATAAAGTACCAGAATTCAAACAGGAAGACTTACTTGTTTTACATAATCTCAGGCCTCAAACACCAGAGAGTCTGGGATCAGGACTATACTTTGTTTTATCAACAAATGTATTTGAATTCTGTTCTATTAAAAATCAGAGGACTAGACTAGATGAGACTATGGGAGCTTTATGAAAGAATACCCAATTGTGAAGAAAAGTCTTCTAGCACTAGAATGTGATCTCCATGAGGGCAGGGATTTTTTTTGTTTCGCTGAGTGTACCCAGTGCCTAGGACAATGTCTAATATGTAAGGTGCTCCCAATACACATGCTTAATGAGACAGGTAGGAAGGGATAAACTGAGGCAAGCTGGGAAAGATATTCTATTTTGGGGAGAATATTTTTTTAAACTCATGGTAATGGTGGGAATTTCTTTATCAACACAGGCAGCAATCCTAGTTTTTTAGAATGGCAGTATGTCAAAAGGATGCTCACCACCTTTTAGCTCCTCTTTGCCAAAAGCAGCTTTCAAAAAGTTTGAAAAGTTTTCCAAAGTTTGAAAATAAAGTTTTTAGCAACTATAAAAATGCAACTCACAAGAAAGTCACTGACATCCTAGGGGCAAGACTTGCACACGGACTGCACTAACACAAAGGTGCTGAGTTGGACTGACTCTATTTTTACAACAAAAACCAAAGGGAAGAGAACAACGACTTCTAAAATTCTCACTGCAGCTAATCTCTGCTTCGATGAATGCTTGCAAAATTCAATATATTATCTCCATGTAGCCAAATGGGCTCTAGAGACAACACTTTGTATTTTTAAAACGGCGGTAACTAACTATAAACAGTACGTCTGACTGTCTTCAGTTCAGAATTTTGAACCATCGAATTGACCAAACGGTTGCTGATAAAGCAGCAAAGAACCCATTGCTTAAGGAGGTATCTCCTCCTTAATCTAAAATCTGGGGGAATTGATGCCCATAAATAAAATGCTACCCCAGACCTTCCCCCAGGTTCAATTCTTATCCTGAGAAGAAGTCAAGATGAACTGCTTTTAAAGGAGAGCCGTCACAAAACTGTTGTCTCTCTTGTGCCTTGTTTGTAGGCTTTCCAGAAACCAGAGCATTCGGTGCCCTGGGCAGCAGGAATCCAGAAGACCACAAGAAGCTTGTTCCACAAACCTGACCTGCTGCAAGCCTGCGGAGAAACAGCCCCGGTTATCAGTGCTCCTTCCAAATCCATTACACTCCCAACACACGTCTCCTCCAGGAAATGGAAAACTGCAGGCAGCCAGGGAAAAAATCTTTTATAGGTTGCCATAATCTTCCAGAGACAAAAAATTCAGTGGATTGATTCTATTATAAAACAGAAATAAGTTGGTTGAAAGCATGCCTCTCCGTGAAATTGAAACTCAGAAAACCTTAAGCCAGAAAAGGATCCCAACTTCATTTTACTACATTTCCTATTAGTCAAAACATTCTGCAAGAGTAAAAAGATCTCTTCCATCAGTTTGCTATCCTCCCCTGCCATGGGCTTATAGTATCCTGCTGCTTCTATTCCCCTACAGAAGGCGCAAGACACCAGCACAATTTAAACTTAAACCATTTGTGTTAGGATCCCATCATCACATGGACTCAAATATGTTCCATCCTCCAAATTCAGTTCAACAAACATTAATTGTTAACTGTGTATAAGATACCTAAAATTTCTACATAATTAAAGTCTGAAAAAAAAAAGACAACTTCAATTAAACTTGTACAAATTGCTTTTCCAAGCAAAAGCCTCTCCAGTTAGGCGCCTGCACGTGAGCACCTGCTTCCTCCTCTCCCGGCCCCCTGCTGCGCCATAGCCAGAGCCCTGTGCTGGGCAATGAAAACACCAAATCCAGCCAAATGCTGGAGCAATCAAAGAACATGTTTTCGGCAAGGAAGAGACCCTACTTATTAAAAAATGAGAAGAATAACCGATGCTGGAGGGATGCAAACAGAGAGCACTCTCAGGGCTGCAAGCACCACTTCGCAGTTCTGCTCTGGACAGACACTCATGGAGGCATGGCTCCCTTCCGCCACACCATCTGTCAGAAGGTTGCCGGCGTGGTGCTGCCATCCAAACTGCCTGTGAGTTATTTTGAAGCACAGAGCTCAAGGAGTTATTTGGAAGCCAGATGATATACCTTGAACATTTTTCTTTAACCGTTTATAAAACGCTGGAACAGAGAAACAAAAATGTGTGCAGGAAAGATAAACCCAAAAGGGGCATAAAGACTGGCTGTGGGTGGGGGGTGGGGGGAGTGAGGGGGGAGGTGGGGGGGTAGGAGGAGAACCCGAGAATAGAGAAAGAATTTGGGGACTCCTCCTCTTAAAGGATCACTTGAAAAAATTCAGCAGCAATAAAACATAGGGGACTTGTAAAAAGCCCGGCCAGAAGGTACACTCAAGGGGTACTGAGTGGTCACTTTGTAAACCACTTCGAGCACTGTGCAATGAGCACAATTTTGTAGCTGGGCAACAGGGGAACCAATACAAAGGGCCTCAGGAAGCCAGTGATGTCAAGGCTTGGAGAAGCTGGATTTATCACAACATTAACTTTGAGAGTCACTGCATTTTAAGATAAATTCAGCCAAGATGAAAATCACACCGGGGCAGCATTCTAGGAAGAGAGGAGAAAGACTCAAAAAGAGAGGAAGCGTATGTGGACACACCAGGTTCTGAGCAGCTGGCAGTGCAGCCCAGAGACTGACTGTGGAGCACACTTGGGGGTATCAAACAAGGTCTAAGCACAAAACAGAAACCACTTCAGTATTTAAGTACAGGGAATTGATTACTCAGCTGAAGGAAGAGCTGGAAAGCCATCGGGGATAGTGAGGACACCTAACAAACTGGCAACAGCAGCATCACCCCTAGGCGGGAGGTGCAAAGAGAGCAGAGGGTGTTTCTGGACACCAGGGCTGTGTCACCAGGCAGAACTGCATCCACTATGGGCCAGTGGTCACTGCGGAGGCCGGGGCCTCAAAGAAGAGTTGAGGCTGGTCTTTCTCTCTCCAGTTTCCCACAAGGGGTCCCATGGGAGCCCAGGAAAGGGCAGCCCACAGCGGTCAGCCCCCCTACAATATAGGGCAAGGCAGGAGAAGGGGAAGAACAAATCCGAGGGTACAGAAGCCCAAGGCCACTCCACCTTTCCTCAGTGGATCTGACTCAGCACTCGAACTTGAAGGTGCGGACACATCACCTGGGGCTCACAGTGCAGGGCAGATTCAGATTTGGGAAGCCAGGAGTGGGGCCTGAGAGCTTGCACCAGCTCCCAGATGACGCTGATGCTGCGGATTCATGAACCACACTTTGAACAGCAAAGATCTAACGGACTCAAATGAGGCACTGAGCTTTAATCAAAAGGAATTCGGCCAGATTCCCTCCAAGAAGAAGAACACAGAGTGATATATGACCTTCTCAAGCAGGAATGAGAACAGCACAATGCCACACACAGGGAGGGGCATGGCCAGCGCAGGCTGCTGCTGCCTGCACCAAACGCCCTGCCACTGTTCCCATGTGGTCATCACATTTGCACGGTTCAAGGTTGTTACGGGCTGAACTGTGTCGCCCCACAATTCATATGTTGACGCCCTATAACCCCGGTACCTCAGAATATGAGTGTACTTGCAGATAGGGTCTTTAATTAAGTTAAAATTAATTAATTAAGGTGATTAAAACAAGGCTGTTAGGATGGGCCCTTATCCAATCTGACTGGTGTCCTTATAAGAAGAGATTAGGGCACACAGAGGGAGACCAGGGGTGCCGGCACACAGAAAAAAGGCCATGTGAGGACACGGGGAAGACGCCATCTGCAAGCCACGGAGGGCGGCCTCTGGAGAATCCCACACTGCCAACACCTTGATCTTGGACTTCTGGCCTCCAGGACTGTAAGCAAATACATTTCTGTGGTTTAAGCCCCTCAGTCTGTGGTATTTCGTTTTGGCAGCCCTGGCGGATTTATACAAAGGTTTTTATTTTTGTTTCTTGACATTAACTCAATCCCGAAAATTTTCGCTGCATGGCTGCTCTGTGAGAAGCAGCGTTCTAGGAGCTGGCTCGCAGAACGACAGAGATCGTCCCTGGCCAGATCCTGCTCCTGCTTTCCGTGTGTGAGAACTGGCAGAAAGAGGGGGAAACCAATGCCACCTAATTCAGATGATGAGGGATGCTATGAAAGAGGTAAAACCAAATGCTGCAGGAAACAAAATTCATCCTAACTGGGAAGTGGAGGACAGGAAGAGAGATCAGGGAGGGAGGGCTTTAAAGTGGATTCTGACCAAGGCACAGGAAGGGGAAAGCATCCTAAAAGATGGAGTGACATCAGCAAAGGCCAGGAGAGACAAAAACAAACAAACATACAAAACACAGTGCCCCAGGGCACACAAGGCCCAGCCAGCCAGCAGGCAGGGCGAGGCAGGGATGCCAGGGTGGTGGGCACAGAGAGAATATGACAGGGCTGATGAAACTGAAGGGGAGACCAGGGCCTCTGGGGCCAGGCAAGGGAGTTTAGACCTCAGAAAATGAAGATTAATGAAAATGAGGAAGGCAGATTAAGAAGCAAGAGAGTGGAGACACAGAGTATGGTGTGGAGGATAATAAAACTCTCTGTCACGACCTAACTGCCTAAGACCTGCCTTTTCAAGATAAACACATGTTCTATTGTCAACTACTTCCAAGATAACTCAGCATTTTGTGATCTCTTACCCTGTTAACCTGGATATAAGGAAGAGGTTGCCATCCGCTGCGATTTCCAAGCTGGGAACTAGGGTATGTGCCAGTTCCAGATGGGTGTCGTGACCCGGTGAGTCACAAAGGGAACAGAAGCCTAAGATCTGAGTTCCAAGTCCCACACATCAAAGCCAGAGGCTCCAGCCTCTAGCACCACATTGCCACAAGCTCTGCTGAAAACAGAGCCTGCTGCGGAGTATATGCCCATCCGATGGTCTCTCACTCTCCCTCCACCCTCATGCAGCAAAACCTTAGATTCTACTCATCCAGGGCAAGAGAACCACAGACTAGATACAAAAAGAAAGGAACAGTTACTCCTTGTTTTTGAGCAACCAAGAGCTTAGGATGTGGTGACTTTCAGGGACATTTAGGGAACTTTCAAGGATAATTCTGACTTCAGGGGCCCTTTACCCTACACACTGACTTTAGACTCTTACTCCTATGTGAGAGGATTCCCCTATACCTGCAGTACCTCCCCAGAATGCATGTATGCTGGTAAACTAATCTCCAGTCTCATAACTCACAGAAAATACAAGCAAGCATACGGCATAGGGAGTTGCCACTGAGTTGGGGTGGGTTTTATGCAGCATTACTGGAACTGACAGAAACTGACTGATAGAAACACATACGGCAGAAATACGGAAAAGTATCACACAAAGCACAGATACAAACCCATCCAGCAACAATCGACTTCTAAAGAATGCATTCGTAAAAAGCATTTGAGTAGCCTTCTTCCTCTCCTTAGCAGCCCTCAGGCACTGTCTTCCAATAAGCGTTGAAGACAGCCCTTAAGATATCAAATGTGAGCAGAAAATGGCTGCAGACTTAAAGCACAAATATCAGCAGAGAAATCTAAAATGGGCTTACAAGGGAAAAATTGAAATAGCATTTGCCTTTCTCATAACCTTTAATACCTAGCACCTATCACATTGTTTCCTTCTCATCTGAAGTCATAAAAAATAAAAATAATTAGATTTATAAAAAGTGGGATTGGAATTGGAGTAGGATTTAGCTTCTGTGCCCAAAATTACCTTATGAGAAAAAGCATGATTTGTTCAGGGTTCTCCCTGCCAGGACTGGGGGTGGACACCTTTGCAGAGGCAGTGCACAGTGCAAGGAGAGACGCCACCGCAGCAGCAGAAGAGATGAAGCTTAAATCTTTCAATTTCTTGCTGCATTGCCTCCTGTGCTAACGGGCACGATACATGCTAATGACTCTTCAAATAGCTAACTATTTCATTTCTTTTTTTCCTTAAATGGAACAGATTTTTGTCCTCCTTCCGTGGCAGATTTCCCGAGGAAAGTCATATCATGCCATGAAAAGTCAAACGACTTGGGCTTCAGGGGCTGCAGCACCACCTCTTAGAGTGGATGCAGCTTAAACAACAAAACAAAAAAGTCACATCTTTGGCGAGCTTATTCCACACATGACTATTCTGAAATATGAGTGAAGTCCTTGTTCGGTTTCCTGCACAAAAATCTCTCAACAAAGGAAACACTGAAGTACTTCAAAATAATGTGCCATTACCATTACAATCAAGAGAGAGGAAAGAAAGGCCTAAACCCTCACTTATTGCAGTGCAGAAGTAGCTTGAAAGTATCTTTCTAGGAGCATCACACCCACCACCATCTAAAACTTAAGCACGACCTCTGACCTCATGAGAAACAGCCTTTTTAACCCCCAGAGCAGGCCACGTTGCCTACATGACACAAGGACAACTTTAGGTAATATAACACTGACCCTGCACTCTGAATCAGCTGTTAGATGCAGAACTCAACAGTGAATCCAGGCCTTCGGAAGTGCACCCCGATGCAATAGTAATTGGGTGTGCCATATTCATGCGCAGGGGATCCAAGTTAGGGTTCTCCCAAGACGTTCAGTTAAACCTCATTTAGCCAGCCTCACCAACATCAGACACAGATTTTAGTCGTTTGGGAAAGTTTCACCTCAGCAGATCTCAGAAACAAACCTCAGATTCAACAGCCCCTGAATCACCTCTCCTAAGGCTTAAAGTCAGCCAGATGCTATCAGAGCACACAATTCGAATCTGAACCTCAAACCTGGTGTGGCTGACCCTCAGTAGAGTTCAGAGGTTTACTACCAACTCAGCAGAAAATGTGAACAAAAGGAAACTTGTATTTGGAAGCATCAAGTATGAAAATGGAAGCTATTATTGACATCCCTTCATGGTGAGTCTTGCTAGAAGTGCAGACCATCCCAGTCTAGTCCTTCAGATACACAGAAAAATATTATCATAGGAAATTACTAGTTTAGAAATTTCTCAACTCTGGCCATGCTATGCAAGCATATTCTACAGTGCTGCCATGGGAAGTATTTTTTTCATTTAACATATCGCTTTTATATTGGCTTTAACAAAAGCAGAAAGACAAAGTGGATGCCCTTAAACATTGAACAAAGTTCTAATGTGTGCTGAGTCAAAAATGGAAAAACCTCTAACAAGTAAAAGCAAACATCTTAAATATCAACATAACCTGGACTTGTTAAAACACACAGTTTAATGTCTAATAGCTTCCTTCCCCATTTCTTCAAAATCAAACCAGAACCCCCATCCCACAAAAGTTATTCAATGGCTCCACCAATTTTACCTTAATCAAAGCACACAATTGCCATGTTTGAGGAAAAATAGAGGAGTTTTACTTATGTAATCCAGTATAGTAAAACTAAACACCTTTTTATAGTCCTTACTTTCAAAATATTTTGGGTTTCATTCCACTTATTTGTCCATTCCTTGGTCAATTCTTGAACCTAAAAAAGAAAAATAAACATATGTGACTGCTCCTTACAAACATGTTTAAGCTTTTCTTCTAGAAAGTTTCCAAATTCTAATAGCTCATGAAAGTATGCATTATAATTTTAATTAGATAGCAATTTCTACCTCTGAAAAAACCATCACCAAATATAAAGCAAATAAGCTGATCTCATCCTACAACCTATGTTATTGCAAAGGAAATAATAGACAGAAATTTGTCAATTAGGCTAGAATTTTACAAGAGTCTTTTTCATGGCGTACTTAAATAAAAGCTGCTTCCTCGGATTACTAACCAAAATTACAAGTTCAAGGATGACAATGTCCCATTAAATGGGTTATTTTTTCCTGACTATGCTTTATGTCCTAAGAAATAGTGATTTATTTTCCTTTCTAATTAGATGTGGTGATTAAATCACCTTGGATGCTGCAGAGTTTTTTTTTTTAGGGGATAATTTGCTTTTGTAGCTAATTAATAGGGTTTATAAATCTCATTCTATCTTTTTTTAAAAAGGTGCTTCTTTAATTGACTCTCTTAGTAAAAGCAAAATGCTTGATAAAAATCACTTCTTTCCAGTCTGCTCTAACTTAGGGGAGAAAATATCCGCAACTGTTGAACACAGCACGGTTGGAAATTGCTTCTAAAAGTTAATAGAAATATTCTGCTAGTTTCATAAAACTTTTAAGATGATCCTAGTGATTAATTCATTAAGAAGCAAAAAGTGATATTTGAATTGAGAGATAGGAAAAAAAAGAATGGAAAATGTGTTCTCTGTAAAGGAATATCCCTAGGGCTACAAGAGAGCAGCTGCAGAAAGGGGAGAACTCATCCCTTCTAAGCCTTTTCCTTTCAGCACCTTCACCATTCCTGCCACCTCCTTATTCCCGACAGCAGGCCCCGCCCCGTTTAAGCCTACTGGTCACCCTCCCCAGTAAGTGTCCCTATTTCAGCAGGCCAAAATGTATGCACAGACTCCATCTGCTTGTACTCTCACTGCTATATGCCATGAAGTACAGTCATTGGAAAGGGTACTCAAGTCAGCGGACTAGTGAAAGGAAGCATTTGTTACTGACAAGGGAGGGTCTGGAGTGATGGTCTATCCAAGAGGAAAACCAGACACCTCTCACCCACTTATATTCAATCATTCCATGGCCACTTACTTTACTCCATTTACTTTTTACTCCTCAATTTACCTCAAATAAGACTCTGAGAATTCTAACTTAACTTTTTTTTTTTAAATAATGTCACTTCTTTTACTAGGCATTGGTGTTAAAATCTATGATCTTCTTGGTGAAAAACAAAAGAAACAGGACTGAAAGAACCTAAGTTTGTTTTCTGCTTGTTTTTAATAGTTTGATAAGACAGACTATCCTGATTTCTCTGAAACTGTACCCCAGTACTTCATTTCATCACTTGAGTGACACCAACCCCACAGACTCTTTCTTATAAGACAGCAGTAAAAGTCTGATGGCTTTCAAGACTTTTTGTTTTGGAAATTATTTCAGAGAGGGAATATTCTTATGCCTTCTCTCCCTACAGAAGGGGGAAAGACTAGCATATTGAATTCACTAATTTATACTAACCAGTTAATAGATTCTCATTAGCAATTTTTCTGAGAACACAAAGTGCAACAATAAATGATTCTGCATTTTGCCAACAGGTATGTTCTCACTGAAGAAATGTGAGAGAATCAATACCTTTAAATTTCAATCAGATAATTCTAGCTTTAAAAAATTATAAGCATGCCTTGGATTTATTTTACCCTTGTATTTAAGTCACATAATCTTCATTTAAAACATTAACAAAAATGCAAACCGGTGATACCACCTCTAACAACGTGATCAGTTGATGAGATTTATAATCAAGCAGACTGCAAACAATTAGAAAGGGTCAGCAAAAAACTAAATGAAAATTTAGACAATGTTAGCAATAAGATAGGCAGTCATTTCTGTCATAGCATATATAATACATTCAAATTAATATGTTTATTGGTTTCTATTAACTTGTCATGAAAACTGTTACTGAGAAACAATTTAAGACTATATCTAATCTTAAATTATAGCATTCAAAATTAGAATTTGAAGCACTAATATATAAAATTTCATGAAAATAGGGATTAAGAAATCAATGTTTTTACTAATGCTATTATCAGCATATTAATCAGCATAATTATCCAGGGATGTGTCAACAAGTTCCTAACTACAATCCAATTTTTATCTTCCATGCTGTATATTCTTAAAAGAGCTTTTACCAAGAGAATCCGATTTTTTCTTAGTCTGTTTTAACCATTTAGCACCATGAACAAAATCCACTCCTAAAATTGTTCTTAATGTCTGTTTCTCTTTTCACAGAAGGTTTTTAAAAATAATAACAACAACACAGAACCAGGTCAGCCACGAAACTGGTTTTCCAAAAGCACAAGCACACATGTCGGCTTCAGGTCGTAACGCCTCCAGAGCTATTCTCTCTTCTGGTTACTCACTGCCACTCTCTCCTGGCCTCAAATCTCATCTCTAGCTTAAGACAAATTAAGCACCTCCCTGGTGTAATCAGAGATCAGCCAAGTGCTGCTCTTCCCACTGGTAACAAAGTAAAAGGATGACAGAAAGCTAAGCGGGGGTCATGGTTAAGCCTCACTGCCTTGTCGGGAGGATCTGAATGTGAATTTAATTGCAGTTAACCATCACATGCCAGACAAATCCCATCCATTAAAGCACAGAAAATGTGATGCAATACAGAGAAGTCTACCATTGTGTTTCTTTAAAAATGACCGAGGGGTGGGGAGGCGGGGGAGGCTAAGTGTAATAATAAAAAAAAAAATGAGTCTCAAACAGTAAGTCTTAGAAAGCATGCACTTAAAATACTAGTGAAAGTCATGAACAAGTCAAAGTATCACTTACTCTTGCTTCATTCTGCTGAAGTTTTTCCTCCATACTTAAAGCTGTGGGGGAGTCTAAGAGGGCGATCTACAATTTAAACCATAAAAGAGATAGGTGGTTAATAAACAGCAATGACCCAGAGGATTTTTCCATTAATATAGTAAATTATCAAAAATTTCCACAGAAACTATTATATGCTCTCGTCCCTCCAAAAAAAGTCTTTAACACCAAGTCTTTTATATGGGATACATATCTCATAGTACTCAAAACCATGACATCCTGGTAAACCTACATTTGCAATATAAATCAGCAAAGCCAAAGATGTGACCTACTGACATTTTACCAAAATCAAACACAACCTAAATCCCTAGATCTTAAGGATTCATCTCTCTGAATATACCCAAAGTATAAAATTCACAAGGTATGATGACTAAGTCTTGCTCAGCCACAGGCTTCTGAGGTTCATCCAAGTTGATATATGCAAATGAAACTCTTTGGTTTCACAGCTGGATGGTATTCCATGTACGACAAGGCTATGCTACAATCTGTGTGCCCATTTCCTTATCTATGTGGCAGAAGTGTGAAGATAGATGTGAGGATGATAAATACCACAATCAGGTTAGAGATGGGAGGGAGGAGGAAACAGAGACCGGAGACAAAGATGGAACCAGGCTGGGGCTTCAATTGCACTCATGACATTTTAGTCCCTGGCCAGAGTGGTAAGGCACAGTGCTTCCTATTCTGTCTACCCTTCCCACTGCCTGAGATATCATCAGGAAGAAGAAACAAAAGGGGTCCCCCCCACCCACCCACAGGCAACCACACCTTCCCAATTTGGTTGTGTAGAACTGCAGTTATTCTAGTCATATGAATGCACATTTTTGTTATGTTTTTAAATATAAGTGGCCTAAAAACACTGTTCTGAATACTGCAGTTTTCACTCAACAAATATACCTTGGGAAAAATTCAGTAAAAATGAAACTACTTCATTCTTTTTAACAATTCCAATTCCACTGTAGAGTAATCCATTGTATGGATATTCTATCATTCATATTAGTATTCTCCTATTAACATAAATGTAGTTTTTTTCTAACCTTTTCTTTACCAACAATGCTACAACTATCCTTATGCCAACTGCCTACAGCATGCATGGCTCTGTCAACAGAATAAATTCCCAGAAGGGGAATTTATGAGTCATCTATATGTATGTTTGTTTTTTTTTAATTGCCAAGTTATCCTCCCCAGAGGCTGAATTTTTTTTATTACTATTTACTTTTCCATTTCTATTCAAACAAAAACATTTACTAGGCAGTCTTCTTAGACTCGATTAAACATTCAAACTAAGAAGACTATGGTGAGCCACACTTGGCATCTGTGTACTCAATAGAAAGCAGAGCTGCCTGGCTGGGAGCACAGGTGTTCATCCTGGTGAGCAAGGTCCTCATGACAGTCCACACAGTAGTGATCAGAGGTGTCCAGGATCTTTGGCCCTCTTGAGTAACCTCTTACGGTGAGGGGTGAGATTCACATGGGGGCCACCCTGGTTTAGAAGGCCAGGCCCACAGGACCCAGCATCTCTTTTAACAAGACACATCCTTCAGGGTCCCTACAAAGGACACGTTTCCAGGGTACCTACAAGGGCAGCTACAAAAGTCACTGCCCTCAGAGAAACTCAAAGCTATGGCTTCTCAGCTGGCACTTATAGTTTATATATAGTTCATCCTAATCCAGATGCAATTCACCAAGTAGGGGTCATTTTTATCATTAGACACGATGCCTAGTTAGACAGCTGGCATCCCACTTTCACAGAGATTGAAGCCACAAAGTTAACCCAAGGTCAAATCCATCCTCAGTAAAGAAAAAAGGAGCTTTGTTAACACATTACTACGATGCATCATTGCACCAAACATGTTGTCTTGCACACAGATGGTACTTAATAAATATTTTTCATCGAAGAAATGAAAGTGGCAGATGTTAGTATGACTGCATTGTTTATATATGGTTGACAATTTTCAGAACAATTAGAAAGGCCTTTATAATGTGGGTAATTTTACAGAATCCATTGTTGGGACTTTTTGTCTATAATTAAAGCTGAAATATTTCTACCACTTTATCAACTCAGTAGATAATCATTGAATATATACACAAAGGTGGTTATGACCACCAGCCCTTCTGGAAAATTATTTTGAATGACATGTAGAGAAAGACCTAAGTCCTTTTTAAAGAAATATTTGGTAAAAGTAAACCATTTTCGATTATTATTATTCTTTGCAAGATGTCTGTTCAGAAGAAAAACATTCAGGATTAAATCATATTCAGATTAAGTTCACTTGTCATTAAACCAAGAGTAACACTACCTCAAAAACACTATTATAAAAGTGTAGTAACATCAACTCCACTAAGAACATATATAAGCCCCCTCTTCCCTCCCACCCTTGTCAATACACTGTACAATCAAGCTTTTTGATCTTTGCTCATCAAACAGGTGAAAAGGACATACTATTTTTTAAGAACTTTGAGGATAATTTACATGCAGTCAAATACCCAGGTCCACTGCTTGATGTATCCATGTACATACACACACATATATATATACACATACATATATATTAATATCATTTCACTATTTTGAAATCTGCATATATTGTATTTCAAATGACATTGAGCATACTTTCATCCACTTAGGAAGCCATTTGAAACTCCTTATGAATTGTGCTCACATTCTTTGTTCACTTTTCTGCTGGGTTGTGATGTTTTTCTTATTTTTTTATAGAAGCTCTTTTCATAGAAAGTAAAGTGGTCTTTTGTTGCATGAGTTGCAATCTTTTCTTGGTTTACATTGATTGGAGAAAATTTTCAGCATGTTATATAAATATGTGATGTCTTTTGTCTAAGTGAGCTCTCACAGAATGAAAAGAGTTAAAATTTTCTGTGCCAAATGTGTGTGGCTGTCTCCTACTATTTCCAACCATTTTGTTGTTTTCTTTATGAAAACTAATGTTATGTCTGATTTTAATTGTGAACTGCACTCTTAGTTGTGATAAAGTACTCTTTTTTAAGCTCACACAATGCTGTTTTCGCACCTCTCTTTCCCCGAATTAGGCGTTTGTCCACTGTTACAAACACCATATTACTGCATTTTACTTTGCGACTTTATCTGAGATGTAGTGCCTACCTTAAAAATGTACACATAATGATATTTCTATTATTTAAAATTTATTTTTGACTTCAGCTACAAAAATGAGGAATTCATTCTACTTTCATCTTCTCTTTCCCATTTTCCTCTTTGCTTCCTAACTTTTGTTGCTTATTTTATTTCTATATTGTTTAATATACTTATCTGCGGTGCATTCAAGAGAGATGAAACAGTCAAGAAACATTGTCTCTCTGTGAAATTAAAAGCAGAAATATCTGAAAATATGCTTAAATATAATAAAGGGAATAAACACTTGAACAGAGAAGGTATTCAAACGCTCAACTTCATTAATCACCTGAGACGTACAAAGTAAAATTATTCTGTGATACTGGTATAGATCCATAGGAATGGTTACAATAAAAACTGGACAATACCAAGTGTGGGCAAGAATCTGCTAGAACTGGCACTTACATATATTAATGGTGGACTATAAAGTGGTATAACCACTTTTAAAAAATTATTTGGCAGTATCTACTAAAACTGAACATATGTATACTTTCTGACGCACCAACTCCACTCTGAGGCATATGGCTAATAAATGCATCTATATGTTCGCTAAAAGACATGTAGAATAAAGTTCACAGCAGCCTCAGATAGGAACCTCCCCAAATGCCCATCAAAAGTAGAATGACTACATGAGCTGGGACACAGCTGTATGATGGAATACAATACAGCAGTGATAATGGAACTGCAACTACATGCAACAACATGAATGAGCCTCACAAACACAACGATGACTGAAAGAAGTGAGTTCAAAGGGGTAAGTATTGAATGACCCATTATATGAATAACAAGAGCAGGCAAAACTAAAAACTAACTATGCCTTTAGAAGTCAGGTAGTTGGTTATTCTTGAGAGGAAGAGTGGGTAGTTCCTGAAAAGAGGCATTAGTGAGGCTTCTAGGTTGCTGGTAATATTCTGTCTTTTAAGGTGGGTGCAGGTTAAATGGGTGAATGTAGCTTGTGAAAACTCAGTGAACTGTATGTGTCTAACTTGCAATTTTTCCATACCTACATAACACTTCAATAAAATGTTCATATATATAAACTACTACATATATATCTGTACAGAAGGAGAAACAAATACATGTCAAAATCTTTTGCTTTATCAAAACTATGCTTTTAGGGCTGGGCTTGGTGGCTCAAGCCAGCACTTTAGGAGGCTGAGGCAGAAGGATTGCTTGAGGCCAGAAATTCATAAGACTGGGCAACATAGCAAGACTCTACCTCTACAAATTTTTTTTTTTTAAATTAGTCAGGTGTCGTGGCATCTGTTGGTAGTCCCATCTACTTGGGAGGCTGAGACAGGAGGATCACTTGAGCCCAGGAGTTTGAGGCTACAGTGAGCTATGATTGTATCACTGCACTCCAGCCTGGGAGACAGAGTGAAAACCAGTCTCTTAAGAACCTGTCTCTTAAACAAAAAACCTGTGCCCTGATGCACATGACATTTTCAATGGCAAATATATAAAATAATTAAAAGTAGGAGTTGATTTTTATTTAGCTGTGCTTAAATTACCCTAGAAATGGAACTTTGATTTGAATAACATTCCCAATGAACCATGGAAGCATGTAGCACAGAATATTCTAGGAATGGAGCAATGTCCTCAGAAAAAATTATACAGAGAGGTTTAATGAACATTTAAGAACAGCTGCTTTTTCTATTAAGCATCACAAATTCAATTAATTTAGGATAAGCCTGTATTGTCTCAAAACAATTTATAGTTTCACAGTATGATAAATTATTTTAAATTGGACTTCCATTTTTATATTTAATGTATTAAGTTTATCAAAAAATTTTATCTTCAATGTGTTCTAAAATAACTTTATTTCATCCTCACCATGAAAACCACAGCAACAACAAAAAAAAACTTCCTTAAGTACAGCAGTGGACTTAGGTCATAAAAGAAACAAGAAAAAAGACCATAAAATATAATATAAGGCAACTATTTGGCATATCAATACTTCTGAAGACATTCTTCAGAAAGAATGTATTTTTATAGAAGTTTTAATAAAAGGTTTTCTGTCCATATAATAAGGCTTCTTTCAAGGATTTCCTCAGTTTCGTTTAAAAAGCATAATCTCTCTTTTTTTCTTTCATTCTCTTAACCTAGTAAAAGGTTAAGTACAAGAAGCTGCACTAGAATTTTCCAAAAACTTTCCTTCACAGGTAGTACTTTGAGTGATTCTATCAATCATCGTTAAAGGCTTACCTTAGATAAATAATGTTTCAAACACACTGAAAAAAAGATCCTAATAACAGGGTGTATAAGTGACTACCGTGGTTGATGTTATAAGAGCCTGATTACATCACATGCAGCTGGACTGTTCATTCTGACAACTTCCTTCCACACAAGGGAAGATTCACAACATAAAGCAAAATGTATGTGGAGATATTTTTAAGTGCAGTGAACAAATCCTATTCAACTCCTGTCTGCCATCGTGTGGGAAGGAACTGACAGGTGTATTTCAGGACACAAGAAATTCAGTGAAGTTTTCATCCTGTCAATATTTTCATAGATCAAACCACTTATGGGATGTCAAGAGCTTCAGGAACCACATAATCCTACATGAAAAGCACTGTGTGAGAGAGACCACTTTGCGTTTAAAGAAAAGTATTTCTTTTCAGGATACACTTAAGACATCCTCCATTCGTGGGTTAAGAAAATGGGAGGAAACGTATCTTTATTTTATTTCTAACTCCAATCTAAGTTCAACATTTAAAAAGCTATCCTTGATTTTCTGTCAAGGGTGGCCTTCCTTCACAGCAGTACCTAAGCCCACCAGAACTTAACTCACACTATTTTTCCTAGCCTGTAAAACTCTGCATGTATACCGCGTAAACTATAAGCAAGTTTACTGTGAAAAACACAAAACGACAAAGCTTCTTGGCCAGAATCCCCACAGACCCTGAAGTGAGGCCATTTCAACAACCAAGCAAAGCCCCAGGGACAGCACCTCAGCCAGGCCACAGGTATGTCACACGTGTCAATGAACTACCTACCAGAGCCACCTCTAGGATGGGTGATACGATACAGAGATTCAGAAAGGCATTCGAACAAGCCTTTCGTTCTGTTAAAAACCATTTTAAAGTCATAAGATGCATGGGTAGAATTTTAAATGTTACTCTAAGCACCTCAATTTCTTCCCACTAAAGGAGATTACGCCGCTAAACCTATTGCATGCTAAATTTCCATCCATAATTGATAACCATTAGATAGTTAATCATTTCAGCTTTAGTGGATAAAATCTTACACACCGAGCTCATAATGAATGCAGAGGCCAATGGGAGGCTGATGTAAAAGAGGGACTGTCTAACTCATTCGAAGCTTTACTTAGCACTTATTTACTCAAATCAATACTATGAGTGAGATAATTGTCTCATTAAGATCTAGAAATAGATGCCATTACTCAAAGAAAATTATCCATAAATCTCAGAAAAACCCAACCTGATTCCCTTGAGCGAGCAGCGTTTTCAGCCTGGCTATTTCGGCTCGCAGCTCACGGATGAGCTTGACGTTGGCGTCCTCATTAATGGTAGGCTTGTTGATGATGTTTTTGGCTCTATTTGCATAGCGAAGAGTACTTAGGG
This sequence comes from Cheirogaleus medius, assembly GCA_008086735.1. NCBI lineage: Eukaryota > Metazoa > Chordata > Mammalia > Primates > Cheirogaleidae > Cheirogaleus > Cheirogaleus medius. The sequence continues at coordinate 17,626,221 of VBSM01001118.1, read as the reverse complement.
TTTCTCCGTAATTGACATCAGCAGGTGAAATGGCTGTGAAGAATGAATTCAAAAAATAATTTATCCAGCACTCCATGTTTCATTTAACACAAAGCTGGTTTGTAATTTAAAACTTAGATTAACCCGAGGTCATTGGACAGACTAAATATTCATTGCCACAGTAATGAATATTAAAAATTATCTAAGATTTATAGGAAAGAGTGCTCACAATACCAAATTAACTGTCATTTTCCTCTTCTCAAATCTAGAATCAACCACCGAACCGACTCTAAAATGAGGTATGAGATACCCCACTATAGTTAGGGAGTTTTCTCTGATGAGAATATAGGAAGAAGAGGTTTTCAAGACTATTTGTCATCTTGACATTAAATAAGAATTAAAATATTTTTTAAAGTTCTGGCAAAGCCTACCACCTATAAAAATCCAGAACATGATAATGTTTTGAAAGAGTCAGTTAATTCTTTGTTCTTTAAGTTTTGGTTAATCCTACCCACCCACCCCCCACCAAATTTTAAGGTTTATGTGACTAAACATTTGCATATGGAGTGTACACTCAAGGGCAGACCCTTTGTCTCCATGGTTGATACGTAACATTGGGGGCAGGAAGGACACAGAGAGAGAAGAAGGAGGAACAGTTCTCAAGTTCTCCTCATCTCTCCTTTCTACATTTTTCTCTATTCTGCCTCTTTTCAGTTAATTGGCCAAAATATAGAAATAAAGTATATTAGTGTTATTAGTGTTAGCATTACTTGTCATAGTTATTGGCATTTTTTCCCTATCAATCCTTAAATTCTACATTTATTGCTTTAAATAGAAAAACAAATTTGGGTTATTTTTACTTTGTGTCCCCATAATGAGTTTCTCCTGTGAGTTATTTACTGAAGTTAAAAGTTTCTACTTTAAGCAAGGAAAAGCTGAGAGCCTTTCTGCATGTTATCACAGTGTCCATACCATGGCAAGGCTATGTAACTTAGTAACATGATACTACAGACTAGACCATGGTAGGTGGGTTTTTTCAAAATAGAAAAACCATTACTTTTTTAAGATATAAAATGTGCTATTTCCTAATTAGACACTTCAAACTTCAATATTTATGGCTAACTCATAGGAAACATTGTATGCTCAGGAAAGTAACTTAAAACTCTTACTGGCAATCATGATAGTTTTAGAGTTTCCTCCAAGGCTATCTTTTAACAACCATGTCAAAACAGAATCCCTGTAAGGCACAAAAACTTGCTTCTTCTTTACAAGAGGATTTGCTGCATCCTGAGATAAATCGGCTGTGGGGAGAAAGAAAATAAAGAGGGGGAAAGGACAATTAGTAAAGTTTTTTTTCCCTCTAATTTTGCTTTAAAAAACCTTGAGGATGTTACTTCGGTTTGCAACACAAACATTAAACGTGATTGCTTCGTGCTAATACAGTAACCACGAGGGAAAAGAAGAGGCGGGAGACAAGTATAAACCTACCTAAGGCAGAGATGACGTTCCCCAGAGTCACGAGGGACTTGTTAATGTTCCCTCCCTCCTTAAGCCTAACGCCGGTGGCTCCGGTGGCATCTGCGCGCTCACTTCCAGCAAGATCGACTAAGTGGATCTTACTCACAGTTTCACATGGCATTTCGGAATCAAATTTTGCCTGTGGTAAAATAGGAAAGTAAAATTGAAGAGGTGTGAAGGGCCCTGATGTTGTTTACGACACAAATTCTAATTATTTTCCACTCCTCACTGAGATGTCTCGGGGTAGGGTTTTGTTAAAAATTTCGTTGTTTTATTGGCCTTCACACTGATTATACAGCTTTCAAAATTAAACTGAATGCGCAGAAGTCTACCATATATGATTCTTAAACTTCTGAAGAACCAGTTCATTACTCAAATCAGTCGTTCTCGACAAAGCCCTGCTGAATCAAATTGTGGCAGAACAGGACACTAGGGACTCAGGGGCACTCAACAGAGAAAAATGTTAAGCAAACAAATAATTAGTTATATTCTCATCTAGAATCTCCAGTGTTCCCAACACAAAGGCTCTCCAAAATATGACAAATGTAGACAAGTACGTAAAAGATCATTCAACCATTAATCAAGGTTAAAACATCTTGTTCCACAAATTATAAAAAATGTGAAATCTTAGATACCACATTACTTGCTTCCGAATTCTACCAAAATTTTATTTCCCCAAAGACTTTTAACCTGTTTAACATTTTGAACCAAAATGCTCCCCCCAAAATTACCATATTTTGATATAAATGTAAACCTCGTAGAAACTAGAGAAGGTCATATTCTAATCAAGCACTAACCAGAAAGCAGCAGAGAATCCACTAAACTACAGTATATCAAAAGCAAGGGTCTAACAAAAGGTCAAGACATGGAGAATTCGAGGAGAGTTGTTCTGATTGACCTCAGAGACTGTTTTCATCTTCCTGATCTCTGATCCCCTCATTAATAAAATGCTGCCTTTTATATCTGATGTGTTCAACTGTCAACACAGGTTAGGAAATACCAAACTCCCAGCACTTGTTTAAGCCCTGAGAGGACCCTACATTTTTGCATTCATCTGTTCTACTGGCCTCAGTGTTAAAATATTTACCCTCAACAACTGCCACACATATTCAAGATGCTCTCCACCTCTTGATTATAATGAATTCTTATGTTAGTACTTATAAATGTTCACTGTCCTTTAATATCGTTCTAATAATCATAATCAACACTGCGAGGTGAGTGCCATGGAGTGATAATGCACTGCACTAAGTTACTCACCTTGGCTTCCAGCTGCTCTGACTTGCAATCCATTATCTCCCACAGAGTTTGCAACAATGAAAACTTTTGCTTAATTAAGCCCAGAGCAAATTTTTTTATGTCTAGAACAGGGTGGGGAAGCCTGCTAAATATTTCTTAAGGGTACACATCAGGACATTTCAAATTACTGTGCTTGTAACCACAGAGAAACTCAGCGCACAGCACATGTTCAACTCTAATTAACAAGAAAATGACAGTCAGTCACCTTTACCTGCTGCTGCTCCTGGTTCAACAATGATCAGTCCTCAGCTGGTGCTAATCAGCAAGTAAAGACCTCAGGGACGAAGCCAGCCGGCTCCACAGCTGCCCTTACCTGAGTGAACTTGATGGTGAAGATGGCATGAGACCTGCTACTGACGTCGTTCATCCCAGTCGCTGCCGTGGTACGATTGATATTTCCTGCATCCATAAGTTCTTCTACGTCACCGTAATTCTGTACTAAATGTTTGGATAAATCTAAAAAATGAGAGAGAGAGGATGAAGACAATCCCCCTAATATACAGTAAACAGAATATGAAATTTCCCACTATGAAATAATACACCACTCTACAAATCTGCCAACCTGTTTGAAGATCTTACTTGCCTCTCCAGTGTGGTGGTTTATAACGAAACATGGGAGCTAGGTTGCTGGGATCTAATCCCAGCTCTGCTGCTTACCAGCCATGGACTTACATGGTTAAGGACAAGTTGCTGAGTCTCACTGTGCTTCAGCTGCCTTTCTGACTTTTTTT
>VBSM01001118.1:17601570-17622597 GCA_008086735.1 Cheirogaleus medius | reverse complement strand
TGATCCTCCCACCTTAGCCTCCCAGAGTGCTAGGATTACAGGTGTGAGCCACCACGCCCAGCCTGCCTTATCTGATAATGTGTACCTATCACATAGGTATTTGGGATAAATGTTAGCTATTACCATAAACTTCATTAGCATTAGTCATAGCACACAGAAGAAAAATGTAAAAGCACTACCTTCATGCAAAACCCAAAAGCATTTTTAAAATACTTTAAAAAATTATTTTATTAATTTTTTGGAACATTCATATGGTTCCAAAGTCAAAGGCCACAAAAGTTATACTGGGAAAAGGCCTCCCATTCCGTACACTATGGGCCCTCTCTTCCCCTTCTGTCAGGCAACCAAATGTTACATAACCTTCTAGAAAAACCCATACATATTACAGGCAATGACATTTATATATAACCATCTTTTCCCCCCTTCCATACAAATAGTAGCATACCATAAACATTATTTTGCACCCTGCTTTTTAAGTATAATAATATACTGAAGAACATTCTCTGACAGTTAAAGTGATTCTTCATCCATTTTTAAGGCAGCAGAGCATTTGATTGTATGTTTGTACCATAACCAATTTAACCCGTCCCCTATTGAGACTATGCAGGGGTCCTCAAACTTTTTAAACAGGGGGCCAGTTCACTGTCCCTCAGACCGTTGGAGGGCCGTTGGAGAGTGTGGCGCACATTCCACACATGCGCACTGTGGGCCCTGGACGAGTCGGCTGCTAAGCAGGACAGGCAGTGGTGGCAAAAACATCCAGCGGGCTGGATAAATGTCCTCGGAGGGCCGCATGTGGCCTGCGGGCCATAGTTTGAGGATGAGGTTGCTTACGTTTTGCTTCCAATTACAAGTAATGCTGCTACAAATAATCTCGTACATAGGTCTTTTCAAATGCATATGAATGTTTCTACAAAATAAATTCTTAGAGATGGAATTGCTAGGCCAGTGGTCATTTCAAATTTTGATAGCTATTCCAAGAGTGTCCTGCACAGAGGGCAACTGACACTCAGCAGTAGCAATGTGTAAGAGGGTTTGTCACCCAGCACCCTCCCCAACCCTGCCCTATAAGGCTCATTTACATCTGCCAAAGATGGGTGGCAAATGTTATTTCAAATTATTTTTATTTTGTTTTTCTCCTATTATGAGTGAGGCTGAGCATTCCTTCCTCCACCTAAAAATCTATTTCTATTTCTGAGTACAGTCTAGACACATCCTTTGTCCATTTTTCTACTTGTATGTTGGATCTGTACTTACTGATTTATAGGTGCTCTTTATATATTAGGGAAATCAGTCCTTTGTCTGAAACTTGTACTGAAAATATTTTCCCTATTTTGTAATTAAGCTTTTTTACTTTGCTTGCAGTATGTCTACCAAGCATAAAGTTTTATTTATTTATAATTTTTACCATTTTAAATTTAACATCTTTTATTTTGTGCTTTCTGAATTTTAAGCCAAGTCTTCCCTCCTCCAAGTTTCTGGAAAAAATTAACCCACGGTTTCTTGTAGTCATTTAATTATCTATATTTTACTCTTAAATCTTTGATCCATTTACCATTTATTCTGGAGTACAAATTGAGCTATGGTACCAATTTACTTTTTTTCCCTCCCACATGGCTTAATACCTTTCGTACCACACAGAAATCTCTAAGACATATGCCAGGGACCGCACATTTTTGGGCAAACTGCATGTTATTTAAATCATCATAACTACAGTGAAAAACAAGAAAACTCGTGACCAGTCCTTAAGGTGTTAATAATCCACCCAATACTTCTGCCAATGTTTGAATAGCACATTTATTAGAAACTAAGTCTAGGTCAGAGGGCAGACTCTGGATGTTTACACTATTTGATTATTCTGTCACTTCATATACCAGTTTTATATGTCTTAATATCTGATAAGACAATCAAAGGAAAACATAAAAGCACATGTTAGTCTAACCTGTTTTTTAAATATTTTTAAAATATTTTTAATTGACAAATAATAATTATACATATTATGGGATACATAGTGATTTATTATTTTTTTATTTTAAAAGATTTAAGGAGTATGAGTAGAATTCCGTTACATGTATATATTGTATGGTGGTAAAGTCTGGGCTTTCAGTGTACCCATCACCCGAATAGTGCATTAACAGTAATAGCTATTCCACAAAACAACCACATAATGGCACACCCTGCTTTGGGCACAGAAGGCAAAAGTTCAAATTGAAATTTAATAAACAACAGATAGGGTCCTATTGGCATACCTGATAGCTCTAGGTAAAAAAGAAAGCCACAACCAGGAACAACTTTAAACGCATGACCAGTTCTCAGTCGTTGCCTCCAAAGAGACACACGTGAAGGACACGAAAACACATCTGTGTGTGTGATTTGTACAGGCCAGCCATTCAGCCATTACTAAGGAACCTTATACAGAGTGAGATTAGCTTCATTACAGAGATAGCCTTAAATCTAGTCTATGCTTTAAAATAATTAGCATTCCTTAAAGTGACTATGCCACAACTAGCGTATCACAATACCCATAGGAAATCCTGTAAATGCTCCTTTTAACAGGTAAGAGACCTTAGAATATCTTTATTGCCATATATTATCATTAGGATCAGTAAAGATATGCTGCTCAAATGCAATGCTGTTTAAAGAGACAAGTGATAGGCTTGCTTACCTTGTTTGACAACATTAGGAAACAATTTCCAGAGATTTCTTAAAGCCAGAAGAAATCTATTGGCAAGCCTCATAAAAGTAGTGAGGGCCCAGTGAAGTATAAATTCACTAAATGACCACTGGGTAGTGAAAGCTCATGACATTTTTTACTATAATAAAATTCCAAAATTAAACAAATTTTTAAAATCTCATCATCATGCTCCTTTTTTCTTTGAAAGTGTCATTTTTACACAAATTCCCAAGAAGAACAGGACTGTAAAATATTCACTCTTACCTTCAACATAAGGTCCTTCCTTGGGATGCTCACGGACTCGTAAATTGAAGGTTTTCGATGACTTCCGCCTAAGTAGATCTCTCACACGTTCATTATAAATTTCTAAATAGCTAAAAATTTTAAATAAAATTTAATTCAGAAAAATGATTTCAGACATTAATAACAATAACACCACAGAACAGCAACATACGTTTATGGGTGGTAACTATGTATCAGGTACAGTAAGTCCTCACTTAACATCATGGATAGGTTCTTGGAAAGGGGAATTCTAAGAGAAATGAAGCATAGCAGGTCCTCAAATAACATTTCCTTCAATGCTGTTTCATTATAATGATGAGAAAAAAATTGGTTTCATTATATGTCATTTCAGTTAAAGTAGCAGTTTCCAATAACCTATTGATAAAACGACATGAAGTAAGGACCTACTGTACTAAGCTATGACGTAGATTATTTCATTGAATCCCTTCAATAACCCAAAGGTAGGTACCACTACTATCACCATTTTGGGGTTAGGCAAGGGAGGTTTAGGGTGATTTAAATAATTTATCCGAGGCCACACAGCATTCAAGCAGCTGGGAGAACCCTAAATTGCCACTTCTGCCCTCAAAACTACTTAAAGAGACTGGCCCCCCACACATGTCTCATTTCAAGGAAGAAAAAGCACCTCAAGCACTCAGATTTATTTATAGGTTAGAATTATAGTGATCCTACCAAAATAAAGAATACTACAAACCTTACTAAGCTAAAGAATGAGGAAAGTAATCGGATATACACTTAAAAGTCAAAAGCTCACTCCATTTGAGATAAACATCCTGCATTAGTTTCCGACCAAGTTGTGTTATTTCTACCAGGCTCCCAAATCCTTATCCAAATTGTACCCATGAAAGTCATTGAAAACTTTCATTGAATATCATTAAACTCAGTGTTTTAAGCTTTATTCCCAACTACCATAAGTACAGGAGAAAAAGGGGCAGACTCTTCTTTAGGAATCTAAAGGCCTTATCCATTCCTAGTGCCTAAAAGCAAGCCAAGCACCCTTGACTCCAACCAGGCTCACACGCAGTAACTCAGGCCACCAGCCCTACCTGACTTCAGTTCGAAAAGATGCTTCATCCCATCTGGTGGTTTCACTGATCCGACTGAAGAGCCCTTCACAGATCCGAGGTATTAAGCCAGAATCGCCCTACAATGGGAAGGAAGAATGTCACAGCTGTCACTTGAAATAAAAGCAACTGATGACTGAATTTGCCATTTGCTGGATTAGACTCACACTCAAGGGGCCTGCATGTGAGCCCCTGGCCGACCACATCGGGACCCCACACATACCATTACCTGCTCCAGGACTGCTTCCTATTCTCTGAAATAAGAGGATTGAGCCTTCTTGATTTCTACAAGCTGGGACTTTGGTAATACATGGTTATCAGTTGTTAATCAGTTAAATCATGGTTTGCAAACATAAAGAGGCTCATTCTGTAACTTTCAAAAGAGACAGTCTACAGCTGTAGAGTAAATGTTAAAAAATATCTGGTGAAATGACCAAAGAAGGTGAAACACACCAGGCAGAAAAGGAACACCAAGAAAACCTTAGAAAGTCCTCAAAGCAATTAATAACTGCCTGAAAACTTAGGTGACAGGACCACATTAAAACACATACTATGTCCCTCCTTTAATATATGAATAGTAATCCCTACACTGGCCTTCCTAGATAGGAAAAATTTAATATACCATATTACTTCTGCAATGCGGGTATAACATTCAATAATATTCATGTTTAAACCAACATTTACAAACTGATGAACCTCAGAATGATACTGAAGATCAGGCAAAACTGTTGTCAGGAAACCAAACTTCAGAGCTTCAGTGTTTTCTTCCCAAGTTCCTCTCTACCTTCATCCAACCCCCACCCACAAAATAAAAGAAATATCACTGCTTTAAGAGATTTTTTTTTTCTTTGTACCATTAAATCAGCACTAATTCTTATCAAGGAAAAATGAGACTTTCACCATATTTTTGGTTTGGTTCCCACTTTAAAATAAATAAATAAAAAGAATACCCAAGCAGTACTCAACTATGATGTCAGAGAAAAACACTTGTAATTTAGGAGTGCTTTATAAATATTTAACTTACATTAAATAACCACCAGGATCAACATGCAAATTTCTCTTTTAGAGGTTTTGGGTACCCCCCACTGCTCCACCCACAAAGCCAAAGTAGGAAAGGAGGAAGAGAGAAGTAATGATAAAAGAAAAGGAAATGTGAAACTCTTAAAATTGACTGTTTGTTCTTCCCTACTTTTCAGCATTGAGGACTCACAGGCCAGCATTTATCAACCTCTCACATAAAGGGAAAGCCGGGACTTAAGAAGTGAAGTTACATGCACTGAAATAATTCCATCTGGAAAGACTTGTTCTCTAAGACACTACTCCATGAACCGCAAAACTTTTAGCATAGAAGACACCCCCATGCCTGCTGGCAAGAAGCCCTCAGTCCTCTGCTAGCATCTCCACACCCAGACCATGCCACAGGCTTGGCAGGCACTGGACAGAGCATTTGCTATGACACAAGAAAAATCAAACATGCGAGCATAATCTAAATCTGGAAAAAACATAGAATGAAATAAAAAGTCCCTCCAATAATGTCTAGTTTTTAATCCTCCATATTTGGGGACAAGCATAACATTAATGTCTGTTAATTTATATAGTTTAACTACTAAACTGTACACACTATGTTTATTTTTTTATTTTTTTTTCCACGTAGACATTTCTCAGAACATACTAAACTATGTAACTAACTTTTATTATATATATATTTGCAGGATTCATGTGGTACCCTTCCAACAAAGAGTTAGATTTTTTTTTTTTTACATTTTTCTTGGTGCAAAAATGTTTTGAATAATTTTAAAAAGAACAGATTTCAGTAATTTTATTCAAACTGTTGTGTTGGCAGAAAGGAAGAATAAATTACTTATGGGCCCAGCATACTTTTTTGATAAGATTATAAGGCCTTTAAAAACAGAAAATGAACTGGGACTTGCATCCATTATTCATGCTTATAAACTTAAAACTATTTCTAATTTAAAATCTCTCAAAGGAAATTTAGCCTAACTTATTACTGAGTTTTATCTCATTACTAAAGAATGATCAGAACATGGAAAGCAAGTTAGTACAGACCAAGTAGATAAAAGAGACAATTCTATCCGTCCAGAGAAAGATAATGAGAACTTTCCTCCCCACACAGTATAAACAACGTACAGAATTTCCCATCATTGTGTAGGATTTTCCAGATCCAGTTTGCCCATATGCAAAGACACAAGCATTGTAACCTTCAAATGCAGATTTCACGACATCTGTGCCAAGGGTTTTGAAAACCTGAAAGCCAAGAAAACACACAAAAGACAAAATTACTATGGATTTTAATAAAAGCCCCTTCAGTGTTGACAAAATTCTTGAATATGACTTTCATTTCTTAAGGATTACACCATATAAATAAATCACTGCCGAACCGTTAAAAACAGAATATGTATGTACCCCAGTTTTTAATCAAAAATAAACTTTTGAAGCAAGTAAAGAGCAACCCCATCCTTTCCTACTTAAGTTTACAAAAAAAGTCCTGAAATATAAAAATGTAAACAAGGCCAAGGGATAATCGTGTCTAGAAGCAAAGACGATTTTAAAGCATGATGATTTACTATTCAGAATTGTATAAATTTATAAAGCTATTCATTCTACCAGAGCTTCCAGGAACGAAATATGCAAAACTTGAAGGTCACAGCAGCCAGAAATTACTGCCCAGTCCATGCCAAATCAATGCCATCATTTTAAGGGTCCAGCTATTCATCAAAATAAACCTCTGCCGGTTTTCACGGAGCTGAGTGATGGCTGGGCTCCCCACGTCAGTGCCCAGATGCTTTTTCCTATTTGGATATTTGCCCAGGACGGAGAAGGTGGGGAGAGCAGCTGCGTGGGGCTGGGGGTCATACCTACAATGGCCTGAGTCCATGTCCGATGTACCACATAATTGCAATTTGGGGAGTGAACGGTACAAATACTTTCCCCGGACAACTATAATGAGGCGAATCAAGATGCGAGGTCATCCTATTGCTACCCAGCTGGGAAGGGAAGAGCCAAAGCTTTCCTGTCTCCTTCTCCCTTCAGCCCAGCACACTAAGGGCATGTAAAACATCTCCCTGCTTTACAAGGTAGGCACATCAGCAGGTGAAGAGATGTCAAACAGAAGGAAGAGCTCGGTCAGGTTCTCAGCCAGAGCCATGAAAGGGTGAAGGGCTCCTTAGTGGAGTCACCGGAGTCCAAGGTGGGGGCCTCACCAAACTCCGCAGGAGCATTCAGTCTGTGAGTGATGCCACAACAGCCAAGCTCAGGAGACCCAGATGGATCAACCAGAAAGTCATCTCCAACTACTGCCAAGCCACTGGGAGCAGCAGGTCTCAAACTTCACTGCACTTGAGAATCACTTGGGAAGCTTTGAAAAGTCCAGTGGCTGAGCTGGTAACCCAGCACAATTAAAGAGAAACTAAAGTGAACCCAGCAATCAATACTGTTCTAAACTCTCCAAGTGATTTCAAAGTAGCAAAATTTGAGAAGTGGCCTGGAGCACCCTCATCTGCCAGTGGGCACGGGCAGTCCCAGGATTCGGCGTGGGCATCCAGGTTACCATCAGGATGTGCACACAGGCCCGCAGCAGAGGGGACACGTGGAGACAAGTCCCCTGCAGGCATCTGGGCCCCCTGGCCTGAACACCCACTCTCCTGACAAAGCCGATAAACCTAGCCGTCTCCAGCTTAGCTGCACATAAACCATCCCTGCTGATGACACAGCCTGTCATCCAAGGACGAGATATCAACTAGACTTCAGCTTTCTTCAGGCGCCATCCTCCCACCATCTTGCTTGGACTTTGTTTCCCCAGTTCCATCAGTTAAAGGTTCAGAAACTATTTCAATTGAGTCACTTCCACAAATGGCCAGTCTCATTCATTCTGAGTTAGTTTTTAACCATTGCAGCTTCAGGAGCTGGTAGTTTCTGATCTTATTCTCAGATTCTGATGAACCTACTCAATCTCTACTATCATGGTAGCTCACACATACTGGGCACTTTCTACGCCCTTTCACGTGTCCGTGTACCAATCCTCATAGAAATACCACAGCGTGAGCAGTGCTGCTAGGTCCACTTTTCAGACGAGGAAGATGAAGGGGGAGAGGTCAGGTAACTGAGCACGTGCCAGTGAGAGGCAGAGCTGGGATGGCACCCAGGCCTTTCCCATCGCTGTATGTCCTCTTCCCACGTCTTCTGAATCAACAACAGGCCCCAGTCCCACCTGGACGGGCCCCCCGCCCCAAACGTCTGTCAAGAAGCAGAAGCCAGGAATCCCAAATGCTCAGGACTCCAGACCACGAGGCCAAGGTCCATTTCCAGCACTGTATATGGAACGTGAGTAAAAACTCTAAATATTTCTCTGATTCTCTCAGATTAAACAAAATATAAAAGGCAAATATCATTTTTATAAATTCACTGGAGAGGAAAAAACCCTTCCATAAACTTCTCAAAGGAAAAAAAGACAATCTTTTCTCATAGTTTGGTCTGGGGTTAACACAAAGTCATGGAAAATATCATATTTAAATCAAACACAAAGTTTTACAGAATAAAATTCCTCCCTAGGGTTAAAATCTATACCTACCATTTTACTATCACTTTATTGTCCAGAAAGCTGACCCAGGAGTTTTTCTGACAGATTCAAGGGGGCTGGGGCTGGTGGAGTGCGAAGAGGTGGGAAGATGCAGCCTGGAAGGACTCAGCCCCAAGCCTGGCTTGGTCTCAGCTGCAAGTAACCCACCCAGGGAAGTCAGGGCTGGGACCCAAAGCAGCAGCAGACACTGCCCACATTTCTAGGGGTCTTGGAGAGCAAATCAGGCTGTCCCATCAAAGCTCCCACACCAAGGCGGGAAGGGAAGATCTGCTTCATGAGGCTGGCAACCCACTCTTCCTCCGCCACCAGCACCAAAACCCAGCTGAGATCTCTCGCACCTGGCCAGATTACCCGAAATCCACCCCCTGCTTGTCAGAGCACAGACATTAAAGCTGATTTTCAGAGGAACCCACGGCATTCACTGGAGGGGAAACTGCCCACAAGAGGGCACTGTTAAAACAAAGACTCTCCCATCTAGCTCCACAACTGGGAGATGTTAGGTTTCAAGTTTCTCCAGGGTTGAATTGGAGAACAGGTTGTGTGAGATCAAAGCCTCCCTTTGGAGTTTCTAAGAACCATTAAGAAAATTAGACCTTATTTAATGGTCTTTAATTTACATGACTTTGGATTTAAATTGCTCATTGATTTATTTTCTGCTAATAATTCTAAAATTAATTTGGAAGGAAAAAACGTTAATGGTCATCTTACCTGGTATTTATTTAACATTAAGGGAAACTTGAACTATAGTGATAAGCATAATATATTTTCTCAATGTGACTTTACAAATGATTTAAAAAAAAATAAAGGGGCCAGCATCAGGCTACCTTCACATCTTCCCATTTATAGCAGGAATACGACCTGTCAGCTCACTTTCTGTGCCTGAAACAGCAGCATGAAAACTTCTGTCAATATTCAAAATTGAAGCCCTACTTAGTAACAGGTAGTAAAATTAGGGATGAGGAAAGATCTCTCTTCAAGAGTCTTTCACGTGGTTCTACTAGACAGTAGTGCTTACTACCATATCTCAAGGCTTTTCTAGTTTTGTAATTTAATGGAACAATCTCAGGTTATTCACATAGAGTTAAAGCCCCCAAAGCATCTGAGCAGAGATGCTGCACATACAACTAAAGCATTAAAGTATCCTTATTGGCCGAAAGCTTTTCACAATGTAAAACTATTTTTAAACTCTGAACATCTATTTTTTAACTTCCAAGAAGCTAAACTTGTCATTGCTTCCCTGATCTTGGTGCTTGTAGAACCCAAGAAATGTCATCTGCTCCCATAAATTAAGCACCATCTGTAAACAAGTTCATTCAGTCAGCAAACACTGACTGAGCATCTCCAGTGTGTGGGGCCCGGCTGTCAGACAACATGTCTCCAACCCTGGGCTTTCCCTCTGCACAGCCCTCTGTCCCCACAAGACCTCAAATTCAGGTTAAATGGGGGTGGGGGTGGGGGGAATCCAGCAGCTCATTAGATAAATTAGAAATGAAGACCTTCAAGGTTCTTCATTCCTCCTCTGTTGAAGACATTCTGGAGATCACTACGATGAACTGGTTTTCCCCTTAACAAATTCCCTCATACCTGCCACTTCCTTCTCATTCCCAAATTAAAGCCAAAATCTGGATTCCAATATCTACAGCATTCTATTCCTCACCAGACTTCTAGTTAACGATGTTGACTAACCCAGTCACCTCGACACCAAGGTCATCTTCATGCACTCACTCTTTCATTTATTCATTCAATAGGGCTACCCTATCCATCTGTCATCTGGAATATACCACACCTTTCTTCCACAGCCTCAAGACCTTCCAGTGGCATCTTCACTGCCCTGTACAACAGCCCCAGGTCTCAATTCTGCTACTATTAAAAGCCGATTAGGTTTATGAACTTGAGCAAGTTCCTTACGCTAAGTCTCTTCGACAAAGAAAAATGTAGTTAAAATTTACCACATTTGGTTCTTGTGAGGATTAAAGGAGATGAACACTAAGCAGAGTTTCTGACACCAATACAAACTCAAGCAGCAGCAGTTCATCTTTCCTCTCCCGCCCCCTGTCACCGCAGGCACACACCCCTCTCTGTGTGGCTCCCATTCCCATCACTGCCATCCCTTTCTATTTCTCCCTATGTTTTGTTGTTGTCTTTTTTGTTTGTTTTTTTAGAGACAGGGGTCTCGTTATATTGCCCAGGCTGGTCTCAAACTCCTGGGCACCAGTGATCCTCCTGCCTCAGCCTCCCACACAGCTGGGACTGCAGATGTGCACCACCATGCTCAGTTCCTATTTTTCTCTGATGTTTGCCTCAATCTTCTGGATAGAGCCACTCCAGTCCTCTAACTTCAATATTTATTGCACATTTCCTCAGAAAGCCAATTTCCTCCATAAACCAGTTCGCAACCATCTACATTTCTCAAATGTAAGGTGCGTGCAAATCACTGGGAATCTTACAAATCTGATTCAAGAGGTCTAGAATACGTCCTGAGATTCCACATTTCTAACAAGGTTCCCGGCAATGCCAACGATTCAAGGATTCTGGTGCATGGACACATTTCAAGCTGCAAGGAACTAGTACTTTCTTTAGGCTCTACTTTTCACGATGCCACTGCGTGGATTACAACCCAAGGCAGCCAGGACAGGAAACCTTATCCCTATTTTAACACATGGAGACCTGAAGCAATGTATCTAAAGCAGCTGTTGACACGCCAGGAAGAGGCCCAGTGATGAAGCCTGCACTTTTCCACCCACCCTAGTTCTCCCTATAACCCCACTCTGCTCAAACACATAGCTTTTCCCCACCCAGGGAAATATACGTGTCCTTTTGCTCATGTCAAGTGTCAACATCAGTATCTCGATGGTCTCCTGGGGGGCACCTTTGTGTCTGTTCTTATCTGCCCACTTCACATCTTCATTTCAGCCCTTAAAAGCCTACAAGGCAGGTTTCTTAGACAAATTCCAGTATCATTCTAGGTTCTAGAAAGATTCTGGATGAAACAGCCTTTCTTTCTAGAATCCTTTTGAGAACCTATAATGACCCACACAAGCAGGGGAAACGTAACTTGGGTTTGAAGCCTACCTCCTAAAGCTCCACACTGCAGAAGGACTCAAGGTTAAGTGGCTTATTTACCAGGCTTAGCGGTATACAAATATGCCTCCAAAAAGGCGTTGTTTATAGAGCTCCTTCAAAACAAGACCCATGTCTAAGATTTGACATAAATTAAAAGTTACGATGATCATGCTCAGAGGTGAAAAAAAAAATCCTTTAGAGAACTGAATTCTTCTCATGCTTAAATAAATGGTCCTATATAACAATCCAAAAGTAGCAAAGGCTAATTTTATATAAATTATTTTCAGAAAAAATTAGCAAGATGTTTTAAAGTATTTTACAGTGGGCATGTTTTTCTCAATATGAAAATAAATCAAAATGTTTTGAAAATATCATACCATTTCTTGTGAAACATAATCTGGACTTTTTGTATCAGCAGAATAAAAAGAAAAGTCATAGGTGAAGGTCTTGGTTCGTTCTCTTCCTGAGTCCCCAGTCCCTCCTTCTGGTATCTAGAAAGAGATGATTATGATAATAACAAAATAACGTAAATAGAATAATAACAATAATGTAAAGAGCATTGCCATTTGACAAGTGACCCAAATAGCAAAAACAAAACAAACAAAAAAAAAAACTCTCTTCCTAAAAAATATTAAATGATCACAACTTTCAATGTTTGCACCCTGACTAAAAAGCATTTAATTCGTCCGGGCTTCCATAAAAAACTAAATAAATAAAACTTAAATACAACCTAAACTCCTCCCAGCAATCCGAGTTCTCTGTGACTAAGAAATACTATCCTGGCCTTGTTTGTCACTATTAACTTCTAAGAACACAACGCTCCAGCCAGAGTCTATGTTTTTCTGGGTTCAGTGATTTTCATTTACTATTTCCTCCTTCTAAATCCTCCAGAGCTGGGCTTTGCACAACTCCAGGGGGTGCTATTCACATAGATCATGGTGAGACTGGCACCTCCCAGAGTTGTATGGTTTGCTGTTCCCTTCGAAAATTCCAGATCAGATGGCTCCTCTTTCATGAAGCTTCCCTCAAGCACTCCATGCAGAAGTAATTTCTCCCACCTCTGACAACCCAGACTCTCTCAGGACACATCATCAATATAGACGTTTGCATATATCATCTGCCTTGCTATATCCTTCACGTGAACCCAAAAACCATGTTTAAAATCTCCATATTCCCACAAAGCCCCAAAGAGTTCCCTGGACATATGCTGACTAACTTTCAATGAGTATCGTATTTTCCAACATGATTCACATATTATAAAGAAAAAATTGTTAAGATCCTTATCAAACCTTTAAAAATCTGGGCATCTGTTCTGGTTACTCAAACGTCAGGCGAAAAAAATGTTTGTTAAACCTGAAAAGCAACAGCATAATTGAGGGAAATAGATTCTGTGATGCACAAAGAAAGGAGACTTATCCCAGGCCAGGGGTCTTTTACCAAAGCACTGTGAGCAAAGATACATGAGGCAAAGGAAAGGTAACCGCCAGCAGGGGGTGCACAAGTGATGACTGGTAGAAATGCGAGACGATGCGGGAGGCCGAAGGATGGAAAGCTCAGGGCAGGCCAGACAGAGCTGGAACACACAAGGATTGTGCTAAGCTGAGAAAGAACATTCTAGTGAAGAATGTCTCATAGGCAAAGGGACACCAGAGCCTCAAAGGAGGCCTATCAAATGATCCGGAGTGCTGCCCAACTGAGGATCGGAGCATTCCCCAGCTTCTATCATTGAAGATCAACTTGCACTACTTTGAAACTGGACCTCAAAGTGTCTGGTCCCTGGAGCCACGAATTAAGAGAAATCCATTCCTCAGATGTGAACAGGAGACACATCTGTACTTGGCCATGGTGCAGCAGGCCTCAGAAACCCAAACTTAAAGGTTAATGACAAATAGCGAACGAAAAAGGTGCCGACTCCATAAAGCACACAGTTTCTTTAGTATTAATTTTATACCCTTGTTTCCCCATTAAGTGAAAAGTATTCACAGGGTCTTTAATAAACCTGCTGACCAAACAAACAAATAGGATAGTTTAAGTGCAAAAGGAAGAACTTGCCATCTTTGAAAATTTTTTTCATTTTTTCCCCCAGGAAAGATAGTTTTCTAAAAAAAAAAAATTTCATCTGCTGAGTTTTGAATAATATTAATACCAGCTCTTCTTCAATGATACAAAACATGATGATTTTTATTAAAAATGGAAACAAATCTGGGCCAAATCTTACTTAATGATCGGCAGAAAGCAGTCAATCACC
Source organism: Cheirogaleus medius (assembly GCA_008086735.1). Lineage (NCBI taxonomy): Eukaryota > Metazoa > Chordata > Mammalia > Primates > Cheirogaleidae > Cheirogaleus > Cheirogaleus medius. The sequence continues at coordinate 17,608,648 of VBSM01001118.1, read as the reverse complement.
AAGCTGAGGCTCTGCCACAAGGACATGGGATGGAAATGCCCAGGTCTGGGCTAGACTCGTGGGCTCAGGGACCAGAGTGACAGCTCGGGTCTGGCTTCCAGATCGAATAAAACCAGGCATGGGAGAGGAGATAGGGCATCAACTCTTGTGCTTCAGGATGGAGCCCAGGCCAGGAGCAAGCTGATGTGACTAACCATGCTGAGAAAGGAGGCACGTGGACACAGCAGGCGTGCTTTATTTACCCACAGTCATCCCCACAGCAAAGCAAACACGGGCTCCTGGAACTGATGCAAGACCGGGTCACTACTTGCCTTTAAGTTTGTGATTGTTGTTTTGCTTTTCTCCATCTGAATAATGAACTTGGCCTCCAAGTCCCTTTCCCTGCAACACAAATAATTCAGCATTGGTTAGAAGAGAAAAGACTGTTAAAAACAATACAAAACAAAAACTACTTGTTTTATTTACTTTTTACACAAGCGTTTGTTTTTAAATGGCATCTGAGAGGCAATCCCTGATACCACTCTTTCCCAAGCCCTTCCTAACATAAACTTGGAGACACACAAAATAGATGCCACCATCAAAAAGTATAACTGGTAAACAATGTGATGTCAAAACCTGGAAGGATTTCCAACTGTAAGTCAAAAAGAAAAGTAAATGAGATGACAGACACCATGAAGGGCTGTGACTCATGAAAAAATGCAGCTCCACCCACCTGGTTACAAAGAGAAAGACACCTGATCCCTCTACCCAGGGTAAAAACTACGAAGAAAACTGGAGTGGTTCCAAGCAGGTGCTGCTTCCAGAAGCAGCCAGGGCATGGCCCCTCCTCCCACCTCCATTCTATATCCATTCAGAAACTGCATTTCCCAGAAAACAGAAGAACAGGAATCATGAGAACTCCTAAAGACTGTAGTTCTCTAGAATGAATGACCACACATCTACACGAAGGAGTGTTATGCCATTGAACAAGGAACCAGGAAGATCCCTATATGCTGCCTTGGCCACAGAGATATACTGGTAAGTGGAGAACACAAGGTGGAAAAAAGTACACATAGAAAGTACCACTTGTATTTTAAAATGCTACCTACAGAGAAAGAAGAAAATGGAATGGAGGGGACAAGGACAGAAGCTTGATTTCTGTGACTATACATTCATCTGTAGGTCATCTTTATAATGATAAAAATAATTTATGCAAGGGGGGAGAGGGGCATGGGCAATATACGTAACCGTAATATTTGTACCCCCATAATATGCTGAAATAAAAAAATAAAAAATAAAAATAATAATTTATGCAAAAATAAAACAAAAAAAAACTTTTAAACAACCTAAAACTTAAAAGTAAGGTGAAGCAAGTGAACTTAATTGTATACCGCACAGTGAAAAACTATTTCGATTATGACTGTGTAGAGGAATTTGACTATATAATGTAATGGATATATCCTAAGAAGAAAAAGAACCATGAAGAAATCTTAAACCATTTTTAATAATCATATTTTGGTGGTAAAATAAGTGTCATTATTCTGAGATTTCTGTATACTGTGGGATAACACATGAGTAATTATGTTGGTGCCCTTGAGAACCAAGGCTTTTCAAGTGGTTAGATGGAAATACAAACATAAGGTTGACGAGGTTAAGTAGTCCTGAATCTGAATGGGAAATATTTAATAGCATGAACTTTATCTGAAATTGAAAAAAAAAAAAAATACTCCCTAGCTTTGTCCACTGAAAAGGCCTAGAATTTTATGCTCAATTTATAGCCTATAAATACCATTTTTCACTAAAATAGGTCAAGATTCCTTACCCACAGTCGAGAAATGACTCAATCCAAGTATCTGAACCACCTACTCCCACAAGAAAGCAGGAACTCTATCAAAGATGACTGGGGTTGGCCCAGGCAACTTCCAGAATGGCTCCGGATGATCCCCCGGCCCCATGTCCTGTGTGAGCCCCTCCACCCCCTCACCCACTCCTGCCACCCTGAGTGTGGGTTGGGCCTAGTGAGTCACTTCCAGTGACTAGAACACATGCCCAACACACCTGCCACTTCCCAGGGTTACGACACGACCGTAACCTCTGCCTTACTGGCTCTCTCCTATGCTCTCTCCTGGGGCCCTGGCCATGGGGAAAACCAGTGGCCATGTAGCAAGGAGCCCTGTGGAGACCCCCACCCAGCAAGGAAAGGGGGCTGCCGGCAACACACTGGCGAGCCAGGAAGTGCCTGTGCCTCCAGCCATACCAGGAGGTGATCAGGGATGTGACCAGGGAGCTGGCAGGCACCCTGACTGCAGCCTTATGAGAGTCCTGAGCTGGAAGACCCAGCTAAACCCCACCCAGGGTCCTGACCTACAGAAACTGTGAGCTAATACACATTGTTTTAAGCCTCTAAGTTTTGGGGTAAGTTGTTACACAGTAAGAAAAAACTAACACAAGGGCTATGTCAAAAGGACCCAGGAGCCAACCTGAATAAGTTCCTGCTGGCCAAAGTTTAGAAATCTGGACAGCAAAAATGATAAAAACTTCAATAGAAACACTTAAACACATAAACTGGTAATTAAAGAATAAAAACTCAATGGTCCCCTTTGAAGGATCAAAGGATTTGTCTCATTTTGAAACCTGGTAAGTAAAGAGAAACAATCATCTATCCTGTATTTCCTAAACTATCTGTACTTCGATGTAACCAAATATTAATAGCTATTAAAGGAAATTTTTCTTTTAGAGATATTCCAGCTAAAAAAAATGAAGAGCAAAATGATAAAATAAAAATATTTTGTCACCTCTGCTGAATTAACAGCCCGAGGGAGTGACCATCACTGGCTACCAGCCCAGCCCCTGTGGGACAACCAGGCACGATATGTGTCCTAAGGTGTACCAGCACCACTGCCCAAACTGCCTGGTCCCTCCCTCACCTAAACCTAGTTCTAATCCAGAGCTGATCTACAGGGAACCACCAGGAAAGACAAATTAGGTGGGAGCATGCCAAAATCATCAGGGGATGGGATGAGCAAAATCCAGCTACCAGATAAATGACCCAGCAGACTCCAGTATGACGACTAACTGCAAAGAGAATAAAGATAGAAGGGAAATCTGCAGGTTAAAGAGACTTCAAAGACATATCAACCAACTCAATCTCAATCCAAACAGGAAAAAGCACTTTTAAAAATTACTTCATAAAATTACACCTTTCCTACAGCATTCAAGTACCAAAAGCATTGTCCTGCCCAGCAAGAGAACTAAAGACACGATGTATTTATACCACAGACTGCCACATCCTGACATTCCTGTAGTGGGTCATTTATCAGTCACTCACTAACCTAATGTGTCCAGATCTTGAGTAATAAAACCACTATTATGAACAAATACCTCTCATGAACACAAAATTATTTGGGTATCTAGGATTATGAAAAGTGATCATGGTAGTACTCACACTAATTTGTCAAGTCTTGCCTATAAAATGATGCAATGTGGGTCATACCATGCCTAACACTCATGCTGGAAGCCAGAGATTCCATAATTCCACATCTCAGAACCTTTTGCCATTGGAGCAACTAAATTTAAAGGGCCCTCCACATGATCGTGTATTCTAACCTATAGGTAACTACCATGGTGTTTTCCTGGTTTTAAGTTAACATGCATTCTACAAAAGCATTAGGAGAGCTACTGAAAGACTGTTATGTAATGTGTCTTTTTATTGGATACTTCTAAGGTCAAAACTGAAGATGCCAGGTGAGTTTCAAAGGTTGATGGGAGGGGTCCAAGGGCAGGGGGAAGGTCCACAGCCTTCCTCAGTTTCTCAGAGTTCTGTGGCCCCATAAAATAGGAACCCCAGCCAGACCCTCGATATTCAAAATGTGCGTCAGCAGCCCCAGGGAAGCTTATCAGAAATGAGGGAGGTCAGACCTACAGAATGGGAACCTGCACTGTAGCAAGGGCAGTAACTGATTCTCATGAATACATTAGTTTGAGAAGCACTCCTTTGACATTATATTTCATATGACACAGTGACAAACTGGTCTTACATTTACTCTTATGAAACAAACTCCACAATATTATCTACTTCCTACACTGGGAAACTCACTAACTTCCTTCTTTGACCTTTAAGTTGTAGTTTTAAAAATCACATGGCAGAATACAGATATAACATGAGTCAGCTAACACCGTCTCTATTCTTTGCTCTTAAGTTGTACGGTGGCTTCTGACCAAGAACAATAAATGTCTGATAGGATCTGATCTAAGAAGTCATGTGATTGTCGTAACATCCAGGCTCCCTCATTCTCAGCACCCTACCACACTATCAGCTTCTATCCCTTTTTATGCCCAGGCTGTTTCTTAATGCCAATCTAAGGCCACAGCCAATAGTTTGAAATCACTTAAAAAAAATAATCACAGGTCATCAAGATTAAGGTGGAGACCATGTGTTCCAGAAAGGAAGTTTCACAAATAATTTCCTAGCTTGTTTCCTTAAGTATAAGAACTAAAATTGTAAGAAAAAGATGTATCTTTACTCCAAAATTAATCTCTAAGTATAGTATTTATAACAAAGACACTGGCTAGAGTTTGAGCCATAAAGAGCAAGTCTCATCCTAGTTCCTGAAAATAGTTATAGAAACGCCAATGTTTTTTTCATTGTTAAGTTCCCTGCATATTATGGATATTAGTCCCCTGTCACATGAGTAGTTTGCAAATATTTTCTCCCATTGAACAGGTTGTCCCTTCACTCTGTTTATTTTGCTGTGAATTTAGAGTAATATTATCCCATTTGTCTATTTTTTTGTTGTTGTTCCCTGAGCTTTTGAAGTCTTAGCCATAAAATCTGTGCCTACACCAAGGTCCTGAAAAGCTTTCCCTGTATTTTCTTCTAGTAGTTTTATAGTTTCAGATCTTACTTAAGTCTTTAATACATTTTGAGTTAATTTTTGCATATGGTGAAGGTTGGAGGAGCCCAGTTTCATTCTTCTGCACATAGTTATCCAGTTTTCCCAGCACACTTTATTGAAGAGGGTGTCCCTTTCCCAATGTGTGTTCTTCACAGTTTTGTTGAAAATTAGTTTGCTGTAAATATGTGATTTCTTAGTTTTCTTTCCCACTGGTCTATGTGTCTGTTTTTATATCAGTAGCACGGTGTTTTGCTTGTAATATATTTTGAAGTCAGGTACTATGATACTTCTTTGTTCTTTTTGCTCAGGATTGCTTTGGCTATTCAGGCTCTTTTTTTGGATCCACGTGAATTTTAGGATTGTTTTTTCTATTTCCATGAAAAGTGGCATTGGTGTTTTGATATGAATTTCACTGAATCTGTAGATTGCTTTGGGTAAAATGGTCATTTTAAAGACATTAATTGTTCCAATCCATGAACATGAGATGTCTTTCCCATTTGTTTGTATCCTCTTTAATTTCTTTCATCAATATTTTGCAGTTTTCCTTGTAGAGATCTTCTAACTCCTTGGTTAAATTTATTCTGGAGGTTTTTTTGTTTTGTTTTGTTTTGGTTTTTTGTTGTTGTTTGTTTTTTAGCTAATGTAAATGGGATTGCCTTCTTTTTTGGCTATTTCATTATTGGTGTACAGAAATGCTATTGATTATTTTTACGCTTATTTCATATCCTGTAACTTTAATGAACTTATTAGTTCTAAAAGGTTTTTTTGGTGGAATCTTTTGGCTTTTCTAAATATAAGATTATGTCATCTGCAAAAAGGGACAATCTGACTTCCTGTTTTCCAATTTGGATGCCTTTTCTTTCTCTCACCTGATTGCTCAGGCTAGGACTTCTAGTACTATGTTGAATAAGAGTGGTGAAAGTGGACATCATTGTTCCAGTTCTTAGAAGCTTTTCCCCATTCAGTATGATATTAGCTGTAGGTTTGTTATATATGGACTTTATTATTTTGAAAATAATTCCATTTTTAAAAAAGGGGCAAAGGGGCTGGGTGCAGTGGCTCACACCTATAATCCTAGCACTCTGGGAGGCCAAGGCAGTAGGATTGCTTGAGGCCTGGAGTTTGAGACCAGCATGAGCAAGAGCAAGACCCCATCTCTACAAAAAATAGAAAAAATTATCTGGGTGTTGTGACACATGCCTATAGTCCTGGCTACTTGGGAGGCTGAGGTGGGAGAATCACTTGAGCCTGGGAGTTTGAGGTTGCAGTGAGCTGTGATGATGCTACTGTACTCTAGGTGAGGTGATAGAGTGAGACTCTGTCTTAAAAAAAAATGGGCAAAAGACATGAATAGACATTTTTCAAAAGAAGACATACAAATAGCTAACAGGTACATGAAAAAGTACTCAACTAATCATCAGAAAAATGCAAATCAAATCCACAGTGAGGTATCATCTCACCCCAGTTAGAATGGCTATTAAGAAAAGGACAAAAAAATAACAGATGTTGGCAAGGATATAGAGAAAAGGGAACTCATATACACTGTTGGTGGGAATGTAAATTATACAGTCACTGTGGAAAATGGTATGTAAATTTCTCAAAAAAACTAAAACTAGAACTACCGTACAATCCAGCAATCCCACTACTGGGTATTTATCCAAAGGAAAAGAAATCAATGTATCAAAGGGATACCTGCACTCCCATGTTTATTGCAGCACTATTCACAATAGCAAAGATGTGGAATCAACCTAAGTGTCCAACAATGGATAAATGGATTTAAAAAATGTGGTGTATATATACACGATGAAATACTATTCAGCCATTAAAAAGAATGAAATCATATCATTTGCAGGAACATGAATGGAACTAAAGGTCATTACATTAAGTGAAATAAGCCAGGCACAGAAAGACAAATACCACATGTTCTCACTCATATGTAGGAGCTAAAATAGTTGACCACATGGAGGTAGAAGGTGGAATGATACATACCACTGGCTGGAATGGGTATGAAAGGGGTGGCCTTGCAACAATAACAGGAAAATACCTAACTCTGCAATTTCCTAGTAACAGTTAAAGATCTATCCTATGTGTTCTCCCGCTAACAGGCACTCCACGGGAGTTCTGTTTTGCACAAATTCTGAAAAGAGCTGAAGGGACAGAAGAAATGTAAATCTTTCTCCTTAATTTTTTTTTTTTTTTTTTTT
>VBSM01001118.1:17583164-17599817 GCA_008086735.1 Cheirogaleus medius | reverse complement strand
TATAAATAAGTGATTTATTTGAAAGGTCTGGAAACTAGATGATAAGATGCTACAAATGAACTAGCTAGAGTAAGTATACTGCGTTTTAGATCAATATGGGGGGAGGAGGAGGAGAGGAAAGATCCAATCAGGGAAAGATAAATTATGTCAGCTCTCAGGTGAGCAGGAAAATGTTTATCAAAAAAAAAAACAAACCTATGTTAACTCAATTATTTTGAAAATGTTTTTAGTTATTCAGCAATTCAAACTGATTCTATTCATTCAGCTGATGGTATTTAGTCACTACATAATAAACAGCTTAGACTGGGCACTGCTGGGATCTCCAAACTGAGCCATGACCTTGGAAGATTATAAAGAGTACCTCATTCACCCGAGTTTTGAAACAAGCCAGCATCACCAAATGCACCTTGAAAGTTGTATCCTGTGAACCAATATTTAACTGCCTTCATTTTGGTAGCAGGACACTCAATAGCAAAAATAAAATTGAAAACTACATTTTTAAAAAGAATACAAGAGCTCCACGTGTACTAATATGGAAAGAAGTCCAAGGAACACTGTCAGTGGGACAAAGAGCAAGTAGCAAAACAGTGCACAGATGGCAATCAAGCTTGCAGTTCAATAACTAGATTAATAAAGCCAAAAGAATACGTACATCTATGAGTCTAGATGCACAAAACATTTCTGGACATTTGTGAAAGCATAAACAAGAAGCTGTTCACAGTGGTTACCTCTGGAGAGTGGTAGGAACAGGGCTTCAGAAGCTGAGAAAATGAACTTAAACATTTCACTGTCGGAATTCATTTTAGCAAGGTTTGATACTCCTTCTACAATTAAAATAAATTTAGTTAATTAAAAGACAAAAAGCCCCTGCTTTGAAACTCTGGGTGGCTCCTCATGCTCTAGGACAAGTCCTCCTCCTTAGGTGGCATGAAAACGAGGGCTGCCTGGCTGGGCCTCCTCTCCTGACCTTGCGGCCGCAGAGGACAGCTCCCCTGGACTTGCGCTGCCTCCTTGCACACTGCCTAGATCTGCCTCTGCCCTGCTCCATCCTTCTGCCATTTCCACCAGGCAAACTGATGCCTAACACTGAAAACCAGTCCCAGTCCCCCTTTCTCAGGAAGCATCCTGCTTCAGTTCCTTTGTTCCACCCAAATATTGCATGAGGCATACTCATGCTTTGTCTTTGCTTACTAACTCCGACACCACTAGTTTTTTGTTTTGTTTTGTTAAGAGACAGGGTCTCGCTATGTTGCCCAGGCTGGAGAGTGCAGTGGCTATTTATAGGTGCCATGACAGCACATGGCAGCCTTGAACTCATGGGCGCAAGTGATCCTCCTATCTCAGCCTCCCAAGTAGCTAGGACCATAGGTGTGCACCACCAAAACCTGGAACACCACTGTTTCTTGCCCAGAGGTTTGTGCTCATCAGGCACGTCCGCAGTTTGATACAGATATATTCACCTCCCTACCCTAATTCCAGAGAGCAAGCGAACTGAGTCTTTAATAATGCTTGCACTCTCTGTACCCAATGGAGTGGCAGCGGCTGCATAAGTATGTGTTACTTCACCTATCGCAGAGTCTGGAAGCAAACTCAGGGAGGGCTATTCTCCTCCCTGAAACCATCTCTTCCCATGCTGTTCCTTATCCTTGCTGGCTGGATCCTGAGCACTTCATCTGAGGTTATAAAGAGAAATTAGTGCATGGGCTGGGACTGCCACTACTCTTAGGTGCTCTCCATGGAATCGTAAAAGCCTTCAGCTCAATTTTTGAGAGAAAGCCAAGGAAGACACACAAGACAATTCTGAAGTGGCTTTTTCAGGCAATCACCCCAACTTCATTTCAGCTTCTCAGAACACGCCTCACCACTCAGTTGTCAGCTAGAGGTCAGTGGCAACATGACCCATATCCAAATGCCAACCTCAGATGGCAGCCGGTGAGAAACTGGCACAGCCTCCACCCCATTCCCTGTAGGCTGCGACTTTGGATGAGCCAAGGACAGTGGTGCTGTCACAGCTTCATAGATGTTATGAGTCTCCCACGCTAAGTGAAATCCTCAGGTGACCCCTGCCCTAGCAGATGGGAGGTATTAAGCTGAGCCTTTTATTATCTTCCCTGGCCTAGGGAAGGTGTAATAAACCTTTAAAATTAGGCAAAGCGCCAGCTTTTGTAGGTTACAGGTTGGGATTCTGGAAAAGCAGACAGTCAAAGGGAGTGTAGTGTACAGCCTGTTCATTAAGGTGTGCCCTAGGGATCAACGCCCGGGAAGAGGAGGAAGCAGAGGCAAACCTGGGCAGAGGGAGAAGCGGAGCTGCAACGCAGACCCAAGGACAGCCTTGGCCAACCCCACGGGCAGCTCTGGAGCTAGGGTGGCCTTTCGGAGTTGCCCCAGATTGATCCAAGGTAGCCAGGCCTTTCTAGTCCTGTGCTGAACAGTCAGGGACTATGGGTTGCCTGGGAAAGGGGCGCAATGCAGCGAGACCATCCCTGAGGGCCTGACAGCCAAGGGCTGGGCCAACCTCACTCCAGCAGCCAGGCAACGAGCCCCCAAAGGAGGAAGATCTGGGCGGCAAGCACAGTGCCCACCACACCAACCCCCCATAAAAATGATGCTTTATAGGACATACTCCAGTGGCAGCGTTAAGCACTACGCCAACTCCATAGCACAGCACTGAGCTGGGGCTACGGAGTAAGAAAGAAGGTGGATACTTTATTTTTTCAGTTGAAGGAAGAATAACCTAAGACTCAGAATTTTCTCAGTACAGAATGAGTTGCCTTAAGATATACAGAATCATTACTGAAGAGGTTTAGTCGTTAATGAGAGACCCTTATCCGGGGCACTATATGGGGAGATTTATATATTCATTCATTTATTCCACAAATATTTAGTGAGTACAGTCACAGGCCAAACAATATTGTTGGTGTAGGGATATAATGATAAACAATACAGTCTCAGCCCTCATGGAGTCTGCATTTCAGTGAGGGGCTTGGGGAAAACAGTAAATAATACACCATCATCTTAGGTAGTTGTAAGTGCTATAAAGAAATAAAGGCCTGTCATGGGCTAGGGCTGGCAGGCAGAGACAGGGGAGGCGAGCAGCCAGGGAAGACCTTTCTAAGGTGACCTGTGAGCAAAGACCAAAACAGAGCTGGGCCAGGCAGAGATGTGGGGGAAGGGCATTCCAGGTGGAGGGAATGGCAAGTGGGAAGGCCCTGAGGCAGGAACCAGCCAGTGGCTTTGGGGGAAGGGCAAGAAGGCCATTATGACTGCAGAAGAGAGAAAGGGAAGCAAAACGGAGGAGGAGACCATAAAAGCCTTGAGGCTGGGGCCACATCATGCCAGTCCTCAAAGGCTTTGGCTAAATGGCTAAGACACTGGAACTTAAATGTGATAGGAAGCCACTGCACGGGAAGGTTCTGTGTACAGGGGAGTAGCAAAATCACACCTAATTTTTAAAAGCCCCCTCTAGTTGCTGTGCACAGACTCTAGAGGGGTGAGAGTCGAGCATGGAGCCCATTCAGACGCTGCACCAGGGATGCTGGCCCAGGGCGTGAGAGTGGAGATGTATCCAGATGACAGGGTCAGCTCCAGCTAGTCCCCAGGCCAGCTGACCAACAGGATCATCTGAAGAACCCCAACCCAGACCTACAAGAGTTTCCAGGGCAGAGGCCCAGGAATCCATACTTTTTAACCACCTAGGAGATTCGGATGATAAGCCAGGTTTGGGACCACTGCCCTAGTTCTGTGCTGACCTGCTCAGCTCTGAGGAGCTGGGATTCCACAAGAATGTGAACACTCAACTGCCTCTCAGCTCCTTCTGAGACACTGTTTCACTAGATGGTGGCCTCATCCCTTGTTTTGAATGGAGCCAAACCCACCTAGCCCCAATTCCAGAACAAAAGTCCAAGAGGACTCTGTCTTTTGGGTTCTCACCATTGACTTCCGACTAGGGTAGTTCCTCTTCTGAACTCTTGAACACCAAAGTTGTTTGAGTGACTATTTTCCCACTTTTCCTAAAGAAAGTACACAACTAGAACCATTCTAGAAGCACAGCAGAGAGATCCACTCATCACATATAACAGACACCTTGCTCAGGGAACCAGGACTTAGTTCTATCTTGGAACCCTGGTCCCAAGTGAGAAAAGCTGGCAGATGGCTGAAGAATTTCATACATTACAAAAGTCCTGCCCCAGATCATAAAGGACTAAATCCTGCTCAAAACCAAAGATGACAAAGACACTTTCACAGGGAATTCTGGATATTCTCCAGGGAGAACATCTGGGGACCAAGATGGTAAGGGGCTCAAGGGTGAAAGTGAGGTTCAGGGAAATGGAGCATTTGACAAGAAGGGACAGACTCAGAAGAGGAGACTTAGCCCATGACCTCATCTCACATACAGAGAAACTGGGGCCCAGAGAGGTTAAGTGCTACTAAAGAGTCAGCATTGTAAAAGGTTACAGGAACTCGAGCAATCAATACTTCAAAGCCATGGGGAACTGCTGAGAGCAAAGCTAGCACCACTAATTTGATTTCAGCTACATTCTCCTGAAGATGGGGGTTATGTAAGCTTGGGCTCTCACGGAAACACAATGAGCCGTCAGAACATTTAAAGGATCCACACCAGGATTACTCTCTAAACAGGGCAAAAGTCATCAAATGCAGCAGGCACCAGACGGGGGGTGGGGCATAAGAAGCCCACCCAGCCTCATCTCCTACCGCACAGCCCCACACTCCCCCTGTCCCATTCCAAAGTGTTCCTTCTTGCAGGACTCACAGGACTTACAAAGACCTGTCTCTGGGCCTTGCTCATGCTGGTCCTTCTGCCTGAAATGTACTGTAGGGGTGAGGGGAAACTTCTACTTTACCCTGAAGTTCGCTAAAAGATTAACTCACAATTAAGGCAGATTAATAAGAGAAAGGTTTATTTACCATGTGCACTATACTACTCATCCCATCCCCCTCCCCAAAAGACAGGTATAAAAATATCTAGATCCCATTGAGATATTAAATAATCACTCTGTAATTCTCCCCATACACACAATAAACCTTTCTCTTATTAATCAACCTTAATTGTGAGTTAATCTTTCAGTGAACTTTCGGGGAAAAGGGTAAGATTCCCCTCACCCCTACAGTTCCTATCTCCTCCATCTGACTTACCCTTCCAAGCCCATAAAAATGTCTCCTCCTCTAGGAGGCCTTCCTAGATTCCTCCTAGCCAGTATCTTCTGTGTGGTATTCCTTAACACACTACAGCAGTGACCACATTTGACCTGTTTATTGCTGGTCAACTACATGTTTGTCTTCCCCACCAATCTAGATGCTTCCTGAGGGAAGAGACAATGCCCTACTTTTTACATATCTCACAATACCTACCACTGTCCTATATAAAAAGCACTTGGATGAATGAATGTATAAGCAAATGCAAGAATGAATGAAACAGTTGAACTGAAAATAAGACACTATTCTTGAACTCAAGCACTAGAGTTAAACTAATGCTTCAAAGTTTAGTGTACATTTTTAATTTTTAAGTGCAGATGCATTTTCCCCATAAACATCAGTTCACTTGGCAAATGTTAACTCCAAAGGCAGAAATGAAGCTCGGCTCTTCCTGCAGACCCACAGCTCTGTCTCTGACTCCAGGACCAAGGCATGGGGAGTCATTTGTCTCCTTTTGATTGTCACACAAAAGAGAAAAAACAAGGTGTGCATATGGCCTTTGAGTTGCTTCCTCAAGAGACCCAAAGCAACATATTCATTTAAAAAGGTGAAAATTTAAAAGGGGCATTGTAAGTTTAAACAGTGAGATCAGAAGAGCATAAATACTTATTTTTGCTTTCCTGGGTTCAGACGCTAAAACAACTATTGGATGCCCAAAGCTACCCTAGTTTAGTGCTGCAGCGCCATGACCCACAAGGAACTGCTCTTCATCCACATCATCACTATAACCCTCCTCCCAGATTTATCTCTATTTTAGAAAAATGCTCTCAGTGACAGTGTTTGAAAAAAAAAAAATACAATAGCTGGCCTGTAAAAAGAAGATTGATTCCTTTACAACACCACCAGCTAAATACTGTACACCAGTTAGGAGAGAGGCATTGGGAAAAATTCAAACTAAATTGCAGGACTTTTTCTTCAAAAGATTTCACTTTGAGTCATAGTGGAATAAGATGCAATTTTGATTTCTTGTAACTTTTTTGTCAAGCCTAGCACCTAACATTTATGTTGTGAAGCACAATAGTACAAGAACTGGGGGAGGGGACACTGAGCTTCGGGGACCTGGGTTGAAATCCTCTTAGTAGCTTTGTGACTCTGGGCATGTTATGGAACTTTGCTGAACCTTGGTTTTCTCACCTGTACAATGGTGTTGAATAAAACCTATCACACACGGTTACTCAAAAAGTATACGGCAATGCTGTGGTTATTGCGCTACACTGATAAGCAATTTTTTGCTAAAAGATGTGACCGGAGAAAGCAGGCAACACATGGCCAGCCACAGAGCAGATACTTTATTAATGTGTTCATTTCCACCACAAAATCAAGATCTATCCATGTATTCAACCAATGTTTATCATGTCTCCACCATGTGCCAGGTGCCATTGGAGGCACTGGACGTAACACCAGTGAACAAAACTAACAAAGAGCCCTGCCCGCCCAGAGCTTACGTTCTTGCGGGGAGGTTCATTTTAACATAACCTTTCCAACCCTTTCCCGAAATGGGTGGAAATGGAGGGAAACCAGAAAATACATTTTGCCAAATTTTCTGGCCAGATGTCACGAAAATGAAAAACCACCATATAGTCAACTTTATGAAGATCTTCATAAGTTTGTTCGTGAAATGTCTTATCTTCACCAACACAATCCAGAGGCCATTATTCATAAATAAGATAAGACTATCAGAAACCTGAAAATTCTTCCGCTTATTTTTAAATACTTGTGAATTATGTCTTGTTATTCTGACTACATACTGACCGTGGCATCTAAAGACATGTGACAAATGCTATGTCCCTCCTGCCCCATGCTCTCAGCACCCCGTCAGTCACTTCCCCTAAGGCAAGCCTGCAATGCCCACTCCCATGTTAAACCAAAGAGAGGCACAGTGGCCAGGACAGGAATGGGTCAGTGACAAACACAAATGCCTCCTCTTTACGAAGCTCTGGGAGGGATACGAGACGTATAATCATGGCTCATGCCCTTCAACAGCCTCCAATCACCCCACAGAGGTGACAGCTAATGGCCCATAAAAGCAAAGCAAGTTTGGGGGTTGGATGAGTGCTTCACCCCACTCCAGGCACGGGGGGCCAGACCGAGGACACCCGACTTTGGTTGGCTTGGAGACTGAAACAAAGTTGGTCCAACAAAGAAGTCCAATTACATTTCTTATACTAGGAGAGAAGAGTCGGTCACTAGAGTTCCTTTCCAGGACAGTCTTGAAACCATGTCATACCACCTTCCTCAGTGCTGCTCCCTGCCTGCCTCTGCTCTCCCTCCTTCTCAGCCCACACTGGCCTGACACAGAGAATGCCACTCCTCACCCGTGCTTTCTGAGTAGAGCTGTAACCCACACAACACAAAGAAACAAAACAGGATGAAGCAGCAACACTCTAAACGTAGGCACATCTTCACTTTGCCATCACCTGGAACACATCAGGGCATCCACAGAAGAAGAGCATGTTGACCATGACCCAGGGTGTACTGGACCTGGTGCACGTGCAGTGAAGGACTCCCAACCCAGAGTTCTCCAACTCTGCTGCATGCAGGAATCTCCCGAGGAATTGAAAAATCCTGATGCTTAGGCTGCACCCCAAACCAATGAGATCCAACTCTCTCGGGGAGGGAAGCACACATCAGCTGAGAAGGTCCTAACCTCCTTGTTTCTCTACCTCCCAGGTAATAACATTTCAGAGGGAGGACAGCCTGTGGCTTATCCCATAATCAGATGCCAATACCTAAGCCTAAAGAAGAAAATGAACTATGATATGGACCTGCATAGAACCAGATGAGAGAGGGAAAAGGCCCAAGAACACAACCAAAACCCTCAGCAAAGAAAAAACACCTGCAACAGAGTGCACGGGACTAGGCAATGCGGCAGGAGTTTCAGAATCCCAAGAGCCAGTTTCAGGCTGCATCTCTAACTGATCGAGGCTTTGACAACCACTCAACCTGTCTACTCATCCCTAAAATAGGGACAAGTCTTGCCTGCTCTGTCTACCTCACAGGGAGCTAGAGGTTCAGAGGATGGATCCCAAGCACACGGTGGACAACAGTTTACGCAGACGCAAATCGTTGTCCAGCATGACCAGCCCAGTTCGCAGAAACTCCTTTCAGAGCTGGATCTTGCAGGAGGCCCAGGTTCCTGGCTATATCATCCCCGAGAAGTCCCCCTTCCCTGGATCTGTGTGGCCACCAGGACCAGCTTCTCTAAGCACTGAGTGAAATCCAAGGCTGCTTGTGGCACAATGGGATGAGCAAAGATTACTCAAAAATACCTCCCAAAATACTGAAAACACTAATATTGTAGGAAATCAGTAATATTGTAGAAAAACACTAATATTGTAGGAAATATTGTAGGTAAGAGAAAATAGTCTAAACAATTTTAAATAAAATCAAATAAAGAAGATTTTAAAATATTCATTCTAAACCAGAATTTTTGATGGTATCCAGGGTGTAGGACTGGTGCTCCAAAACATGTTTAATTAGCTGCCAATGTTTTAAAAATAAGAAGATTTTATAGAAGAGCCTGGATTTCTGACTTCCCAAGACATGAGAGCATGTGGCCCTCCTGTGCCCAGGGGAAAGCGGAGGTGGGTGCTAAGCAGCATCTTCCCCAGAAGGGGCTCTGGGCTCCCCAGGGTCCAACCCGCCAGTCAGCTGCTCCCAGCCCTGCTCCCCAGACATGGGAGCTGAGAGCCCTGCAGGCACTATGAGACGAGGCACGAGATTTTGTCTACAACAGTAAGAAACTTTCTTAAATGACTAACTGGCAGCGAATCCAAAGGATCTGATTGTGGCTTCTCAAACTACCACCAAGTACTATCTGCGGGACTGTACCCTCTTTTGCCACCCATGGTGCCTCTAAAGGACAGAGAAGTGATGAAAATGCTGGCTCATGTGATGGAAATAATCAAGCTTACTTTTAACAAAACAAAATATGATTTAACCCAGCTAAGGAAAAACAAGGTGTGATTTGTTCAGGGCTTCTAATTTCTTATTTAGGATTTATTAAAGAAACGACCAGTGAAGGGGCTTTCTCTCTCATTGCCTGCTGTTTTTTCAGCGTGGGCTGCATCTCCAGCACTTTCATTCTCCCTGACTCCTTGAGAATATCTTCACCTCCTGACCTCTCAAGGTGTGCAACTTCTAAAGGTTCAGGCTGCCAATCCCCCCCAAGTTGAAAAGCAGGTACAATGATAGCAGGTTCTTATCACTTAAGAATTCATCCCAGAATCCTTGAAATTGAATACACTACCACAATTTGCAGACAGAAATGAAAGAAATAACCTCATCCTCAAGCCAGGAGGGCCTGAGGTAAGAAAGCCCTCTGATATCATCGCGTTCCTCCATAAAACAGACACAGAGAGCAAAACAGGTCTGGCCTCATTTCTGTGTCTCAGCTGACCAAAGAGTCTGTGCCCAAGAAAGCAGGCCCCCTCCCACAGCAGCCACGGGAGGGCAAGGGAAGCTCGAGTTGCACCTGGCGGAACAGTCACACCTCTACTTTGGACCTCATTGCAAAGCAGGAGGGAAGGAGGGGGCTGGAGCTCACACATAATGCAATGCCACTCACTGTCTGAGGCCAAGAGGGTTCATCTGGAGATAAGACGATGACATCAAATGAGCAGTTCTACTTCTGTTTCCCTCAGGTCCTCAACTCTCAAGTATCACCCTTCCGTTCTTTCAGGATTAATCATGTTTTTTAATTCTGCCTCCTTTCTCCGCACACTGACGTCTCCCTGTGCACCCCCTTCGTGTTTCAAGGCTCTCTCCGTTGGCATTTTCAAAACTTGACAGACCCGGTTCAGCACTTGAAATAGGAAGCTCTCTAACACAAGGAGGCCCTTAGCACTCTAAAGTCACACAGAGCAGGGATGTGAGAACAGCCATGTGTGCCTCTGACAATAAGTGGATAAAACCACACCACGCTGAAGCCACATGAAAAAATCAAACTGCTGGCATCATCCCAGCGAATGCAATATTAACATGCAGCCATGATGGCGCCATTCAGGTCCTCAAATGAGGTCTCTGCGCCCCCTCCCCCCCACACACACACACACGCCACTCTCTCCACTGCTACACCTGTCCTTCCAGGCTAGTCCCCACTTCAGGTCCTGGCTGAGACGTCTCTCCCTCCAAACACCTTCCCTGATGGCCTAAGTCTCAGTGAGACCCCACAGGCTTCCAACAGTGCCGCAGGGACTCTGCTGAGCTCGGACACCACGTGTCTCCAATATGCAGCTCAGTGGTTTTTAAAGGTTTGGGGAGGCTCTGCAAAGTTAAAACTGTTTTCACAATGACACCAGGGCACCATTTGCCTTTTTCATGCTCACCTTTCTGATAGCTAAGGGAGCATGTGCTTATGTAGCCCTATGTGTTAAGAGTTTTTATTTTAATTTCTAATATGGTAAGTATAGGTTAAAATATAGATTTTAATTTCTCATATGGCAAAGATAAAAGCTCTTTGGTGTCCAATAATTTTTTAAGAGTTGAAGGGGTCTCACAGCAAACTTTGAGAACCGCTAGTCTAGCACAAGGCCCGGCACATACCCAGCAATCTTTAAATACTGCATGAGTGATGAATCAACCAACCAAGCAATCAATAATCAATGATCAATGATAATGATGGATGGATGGGACCTCTTACAAGCAATACACTGAGGTCTAGGTTATGATATGTTATGGACAAGAAGTGGGAAGAAGAGGTCCCCAGGAGTCAGTTCATTCTCTTTTGACTAAGAAGGAAAAGAAACAGATTTGGGGGAACCATCACATGAGAAAGAGTCAGGACCCTCGGAACCCATCAATGAGTCCACACCAACCTCTTGCACAGCTCTCTCCAGCGTGTTTTAGCACAGTGAATAATACATTCAGCATTGTTTAGAAACTGGCCAAAGACCATGTCACCCAGCCCACCCCCATCATCATCCAGAGTTGTCACCCCTTCCTCCTCCCCCACCTCCATCTTGCCAGTCACCATGAATTCTTCCTCTTAATTATTTCTCCAGTTCTTCAGGAGTTAGCTTAGATGTCCCTTCCTCCAGGCAGGTTTCCCAGGCCCCTCTGGTTAGAGGCTCTTACGAAGCTTTTTCCTTTCCTTATAGAGCACTTCCCTCAGCCTCTAAATGCACACCCATTTGTGGGATACCATCGGTCTCCCAAACAGGTCTGGTAGCTGGCAGTCTCACTTCCTGGCTTACTAATATACAAAGTTCATCATGTTATACTCGTTTATAAAACGGCTCCCATCACCTACAGAAACAGCTGAAAGTTAAATCATTTTTGGAAGAATGGATAGGAAGAAAAAATAATAAAGTCCAAAGAGTACAAGTGGTCAAACAAGCACCCCACAATCTGGATCTCCCACCTCTCCAGCCCCCACCCTCACCTCCCATCTGAAGTTCTGGTCATTTCATGATACTCTGCAACTACCTAATCACACTCCACAGTCTGGAGCCTCTATACCCTTTCTGCTTAACACCTTAACTGCCATGTGCGTTGTATTCAACTCAAACTAGTTTTGAGCCTGGGGCCTCGTGAAGCATATGTAACTGCAGTTGGTTCATGAAAATCTTACTTGTTGATGTTCTTATTGTTACAATTAATATTGACAACTTAATTGCATATAACTCAAGCATAGAAATCAATGAAAAATAATACATTTTTCATTAAATTAGAAAGGATTGCTTTATTTTCAAAGTTTTTATTCTATTTTCGTAATAAAACACCATGGCCCCAAGGAAAAACATTTTTTTCTAGTGTGGCAGTCAATGTGTTAAAGTGTTGCCGGTGGCCTTGTCTACCTGGTTGACTTGTCCTGCAGAGGAGCCCTGCCCTCAGCTACAGTATCCTCTAGGATGTTTCTCCAGCCCTCAGAAGGAGGTCCACCCAATACCTCCCCATCCCCACACACTGTCATGCCTTGAATGCAATTTTTTTTTCTGAAACAGAATCTTGCTCTGTTGCCCTGGGTAGAGTATACTGGCATCATGGTAGCTTACTGCACCCTCCAACTCATGGGCTCAAGCAATCCTCCTGCCTCAACCTCCTGAGTAACTGGGACTACAAGCACACGCCACCACACCCAGCTAATTTTTTTTTCTATTATTAGTAGAGATGGAGTCTTGCTCAGGCTGGTCTCAAACTCCTGAGCTCGAGCGATCCTCGGGACTCGGCCTCCCAGAGTGCTAGGATTACAGGTGTGAGCCACCACACCCAGCCTGAATACAACATTGTTAACTAGATGTTTTTTGAGGCTTTCTTCCTTTTTGTTGTTCCCATGAGATCATGAGCTACTTGAGAGCAGGGATCATGCTCTTATTCATCTCTGGCCAAGGAAAGGGCTCAATAAAAGCTCTGTGGCTGGGACGGATGACAAGGTGAACAAGAAAGCTTCTGCTTTTCACCAGCTAAGCCTATTTGTACCTCAAAAGCTCAACTTCCCCCATAACACCTGGCTTGTAGACTTAGGCTCACACTTATCATCCTTTCTCCAAATGCCTACTTACTTTATTATGTATACAGCAGAACTCAGCACTTAAGACATTCCTGAGTTATACAAGATTCTGCTCCACACCACCACAATATTCATGCAAAATCCTAGGTACAAGACACAATTATAACAGTTACCTGTGTAAGCACTTTATAGCCATTAATTCCTTAAACTCTCAAAATAACCCTAGCAATAAGCTATTATTATCCTTGCCGTACAGATGAGAAAGGATGAGATCAGAAGACTAAGTACCATTTGTAAAACCACAGCAGTAGTTAGTGGCAATGCTGGGATGCAACCTTAGGACCATCTGATTTATCTACCTTTCCACATCCATTCCTCTGTCACACCCTGCACCCACTGAGCGCAGTGCAAAAGTCTGGGATTACAGGACAGTGAAATTCCCAAAGAAACGTCGCTAATTTAATCAAGCCACCATCCAAAAGCCATCCTCCAAGAAAAAGCTCATACAAGAAAAAAGCAGTTTCTCACAAGCAGAAAGCACGTAATGTCTGCTGAACAGATGAATGCATGAATGAATAAGGAATAGCAAATCAACAACTACAAACATGCCTCAAAGGCTAAGAAAAATGTACGGAAAAACATATCAGCTTTATCCAATACTGATTAGTGATAGCTCCCTCTCAAAAGTCAGAGCAGAATAAAAGGAAAAGGGGGAAAGATGGCAAAAACAAAAATAAACAACCACAAAAATCTTCTGATTCTTCAAAATCAAAAGAGAAAGGAATTCAAGCCAAGATCGAGTCAAAGATAATCAAATCAGTTCCGTGAGCACATAGGCAAACGGCATCACACCTGCCTCCTCAACAGAATGGCTCCCCACCTTCTCCCCCTGCCCCTCCACTCAGCCTTTCTGCCGTGAACCAACTAATCACTCACTGGCTAGCCTGAGCTTCCCCTGAGGGCCACTGTGGACACATCTTGCCCACTGTGTCCCCCATGCCTGACATGATGCTCTGTACTTTGTAGCTGGTCAGTAAACGCTTGCCGAGCGAAAATGATCATGATCATACACATCCATGCCTCTTGCCCAAATCATTCCATGCCTATTCTTGCTCCCTTAGAGTCAGTCCATTCTCCACCAGCAGCACAAGTGACCTTCTGACAACATAAGTCAGATCAGGTCACCCCATGTTCTCACCCCTCCACTGGCCCTACCCATACTTGGAATAAAGCCTAAGACCTTACCATGGCTTACCAGGCCCTACACAATCCACTTCCCCAATGGCCCTGCACTCAGGCCCCCCAGACACTCTTGTATCCACTGAACATTCCAGGCATGCTCCTGCCACAGGGCCTTTGTACTTGCTGTTACTTCTGCCTAGAACATTCTTTCTAGATATTCTCATAGTTCATCACCTTACTTCTTTCGGCAGTATCACCTACACAGTCCTTCCCTGACTGCTGTTATCTACATTATCTACCCTTTCTGTGCTTTATATTCTTTACAGAACTTTCAATCACCAGCCGTTACCTTAAGATCTTTTGTTTACTCACTAGACCTGCACTGTCCAATATGGCGGCTACTAGTTGCACAAGGCTGCTCAACACTTGAAACGTAACTAGTACAAATTGAGTTGTGCTCTAAGTGTAAAATACACACCAGACTTCAAAGGCTTATTTAGTACAAAAAAAAGCAAAATATCTCATTAATACTTTTTGTATTGATTGCATATTGAAATAACATTCTGAATATAATGGGTTAAACAGATAATTAAAGTTAATGTCATCTATTTCTTTTTACATTTTTAATGTGGCTACCAGAAAAATTTAAATAACATATGTGGCTCACATTGCATTTCTACTGGATAGCATTACACTAGAATATAAGCTTCTTGAGGGCAGCCACTTTATCCATCCTCTTCACCAACGAATCTCCAAACTTTGGGCAGAGGCCTGCACACAGAGGCATGCAGTAAAGACTTGATGGTTGAAAGATCCCCCCCTTGCTGTGAATCTTTCCCATCTTAAAATACCCAGATCAAGCATCCCTCCTTCCTGGAAGCTTTCTGAAATTGCCCAACTTGGCACTTATCCCCCAGCACCTAGCACAGAGGCCAGCACATTTGGACACTCAATAAGTCCATTAGTTCAGGAACCATTAGTTGAGCATCTACCTTGGGTGCTTGTATGTACCATCTATCCCATTTAGTCATCATAGTAATACCAGAAGAGGAGGGAGAGAGGGATGACTATTAGACTCATGCTTTAGAACAAGGATCTGAGGCCCAGCAAAGTTAAATCATACACCTAAGCTCACAAAATGAGCAAGTGGTAGACCCAGAATGCAAACCAGTGTCTTCCAACCCAGGCCCTGACCCTGCACCCGAGGCTCAGGCTGCCAGCCAGCAGACAGCCTCACACCCACAGAGATGATGTGCTTGGCCTGCATGGTAATCTATTTGCTTGTTTGTTTCAGCTATAATCCTTGCCAACGTTTGAAATTTTAGGGATTTTAGCAGTCCAGGTTCCCATTTTCATTCAACATGTGAACACTTGCTACAAGCCAAGCACAAGGAACATAATCCAAGAACAAGATAGAAATGGCCCCAGTGCTCATGAAAGGATTCAGATAATAAACCAGTAAATAAGGAAAATACATAAGAGGCCAAATTGTGATAAGTGCTATAAAAGATGAAAAAAATAGAGAAGGAGGATAGGAAAGACCAGGGGTGGGGGTGCTATTTTCAATGGGATAATTGAGGAAGCCCACACTGAGGTGACATTTGAACAAAAACTCAGGAGGGAAGGAGTGGGGACATAGACATCGGGGGAAAGAATGCCTCCCACAGATGGAATGGCAAGTGCAGAGGTCCTGAATGGTTGGAAAAGAGAAACACTGTCTCTCTAGATATAGGGTGTTCCCCTTGATGGCACAGAATTGTCATTGGAAAGTGGCTCTCAGCCAGTAACTATAGTTCCCAGCCTTCCTTGCATCCAGGCATGGTCACGTGCCTAGTTCTCACCAATGTGATGTGTGTCTTCCACACCAAAGCAGCCAGCTAAGTGCTGTGCCTCCTCCACCTCTCACTCCCTTCCACTGGCTGCACAGGGATGACAGTGAGGCCCCAGAGAGCAACGCCTCTGCAAGATGGAAGAAAAGCCACCTGCTGACTGGGAACCGAACACAGTGGTCTGCTTATACTAGCAAATGATACACTGCTTTGGTATCTTCAGTGCTAAGCCACTAAAATATGGGCGTAGATTTGTTACAGAAGCTAGCAAGTGTCCCTCCCCACCCTGTTACCTCCCTGACTGTGAAGCTGAGAATCTACTGCTATTTACCTGCTCCTCCGTGCTCAGGGTTTCAAAGGTGGAATTATTTTAGGTCTGCCTGGCTCCTGTAGGCATTGAGTTTGTGGCTCCTGTACTATATATTTAACTAATCCCACCTAAAACAAATCCTTGACACACCACTGAGACCTGTCTTTTCCCTACTCACTCTAAACCCCAACCTTTTCCATCCCCTCAAGGATTAAAGGCCCCAACACGTCCTTTTCATTTGACCTGTTATACAAGTAATCCAATCAAGGTGTTAGCTCCAAGTGCCTATCTATATTCCAACAAAGGATGCCAGGAGGCAGAATTCCTCAATCTTATGAATGGACAGAGCTGTTCTGGGGAAACTGTCATCTGCACTTACCCTTAATATGATATCAGTATAGGCAAAGTTGGCCCTAATAACAAGAAAAGCTTAATTAAGAATGAGATGTTTTACATGACAACTAAATGCATTTACTGTGTCATCTTGGACTGGATATTAAACCAAATAAAAGACATTATTGGACAATTGGAGAAATCTATGTAAGGCCTACAGATCAGTTGATAGTATTGTATCATTGTTACTTTCCTGGTTTTGATAATTATACAATGGTTACAGAAGATAGTACTATCCAGAGAAGTTGGGTAAAAGATACATGGGAATCTGTACT
>VBSM01001118.1:17566045-17583064 GCA_008086735.1 Cheirogaleus medius | reverse complement strand
AAAAAAAAAAAAAAAGATGAAGTAGTAGAGAGTAGAAAATATCAGCATGCATTGAGCTGATAAATGTCTTACTGTGGATCTTGTTTGAAGTACACAGTTCTACACAATCATCATCAGCATTCTAAAACACAAATGTCCTTCATTTCAAACAATATGACATATCCTTTTTCACTAAGTCAGAGGGAAAAAATGTTTCACATAAAACTAAGATTCACAATAACCTCTTGCAAACTGAAGTCAAAATCTTTTTCTGCAACATATCTCCCCAAAGATATTTATTAATCACAAAGAGGAAAAAATAAAACATTACAACAGAGGAACCCAGCAGACAACACCTTAACCAAGTAATCAAGGTTAACATCACCAATATTAAGACACTGACATCACACACACCCAATATCATATGAAGGACACATATTACCTTTGTGGTATTCTTGCCAAAATTGTATAACTTCAATGTGATCATAATAAAATATCAGAGAAACCCAATTTGAGGACCATTCTAAAAAATAACTGACTGGCCTTTTTGTTATGACAAAAGGCCCATTCACTGCTCTGTGGCAAACGTATGTTGCTCTTACTCTGAAAACCTATATCTTGCTCTTGCTCTGTAAACCTATCGTGTCCTTCCTCAATATACTTTATTTCATGCTTGCCTAAATAAATAAACTGACCAATACTCTTCAAAAATTAAGGTCATGATTTTTCAGACAAAGAATTCAAAATAGCTGTCCTGAAGAAGCTCAATGAACTTCAAGACAACACAGAGAAGGAATTCAGCAGCCTATCAGAGGAATTTAACAAAGAGATTGAAATAATTAAAAAAAAAAAATCAAGCAGAAATTTTACAGCTTAAGAATTCAATGGACAAACTAAGAAACGCATCAGAGTCTCTCAACAGCAGAACTGACCAAGCAGAAGAAAAAATTAGTGAACGTGAAGACAGGCTGTTTGAAAATATAGTCATAAGAGAAAAAAGAATGAAGCACACCCAATAGATCTAGAAAATACCCTCAAAAGGGCAAATCTGAGTTACTGGCCTTAAAGAAAAGATACAGAAAGAGATTGGGATGGAAGTTCAAAGAAATAATAACAGAGAACTTTCCAAACTTAGAGAAAGATATCAATATTCAGGTACAAGGAGGTCATAGAATACCAAGCAGATTTAACTCAAACAAGATTACCTCAAGGCATTTCATAATCAAACTCCCAAAGGTCACAGATATTAAAAACAAACAAAAAAAAAAGGTCCTAAGAGACACAAGAAAAAAGGAAAAAATAACATATAAAGGAGCTCTGATACATCTGGTAGCAGACTTCTCAGTGGAAACCTTACAGGCCAGGAGACAGCAGCATGACATATTCAAATGCTGAACAGAAAAAAACCTTGCACTTAGAATATTGTCTCCTGCAAAAATATCCTTCAAACATAGGAGAAATAATGATTTTCCCAAACAAAAGCTAAGGAATTTCATCAATACCAGACCCGTCCTATAAGAAATGCTACATGGAGTTCTTCAATCTGAAGGAAAAGGGTATTAATAAATGGTAAGAAATCATCTGAACTAACTGGTAAGTACACAAATACAAAATACTCTATTGCTATAATCACAGTGCATAAACCACTTATATCTTGAGTAGGAAGACTAAAAGACAAACCTATCAAAAGTAACTACAAGTTTTTGTATGATAGGCAGTATAAAAAGATATGGATGGAAAACAACAAAAAATTAAAAAGCAGGGCTGGGATAGAGTTAAAGCGTAGAATTTCTGTTAGATTTCTCTTTGCTTGTTTATTTGTTTGTAAGCAGAATTGTCATATGTTTAAAATAATTGGTTATAAAATGTTTTTTGCAAGCATCATGGTAACATCAAACTAAAAAACTTACAACCGATACACAAAAAAGAAAAAGCAAGAAATTAAAACACACTACCAGAGACAATCACTTTTAACAAAGAAAGACAGGAAGGAAGGGAAGGAGGGAATCAAATAACATGGCAGTAGTAATTCTTACCTATCAATAACATTGAATGTAAATGAACTAAACTCTCCAATCAAAAGACACAGAATGGCTGAACAGATAACAAAACAAAAGCAAACAATATGCTGTCTGCAGGAAACACACTTCACCTATAAAGACACACACAGACTGAAAATAAAGAGATGGAAAAAGATATTCCATGCAAACGGAAACCAAAATAGAGCAGGAGTAGCTACACTTCTGTCAGATAAAATAGATTTCAAGGAAAAAAAAAACTGTAAAAAGCAACAGAGAAAGTCATTATATAATGATAAAAGGGTCAAGTCAGCAAGAGGATATAACAATTTTAAATATATATGCACTCAACACTGGAGCACCAGTTATATAAAGGAAATATTGTCAGAGCTAAAGAGAGAGATAGACCCCAATAAAGAAATCACTGAAGACCTCAACACCTCACTTTCAGCATTCAATAGATCATTCAGACAGCAAATCAACAAAGAAACATTGGACTTAACCTGCACTATAGACCAAATGGACCTAATAGATATTTCAGAATGTTTCATCCAACAGCTGGAGAATTCACCTTCTTCTCAGCTCATGGGTCATTCTCAATGATAGACCATTTGTGAGGCCACAAAACAAGCCATAAAAAATTCAAAAACATTGAAATCATACCAAGTATTTTCTCTGACCACAATGGAATAAAACTAGAAACTAATAACGAGAGGAACACTGAAAAATATACAAACACGTGGAAATTAAACAATATGTGCCTGAATGACCAGTGGGTCAATAAAGAGGTTAAGAAGGAAATTTAAAAATTTCTCAAAACAAATGAAAATGAAAACAGAACATATCTTATGGGATACAGTAAATGCAATAATAAGAGGAAAGTTTATAGCAATAAGTGCCTACATAAAAAAAGCACAAAAGCTTCAAATAAACAATCTAAAGATGCATCTCAAAGAACTTGAAAAACAAGAATAAAACAAACCCAAAATTAGTAGAATAATAAAGATCAGAACAGGAATAAATGAAATTAAAACCAAAAAAATACAAAAGATCAATGAAACAAAAGGTTGGTTTTTTGAAAAGATAAACAAAATTGACAAACTTTTAGCCAGATTGACTAAGAAAAAAAAGAGAGGAGACCCAAATAAATAAAATCAGAGATGAAAAAGGAGACATTACAACTAATACTGCAGAAATTCAAAGGATCATTAGAGACTACTATAAACAACTATCTGCCAATAAATTGGAAAACCAAGAAGTGGATAAACGCCTAGATGTATACAACCTACCAAGATTGAAGCAGGAAGAAATCCAAAACCTGAATAAACCAACAAGTATTCATAACAAGATAGAAGCAGTAATAAAAAGTCCCCCATTAAAGAAAAGTCCAGGACGTGATGGCTTCACTGCTGAATTCTACCAAGCATTCAAAGAAGAATACCAATCCTACGTAAACTATTCCAAGAAATCAAGGAGGAGGGAAAACTCCCAAACTCATTCCACAAAGCCTGTTACTACCTTGATACCAAAACCAGACAAAGACATAACAAGAAATCTATAGGCCAATATCTCTGTTAAACATAGATGCAAAAATCCTCAACAAAATACTAGCAAACCAAATCCAGCAACATATTAAAAAGATTATTCATTACGATCAAGTGGGAATCATCCCGGGGATACAAGAATGGCTCAAAATATGCAAATTAATCAATGTGATACATCCTATCAACAGAATGAAGGACAAAAAGCATATGATCATTTCAAGTGATGCTAAAAAAGCATTCAATAAAATTCAGAATCCCTTCATGATAAAAATTCTCAAGAAACTGGGTATAGAAGGAACTTACCTCAACATCATTAAAGCCATATATGACAGACCCACAACTAGTATCATGCTGAATAGGAAAAAAATTGAAAGCCTTTCTCTGAGATCTGGAACAAGACAAGAATTTCTACTTTCACCAGTGTTATTCAACATAGTACTTGAAGTTCTAGCTAGAGTGATCAGACAAGAGAAAGAAATAAAGGGCATCCAAATTGGAAAGAAAGAAATCAAACTATCCTTGTTTGCAGATGATATGATCTTATATCTAGAAAAACCTAAAGACTTCACACAAAAACTATTAGAACTGGCAAACAAATTCAGTAAAGTTGCAGGATACAAAATCAACATACAAAATCAGTAGCATTTTCTATAGCCAACAGTAAACAATCAGAAAAAGAATCCAAGAAAGTAATTCCATTTACAATAGCTACATAAAATACAATACCCAGGAATAAACTTAACCAAAGAAGTAAATGATCTCTACAATAAAAACTATAAAACATTTATGAAAAAAGTTGAAGAGGACACACAAAAAAATGGAAAGATATTCCAAGCTCATGAATTGAAGATTCCATATTGTTAAAATATCCACACTACCCAAAGCAATATACAGATTCAATGCAATCCTCATCAAAATACCAATGACAGTCTTCACAGAAACAGAAAAAATAATCCTAAAATTTTATGGAACCACAAAAGACCCAGAAGAGCCAAAGCCATCTTGAGAGGGAAAAAAAACAAAAACTGGAGGAATCATATTACCTGACTTCAAATTATATTACAGAGCTGTAGTAACCAAAACAGCATGGTATTAGCATAAAAACAGACATATAGACCAATGGACCAGAATAGAGAACCCAGTCTCAATGATTCCCAGCTGTCCCTGGACCACACTTGCAGAATCATTGTTTTATAAAAAAGAACCTGAGCCTTAAAGAGTAAAATCAGCTTGCCCGGGTCACTCAGGTAGACCACTGAAGGGCTCCGGCCTTAACCCAGGTCACGCAGTTCTGCTGTCCCCCCTTTCTCTTCTTTCTTTACTGGGGTCTTTCTCAGAGACATTTACTTGCTCCCTAGCCACTATCACTTTTGAGTGACCGACCTCCAGATGTACAGAGCTGATAACTCACCTGAATCCCTACTGCCCGGAGCTCCCACCTGCACCCTGAACCAATTCAGCTGGCCACCACACACCTCCATCCACCCCCTCCATCCACCCAAGCCAGCTTCGTGGCCAACATCCAAGGGCAGGAGCTGCCCTTTGGGAAAAGTCATTCTTTCGCTGAATAAGGCCCCAAACCACTCAGTCAGCTTTGACTCCCCACCTCTCTATCCTCTAGAATGGTCTTCAGAATGTCTCTTGCAACTGTAAAAAACAGGATATAAAACAGTGTATACATTAGATTCCTACACAAACGGGGGAAAAGACTAGATGCAAATGCACCAAAAGTTGACAAGGAGTTATCTCTGGATCAAGGAATTATGAGCAATTTGCAATTTGATTTCTTTGGTACACTTTTCTGCATAACACATTTGTTATAAGCATACATTATTTTCACAATCAGAAAAGACAGTAATAGCTTCTTCAGGGTTTTGTTTTTAAGTTTTGTCCCAGACTCTGCCTTTCCTGTTACAACACCAACCAAATCAGCAATCAGATCACCATGGGTCATATTTCAACCCTCTTTATGGTCTTCCTGCCCTGGTTGCCTGCACTCAGACAAACATCTTGTGCCCCAGGGTTTTGCATCACAGAGCAGTGGCAGGAAAATCAGTGGGATAATAGTGCATAAAAGGCGCTTCGCACACTGCTTGGCAAACAGTAAATAAAAGTTCGTCACTGCTAGCGCTAGTAATACTATTTCCCTCCACTGCTATTAGATCAAACTTCAGAAAACACTAATTGACAAATGACAAGCCCTGTCTTAGCAACATCAGTGGCTCTCGATGCCTAATAATAATAGCTAATATTTACAGAACCCTTACTTCTCGGCCTGGCACTATTAGAAATGCTACCTCATTCAATCACCATCTCAGACCCATGAGGTGGGCCCTGTGAAGACGTCCATTTCGCAGATGAAGGCACTGAGGCACAGAGCAGGTAAGTGCCGAGGAACGAAGGTAGGAAGCAGAAGAGCTGGGATTCGAGCCCCTGCTCAGTCTTATTGCCCAGTAGACTAGTCCACGATGAGGGATATGTTTGTATCTATGCTGTTCAGTATGTGGCTACGGAGCATTTGAAATGTGCCTAGTGCAACTGAATAACTCAAATTTTGATTTTATTTAATGTTAACCTAAGTAACCACATAAATGGCCAGTAGCCACCATACAGGCCAGCATAGGACTCTAGACATCAAAAGCCCAAATGCCCTGCTTAACACAAAAAAGCCCTCACTACACCCTGCTTACCCGCCTCGAAACTAATCCTTACGAAAAGCACCTCAATCAGTCTAAAATCCCTGGTAAACTAAACTTGTTCCTACCTCCCTCCCAGCCATGCCCTGCCCTCCTCTCATCTAAGTCTTCTGTGTAATGGAAGGACTTTAGGAAGTTAGAGAGTAAGGCAGACTTGGGTGCAAATCGGGCTCCACGGTGTCCTAGCTGTGTGACCCTGGGCAGGTTGCTGCACAGGATGAGCCTGTGTTCCTCATCTGTAGGACACACTGGCAATGCTACCTGCCGAGAGCACCAGCCACGCACTTACTATTACAGACACTCTATTATGGTCACCGGTAACACCCCTTTGAGGGCTCACTTCAAATTCCACCCTCTTATCTAAGAGACTGGGGAAGCCCTGGAGAGCTCTTCCTCCAGCCTCCAGAATCCCCTAGAGGCTCCATCTCAACAAATTCTACAGTTATTTTTGTACCTTGTGTGTTTGCACCTTCTCTGATACTAGACCAGCAGTTCCCTTAGGCTAAAGGCTTCTGTCACCTGTTTGCCCCAAGGCAACAGGTCACCACACAAAGGGCTCTGTAGGGACCTGGACCCAGCACTATTGAGAGGTCTCAGTCTCCCCTCTTTAAAACGGGGATAAAAGCCCTCAGTCAGTTGGTGGGAGGAGGAAACACAGTTGCCAAGATAAAGAAATGAGCGAGGTGCCTGATACGCAGCAGTGTCTGGACAGATACCTCGTTATCCTCAATACAAGTGATGTCTGCTGCCATCACCACAGACCTAAGGGACAAACCACGAACTACTTTCCCTTTGACACTACCTTGCTGTTAACATAGAAGACTTCAGCACATCCTGGGATATCAATACCAGTCAAAATACCACTACCATTTTTTTCTTCTCCTTTTTCTCTTCTGAACTTGATAGACATGACACTAGATTCCACCTGAGAGGGGAAGAGGTGTTTATACACCACCAGGTTTATGGTACTTTCCTACAGCAACCCAAAAAGACTACGGCATTATGTTCCAATCTATAAAATGGCATACCAATAACAGTCTCTACCCGTTGAGAGTGTTGCAAAGTTTAGATTTTGCACCTGGCACAGAGCAAACTCTCAATGAGGGTGGCTGCTGTTTTGCCTTTGCAACATAACCACTCTTTCCCATTTGAAATGACTACTTCTGCCACAGAACCAAAAGCCCTAAGGCAGTACAAACAAACTAACAGTTAATCTCCACCTGACTCAAGCACTCCTGTTCCTAACAAAGAAGACCGATTACAGCCAAGGCTCCGGGCTCAGAAACTCAAATTCAATATCCCACAACCTCACCTTCCATCCCTAAGATCCTGACTACAACAGCAGGCCTCATTTTGCAATTGCTCAAGGCCTTTTTTTGTCTGTTAGCTGCTTCCCCTTTGCCTAAAGCTCCTCTGCTCTAAAAACTGACATCACACAAATTTTGAACAACTTAATCCTCCCAGACAACCAACTGAAACTTCTGCAGTGCCAATGACTTTAAGTAACTTTTTAAAATTACATAAACAAGTTATTAATTGTTATTTATAAAACTATGAATGAGAAAAGTAAAAATTCAAGCAGTAAACAGGAAAAGAAAAGCCTTCTACCTTTGCCTAACAGTCCTTCATCAGTCCTCCTCTTTAGAGGCACCGCTGTTAGGTTCCTTATGAATCCTTATAAACAGATAAAGCCGTGTGTGTGAGTGTGTCGTGTGTACATTTTTAAACACACACACAACTCTACCCACTGCACTATGCATGTATGTGTGTACATATCTTGCTTTTCTCGATCCCCAACCTTGGAACTCTTTTAGGATCAACACACCCTAAGTGCTACACAGCATTCCGCCAAACAACTTAGGCCATAATTTAACAAATACTCCACCTTTGTACATTCAGGTCACTTATGATTTTTTTGTTGTTGTTACAAACAATGATGCAACAAACATCCTTACACATACATCTTGGTAGGTAGGAATATAATCCATATAATAAAAATTAGAAAAATTAAAAATAAAACTGACAGATCAAAGGGTTTATAGATTTCTACTCTTGATAGCTAGTGTCAAATTTCCCAGTATGAAAGTTTCAGAAGTTTTGGGCCTTTATGTTTCCATGACCAATACTGAGGTGTCTGTTTCACCACTCCTTCACCAGAAACTGATGCTCCATTAATATTTACCAATCTCACTGGTTAAAAAAAAAAAAGGCTTATCATTATTATAACTTACATGTCTTTCCTTATGAGTTAGGTCAAGTATTTTTTGGTTGGCCACCTGTATCTCTTTCTACTTCATTGACAACTTTCTGTATCATTGACTCTCCTTGACACTGCTCTTTGGAAGGTTACCAGTATCCTTGTCTCCAAGACCATGGTCCTCATCTTTCATCATCTTCGAGACATCTTACCAACCACCACCACCTCCTTCAGGACACTCTTCTCCCTTCCCTGCCATGACAATTGCTGTGCCAGTTCTCCACAGGCTGCAAGCCAATCTTCTCCCTGGAATCCTAAAGAGGGACATATCCCAAAATCCAATCCCTGGCTCCCTTTATGTCTCACCTAACATTCTTTTTGATTTATTTTTTTTTTGAGACAGGGTCTCACTCTATTGCCCAGGCTAGAGTGCTGTGGAATCAGCCTAGCTCACAGCAACCTCAAACTCCTGGGCTCAAGCAATCCTCCTGCCTCAGCCTCCCGAGTAGTTGGGACTACAGGTGCTTACCACCACGCCCAGCTAATTTTTTTTTTTTTTGTAGAGACGGGGTGGGGGAGGGTGTCTCACTATGTTGCTCAGGCTAGTCTCAAACTCCCAGCCTCAGCAATCCTCCCACCTCAGCCTCCCAAAGTGTTAGGATTATAGGCATGAGCCACCACACCTGGCCTCACCTAACACTCTTAAACTATTGACCACATGCAAAAGATTTCCAAATGTCAATCCTCAAATCACCTGAGACCTAAACCCACATTTCCAAGTGTCTGCTTAACACCTCCAGTAGAGAGACAGATGTCCTTCCCATACTTCAGATAACAAACAAGGTCAACAAACGCACAGCACCTGCTCTGTGCTGGACACTGTGCTTGTACTTGACACTGACTGCATCTCATGAAACTCCACATATTCAAGAAAGAATGCACCAACTTCACCACCTTCCCCAAACCTTGTTCACCTCCTTGAGCATCAAACTTCAGTTAATGACTCTACACTCTTCCCCCTTTTCCCTCCTACCCATCCACTGAACAGCCAAATCCTGTCAATTCTGCCAGTGAACAGTCTCAGTATATCTACCCTGCCTTCCCATTTCCACCTCTTATCCCAATCACGGTGCCACTAGAGTTCTCTGCTGAGAGCACAAACATCAGCACAACAATCTACCTCCTCAAAGCCCATGGCCTCTGGACTTGTTTCCTGCCATCCCTCCATGGATCTTGGCTCCAGGTCTACACCAGCAAGGTAATGAACTCACACTACTTCTCCCAGCAGGCCTGGTGTTTTACAAGAGTCAAACCAGCATATAATCCTTCCATCCCCAAACAGCGGGCTCCCAGAAGACACTTGCCAGGCCTCATTCACCTTGTACTGCAGACAGCACACAGCACAATGCTGTGCATTTGGTAGGTGCTTAACAAACACTTTCTAAAGTTATGCAATGTTCTAACATGTGCTCATATTATTCCAAAGAAGAAAAAGAACTTCTATACACATGTAAAGTCATGATAAATAAAAATGTTCTTAAATTACCTAAATGACTTTAGGCTCTGTTTATCTTCCATGATTGAGTGTACACAGAAATGTAAACATTCTCTTGGTGCTCACAAAAAAGTTAAACTCTTTCCCTAAACAGCTTTAGAAATAACCTGAAAATCACAAAAAGCACTCATTTCTAAAAGTACTAGTTTTCAATGGGTTACAAACCAGAGTAATGATTCCCTACTTGCCAACAGAAAAAAAAAAAAAAAAACAGATTCAAATGAGTCACACAAGGTTCTGGAAATCACTTGATTTTATGATCTTCTGATGACCCAATCAGCTCTCAGAACCACCAAACATTGACCTCCACAAGTTGACATGACTAATGTAGAAAGGCCATGTAGTAAGTCAAATGTCCACCAACTGGGTTGAGAAGTCAATTAAAAACAAATGGCTTTGTGCGAACTGCTCCTAGCCACTTGGAGGACACATCCCATTTAGGTCTACTTCATTCTTTGAAGTCAAACCAACTTAAAAAGTAATTTTTCCAAAGTATCTTTCTAAACTGATTATAAAGAGGTCATTGAAAAGGAAGCACAGACTATTTTTCAGTGAATGAAGAGACAATCATTCTGAAAAGCATTACTTTGTAGACATAAATAACAAGATTAAATTCTGTGATTACAGCTCTTCCCCTCTCTTAACATCAGCATGTTTCAAACACGTGCCTGTAAAGTGTCCTTGACTTTTTTCTAGGAGTCAAAACTTTGACAAAGTTTTCCCATCCACCCTTTAACCTGAAGTTAAGAACTGCTAAGTTACTGATTAGAAGTTAGAGTCCACATTCAGGGAATCAAAATCATCTGTCACTGAGAGATTAAAAAGTAGCAGGGTTAACAGTTAAGAGAACTTCTGAGCTGGCACAAATGAGGGGCTCGCCTGACAGCTCATGGTGCCCCCTTCACCACTCCCATGTTCCCCCAAGTTATTTTACATTTTCATGGAAGTGTTCCCTTGATGCTTTTTAAAGGGGGAACAAGTAAATCTCACGTTAATGGATGGGGAGAGTTTAAAGCAATCTTCTCCTTGGCCTTGTGAACTCTTTACCCGCAGGGCCCCCTCCAGGGCAGTGAGAAATGGGACAGCAAAGCACGAAGTCCTCCAGGCCCTCCCCAGAGGCCACAGCCAGGGGCCGGTGGGCGACGGGCTGGCCTGTGACACTTAAGTCCAGGCCGCCTTGGAAGGGTGCTGGAGACCGGATTCCTCTGGGTTGAAGGGCGACAAGGGGGCGGGGCGCGGGCGGCCCCACTCACCTGCGATTCAGGGGCCGGACCCTCACGGCCACCTTGACCGATGCCATTGCTCATCCCGGCCCGGCCCGCGTGGGCCCCCACCAGCCCAAAACCCCGCGGCCACCAGCGACTCTGGCTACTCTGCCCCCGGCTCCCGCCCACTTCCCTCTCGCCCCCGCCCCTCTGCTCTGGGCCGGACCTGGAGTTCCGCGGCGGCCCCACCTGCCAGGCCACTGAGCATGCCCAGAGCGGCTCCGGCCCGCGTGATCCGTGCGCCGGGCTTTGGCGGCGGCCGGGAGGTGCGGAGGGGCAGGGCCGCCGGGCCTGGGCGCCGCCTCTTGGGGTCTACTGGAGGGGATGGGACAGTGGCCGGCCCGCCCTGGGTAGGGGACGACTTCAGGAAAGCTGCAACCCCACCTCATCTCCTGACAAACTGCAGAGGCGAGCATCGCAGCAATTTAGGACCAGAGCAAAGACCACGGTCCCAGGGTCAGATTACCAGATTTTCAGCCCCTTGCAAGGACCTGACTTTACCCAGCTGTGCATCAGTTAACTCACCCATTTCACACACGGACAAACTGAGGCGCAGAAAAGATTATCACGGCTTGTTAGCAGCTGAGCTCAGCTAGGACCTTCTCTGTTACTCTAAAGAGGTCTAAGCGTATACTTTAAACCCCTCAATGCAGGGTACCAAGAAATGAAAATTAAAAGGGTAAAATGTTTTAAATGTGGGCGGGAATGTCGTTATATGGGGGGGGGTCCGATCTTAATTGCACTTCTTTTGCACTTTTGTTACAGGTTAGCAATTTTAGTTTTAACCATAAGAGAGTTAAGAGTGATGATATCCTTTATCTTTTTTAAGGCTTGAGGGCCTCTGATAGAAGTGAACTCCTACCTCACACCCCTCTCCCATGGAATGTAGATTCATTCATTTATTCATTTGGTCATGCATGCATTCGTTCACACACACCTGAGCCACAGGGTTACCTGCGGGCCACGTTAGCCAAGGCATCAGCTCTGCCTTCCTCCTGGACCCCGAACCCCTATCCTTCCTGTCTCCAGCCCCAAAGCTGACACATAGGGACTGGCAAGTCTACTGAATACACTGCCTCACCTTAAGGTCAGTACCAATGACCTGCAGGTCAACCTTGGTCTCCATGACCCTGAATGGGCCGCATAGGCCGTTCTGCCCCATCCTTTTCCCCTCCTCGCTGTGTTTCACTCTCCCACGGCACCTGGGAGCCTCCCCGCCCCCGCGGCCCTAGTTCAAATCGGACGGGACGGGGTAGGAGGGACTCCTCCTGGGGAAGCCAAGCCATCATGCCCCACCCCCGCCAGCAATGGAGGCGAGGCTCCTGCTTTGGGTCCCCAGCTTCAGCCCCGGCTTCCTCAGTCCTCCAGTCCGCACTACTGGGCGCCTCCGAGGCTTCTGCCTCACCTGCAAATCAGGAACGCCATGGAATTAATTAGTGAACACATTACGTGAGATCATGTCTGCTAATACGTAACTCATTCAGACATGGAATCATTATCCCATCACCTTCCCTAGAACCTCAGGACCAGCCCTGAATGGCAGCACCCCTTTCTTTCCAGAGCCCTGAAATCCCCAGGTTTTCCCCTCTGGCTGCCACGGACCTGGGTGCGGATTCCACAAGCGGGCGGCGGGAAAACTCGGAACGCGGATTCTGGAGCGGGCGAGCGGGGTGAGCATGCGCAGCAGCGGCGGGTTGGTTTGAGACGCCGCGAAGGGAGTCAGCGCGGCGTCCTCCTCGCGGCCCCGGGCAGGGGCGGGGCCCGCCTTATATGGGAGCTGCGTGGGGACAAACTGCGCGGGCCGCCCTATCGCGCCCGGGGGAGGCTGCCGCCCTTGCACTGCATCTCTCGGGCCAGGTGGGAGGGCCTCAGCGCGCAAAGACACCCCGCCTAATCCTTAAGGACCTTAGAATTAAACTTTTTGGGAGGAGTTCTAACTAATTCATTAATGCGATTTTCTGTGTCTGGGGTTTTATTGGTTGATTGTTTAGAAAGTTTTATTCATTCATTTGTTAATGTATTTCCAACAGCCTGCACGTGTTTAAAAACCGCCTGTCCATCCGTGACATTACCATTTGACGCAAAACAGACCGTCGCAGCCCAAGTGACTTTGACCCACGCCAGCACGCCTGGAGCTTTTGGGCAGGAGGCAGTAAGGCTTCATCTCACTACAAACCGGACGCTTAGCAGCGACTAGTTCTACAGGAGAGTGAAAGACGTTTCTGAAAGGAAAGATGATTATAAGATAAAGGGTTTGCTCATCTCAGACTCTAGTGCTCATGCTTTAAACTGGTTTGCAAACTTGAATGCTCAGACGAATCACCTGGGGGTCTTGTAAAACCGCAGATTCGATTCAGTAGATCTGGGGTGAAGCCTGATACGCGGCATTTCCAAAAAGATCCCGAAGTGAGGATGCTGTGAGTCCTGGACCCGCCCTTTGAGGAGCAAACTGTTAGATGATCTCTAAACACACCGTATGGAAGCTTTAAAATACGGATAGTGCAAAACACTCACAGGGGCTCTAAATCCGGGGCCCAAAGGTCAGTGGATAGAATTCAGGGGTCCATATTGGTTATGTACTCCTGCGTAACGAGTGGCCAAAAACTTTGGGGCTTAAAACAGACACTGGTTTTAATTTCTCACAATTCTGGGAGTTGCTGGTCTTGCTTGGGTTAAGTATGTGGCTGGGGTCTGGGCTCAGTTGGGGAGACAAAAAGTTGGTCTCTTTCATCCTTAAAAAGGTTAGACCAGGTTTCTTTCAGCTGCAAGACTGATGTCACATGGCCAAGCCCAGTCATTGTGGGAATGGCCACCCCACCGGTAGGGGTCAGGTACTCGAGGGAGCCACTAAAGGAACAAACTTCCCTAAAATCCATGAACTTGGATAAGAAACAAATTACATCTTTAATAGCTTCTAAGTAAATTGTATGTTTTATTAATACCTAAGTCTGACACCACTAGAAGTCACAGGTATTTTAGTATTACAGTTGTTGCAGTTTTCTCAAACTGTACACTCACTACTTTGAAATTATGACAGTCATTAGACTGTCACTAGATCTTGCTATTTAATGTAAGCACAAAGCTGGGCTTGGTGGCACATACCTAGGAGGCTGAGGCAGGAGAATCCTTTCAGCCAAAGAGTTAGAGTCCTGCCTGGGTAACATAGAGACCCCTGTCTCAAAAAATAATAATATGTTCACATATATTACTCTATCACAAATGTGTTTTCTGATATTTTGATGTAGTTCAATATAATTGATTTTCCTTCTAATCCTATATATTTTATTTTATGCATTTAAAAATGTTATTCTGAAAATGTTGGTTTTGCCAAACAACCAAAAGGGCCCATGACACAAAAAAGTTTTAAGAACCCATGATTTAGAAATTCATTTGGATGGGTGAAGGGCATTTCTATTTTCTAAAAAGGTTGAATTGTGATGGAAAAGAGAAGAGAAGATTCTGAGACCTAGGTCAAAAGTAAAAAGGTCTTAAATAAAATAGAATATAAACCCTGTCACCAAAAAGGTACATGCATGGAGTTGAGGGGAGATTGTTTTGTTTGTTTTGGTGTAGTTTATTTTGATCTTCATTTATGGTTGAAATTTTTTCACTGATGTTTAGCATTCTCATTATTCCCAAAACATTGTGAGTGATTTAAACTCCTGAGTCGTAGCTTCTTCATTTCATATGAGATAGCACTGTAATAGAATGTTCACCCCACCTCAAAATATTTGAATCATCTGGAAATACTATCATTAGAAGAAAAACACTATTAAGATCTCCCCATCAGCTCTGCTTTTTTCTTCCTAGCTTCTAAGGAATAAAATTGATTTACTCTCTCACAAACATAACTTTTAAAAAACCTCAATAAACAGCAGACTGGCACACTTAAATTGGGCCATTGGATACAACTGGTATCTCATAAACCCATCTGTTCTTCTATGTGCTAGAAATACTGACCATAATCATCACAAAATATACTTAATATCTCCCTATAGGGTGCCTGACACCAAGGGACTTAAGTTGAATTTACAAGCTACGGAGTGAGCCAATAAACAAAAACTAGTGTTCACCTGGTTTTCAAACAAATGTATAATAGTATCCAAAACAGAAATTTTATATACCAAATCCAAACCCATCACCATTTTCATTTTCTATGTCATAAAACTTAAAGGTATACTTAGAGTCTTCTAAAATACTAAACATTAAAAGCAGAGATCATTTGAAAAAGGGTACTTTAGGGCCTGAGAGAAAGTCTGAGCTCCAAAATAGCAGTAGAGATAATCACAAAAAGCATACTTAGTAATCTTAGTAAAGCTTTAGGCAGATAGCCAGGAAGGCCAACTTTCTTTTACAGCAGAAGTGAATGAAGAAATCACAGCATATTCAATTTAATAGAAACTACCACCTGAAATTATAGTCATTTTATACACTAAGATGAAAAAGATTGTTTTCAATTGCATGTAACTATACCTATGGTCACAAATAGTTCAGAATTGATGGACTTTGTAGAGTCTGTGGCAGCATTTTAACTTCTTAAGAGTGAGAAACCACATTTAGTTGAAGGAATAGGAAAAAGTTGTATGGATGAATTAGTTTTCCAGATAAGCCTTACAGGAAAGACAGGATTTGAACCCCCAAGATGGTGAGGAGGTGATTTCCAAAATGGAAGAAATACCTTGAACAAATGTTCAGAGTTGAGAAAGTCACTCCCGCTCCTAGAATAGTGAGAAACCCTCTTTATCTGAAGCACAGTGTGAGAGATTTAAAAAGTTATCAATTCTTCCCTCCCTGTACTCATACCTTGCAATGTCACCTTGCAGCTCCTCTCAACGGGAGGTGGAATCTATTTCTCCACTTCTTCAATATGACTGGCCCTGCAACATGCTTTGGCCTACAGAGTGCCGCAGAACTGACTTCATGTTGTTTCCAAGCCTTGGCCTCAAGAGGCCTTGCATGCTTCCTGCCTCTGGCTCCAGGAAACCTGATGCTGTCATGTGAGCAAGCCCAGGCTGGCCTGCTGAGTGAGCATGTGTCCCAAACTCAGCACCGCAACCAACAGCCAGTCAACCACCAGACATGTAAGGGCTCCACCTTGGACCGGCCAACCTCCACCAACTCATCAGCAGATGGTAGATGTCTGAGTGAGGGCAGCCCAGAATGACTGATCCCATCCAGACCAGTAGAACCATGGAGCTGACCTGTAGACTTATGAGCAATAAATGAAGGGTTGTTGTTTAAGCCATTCAGTTTAGGGAGTGTGTGTTATTGCTTGCATCCAAATACATCCTATTTTTTATAATGAAAAAAGGCCCTGCTCAAAGACCTTTGCAGCTGTAGCTTGGAGCTGAAAGAATCTGTGTGGTCATTTCCTCTTTACACATGAAGAAATCAAGGCTCAGACAGGCATGGTGTCTGTGGACACCATTTCCCTTACCCCTCTGTGGAACTTGAATGAAGCAGACTCAGAGAAGCAGGTGTGCTCTCTGAACACATTATCTGCATTCCCACCTCTAAACTTTTGCTCCACCTGTACATCCAGCAAGAATGCCTGCTTCTCACCTCCTCTCCACCCAATTCTTTCTTTGAGTTCTACCTTCCCTAAGTCTTCCTGCACTGCACCAACGCATGGTGATTGCTCCCTCTTCCCAATGCTTTGTAGCATGGTCGGCACCACTCACTTTTGACTCATTGGAGCATTTTAAAACTTTGTTTTCTGTGTCTCTTTTACAACAAGATTACAAATCCTTTAAGGGTAAAGAGGA
>VBSM01001118.1:17546093-17565945 GCA_008086735.1 Cheirogaleus medius | reverse complement strand
TTTTCTGTGTCTCTTTTACAACAAGATTACAAATCCTTTAAGGGTAAAGAGGAGGTTTTATAGTTGTCTGTACTCCCAGCTTAGTAAAAATTTAACTTGATGCTTAGCAAAACCAATAAACTCATTACACTATTCTGTTTCTATAGGTGGCCAGTATACAAATACAAATTCTTACCTGGTGATTTTTCTGGCCTATTTTGTCCCTTTTTGTTTCTTTAACTGGGCCATAACATAAAGGTTATGCCATTTGTTACTGTCAAGCTTAATTAAGCCCATTATAATTCGTTAACCCCTGTGCTTGCTTTGTAATTAACATTGATTAACACAAACAAGTACAGAGTAGGCCATCAGCACTTTCCAGAAGTGCTGATTACAATTATATTGGTAATTCAATACAGTATAGAAGATGGCAGGATAGCAATTTGCACTCTCTTTGCGTAAGGAGGCAAATGCTACAGTGCAAAACTAAGCCAAGAAACAAAATATTTTGTTCATCTTACTCACCTAATTATACCCTCACCCTGTTAACCCACCCCATGACTGTTTAAACCTTGGGTAAGATTACGGAAGGCACGGCTCCAAGTAACTTGCTTAATTGCATTCCTGGGACAAAAGAGGGAAGAGTTTCAAAGCTGACATACAGATGGGGGAGTGTCCAGTCACAGCAAAGCAACCCCTGAGGCCCATGACAGACTGCTCAAGGGCTGAGATCTCATTTGTGGTTCTGGGATAAAGTCCAGGATTTGATGGCAGCAGGCTAAACTGTGAAGATGCTCAACAATGAGCACCCCAGGGACATTGAGTCTGAAAAGCTTGGAGTAACTAATAACCTGCAAAGGAACCCTGTCTGCCTATGCATCCCCCTCCCCTCCCCTATATTCCAGAGTGCATTTAAGTTCTTTTTCCCCTGGCCTGGGCAGTCAGTCAGGGAGATGTTCCTGCATCCACGTTAAAGAGGGTCCACCCTGCTCCCCTGGGACTACGGTAGATTTCTAGTAGGGAATGGCCACACATTTGGACTTTCGAGTATTTCCAGGAATAAAGCTGAGATGCCTAGGAACTGCAGCAGTTTTTGTTCTGTATAAAATAAATACATGGGACTCTGCCCCACTGCACTCCAGGGAAGGATTAACAGAATTGATATCATCCAAAGCAATTGGCCCTGTGCAGATGACTTGATAATGAGGCCATCGAGTTCTTATGGTTCACTGTTATTGCTCCAGAAAGTCCACGATGGAAATCGTTCAAATGCTCAAAAAGGAGTGTTAGTACAAAACGAGGTGTTTCAGAGTCATTGCTGAGAGATATGTACTGTTCCTGAAGATCCCTGAGATACTAAGATTTCTGTATACATGTTGGCTCAGAAGAAATATGCCAGATGAAAAAAATATGAGGAAGTTTGCAGAAAGTCATGTGGCTTCCAAGTATTGAAGTTGGGGTCTGAACCCAGATATCTGTGTCCTTAGAGCTCAGGCCTTCTTTAGCCCCTCCTCTTCTGCACAGATTTGTTGGAGAAATTGCTAGAAATGGAAAAGCAGCTGTCAGAAGCAGAACTGAATGAAGAGATAGGAATAAAACACAAATATACATTGATACAAAGGGCCAGCCTTAAGCAAGATGTGATCTTGGTGATATTTGTCTTCGGTGGCCACAGTCTGCCTTCCTGCCATTATCGAGCACCATACTCTGGGTCTCATGTCAGTCCAAAGAGGGTTGTAGAGATTCATTTGATCCTCTCTTTCCCAGCATCCCATTCCTTTCTTCCCTTTTTCTCTTCATCTCTCTCTCTCTCTCTCTTTCTCTCTCTCTCTCACACACACACACATACTCACTCTCTCTCTTTTTTTGGTTGTAAGTTCAGTATGCCCAGACTTTTTTTCTTCTTCATTTATTTTTAAAAATAAGATACATCTGGTGGAGTGTATAAAGTACACAAATATTAAACATACAACTGGATGAATTTTTCATATATATGCTATATACCAATGTAACCACCACCCAGACGAGATTCAGAACATTTCCACCATCCTAGAAACTTCCCTCAAGGTACAGACTTTTTATTTTAAAGTCAAGTGTTTTAAGGTATCATTTTCATACAAATATTCAGAGTTTTTAGTGTGCACTTCTATGAGTTTTGACAAATACGTACAGTTGTGTAACTACTAGTACAGTCAAGATATAGAATGGTTCCATCACCCCAAAAGTTTCCCTGTGTTCCTTTGTAGTAAATATCTCCCCCATCTTCAACCTCTGGCAACCACTAATCTGCTCTTTGTTCTGACAGTTTCTCTTTTCTAGAATGTCATATAAATGGAATTCTATAGCATGTGGTCTTTTGAGTCCGACTTCTTTCACTTAGCATAAC
This sequence comes from Cheirogaleus medius, assembly GCA_008086735.1. NCBI lineage: Eukaryota > Metazoa > Chordata > Mammalia > Primates > Cheirogaleidae > Cheirogaleus > Cheirogaleus medius. Next base: position 17,563,580 of record VBSM01001118.1, on the reverse strand, counting down.
ACATTGGAGATTCATCCGTGTCGTTGTGTGTATCAGTAGTTCCTTTTTATTACTGAATGATATTTAATTATACCACAATCTATATAATCATTCACCAGTTAAAGGATATTTGGGTGTTTCCAATTTCGACAATTATGAATAAAGCCACTATCGACATTCACATAGAAGGCTTTATGTGAGCCTAAGTTTCATTTCTTTGTGGTAAAAAACTAAGAAGTAGGATTTCTTGGTCTATGCTAAATGAATATTTAGCTTTATTTGGAAACAACAACAAAACTCAAATCCATTCCCTGGAGTGGGTATACCATTTTGCATTTCCAGCAGCAATGGATGAGAGTTTTAGTTGTTCCGTATTCTCACCAGCACTTGGCATTGCTCGGGTTTTTAAAAGCTATTTTACTAGGTATGTGCCACAGATTTTTAAGATGAACAACATATTCATAGAGTTTATGAACTGCCTTCAGAGAAGACTTAAAATCAATCTTGAACATCTAACTGTTAATATGAGAGCAACTAGACTCATACTAGCTAGGCAGTTCATATTCATGTTCCTACCTGGAGTTACTTTTATTTATTCAGTCCAGCTTTGATTGGTTGTCTGTATCTCAAGCAGCATCTATGTCAATTTCCTTAACACACTTGTTAAAGGCAAAACTCCCTATTCTTACCTGCTGCTGTCCCACAGGGTATGGCTAAAAGGTATAGCTCCTCATTTATTTTTGGCATCTTTTAAACACTCAACAACCTGCCTCTAATCACCCTTGTTTAAGTGTGTTTTCTGTACCCAGAAAATGAAACATCCCTCTAGCTTCTCCTTTCAAGAATCTATCTATCTGGCCAGCCACAGTGACTCACACCTGTAATCCTAGCACTCTGGGAGGCCGAGGTGGGAGGATTGCTTGAACTCAGGAATTCGAGACCAGCCTGAGCAAGAGCAAGACCCTGTCTCTACTAAAAATAGAAAAAATTAGCCAGGTGATTAAAAATAGAAAAAATTAGCAGGTGTGGCGGCATGTGCCTGTAGTCTCAGCTATTTGGGAGACTGAAGCAGGAGGATGGCTCGAGCCCAGGAGTTTGAGGTTGCAGTGAGCTAAGATGATGCCACTGCACTTTACCCAGGGTGACAGAACAAAACTCTGTCTCAAAAAAGAAAAAAAAAAAAAGACTATCAAAGACCCTTCTAAACTGGAGAAGGAAAAAAGAAAATGCTTCATTGCTTCATTGTAATAAACGAATTGTCATGCTCAGCATCTTGCTAGAAAATTTAACCACATTCCTGCTCAGCCCTCAATATGCACTTAGCCGTACATTGTAATTCTCTAGAAGTAACCTCTACTGATTTTCCTGTCCCAGGCAGAGCCACACATAGTCAGAACCTGGTCCTCTCAGATTTGTCGTACAAAGTCCTCCTGGCCCCTTGCTTCTTTCTGGATTTCGTTGCTAATGCCGTATTCATTTGCATCCATCTCTCCCAGCTGCTGATGCCAATAGTGTGTGGTTAGCAATTAGACTGATACATGTGTCACCTCCCTTGCATTACTTATGTCCCTCTCTCCTTCCCCCTTCCCCAGCTGTTTCTGTCCTTCTGTCTCTTCTCCAAACAGATGAACATACTGGACAACTCGGCTGCATCTTTTTATTTTTTTAACTTTATCATTTATTTTAAATAGATAATACATGCATGAAGAACAAATTTGAAAGGTACAAAAGGGCGTAGAGCTAGAAATTTCTTCCTATTCCCTTCCCCTGTTCCCCAGTTCCTTTGCTCAAAGGCAACTCCTATTACCAGTGTCTTGTACCCTTCCAGAAAGAGACATTCTATATATTCACAAACATATAATCTCAATATTTGTATTCTTTCCACAAATGGTAACAAACAATAACACCTTTTTGGAACTTGCTTAGTTTACACAAAATATATACCTTGTAAAGCATTTCATCCTATTATGCCTGAGTATACTATTAGTAGACCTCAGCAGATTTGATTCATTCTTTTTAACAGTTGTATAATGTTCAATATTGTGTATGTACTATGATTTGTTTTACCAAAAATTTAAAAAAATATCGGGAGGCTGAGGCAGGAGGATTGCTTGAGCCCAGGAGTTTGAGGTTGCTGTGAGCTAGGCTGACGCCACAGTACTCTAGCCCAGGCAACAGAGTGAGACTCTGTCTCAAAAAAAAAAAAAAAAAATTTAACTATCTAGAATAGTGACTTAGGGGCTTAAACAAGATATGTTTATTTCATGTAAAAGATGAGCAGAGTTAAGTGGTTCAGGGCTGCAATAGGTAGCTACAGTCTTAGAAACTGGACGTCTTTCTATTCTACCTCATTGCTCCTCTGCTCTTAGCATATGGAATTTTCCTAGTGTTTGAATATGGCTGCTTGAGCTCCAGCCTTCACTTATGCATTCCAGCCTAAGACCAGTATGTTCCCTCTCAAAAAGGACACTTCCCAGCTTTCAGTTACATCCCATTTTCCAAAACACAGAAGGGAGAATAAGAAATGTAGTCATAATCCAGGGACTCTGTTAAAGATTGGGGGTTCTCTTAAGAAGGAAAAGGGGGAGAATGAATATTCTGCCCCTAAATTGTTGCCAGTCTTTTGCTCTTACATACAATGCTGAAGTATTGTAGTATGAAGTATCTTTGAGAATGTGCCATTTCGTTCTCTGTGGGGAGATCTACAGAATGTCTGGGTCACAAAGTTTCTGCATTTTAATTTTCATGATATTATCAATTGCCATCCATTGACAAGGTACCAATTCATGCCCTTACCAACATTATATGAGAGTGACTATTTCCCTACACCCTCAATAGTCCTGAGTGTGTTCATACTTTTTTTTTTTTATCTTTACCAAGGTGAGAACTAAAATATGGTATCCCAAATGTCTTAATTGGACATAATAGGACTTTCTCTTATTTTCACTGAAGTTGAGTACTTTTTCAAATGTCTGGGAATCATTTTGTATTTCTTTATCTTTGAACTGTTTCTATCATTTTCCCACTTGTTCATTGGATTACTTTCTTATTAACCTCTTTAAATTATAAACTGGGGGAAGTAGCATTTTTAGTGGTATTTGTTATAAATATTCCCCCCAAGTTTGGGCTGTTTATTGTGTTCTTATTTCCATACAGATTTCTGTGTTTTAAAGAAGTAAGCCTTTATTTCCTTGTTTCACAAATAAAGCTGGCTGAGTCCATTGCTTTTTAGTGATTAGTCAAAAGATCAAATCCCGTATTTTCCTCCAACTCTTCCTTTGTTTCAATCTTGGCTGGGGCTGGGACTGGGGTGCAGTAGAAGCAGTGGCCCTGGGGGCAGCGGCCATAAATGCAGATGAATCAGCCAAGGAGGTCTTGACCTTTTCAGCAGGTGGAAAGGCAGGATCAGTCTCCATAGACAAAGCCAGGACCTGCTTGTACCCATTGAAGATAGAATGGGATACTCATGCAATGGGTGGGTAACCAATCGGCAGACATACGGTGGCAGCATGGCAGATACTCTCCAGGAGGTGAGAATGCAGTTTCCTCTGTGGCGTCAAGCACTTCGGGTTGCAGATGCTGCCTTTGTCAAACACCTGCCGGGTGATCAGCCCAAAGGAGGAGGAGGAGGGGGCATGACAGCATATCCAGCAGTGTGGCTTCACCAGCTCCCACTGTCTCCAGTCTTAATCAGCTCCACGTCACTCAGGGTGTTGATAGTGATTTTTCACGTAGTTGAATGTATCCCTTTTTAAATTTCACTTCTGGCCTTCGTGATAGTCTTAAGAAGGCACTTCCCAAACCAATATTATAAAATAAATTCTCTCCTGGTTTTCGTTTTGATAGTAATAATATGAAGAGGCTCCCACCTGATTTATTTTAACATGACTTCTGCTTATCCTGGCCCGCCTGCATCATCTATCTTTCCCCACAGATTTGATATCTTGGCTGCATCTTTAAAAGAAAACAGCTGTTCTTTTTCACTTAAAATGACTACACCTTCATTACACTTTCTGTCTGATATATCCTGGACTGTCGATGATATTATTCATTATACTTCAGAGTCACATACGCACTGTATCCAATTTGCCAATGAGAAGAGCTAAGCTCTGAGAGATTCAAGCATTCAGACTCACCTGGTCCCAGCCTAGATACCAAACCACATAATGCTAAACCTCAGGGAGTTGTTGGAGAAGGAATTCAGCCTTTGGAGGTTGTTATGGGCTGAATTGTGCAACCCCCTGCAAATTCATATGTTGAATTCCTAACACCCAGGATCTCAGAATGTGACTGTATTTAGAGAGATAGAGACTTTAAGGAGGTAATGAAGCTAAAATGAGGTCGGGGAGTGGGCTCTAATTCAGTATGACTGGTGTCCTTATAAGAAGAAATGAGGACACAGACACATACAGAGAGAAGACCGTGTGAAGACACAGACGACAGCAATCTGCAAGCTAAGGAGAGAGGCCTCAGAAGCAACCAACCCTGCTGACACCTTAATCTCAGACTTCTAGCCTCCAGAACTGTGGGCAAATAAATTTCTGTTGTTGAAACCACCCAATCCGTGGAACTTTGTTATGGCAGCCCTAGCAAACTAATACAGAGGTACACAGACCTAGCTGAGTCAATTAGAGGTTTTTGGTTGCAAGTCTTAGGAATCTAGTTAGGTCTAGTGTCTTTGGTCATGTTCGCTGGAATCTACAGAGCTCTGCGTGCAGCAGGTATGTCCCGGGTGTTTGCAGGAGCAACACCTATAAGGGAGTAAAGGCAGCTGGAAGAGGGAGACATTGAACTTGATATAATGGCAACAGAGGCCTCAGTTGACCCTAGGGGGAGCTCTGGAGGGAGGATGGCCTTTCAGTGTTGTCCAGATTGAGGCAAGGGGGCTAGGCCTTTGTTCCCCAGCAGGCTGTTCTTCAGAAGAGGATCTCAACTTAGTTGAGGAAGCTCTTTGTGGCTGAAGACTGGTGCTGAGGGGAACTGGAAGCAGGAGAATGAGCATCCTGATCTCAGAGAGGGATCTGAGTGGTGCATGCCTGCATCCCCCACACCACCTAAGCAGAGGGGATTTATTGGAAGAATACGGGAGAAGCTCCCAGCATAGAAGGACAACCTAAAGGATCAGGCTTCTGGCAGGACAAGACCCAGAGCAGCCCTGGGGTTTGGAAGGCAGGAAAAAACAGGACAGTTTCTCTAAGCAACAACCACTGAAACAAATCAGCACCAACCGTAGTTCTGTCATCCCCTTCAAGTTGCAGATTCCCAGGAAAGAGAGTATGCTTGGCTTGACTCTGGTCATTGGCTTGCTCTTTGGACAGAGGATGGCCTGGCCCCTTGGCTGACAGTCCCTGGAAGGCTGCACATCACAGGAGAAGGGTGGTTCCTGAAAGGCCTACTGCAATGTTATCACTGGAAGAAAGAGGAGGGTCACTGGGTGAATGAAAACAACACATGTTCATTGGGCCCAGGTCATCTGAGTTGAAATTTCTACATTGGGTGTCCTTGGGCAAGTAGTTTGAACTCATATAACTTTAGGTGCTTCATCTGTAGAGTAGAAATAATATCTACTCTAGGTGGGTGTGGTGGATGCCAGCGGGCACCACTCAGATCCCTCTCTGAGACCAGGACTCGCATTCTCCTGCTGCCAGCAGCACTGGCTACTGACGGCTCCCACCTGAGTCACTTATAGCACCTGCTCTCACCCAGGAAGAGCTTCCTTGATGAAGTTGAGACTGTCTTCTGGGGGTCTGATTTTTCAGGCTTAAGAGATATGTCAATATCTATATGTAAGTGCATGCATATGTATATACACACATAAGCTATGCATATATTCGTGTATATGCACACACACAACATATAGATGTATGTGATATAATACAAATATATAATAAAAGCCACCACTTATTTGTGTCTCTGGCTCCTAGGACCTCATTAAATTATCGTCCATCATTTTATCTGTATATATTTTGCATTCCCTACCTCTTCCTTGAAAACAGGAGGAGCTTTTCATGTATATTTTTGAATGTGCTAATCCCCAAACTCTAGGTCTGGAAAACCCCTTCTAGATGCGTTTTCTCTTGATTAGAACTGTGGAGGTGCAAAGTTTCACAGCTTCGTATTCCTCATATTAGATGTGGGGATGCATATGATTTTGCATATAGAAAAATAAATATATAATAGTCAGGAGTGGAATGAGAAAACCAAAAGGAGAGTTTGCCCAGTATAACATTTGCCCACCAGAGTATGAACAAGCAGAGTGTTTTTGTGGTTTCTCAGCACCACATGGGCCCAGGCAGGGGCAACACGAGTCAGGACATCGAAGGCTACCAGACAAATGTCGGACGCCATAGAAGTTCCAGAGGGGAGCATGCAGTCCCATTTCTTCCTTTGCTGATTACAGAGAAAGCATTTATCCTGAGACCTGACAGAAATTTAATAGAGAGGGGGGTGTTAAAGAGAGGGCGGGGCTGAGGGAGGGGATTGGCATTTCCCCCCATACATCTATCTTCAAAAAGAGATCTAATTCTAGCGACAAAGTGTCAGCCTCACTCCCACACACAGCCACCAAGAGGGATGGCTTCTGGGGACGCTTCTCAGCTTGCAAATATTTCCTCTCCGAGGTCACACAAACAGCTGATGCATCCATCTCCCCGAAATAAATGCCATCATGGAGGTCCTCTTGTCGCTGTCAGAGGTGATGAGCAGCGTTGATGGAGTGGGGTAATGACATCGCAACGTGATGGAAAGGGTTTAGGATGTGATTTCCTATTTGGTTCAGACAAAATAAAACCATTATCTGTGCTTCATCTTTTTTAAAGAGATTGTTTCCTGAGCCCTTTCGTGCTTGCAGCCTGTTGCAGCACCGAGAAACAATATTAGCCTGTCACAATTATAGATCAGTTCATCACCACAGTCAGCCTCCAATCTCCTTGAACTCTTTCCAGAGGAAATGACTTTTCTGGGTCTATCTTATCCCCGGGTATGTTGCCTTTTGAAAAAGATGTGGCTGCAGCCATTCATTTAGCCATAGAGATCTGTCTGCCAGAACAGACCCGAGCACATCGGAGTATTTGCAGGTAGCCACCTATGAGAAACCAAGAACTCATTCGCTTATGGGGCGGCAGAAATGAGATGCTTAGATGTGTGGATGTGGTGGGCAGAAGTGATTGCTAGAATGAGTTATGGATATACTTGATATTGAAGGGGTTAGAGTTTCTCAGTGCCTTCCTTATCTGTCACTTAGGTATGCTTGGACTAGTAGGCTCATGTGGCCAAGCCACAGTGAGGATACCAGGAGGGCTCTCAGGTCCTTCCTCGCACACTTTTATCTCTGCTAACACAGGAAGCTATGTCGTTCATGTCCTGGCCCCCAACCCCACTCATTCAGTCACAGCCTGTCATCAGACCTGCTATCTGATTTCCAGGTGTCCGATTGCTAGTGCTATACTACAAAGGGTTTTTCCATCCCAGGGAATTTCCAAGCAGCAAACTTCAACCCAGCCTCTACACAAGTAAAAGAAGATCCCGTGGCCCAGAATCAAAGTATCTTTAATTCATCTCCATAGGTGGGTATGGCAAATGTATATAGACATCAACTTGTCCATTGGTGTGGTTTTAAAACAATTGTAGTAAAATAGAACATAAAGTTTACCATCTTAACTGTTTTTAACCATATGGTTCAGTGGCATTATTGTACAACACCACAGCCCATCTCCAGAACTTTTTCATCGTCCTGAAGTGAAAGCCTGTACCCATTAAACACTAACTCCCCATTCTCCCCTTCCCTCTGTTTCTGGTGACAACCGTTCTGCTTTCTGCCTCTATGAATTTGACTGTTCTAGGTACCTCACATAAGGGGAACCATACAGTATTTGTCTTTTTGCTTATTTCACTTAGCATCATGTCTTCAAAGTTCATCAATATGGTAGCACATATCAGAACTTCATTCCTTTTTAACTCTAAATAATATTCCATTGTGTGTATGGAATATACCACATTCTGTTTATCTGTTTATCGGCTGGTGGACATTTGGGTTGTTTCTACTTTTTGGCTATTGTGAATAATGTTGCTATGAATGTGGATGAGGCAATTTAGTGTCTATTGCAACGGGACAAGATCAACAAAATTGGTGGATGCACCACGGAATATGATGAAGCAGTTAGAAGCAACTGATTAAAGGTCCATTTGGCAGCATGGAGATATGATAAAACAAAATGTTAAGAAAAAAATCAGGAAACAGATTGATAATACATAGCACATCACCTTTAATTACATTTATGTACATTAAAAATTCACACTTTTAATGTGAACCAAACGTTTGTAAAGGATACATGCATATTGGGGAGCGTATAGTGTATAGCACATTAGAATGGGTGTCTAGAAGGGGGAAAGGAGAATGGATATGAGAATTAGGAACAGAGGAAAAAACAAGAATAAAACAAGGGAGGGGCCTTGCAGTAGACTGCTGATATTAGCATGATGATGATAATAATAACAGAACTAATGAACGTAGTTAACTCAGGTTTCCTTACCTGAGGACCAAACAAACAAAACAAAGCAGAAAAAGCAAAAGAAGATCCAGTGATCAATATTTGAGCTGATCATTTATCTGTCTTACATCATGATATCCACATTTATACCTCTATTTCATAACTAGGGACATTCCAGCATAGATAGCAAGCAGTTCTACACAATAAAAGTGAAAGCTTTCATCATACTTGAGAGAGGTTGAATGCTCTCCCCTTAAGATCAGAACCAAGACCAATCTGTTCTTGTCACTTTTATCCAATATTATACTGGAGGTTCTAGCCAGAACAATTAGGCAAGAAAAAAGAAGAACAAAGAATAGAGGTCTCAAACTTACCAATTTCAAAACTTACTACAAAGCTACAACACTTAAGTCAGTATGGTACCAGCATAGGGATAGATTCATGGAATAGAATTGAGAGTCCAGAAATAGACCCTTATATTTATGATCAACTGATTTTTGACAAGTGTGCCAAGACAATTTGATGGGGAAAAGAATAGTATTTTCAACAAATGGTGTAGGGAAAGCTAGATGTCCACATGTAAAAAAAAAATGAAATTGGACTTCTTCCTTATACCATATGCAAAAATTGACTGAAAATAAATCATGGACCTAAATGTTAAAGCTAAAAATTATAAAATTCTTAGAAGAAAACATAGGAGTAAATTTTTGTGGCCTTGTGTTATGTAATAGTTTTTTAGCTATGCCACCAAAAGCACAAGTGACCAAAAAAAAAAAAGTAGATAAATTAGATTTTAATAAAATTTAAAACTTTTGTGCTTTACAAAAATGCTATCATGAAAGTGAAAAGACAACACACAGAATGGGAGAAAATATTTGCAAATATTTGCAAATCATACATCTATTAAGGGAATCTGACAATAAGTTCAGCAATAAAAAAAATAACCAAATTTAAATATAGGCAAAATGTCTAAATAGTCATTTCTCTAAGAAGATATACAAATGTCCAATGTGTACATGAAAAGATACTCAACATTGCTAGCCATTAGGGAAATGCAAATTAAAACCACAATGAGATTCCACTTAACACTACCAGAATGGCTATAATAAAAAAAATTTACAATTACACATATTGACAAGTATGTGAAAAATTGTTTTCATTCATTGCTGGTGAACATGTAAAATTGTTTAGCCACTTTGGAAGACAGTTTGGCAGTTTCTCAAAATGCTAAACAGAGAATTACCACGTGACCTGGCAATTCCACTCCTAGGTTTAAATTCAAGAGGTATGAAAGTATACGTCCACCCAAACACTTACACACAAATATCCATAGCAGTATTACTCAATAATAGCCAAAAAATGGAAACCATCCAAAAAGTGATGAAAAGATAAAGAATATGTGATATATCCACACAATGGAATAGTACTCAGCAATAAAAAAGAAGTGAAGTACTAATGCATGTGTCAGCATAAATGAACCTTGAAAACATGTTAAGGGAAAGTAGCCAGTCGCAAATGATCATATGTTATATGATTCCATTTTTATGAAATGTGCTGAATCATCAAATCTATAAGTAGGATAGTGGTTGCCAGGAACTTGAGGGAAGGAAAGAGAGTGACTAATAATGCATACACAGTTTTTTAGGGGGTGATGAAAATGTTCTAAAATTAGATAGTAGTGAAGTTTGCACAATTCTGTGAATATTCTAAAAACAATTGGATTGTATATAATGAATCGCTATATTGTCTAGCATATGAATTATGTCTCAATAAGCCTGCTTAAAAAAAGCCATAAAAACTATTTGTTTTGATTTTGTTTTTAATATCACTGTACGCCTTCCTATGCTGAAAGTCAGCATTGGAGAAGAAGAGAGAGCTAATTCAGTGCTTTAAAGAAGCATGCCAAATACCTCACTTTAAAAGATCAATCACTTGGGGGTGAAGTGACACACAAAATAAATATGGAAATAAGCACTTTTCTCCTTCTGTTGCGCAGCATGAACACATTGACTGCTATGGAAAAGAAAAAGAAAATTTCAATATGTTTGGTTAAAATATACAGTGATGTTTAACAGCACCAGGAAAATTTCAGAGCATTGGATCTGGACACATATTGAAAGGTCCTTCAAATTAGCTTTCTGGTTTGGTACAAGTGCTAGTCATCCCCAAAAGGGTGAGGACATAATGCGCCATGAGGGAAATAAGAAAAGGGGCTGTTTTATATCTGACTTTGGGAAAAATTATCCCTTGGTTGAGGACATACAGCAGCAGACATCCATCATTAGGCTACTATACTATCAACTTAGCTGCAGTTGACCTAGAAAGACAAGATTCATTATCCATGGCACACCCTGGTCATCTTCACCAAGACAACAAAAGAATCTTTTGTTCCACTTCTTGGCTCAAAGAAAACAATCTGTTGTGCCTCATGTTGCATATGAAATTACTCAAGTCCAAATAATAATCAGTGTCATTAATTTACATTCAATGGTTAATGTCCAACAAATATCTATGTGGAGTGCCATACTTATCAGGCTAGTGTTGAGAGTAATTATACATTTCATAATTAACATACTGGCCTTTATAGAAAAACTCCCTTTCTAGTGGTGAAATGTTTGTGCAAGTTGGTCTAAATTAAATAAATAAGCACTTCAAGAGATAGAACTGTGTATTTTATTTTTTTCATCTTCTCCTAACACCATAGAACCTAGAATAAGAACAATCTACATTCCTTTAATAAGTTGGAAAGAAACAATACAGAACAACAGATTTCCAAAAACAGAAAAATGAAATGATAGAAGACACATCTAAAAGACATACCAACCATGCTTGTTGGGATATTATGTTCCCTGGAAGCCTTTTCTTATAAGATAAACATTTGTTTTTGGAGTTTAACATGGTAGGTGAGTGAGTAGAATAAAAAAGTTCCCAATGATATAACGTATGAAATCAATTTTGTGAAATCAATTGTCAACTTTGTTTTTCTCTGCCTGAAGATTTCTAACTTTAATTTTTGGCATATTGTCATATCTTCCTGAGAAGTCTTTGGGCCAATCACAAGTTCAGACAAAACTGAATTATTCAGCCTATTTTTCTTTGTGGTTTTCTGACCCCAACAGGCCACCTGGGGTGCAGATTCAGAAGTATCCCAGAATATCCCAATAGACACAAGTAAAATAAACTAAATGAAAAATACCTTCCTTTTTTAATAATTTAAAAACTGTCAAATAATCAGGAAAAAGTCCCCATTTCCTTTTAAAATCTAAGGTCAGCCCCATTGTGTATATAACTGCTACCAAAATACATGAGTAATTGAGAGTTTGATCATCATGTGGACAACCAAGTGAGATAATCTAAGGCTAAGAAAACCAGAATATTAAAAAGTTCCCCTTGGGAAGCAACTAAACATGAATAGACCCTAAAGATGTGGCCTAGCCAGTTTTCTATGCACATAATTTCCTAGAGGTTTCAGTTACCCAGAAGGGCCCCCAAGCTTCCGCTCTGCAATGTGCAGAGTTCCCTCCCTGTGCCCCTGCAGTCTGTTCCTGTCCTTGCACCCTGACCCACAAGTAGGTGTGGAGAGACATCAGAGGAGAAAACATATTAGAAATTAAGTCATGCCCATTCTACTCCCAAAACAATGCTAAGATGACACTGAGAGAGAATGACACATGGGGGAAATTTGGGCTTAAGATTTATTTTGGCCAGGTTAACTGGCTGGAGAACATGGGCAGTTCATCACTTCAAATTTTATTCAAACCAAATCAAAAATTGCCATTCAGTAATGATTTAATTCATTCTTCACTGAATACACACACACTAACTGAGATAACTCTTTGGGGCACGATCCTTGCACTCATCTCCCAGTTTGTTTACAGAAGTGGGGACGGAGATGGGAATAAACAATTTCAACACCTCAGAGAGGTGCATAGGCAACAGGATGCCACATTGGGGATGCAAAGAAATCAGACGCTTCCAACCCTTTGAGCTTCACGCCCATCCACCTGATTTGGCTGGAGGAACGAAGAGTGTCTAATCCTCACCCTGGTTAGGAGTGGCAGGTGGGATGGATGGTCGGCCAACCTTGTTTAGAACACCTCAGGTGCACTGCAAAGACAAACCCACACTGGGCTCTGGTTTGTCAAATGTTTTACGGAGTTTGGGGGCAAGAATACACCTTGCCCAGAAAAGGGGATCCAATGCATGATACACCATCCTCTAGGGACACAATTTTCCATTCCAGTAAATATTATTTATAAAAGTGAAGAAAGTTCAAGTTTATTCCCTAACTAATATTGCTAAAGAACACTGAGAATGAATGTCTCAGATTCAGTAATCACGGGAAAGTGGTCAGACCAATTTGGAAGCACTCCTCTCAAGGCCTGAGGTGGGGCAAGGAGTCCCTGAGGGGCCCTGAGGAAGGCAGAGATGGGGAGCAGGGATGTGTGCTTCTGGAGCCCAGGTCCACGTGCACCTGGAGGGGCCCTGGAGCCTGCTCCCAATTGCCCTCCATATTCCCTTAAATGGAGAGGGGAGCTTCCCAGTTCAAGGTAGGGCTTTTCCGGGATAAGTCCCTCAGCCTCACAGTAAACAGAGACAATCTGCTTTATTGAGTATGATTCATTCTATCGTTCAGGTTTTTTAAAACACAGTTTTTAAAAAGAATCTGTTGGAATTGTCCCATAGTTTTGCAAGATTTCAACATTAGGGGAGGTGGGGTGAAGTATACATGGGACTTCCCTGCACATTTCTTTGCAACTTCCTCGGAATCTATAATTATTTCAAAGCAAAAAGTTAAAAGTGTCTGTGGGTGCATTAGGTATAAAGAAAAAAAATAAAATAATAACAATAAAAAACTCTTCATTTAAAAATATAAGTGCTAGATGTATATTTGTCTGGGGTGTTTATTACCTTAGATAATGTTTTGACATAACTCTCTGTCATATAAAATCTTCTCATTCATACAATCATTCGTTTACTTACTGAGTTCCCTCATTCAGTCTGAATTTTTTAAAAAATTTTTCTTTTAGAGACAGAGTCTTACTATGTTGCCCAGGCTGGATTTAAACTCCTGGGCACAATCAATTCTCCTGCCTCAGCATCCAGAGTAGCTGGGACCACAGGCATATGCCACCATGCCTGGCCCATTCACTAGATATTAATTGAGCACCTAATAATGTCAGGACATTGTTGTATAATAGTTGCTAGGCATAGAATGCTGAGTGAATATTTCTTATAGTTTAATGGGGAAGACAGCCATTTTTAAGAATCTCAAAAGAAATGCATAATTGTCATTGTGACAAATACTTTGAAGGAAAGGTACATGACGGGATAAGAGTTTCCTCTGGAATTCTTATAAGGACTAAATGAGATACTATATGTGAAATGCTTTTAAACCATTAAGTTCTTCATGAATAATGGTGGTCATTAATATTTGGTACAAACATGCAAGTTAGTTTTCTTTTAAATTTTTAAAATTTTAAATTAAGTCCTTCAAAAAGTATCCAAGTCACCAGCAGTTTTTAACAGTCTCATCCCTTTCTTTGGCTGGACATCATTCCCCTGCCCCTGCCTCAAGAAATTTAGATGTCACCTGCCCACACACCCAGGCACATACAGGTAACCACCCCCCCTCCGCCCACCACCCGCACAACCTGAAACATACACTAAACAGAAGTATAACCTGGCACAAGCCCCTGAAAAGTTGGCCTTGGATTCTCTGAGCAGCTGGCTTCCCGTAAAGATTATCTCAGGACAGTCAAGAAGCCTGCTTCTTTGTAAGGCCTACTAGCACCGCGCTGCGGAGGATCTAAGTGCTTTTGAGGAATCGCCAAGTTCAATTTTCAAAGAACAGCGCATCAGTTGACACCAGTGTCTATCCCCAAAGGAGAAACTTGACCCACTTCCCTGTCCCAGAAATCCCTTAGGGTCTCTCATGTAGCCAGAACCACTCACATTTCAAGCACAGTGATGGTTCTCAACACCTAAGCTGAGAGGCGGGGGGTGAATGTGTGGGTTGTCATGCAGGGACACAGATTTTGAGGAAGGAGTGGACAGGAATGTCACTGGAGAAAGACACATCATGTAGGGGACTCCTGGAGCGGTCGTCAGACAAGAGCCACAAGAGTGAAGAATCTTGGGCTTAAATAAGATGTTTTGGAGATGCAAAAACTCACCTTGTGAGCAACTTCAGATGGGGGGAGGTGGAGCTGAAGATGAATCTAAAATTCATGCCATAAATGGAGATGAGAGAACAGGAGGGAAACAGAAGATGGGATTGGGGGGATGAGTTTGGCACTACTAAGCTTGAAGTGCTGGGCACCGTCAGGTAGAAGTGTCCAGAATACAGTGGCAATTTATGCCTGCAACCTCGAGAAGGGCTGAGAGGAGATGCCACCCTAGCAGAAGAAACTGTTGAAGTGATGGGAGCAGAGAGAGAGTCCAACTCTACTGCTCCTCCCAAGCCCGCCTCTTGTGTGACAGATGGAACCGTCGCTACATCCTTGCTCCCTGCATCTCCATACATGCGTGGCACACTGATGGCTCCCGCAGGACCCACTTCCCTACCGTGTCCGATGCAGAGACTGAGTCACAGCCCGCCATGGCTGACTTTGCGGAAAGCACTGACCTCCCTTTGCCTCATTCCCTCATCTGGAAATGGGGGTAACAGTAGTCTCTGCCTCACAGCTGTGTGCCTTCAAGCCTTTAACGCAGTATCTGTCAGTGCTCAGCTGTGTCATGTGAATAGTCCGAAAGGAGAGAGAGATGGGATAGGCACAAAGAAAAGGCGATTGGCTATTTTCATGCTAATACTACGTAAAAGTATCCATTTGGTTTAGATTTTAACCAGTTGACCAATAAAATTCCAATTCAAAAGCTCAAATATGGCATTTGTGTATATCGGTACATGTATGTAAGCATACAAGTGTATAAAAATACACACACATGTATTGTGTGTGCGTGTTTGCCTCAGTTCTTCAGGAAAACATGGCTCTAGCTATCTTTCTTTAGAGCACTTGTAATTATGATTTTGTGTTTCTTTCTGTGATTACTTAAAATCTGTCTTTCCACTAGATTGCAAGCAGCATAGGGGCATGGGATATGTAGATACTAAAGCAGCACCACAGACCCATGACCTAGCACGTAGTAGGAGTTCAGTGATGATTTGGTGGATACGTTGATGATGGATGGATGGAGAGAAAGGGTTATAATGAATAGAGAATGACATCAGAACATTAGCTATAAAGAAAGCTTTCTCTAGACTAATATTATTCCATCATTAAATAACTTGAGGGGAAAGTGGATTTGTTACTTAATTCCCTGGTAGACTTTTAAATCAAGTTTTGTTCTCAAAACTTGAAGATTAAAACAAGTCACGAATAAATCAGAATGGACTTCTGGTTCATGAATATGTGCTATAAAATCTGAAAAAACAAGCAAACAAACTAAAAAATCCCTCCCCCCCAAAAACTCAATAATTTCTCCCAGTTCTGTTCCTTTCCAATTTTATGTGTAAGCCAGCTCCTTGAAAGGAGATGTTAAACTCAACCAACTCAACCAGCAAGTATTTATCGAGCCCAGATTATGTGTATGATGAGCAATGTGTGAAACTGGCAAGGTGTGTGCCCACAAAGGAGCTATGATGTTCTAAGAGGTAAAGGCATATTTTGAAAATTAGCATTTGCAATCACTGACATTTATTGAATTCTATGTTTCTAACACTGTTCTAAGCACTTTTCAAGGCCGATCTTTTTAAACCTCATAATGACTCTCTGAAGTAGGCACAAATAATCACCATTTTGCATTGAGGAAGCTGAGGTCTAGCCCAAGATCATACAGCTAGTCCCGGGTTAGCCCTTGGGGGCCTGTGCTGTTTACCACTGCTCTCAGCAGAGCAGCCAAAGATGAGAGCTGGAGGCATGTTCAAAAATTAGGTGTACAATTTGGCTCATCTTTTTTTCTAGTTTTTTTCCCCAGAAATTAAAATAATCTCTGATTTGCTTTTAGAAATCATACAACGTTTTTAGAGTCTCTGAAAGTAAGTCATTTCAGAGAATTTGAATGCAGAACGGAGCATTGATCCAAGAAAATTATTTTTCATTGATTCTGATTATATCAATAATGATCAGATGCAAATTGATCCCTTACATGGGTTTCATTTTCTGGCACTTGGGTTGACCATATTCCAATGTGTCATTCTAAAAGTAAATTAAAGAATAACATAATTGACATAGTCACAGAATTAAGATGTCTCATCACTGACTGAGAGGTAGACATCTCCAAAATCAGTTTGAAAGTCTCCAAGTAGTTCTTGACCATGTACTCAGTTACTTGGAGTTTCTCTGTACTGTTTATTAACTGGGATACAAAATAAGGGAATATTTAAGTGCAACTTATTGTGAAATATCTGTGCATCACCCTACCTCTTTCAACTTTTCTGAAGTTCTGTTATTTCCATCTCTGGAATCATCAGATATAATTTGCAAGTAACCTCATCAAGCCACTTTAATATATCTTGTTTATCAAGAGAAAGTGATTAAATGTCTTCACTGCAAACTTCCCCACTTCCTTGACATTTTAGCCATACTGTTCCTTCTGCATGGAATATTCTCCCTCACATTGTTTACTTGGCAACTTAATGCTCATTTTAGCAAATGCTTATAAAATTATTACCTTAAAAAAGTAAATGATATATTTTCTTCTGTAACTCCTTCTCATCCCATGTGTCAGTTAGGGATTGATTTTAGTGACAGAGATCACCAAATAGGATATTTATTTTGCTCTCTCAAAACTTGAAATTCAAAAGTAAGAAGTTGTTCAAGGCTGGAATATTGGCTGCACAATTTCTCCCAGGACCCAATCTTTAGTTTTTCTGCTCCATCATCCTTAGTGTATAGCTTTCATCCTCAAGGTTGCCTCATGGTCTCAAGATGGCTACTGAGCCTCCAACTATATCATCTGCATTCTGGGCAGGAAGAATAAAGAAGAAGAGGAGAAGCAGATATTTTCCAGAAGAGTA
>VBSM01001118.1:17528148-17542529 GCA_008086735.1 Cheirogaleus medius | reverse complement strand
CACACACACAAATGCCCTTCTACATGTACAGACATGTGCACACAGGAGGACTTGCTCTTTTGTTTTTGACACAGGGTCATGCTCTGTTGCCAGGCTGGAGAGCTGCAGCCTGATCGTAGCTCACTGTAGCCTCGAATGCCTGGGATCAAATGATCCTTCCACCTCAGCCTCCCAAGTAGCTGGGACTACAGAATCACACCACCACATCCACCTAATTTACTTATCTATTTATTATTAGAGATAAGGTCTCCGCTATGTTGCCCAGGCTTGTCTCGAACTCCTGGCCTCAGATGATCTTCCTGCCTCAGCCTCCCAAAGTGCTGGGATTACAGGTGTGAGCCACTGCACCTGGCCAAGAACCTGCATTTAAAAGAACACTGTAAGCAATCTGAGAAACGAATAATGAGTCCTAAGGAGGGAGGTGTGGAAATGGGAAAAGCCTGCCCCACCCACTTAAATTTGGTGAGGGGTAAGGAGCCAAGGCTATTGGTTAATCATATATGCCAGGACCACAAAGCAAAGGAAAAGACTGGTTTTCATAATTCCAACACACAACTCATATTTTTGTCACATTTTCCTAAAAACATAAATCTGAAAGTGACCATCTACCACCATATGCAGCAATGCAGAAGAATCCCACAAATATCATATTGAGCACCAGACAGTAGACACAAATGAGTACTATATACTGTTTTTAATGTAAAAAGGGAGGAGGGTGCAAAAGTCACAATAGTATTGGCCAGAAAAAGACACAAGGGACTTCTGGGGGCTGGTCATATCCTGGTTCTTGATCTGGGTGCTGGTTATGTGAACATATTAAATTTGTGAAAATTAACCACTTTTCTGCATGAAATTATAAGAAAAATCTGATCATGTCACTCCCCTGCTTCAAGGAATTCCTTGGCTGGCCATTGTCTACGTGACAGATTTTAAATACCCAGCTCTATTGTCCCTTCTCCACGAACCCTTCCTTGACTTCCCTCATCCTTCCTAACTCAATTATAACACAGACTCCATCACATGGCAACATGTGTGATCTGTGTGTGTGTGTCCTTCATTAAATAGTGAGTATCTTAGCTGAGCATGGTGGCTCATACCTGTAATCCTAGAACTTTGGGAGGTCAAGGTGGGAGAATCCCTTGAGGCCAGGAGTTCAAGACCAGTCAGGCAACATAGCAAAAACCCATCTCTATAAAAAAAGAAAGAAGAAAGAAAGAAAGAAAGAAAGAAAGAAAGAAAGAAAGAAAGAAAGAAAGAAAGGAAAAGAAAAGACAAACAATCATGAATATCTCTATGACAGTGATATTAGGGCAGCAACTGGGTCTTACTCAAATTGTACTAAAACAATGTCACTCTTTGTAACTATTTTTTTTTAGAAAATATGATTATTTTTATAAAAATGTAATTGTACTATTAATGACTTTATTTTTTAATTAATTATTTTAAACTTCTCAGTTTTAATTTCTACACGGTAAATTATAAGTTGTATAATCCACATAAATAAAAGATCTTTGGAGTCTTTCATAGTTTTCAAGAATTTACAGGGATCCAGAGCCCAAGCAGTTTGAGAACCACTGGTCCTAATCATCTTCCGAGAGCAATTGCGCTCCTCTTGCTTGGGAATCTGGAACTTCTGAGTCTGCAGAACTACAGGCCTGGGGAATTTGGAGCAGGACTGAAGAAGACTGCATTCTTTCTATGACGAACACTAGGGAAGAGAGGGGTTTGGGATATATTATCATTAACTTTTACTTATTTGCTCTCTGCCCATACATAGGGCAGGATAGGGATTGTGATTCATTCTCTGTTTATACCATTTAGGATTCTGTTGAGCTGCAAGTTACAGAAACTACCAAAATAGTGGCTTAACCAAATTAGGAGGTTTGTTTTTCTCACATAACAAGAAGTCTGGAGGTCCATTTGGGTGGTTCAGTAATTCCACCAGCAACTGATCCCTTCTAGATTTTTGCTTTAACATCTTTAACATATGGTCTTCATTCCTCATGCTCATTTCATGGTCCTGTCTACTTCCTGGAGACGGGGAAGGGTGAATAAAGGGCAAAAGCATCTGGTAACTGAACCAACCCCTTTCAGTGAGTTTCTTGCTTACAACTCACAGCCTTTCCTAGCTGCAATGAGGGCTAAGACATGTGGTTTGTAACCAGACATGCTGCTGCCCTAAACAAAACCAGGATTTCCTTCATAAGGAAGGAGAGAAAATGGATATTGGGAGGCAATTGTCAGTGTCTGCCACATCCCAGGATCTTCAGAACTTAGCAGAAGGCTGAGCCAAGAGTAAAGCTCAATTAATATTGGTTGGATGAATGAATGAGCTACAATAGACATGCACAGTCAGATCTATGGGGACACAGAATAGCATCGGAATGAGACAGGTAGTGGTGGTGGGGATGGAAATTGAACTGATCCATGCATTGTAAAGGGAGGGTACCCCCACCCCCACCACGCACTCTCTCTGGAGCCTTCCCTCAAGTCTTTACGCTCTAGTCTCTCCAAGTTCCCTTCTTCCCTGGGCCCTTTATGAACACGTGGTGCCCCTTCATGGGGCAGCCCTGGGGCTCTAGGGAAACTCACACCAGCCTTATCCCACCAAAGCAGTCTAGGCTCTAAACTACTCCACCTCCAGGCTAAAGCATTTCCTTTCAGCTGAGTGTTTAAAGTGAAACAATTTTTATCATGGGAAAATTTGAAAATGCAAAAGTACAGAAAAGACAAGCAGAACTGCTGTAATCCAGAGTAAACCAGTCTCAATATTTTGATGTATAGCCTTCTAAAATTTTTCTCTCCATATATATATATTTTTGTTTACAAATGTGGAATACATACTACGTGCTGTTTTGTAATTTCTCAATTTGCTCTAACATAAACATCTTTCCATGCCAAGTAACAAAAGTTTGTTATCATTTTAAGTGTTGCTACCTTGGATTCCACTGTAATGTCTTGTTTGCACTTGGTCTCTCCTTTCCACCCACAGCTCTGCAAATCAGACCCTGGGGCTCAGATGCCTCATGTCCACCTGGGTCTTGTGGGAAACCAATGCCAGGATGGAATGAGAAGTGCAAGAGATTTAATGGGGAAAATGCCTGTGATGGGACTCAGAAAACAGTACCCCAAAATGAAGGCCTCAGAAGCAAAAGTTCTTCTCTGACCTTCCCTTGTTCCTGCCTCTCAGTCCCATTCTTCCCTGAGCCTAGCCATAGAAACAAAAATCCCTCTTCCCCAAGGTGGCTGATAAAAGCCAGGACCCCTTTTCCTGAAAGCCAGCCACAAAACCTAAAATTACTCTGTGTAAAAACTGGCCATAAAGCAATTATCTGACCTACCTTGTTTGACTGTAGGCCATAAGACCCCCATTCCAGAGAGGGTCCTGCCCCATATTCAGAAGGAAAGAATGCATGCTCAGAGAGGCCAAAAAGAATCTAGGCAGACAGGCCTACTGGGTTCCCCCACCCAGCCTGTTAGCATTAAATCATACCCTTTGTTCAATCATATTTCCACACAGCTTTCCATTCTTTGTTGAACCTAAGCATATAAATGGACAATTTCCCCTGTATCTTTGAGTTTTCATTCTGAAGGTTCCTTCCCATGTATACATGTTAAAATAAATTCATATCTTTTTCTTCCTATTAATCAATCTGCCTCATGTCAGTAATTTTTCACTGAACCTTAGGGGAACAAGAGCCTTTTCTCCCTATATCTGTAAAAGATGAAGGGGAGAAGGAACAGGAGTAGGCAGGGAGAAGCTTCAGAGCAGATACAGACCCAGGCCCCCTGTGAAAGGAGAAAGGGAGGGAAGAGGATTGTGTAGGTGAGTCTCAGACTGCAGTGCAGCTCTGAGTAAGTCACAGTCCGGCCAGTGGGGAACCTCAGAGCAAGGATTGCCCATTAGGAGAGTCCTGGCAGCAGTGGCCTGGCTCTTGGATGCCCACCATATTTAATCATTTGTTGGCAGCCAACTGAGGGGAGCATAGCCTCAGTGTGAACATTACAGTGGATCTGAAGTTGCAGCAGCTGGAGGCTCTTAGCCAATGACATTTTTCTTAATAGCTTCTCTTAGAGGTACTTGGATGCCATTTGCATTCTCATAGAGATTCAGTTATTTCCAGTGGAGTATGTAAATGAAACACAACCTAAGTAGTCTAACATAATAGGCTAGCCATTCTGTGCCCAGAGACTAAGCTCTGCTACCAGGACAAATGTTCAGGAGGTCACTCCCATACACTGGCCCTTCCCAGCAGCAGTTGGGCAACATATTGGCTTTATAGTATTGACTGTGGATGAGCTATTTGACTTGTTGACAACAAAGGAGGGACACCCAAGTCAGCATAAGCAATAATTGAGAGATAAGGAAGCCCATGGTGTGTGGTGCAAAGAATCATGTGCTTGCTCAGAATAATAACTCTTTCAGGCCAGGGCAGGAATGCATTCTGGGTCCTTCATGATATGCATCTAGCTGCCAGTCTGTATTGATCTCTAAAGATTGACTGTGACTACTTGAAGCATGTCTCTTCTGGCTAGCACTGCCTGGTGGAAAAGGTCCATTTTAACTGTTTCAGCACACTCTCTCTAATCCAGGGATTGAAAACTCAAATTGTTACAAGGGGCTGTTCCCTAGAAGTGGAGCCTGGTATGAGAATTTTTGTGTATTTGATTTGCTGTAGTACTCTCAGGATAAGGAGTGAGGGAGGAAGGACAGAGCAGGGGAAGAAGCTGAGCTAGGATATATGGCCTCAGATGGAGTCACGCTTCTGCCTGATTCCACCAGGAACTCTCGAGTATGAACTGTACCATGGAGTTGGTCCCACCTCGAGGCCAAAGGCCTGCTTTTTGTACTTAGATGTCAGTCAGTCATTGGCAGGGCTTCCCCTTATGAAAAGGGCATTTACTCTGCCAAGGAGGCAGCTTCCATTTGACTGAGAATAATTCCCTAGAGAAGGTGGCACCTGTGAACTGTACTACTAATAGAAAGTGGAGGATGTGCCCACCTTACCAGGCTACAGCCAGATCCACTAAACATATTTGAGTCAGGTGTAGCAATGGTAAAACTTATAGAGAGTGAGGGGATGGTGGTCAATGGAGAATTCAGGCCCTATCTCATGGGGCCACCTGGAACTCAGCCTCAGCCAACAATGGCTGGGCCAGCCTTGTCAGTTCATCTGATTTTTAGAGAGAAGCTGGAAGTCTGGATTTTTATATGAAATTGCTGATTTTAAAATTTTGGCCAACATTAGGAAGACCAAACTGAACACTTATGTGGGTCTAAGGAATCCTTCCTTCTCCCTTCCTCCCATTCTTCCTCCCTCCCTGTCTTTCTTTACTCTGATTTTGTTTTGTTTTGCTTCTTATGATTATTCCCATCTCATCTTTTAAAGATGAAGCCCTAACAGAAAAGAGCCAGTAGCCCATTCTTCATGCCCCCTCCTCTGCCCTGACTCTAAGGGGGGCCGCCAGGGTGCTGGTTAAGACTCCTCAGAACCTCAGGCAGCAAGCAGCAAAGCTGTTTGTGAATTGTTCTTTCTGGGTTTTTAAGCCACATTTTAATCTTTTGTATTCATCCTGGGATAGTTCAGCTCTGACCCTTTCTCAATGTCTTCCTGACTCTAGATGGCTTAAAGGGGATATCTTCTCCATTTTAGATGAAATCTAAGAGATTTCAAGGGTGTATTTTCTGGTAGAGTAGAGTAGTGGACATTGCCATAATAGAAGATCTACAAAGATATTTGGGATCACTATATTAGACAGATTAAACTTTTTGTTTTTTTCGGCTTGCAGGACTTTTCAAAACTTTTAATGGGTCAATATGCATGGTAAATCCGCAAAGGATTAAGCTATAATTTGCAATAATTCATACACACACATAAAATGAGAGAGAGCACATCTCAGAGGACCAGTTGTCATTGAACATTACCTGGAAAATGAAGTTCTAAACACTGGAATACTATACAACCATTAAAAATTATGCAGCAGGTTTATACATGATTTCTTAGAAGGCCATCCATGGCATATTAGGTAGAAGTAGAAATTACTCAATAACATGTAAAAATATTTTATTTTCATTTTAAAAATAACAGCTAGATGAATGTAGACATGTGAACGTAAATCTTCTTGGTAGACATATGAAGGGGCTGGAGGTCTACCACACTAGAATTATGACCCCTCTGGAGTGGGGGGTGGTGATTGGAGAGGTGGAAGGGAGGAGTTTGTTTTTTCCTCTTTAAATAAATTTTAAAGTGGGGAAATTATAAATGATATTACTTTTGTGTTGGGTTTCTGTATTTTTTAATAGAAATCTTAAAAATTCATAGTGAACACATCTAGTGGAAGTCCTTTCTTACTATACCCTTAAGCTTCTGCTAATATTAAGGATTTAGGTGAATTGATGAAATATACTCCCAGTGCTGGAGCTTTGGACTTTATTTTTATCATGAGAAATGTTTGTCTGTCACTTAAATTTGACCATTAGTGTTAGTTTCCTGAAAGAAAAAAAAATGTACCTTTCAGCTTTCCAATTTCAGGCAAGAATGTTGACTGGAGATAAATACATAAGGGACTAAATGAAGAATAGGTGGTCATGGTTGACATCTAATTGCTACAGAGCTAGGGAGTAGAAAAATGAGAATGTCTATAAGGAATTTCTTTCTTCTTCCCCCACTTCCCTTCCTCACATTAGCTGAAATGGGACAATTTGTTGGTTTTCTTTCTTAACTGTACCTGGGAGATGTTTTAATAACTCTTTGTGGGTAAGCTCTTGGTACCTCCAATATATTTCCCCTATCAGCCAATTTAGTCTCCATTGTTCATAGAACTGTTGCTATGTCTTTGGAGAAATGAGAAAACTGTTATGGTTAAGTAATAAAGAGATAATGCTGGGTGACAAATGCATGTGGAAGCAAGAGCTAGAAAGATTTAATGATAACCAGTGAGTTATGACTATAATCATGTTTTCTATTTGAAACAAAGAAAACTGGTAGCAGGTACCATCGTAGGCCTTCACTCCCTTTCTTGCTGCCTGGTTCCTGGCTCTTAGGTCATGACAGCAAGGGACTACCCTGAGGTGGAAGGTGTTGGTGGGTTGGGGTGGTGTCTTATGTTGAGTTGGGATCCATGAAAGCAAAACATGAGATCAGGGTTTGAAGGTACCAGTAGGGGAGCAGGCAAGTAGGATAGGAAGGAAGGAGGGAAGCCAATCGAAAGTGTGTTAAAGATTGGGTTGCTTTCCCAGAGGCAACTAGGGCTCGGTCTTGCTGGGGACATCTGGGAGACTGTGGCCTCAGAGGTAATATATCCAAGAACAGAAACTGGGATATGTATCTTCTAACTCTCATTTCTCTTTGGTTGAGGGCTGCTCCTTGGGCATGTCCCTATCACTGCCAGACAGTCCTGTGAGTGGGCTGAGCGTGCCGGACAAAGCTCTTAGAGGGTCTTAGGTGCTTGTAGTACCTGGAAAAGGTGAGTGTCAAGGGGGTGTGGATGGGGCACCAACAGCATCTTTCACAGGTTGAATGCACAAGGATGTGATGATTTTACTAGGATGCAAAAATTGGACCAGCCCATCTTCCTATTAACATTGGAATAGAGCTCAGGGAAAAGGGGTAGAAAAGGAGGAAGAGAAGACACAGAAGAGGGATGGAAAAGGGGTGAGGAAAGATGGGGGGAGGAAAAAGAGGGAGCATAAGGTAGAAGAAGTCTCAAGTGGCAGATTATGTTAACAAAGTGTCTTTGTACTTTAGGCCAATTGTATTGTCAATGCTCATTTGCATGATAATAAAAATAGGTGGAGTTGACAAAGGACTGAAGACAATGCTTTGCAGTAAAAGTAGTGGCTGTCACTTAAAAAGAATCAGGCCCCACACTGGTTGTTTCACACATTAAGTAATTGTAATTTTTACAAGGAATCTGCAGTGTAGGTATTATTGTCCTATTTTGCAGATGAACACATTGAGGCACAGAGAAGGTAAGTGATCTGTAAGCCAAGACTTGTAAGTACAGTGTAAGAACTAGCTCCAAAATCCATGTTCTTTCCCCTACAGAATGTTACACAACTCAGATCGCCAAGAAGTAAAACTTCAAAAACTGAGCTTGGAGTAAAGGCAGACATTGACTGAGCCTCCTCAATGTTAATTCTTCGACTTTGACCGGTTTGATTTGATTTGATTTGGTGTTGAGTTGGTATCAATTCCTGGGCCACCAAGGGCACATGCGCTGTGGCCTGCCTCCCCGGTGTCCTGCAAGAACCCAGCTCCCCGAGGATTGTAAACTCCACTCCGAGCACACCTGGTGAGGTATGTCATCCTCGATATGGAGAGTGCTGTTCTCATTACGTAAGGGAAGCCACCAGCAGCAGGTGGCGATTGCACTTAACTGCTTTGGGGGCACCTATGAAGATTCACTTTGGGAACTCTTAGGAATTACTGATGTGTTAGGTCAGGGTCCCTAGCAGCAGAGCCTGCAGCAGGAATCCTTCTGTAAGTGATTTAGTGGGAGAAAGCTCCCGGGAGTGAGGGAAGCAGGACCTGTAGGGAGAAAGCTGAGCAAGGATGTGGGCTCAGCTGGAGACTAGCTTCAAATTGATCCTGTAGGAAGCTCCAGAGCATAAATTGCACTGGAATTTGTGCCAGTTTGAGACAATGGGGCTGGCCTTTTTAATCCACACTAATAAGTTTTTGACCAAGGTCTGTGCCACAGTAGGTGGGAACTTTGTGTGTGAAGGGCTCCTATTTGATCAATGGTAATTTCTTGGAGGGGCAGCTGGGACTGTTAGCAGCCAACACTCACAGCATCTGAGTTTGGGAGTTGGCGGTACTGGCCGGTAAAGGCCATCTGGGAAGGGTGCCGACAGCACCAGAAGACATATTGCTACAAAGTTAGTTAAAGGTAGCAAGAGCAATAAAAATAGCCCTAAAGTTTGATAACGAAGTCAAACCAACATTTATAAAGATTGCTACCTGAATATCTGTGCATGTAATGGGCAAAAGGCAACTGGATGTTCATCTTCGTTCTGAGGTGAGACCTGTACTTTTTAGACATTTTTTCAGGAGCTGGGGAGGATCCAGGAGTGACCTGACAATGTGGGACACTGACTTCCCCAGAGAAATTTGGCCAAGATGATTTGTTGAGCTAATAACTCTATGTAGGACTCCTTCCAGGCAACTCAAATGATCCAATCCTGTCCATCTCCTAGCGTGACCCAGGGATGTCAGGAGAGGACACAGAGCACTTTCCTCCCCTGGGAAGAGAGCCAGCATCTCTGTGTCACACTGAGCAATGATGTTAGCTGTATTGCTCCAAGCACCTGATACCTGGAGGAGAAGATTTTCCCTTGGAAACGGTCCTGTATCTGATCCCAATATCCAACCTAATATGCTCACCAAGACCCTTGCTTAGCTTGCTTTGTATTTTTCTTATTTAGTTCCAGCTCTTTTTTTTTTAAATTGAGATATGCTTTTTATTTTGCATCAATGAAGCTCAGGCTCTGTATGACTGGCACAACATTTAAGAGTCAAAGAAGAAAAATCACTTATGGGAAGGAATGACATGAATATGGAGGTTTAGAATATCTGAAAGAAATTAATATTATGTATTCTTGTGGATAAAAGGTAGAGAAGACATTTTAACACTTGCCTTCTAGTATATGAAAAGTTCCAGCTCTTTAAGGACACAAGTGGGATGCTTGCCTAGCTCAGTACCTGATCCTCCACAAATATCTGTTGAGTGAATGAATGAGTGCTGAGTCTATGCCTCTGACAGTTGTGTAAATTCTTTGCTCAAAGCCACCCTTCTGCATTCTGCCTTCTGATGCCAAGCCCTGCACACTCCATGGCTGCTTTGTCAGGTGCCTTCCCGGTAGATTCTGCCAATAGGAGACTCTAAGGGAGATCGGAAGGCTGGACATGGGGCATATGGATGGGGAGAGACTTTTGCTACTATCCTGGTCAGCAGGGCCCCAGCAGTAGCACTTTCCTTGGTGGCACCCAGCTGGCTCTAATTTTCAGCTTCTTTCTGTCTCCCAGGACCAGCCTCATATTCCCTTGGAGGGGCCAGTAGCAGCTGGGTGGCACACCCTCTTCAGTGGTCTGGGTCCTGTCTCCATGGGACTCCTAGTCCCTGGGTTCTATCAGAACTCTGATTTCTTCCCTTTGCTCCCCTAGCCATCAGGGTGGGAGCTACTCCCGGTAGTTTCTGCCGCAGTATTTCCTTTTGCTTTCCTCCAATATCCACGTAATTACATTCACTTTGTTCAGATACCTTACGTGGCTTTGGTTTTCTGCCTGGACACTGACTATGACATTATCTTTCAGTGGTTCTGTGATGTGGATATTACTGTCTTCATTTTGCAAAGGGGGGAAGTGGTGCAGAGAAACGTTGAGTAGTTTCAAGTTCAGACAACCAGGACATGTTGGAAAAGGCAATGCATTGTAGTCAGACAGATCGCCTGGGAATCCTGCCCTTGTTACTTACATTGTTGTACAATTTTTAATTTACATGCAGCAAAATTCACCCTTCCTAGTGTATGATTCTATGAGTTTAGACAAACGCATACAGTTGTATAATCGCCACTACAAGCAAGATATAGAATCACCCCCCAACATTTCCTTACGTTGTTCCTTATGTTGCCCCATTCTATTAATACTCAATTCTACCCCCACCCCCAGATCTTGGTAACCACTGATCATTTTCTATTATAATTTTGTCTTTTCCAGAATGTCATATAAATATGAAATATAGCCTTTTGAGCCTGTCTTCTTTCATTCATCATAATTCACATGAGATTCATCCATGTTTTTGTATGAGAAGTCCATTCCTTTTTTGGTGCTGAGTAGTATTCCTTTACATGCATGTGCAGTAGTTTTTCCATTCACCAGTTGAGAGAAATCTGGATTGTTTCTTTTTGGCAAATATGAATAAAGCAACTATAAACATCCACATATGGTTTTTGTGTGGATATAAGTTTTTAATTTTCTTGGGTAAGTACCTGGAAGTGAGAATTCTATATAATGTGGTATCTGTCTATTTAACTTTATAAGGGTGAAACTGTTCCAAGGCACTGAATCAGTGTGCATTCCCACCAACAGTGCTCGAGAGTTCCAGTTGCTCCATATCTTCATCAGCATTTGGCATTGTCAGTTTCTCTTTGTAGCCATTCCAGTAAGTGTATATTGATATGGAACATTATAAATACATCTGGCTGGGACTTTGGATCATGTAAATTCATCTTGAAAGACTGAAGAGCATCGTGGTTAAGGAGTCTAGACCCTGCAGCCAGCTTTGGTATTCACTGCCTTTATGCACATGGGCCTCAGTTTTCTCATCTATAAAAATGGGGATAATAATAGGATGATTACCTTAAAATGTTGTTGTAAAGATTAAATGAGTTGATATATATAAAGCACTGATACAGAATAAATACCACCTAAGTGTTATTATTGCTATTTTTCCCCCCAGGTCTAGATCACCCTTCGACCTACACAATGCCAAAATCTGCAGAAAACAAAGCTGAGAGGTCACACCTCGGACTCCAAACAGTAAATCTTGTAGTCTTTTGGTTTGTGTCTTCCATCTTCTCAAATCACTGCACCACAGTTTTTTTTTTAGAAGCCATTCCATATATAATGCGACGCCCATCCTCACGTTGCAAAAGTCCAATTTTAAAGATAGCATTTGAACTTCAGTGATTAAAGGAGGCTTTTGAATTGTTATAGATTCCCATCTCCATCTAAACAATATGCTTTTAATAGGAACACAGCTTGTGATTTATGCCATTTCACTTTGCTCTGCGGTACGGTCTGCATCATCAACATTAAGATGAAATTACCCTGCAATCACAAACATGGAGCTCATATTTGTAGTAATTGCACAAAGAAAACCTCATTATCCTGCAATATGCACTCCGAAAACAAACATACAACCTTTTCTCCCTCTAGTGGCACATTTGAAAAACAGCCTCACGTATTGCAGAGGCCAGTCTTGCTTATTAAAATTGAGGGAAACGGAGAGTTTACACAAGACCTGGGAGATTCATGGTATTTGTTTATTACTGGTTGTGGTAAAAAATTTGCATTTTGTTTATATAAAATGATATTGCTGTCAAGATATCAGGCTGGATTAAAGCCATAAGAGTTTTGTGTTATAGCCTCACTTGGCACTTTATTTTTTTATTAAAAACAATATGGGGAAGTCCATAAATACTGGGCAGTCAGGGTTTCTGATTCCTGGATACCCCTTGGAAGACTGAGACCACCCCCACCCCACCCTTGCCCTTTATATGTTTGGGTTTTTTTAATTTAATTTTTCCTTAAAGACAGGTTTCTTATTCTGTTGCCCAAGCTGGAATGCAGTGACACATTCATAGCTCACTGCAGCCTCGAACTCCTGGGCTGAAGTGATCCTTCTACCTCAGCCTCCTGAGTAGTGGGACTGCAGATGTGTGCCACTATGTCCAGCTAATTTTCTTTTTTCAAAATGTTTTGTGGAGATGAGGTCTCCCTATGTTGCCCAGGCTGGTCTTGAACTCCTGGGCTCAAGGGATCCTCCCACCTCAGCCTCCTAAAGTGCTGGGATTATAGGTGTGCCCCACCACATCCAGCCTCTTTATACGTTTATGAGCATTAGACTGAATAAAACTGCCTTATTGCAGGGAGTTGAATAATGTCTCCCCAAAATTCACGTCTCCCTGGAACCTCAAAATGTGACCTTTTGGAAAGAGGGTCTTTGCAGATACAATTAGTGCAATTAGTTAAGTTGAGGTCATACTGGATTAAGTGGGCCCTAAATCCCATAACTGGCATCCTTATAAAAAGAGGAGAGGACACACAAGATGGCAAACACACAGGGAAGAAGTCCATGTGGATGGAGGCAGAGATTGGAGTAATGTATCTACAAGCCAAAAGATGCCAATGGTAACCACCAGAGCCTAGGAGAGTGGCATGGGGTAGATTCTCTCTCTGAGTCTCCAGAAGGAACCAACTCTGCCAACAACTTGATTTTGGACTTCTGGCTTCTTGAACTTGGAGAAAATAAATTTCTGTTGTTTTAAATCACCTAGTTTGTGGTAATTTGTTACAGTAGCCTTAGAAAACTAATATACATCCTCCAATGGGTAAAAACAACAATGACTCTATAATTGTAATAATTTTTTATAAATTAACTCATTTAAGTCTCACCATAATACCGACAGAGCTACTACTATTAAAATGGGTATTTTACAGACGAGTAAAACTGAGTTTTAGGAGCTTAAGTAACTTGCCTAAGGACACATAACTTGATGTTATTTAGGTGTGGCTGCCATGAGCTCTCTCTTGTCTCCCAAGTGACTGAGAGTGTTATATTTTTCCTGTTTCGCTTAAGTTGTTTGTTAGTTTTAAATTTTGGTTTATTGAAGAATAAATCACATACAGCAAACTACTCAATCTTAAGTGTAAGGTGTGATGAATTTTTACATATGTAGATACACATGTGACCACTCCCAGAAGACCTGCCACAACTCTTCCCATATGATATGGTTTCAAGACTTTTTAACATTAAAATATCACAAGAAGTAATATAGGTTCTTTAAAAAAATTTCAAACATTATAAAGCCTGAACAATTGAAAATTTCTCTCTCACATTATCCCTTGTTTCTACACCCAGAGTTAATCAGTGTTAATGGGTGGAGTGGATATCCTAGACCTTTTCTATTTTGTATTTATGTATGTGGACACACACATAAATTTATAAGCATGTATGTTTTTGCACATGCATGTGTGAGTATATGCACACACATGCACAAATATATACATATATACACACATACAGTTTTTCTATGATAATATGATATAATTTTAAATATCCTGAAGCCTATTATTTTTTTACTCAATAAAAAGTCCTGCTCTTTTTTATTTTCAGTTTATACGGATCTACCTGGCAAGAGTAGCATTTGACTGCTATCAGTCATTTCTACTTTAGTATGAAGTTTCCAAATGAAGGAAGGTGGAGCAGACATTCCCACTGGGCCCACTCAGCTCCATTTCACCCCTCTGTAGCCTGATTGGTGCAGGAGCAAAGAGAAAGCCTGCATTTACCAGGCTCCCTGGCACCTGGGGGCCACATTACTTCCCAGCAGACATCTGTGGGCTTTGTGGGACAGAGACTGTTCTGCTCCTCTGGTTCCCCTTGTATTTCTGCAGGGAGGCATGGTCGTGGCAGACTGTGGCTTGTGTGCAGCTGTGGAGCAGAGGTCCCAGGCTCTCAGAAGGTGGGACATGAGGAACCCATTCATCAGGATGGACCAAAGGCGAGGTGAGGAGTTCCTGGAGCTCATGTTGTGACGGTGGTTCCTGAGTGTGGCTGAGGCAGCAGCTGCCTGTTCCGGGAGTCACACCTGGAAA
>VBSM01001118.1:17480450-17526465 GCA_008086735.1 Cheirogaleus medius | reverse complement strand
CTTGGGTTGTTTCCATGACCGTGCAATAGTGAATTGTGCTGCCATAAACAAAAACTTTTTATATTTTTATTTGTAAAAAGTAAAACCATCAGCAGCCCAAGTAGTAGTGTTGCGTTGTTTCCTATGGTCTCGGCTTCAGGGTTTCACACAAACCCATGACATCACCTGTGGTCTGACTGCCATCTTCTCGCACGAAGTGAGCATCAAACATCAATATAAATAGTTGCTTGCAAATTATTCTTCTCCATGTTGCTTCAGATAGATCAAATAACCCGAATCCATTGTCAATATTTGTCTTGCATGAAAGTCACTGGCATGGGGCAGGGAAGCCAAAAATATTCCGTACAGGACAGACTACTAGATGTTAAGAATTGTGAATAGACCCTCTGAACTCACGATTGTTTCTCCTTTTTAATGTTCCTAGAACCCTCATCTAATTGAAGATATTGTATCAAACCGGCTGAAATAGCTATTAGTCTAACTGCAGTGTGTTATTTCCTGTTGACATATTTTTGAGCTTTCTTTCAATACTATACCTGTTGGGTACTTAAAATCTGAAATGTTCTAATAAACTAAAACTAGTCAGCAGGAGAATGAGTATGGCATGGTACAGCACATAAACTTCTAAATAAAAAAGGAACTGGAGTTCATGAGAAAAATGGTACTTAAATATCAAAATATTATCTGACATTAAATCTATAATTTTTGGAGCTGTTGTTAATTTTCAAGCAGTTAGCATTCTAATTTAGAGAAGTCAATAGAATTTTTTTTTTCCTTGTGTGAGAACCACATATTCATCTTTGTGACTGTGTGGGGAATGTAGATCTTAACATGGCCGGGTTTTCTCTGTGAATTGGCTGATAGTCAACCAATCCTATAATACCAGTAATACCAGTAATACTCTGTTAGAGCTGCTGAGCAGGGGAGTGTGTGGGTGCATGTGTGTGTGTGTGTGTGTGTGTGTTGCTCCCCCCGTTTCAAAAAAGGGATATGAAATAGAGAATTATAGTACCTTTCCTCTTCAATTTATTCTTTGGTTCATTCCTGGTTAGATATATTTACCACGTTTAATTTCTTTTCTTCCAGCCCCCATCTCCTCTGCTGTGACCTAATTGGGCTATTCCATGTTGCTTTCTACTTCCTAAAGAAAGTACATCTCTGTGGCTGGAACAAACCTAGTGAAGGCTAAAGGCTGAGGTGACCATTCATCTTCCAATGTCACAGATCTGGCTGAACTAGGAGAGGTCATGGAAAAAGAGTGGGAACTTCATCCTCTGTTTGAATGTTTATAAATATAAATAAATATATTGCTCCATAAAAACATTGAGTAGAGGTCATTACTAAGAAGTAATCCTAATAAATCTTTGTCTCAGGGTCTGCTCCTGAGATACAGGGCTAAGGGATTATGATTACTTTTCTGGATTGCTATTCTTTGGGACTTTACAGTTGAAGAAGCCACAACCTTCAGACAAGTTATGAGAGCACAAGATCTACAAGGCTACATTCCTCCAAAGAAGTACATGGAGCAGATATTCGGAGGGAAATCCAATCCAAGAGCTGGAACTTGGCAAAATGTTCTGAGGATCAAGAGCAAATACCCAGTTACAGAAGTAACCCCTTTATAAGTTGGCTTGTCAGACCATGTCCCTGAAAAGGCAGAGAGCTGTTCAGGGAACCTGGTGTCAGCCCAAGAAATATGGGCAGCTCATCTGCATATCTTTTAGTGACCTTCTGGAATGACAGCCAAACCACCAAAGCTCCCCCGTTTGCAAATGATAGAGATCTCATTTCTGGGGACGGCAGGATTGATGTGGCAGCTGCGGTGCCATTAGACCTGGAAGATGCTCTGCTCTCATTACTGTCTCCTGGCAACATAGCACCAGATGCTGCCGTGAATATTAATGATCCTCATTCATGTAACCTTTCGTGCCTTCCTCCAAATCATTCAGGCTGCAGCCAGGGACTGCCGCTATCTGCTTCTGCCGTCTCCATCTCAACAAATCTTTTCTTCTTCTCCCCCTGTTTCAGAAAAGAATTATTAATGAGATTTTTATCTAAGGAGATTTTTATCTAAGGTTTCTGCTGCTCTATGGAGATGCTCACTTTCCAAGCCAGACCCTATTTTCTAAGAAAGATAAGGGCGTTCCCATTCTGCTGGAGCTTGTCAGCGATCGTTTTCATTGACTTTATCTGCTGGTTGAAATATGTAATTTGTCTAATAGCTTTGCTGCTTCGTGTGTGCAGTTTAAAAGTAAACATGGAATTGGGCAAAAGGGGAAATTAAATATTGCTAAAATCTCAGTGGGTTTCATACTCTTTATCAGCTTCCAACAACTCCAGAGCTGGCATAATGTATGTAATAATGGGTCACTCCAGACTGTCTGACTTCTAGCTCTCTGGCTCCTTATGTTAAGGCAGACCCTTGGAAAGGCAAGGCATATCAAATTGCTTCAAGCTGGGCTGCCTTGTTCCTTTAGCCCCTGCTTTATTTCTTTAGGCCCCTGAGATAGTGGTCAGAGGTTGTTCTTGAGGGTAATTCAAGGCACTGCAGGTAGTGGAATCTCCCCTCCTCTTCCCCTTCCTCTAACACTCAGTGAGAGATATAATTAGTGGTTTCAGAACACAAACTTTACAGGGAGCCGGGTCTATGCGTGAATCCTGGCACTATTATTTACCAGTTGTGGGATCCTGGGCATGCTGCTCAAACCTGCTGAGCCTCAGTTTCCCATCTGTAAAATATGGATAAAGGCACCCACTGCAACCAGGATGTTGATAAATTAAATAACGTAACATACATGCAATGCTTAGCTGAGTGTCTGGGACATAGTGAGGACTCAAGGAATGGTGACCCTGTGTGGTCGATTGTTATAATCAATGGCCCTCCACGAAACCCACCTCCTGGTATGGGCATGGTTCTTTGGTTCGAGACGTGGCCATGGGACTTGCTTCACCAATGGGATGTCAGCAGATGTGACCGGAGCAGAGGCTTGATAAGGGCTTGTGCTCTGAGGCTTTCCCTCTGGGAATGTGGCCACCGCCGTAGGAGGAAGCCCAGTCTTGCCCTCTTGAAAATGAAGACCATGCAGGGAGAGGGTCGGGCAACCCTGAAGCTGAGCACAGCTGCGTGACTGAGCCCCCTTGAGACCAGCCCAGGGCAGAAAAACCATGAGGCCGACCACAGAGTCTTGAGAAAAAATTATTTTTGTTTTAAGTCACAAAACTTTGAGTCACTTGTTCTATAGCAAAGGCTAAACTGATACAGCTGCCACTAGTTGCTTTTGTGATTTTATCTTATTTAAATTTCACAATAATCCTGTGAGGTGGGTGATTATCTTCCACTTTGCAGAGATAAAGTGAAGGCTCAGTGATATCAGGTAGCTATCTCCTTGACAGCTCAGATCCTTAAGATAGTTGCTAAGGAAGAAGTGCAAGGTATGAAGCGTATTTATACATCGTTCTTAGGGGGAAAATATCTTTTCCCTTGGATGGAATACTACGTTGGAGTTTTTGGTTTTGGTTAGCTTTTCTAATGTACGTTCGAGAAAGCATCATTGAGCTGATTAAATGACCTTAGAAACCAACCCAGCTCCCCTCTCCTGCCTTAGAAGGAGTTTTGTGGATGTATTGATGTCATTTTCCAGGTCAACAGAGGAATAGAAGCTTGTGGAAGCTGCCGTTTCTGAGCACTTAGATGCAGGGCAATCTTTCTGATGTTCTCTTAGCCCATCAAGGCTAACTGCCTCTCAGTGGAGTAAGTTACGGCACATCTAAAATGGTCCCTGTATTTCCATCATTAGAAACACGTTTCTTTAGGTTAAACTTTGTAGACTCTAAAAGTCTCTTAGAAAGTTCGGATATCCTCAAAGGACAGCACATCAATCCAGTTAACTCCTAATTGTGAGACAGGACATTTATATTGGTGAGTGGCCAATGTCAAGGCATTGCCCTAAGGCTGTGCTGTCTGATAGAAATGTAATGTGAGCCATGGGTGGCATTTTAAAGTATAAAAAGTATAAAGAAATAGGTGGAATTAATTTTTTAAAAATTTTATTTAACCTGCTTCAAACTCTTTTTATTGCAATGTATAATCCACATTTTAAAATTATTAGGCATATATTTGAGATTCTTTTTTTGTGTGTACCAAGTCTTCAAAATCTAATATGCATTTTATACTTACAGTACATCTCAATTCTGACTCCCACATTTCCAGTTTTCAACGGCCACACAGGGCAAGTGGCTACCCTGTTGGACAGCCCAGGGCCAGACACCCAGCTTACTGGATTGTAAAGTGGGGACACTAATGCTGACCCCAGGGTATGCTGTGCACACTAAATGAGATCATGTGTGACAGTTCTGTGTCATTCATGTAGGACCACACAGGTGTCCCAAAAGTCTTTGTGCCATTTTAAGTTTTAATAACTTTAGAAGTTACAAACTTACAAAAACCAGCATTTGAAAGTTTGAGCTTAAATTTGCTTTACACGTATTTACTTTCACAACTTTTAAATAATACATTTTTTCCTTTAATTTTTTAAATGTGCCAGAGCACCAGGGTGACACTTTCTCAGGCCAGTGGATCACGAGCGGGTCCTCTTGGTTGTCATCACCTCCTCGTCTAGCACCATGAGACTGTTTCTGGTGGGGGGTCACATCAGAACTGTCATGTTGGCATGGAAGCCTCATTTTGTGGATGATAACTCAACAGCACCTGATGGAAGTTTACAACATTCGAAAAGTGACTAGAGTAATGCAAGCACGGAGCGATGGGTGTGTTGAATTTAATAAGAACTTGCTACTATTCTAAAATTCTCATAGGTAATCTCTCAAATGCTATTTGTTGTAAGTTTATGGCATTTATGCTCCCGAAGTAATTGAAACTTAAACTTGTGCTAGCCTTCGGGACACCCTGTATTCATGTTATTCACCATGAAGTTTGTGAAAAGTGCTTTCTCTCAATCCTAGCCTATCTCTACACAATGATTCCCAAAAGGACAGGGCTGCAGAGGTTGTTATAATCTGTAGTGATGGACAGTCCTAGCATGACCTGGAAAATTCCTCATCCCAATTTGTCCATGAGAATTAGGAGCTTCTACCCACCTCAGAAAGCTGGCAGCCATTTTTCCTGCTCTGTGGAACAACCAGACTGCTCTGCATTATTCTGGAAGCGTTGAGGGGAAGGACTCTGCAATGATACACAGTGATCCTGGATATTATATGTAAACTGCCATGTCTTGGTGAAGAACAACAGTAGAATTGGTAATAATGAAAAACCTACCAGAATTGTCTAAATAACTTGGTTCCAAAATCAGAAGATTCCATGACTTCTGAAGGCTATGGCTAAGATTCACATTAGTCCATTAAGCTAACTTTATGTTTATTAGGAAAAGGTGCTCCTTCCTCTGAGAAAGAAATAGCCCTGCCCCAGTGCACATGGCTTAGGGAGTAGAGTATGGCTGGATATTAGCCTCTACTCAACTCCTTGAGTGGGTGTTTTTATAGACAACCTGTACAACTGTACATGGTGGCCCTGGCTATTATCTCTTCATATTTCCCTCTCAAGACAGAAATGGTACAGTGAGTTGGGCAGAAATCTAGCTGGCTCATGGATCAGTTTGGATAGGTCATGTTTCATTGACTGGGCTGTGACCCTTGCCTTTAAAAATGAATCAAATAGAATACTCACATTTTAAGGACAGGAAAAGGAAAAAACAAGACTCCAAAATTCCTCAGCGTTATTTAGAAACAATGAAACTCAACTTCCAACCTCTGCCGCCAGACTAAAAGACATTTCATTTCGTTAATATTTTCTGCCCTTTCCCCAGAGCAATTGAATATATCACGTGTCACAAGACCAAATTATATTCATTCCCCATAATTTAAAACTGTAGTTTGAGCCAAGAGAGCCCAGAAGGGAAGAAATGATTTCTTATCGCTGTCTAAATGAATTGCACTGCTCCCGAGTGGGGCCATGGCCCTTCAGACCAGAAGAGTACACACATTTACCCAGTGAATGAAGAAATAACACTGAAATTATGTCTCGTTCATTTTCTCTGGCTTTGATCAGAGATGAAACAATTCCCAAAGAATGGTAAAAACAAGAGAAAATATACGTTCCCCATGTGTTTGAGCAGATGGCATATGGAAATTCAATGAACTGATGATAAAAATACATACCCATAGTATTGACAGTTATTGGTGTAAAGAGAATTTTGAAAATTTAATTGGCCCTGATGATGAAGAGGCAATTGTTTGGCTTCATTATTCTAACTGAAAATGGAAAGAGAACTTGTTTCCCTGTTTCAGAAAGAATTTTAGAACTGCCCAGACACTTCTTGTAATTGCACCATTACTTTTAGTGAGGATGACAGGTCAGGAAATCTTCGTTTTCTAATGTTTTTCCTTTCTCTCTGTCACAGACATATGCAAATGCATACACTTCAGTCTGTCACAATCTAATGGAACAGTTAGCTTCTTTCCGCCAAATTCTCTCCTTCACAGCCTGTGGTCATAATCCGGACTCATCCAGAGAAAAATGAGTTGAGACAAAGCTGCCTTTTCAGCTAACCTTGCTTTCAGGCATTCAGAGATGCCCCAGTTTCAGTGGCTGTGTGGCGCCCCTGCCCATATCCTGTCGCACTCCCCAGCTCAATACTTGCTGAGGACATTCTCCTGCAAGATCGCTCCTCCACCTGACGGTTTTCTCTCGGCCACATCTGGACCAAGCCAGAAATGCCAGAGTCAACGCGATCAGAAGCACAACTTGGTCAGTGAGAGATGGGAGTTGGAGAATACACACCCCAACTTCCTCACCCCTTGAGTGGGACAACTTTGAGGCATGCTCTAGACTGTCTCTTCTCCTAGAGGCCGGAAGATAAGGGTTGCCAGTTAAGTTTGAATCTCAGATAAATAATGAATAATTTTTTAGTTAAGTATATCCTAAATACTGTGTGGGACATTTTTGCACTAAAAAATGATGTGTTGTTAACCAGAAACTCAAATTCAATGGGACATCCTGTATTTTCATTTGCTAAATTTGGCCATCCTACCCCAGAGGGACTGAGCACCAGCTGCCCACCTGGCGACCTGCTGATTCTGTGGCCTGTTTTGGTGTCCTTCCTTGTATCCTTTTACCTCTCTCCTACTTGTGCTTCCTGGGTCAGGTTCCCTAGAAGTGGAGCCTGCGATGGGGATTATTACACAGGTGACTTACCGAGGGAGCGCTCTCAGGAGGAGCCTGTGCGTGTGCAAGGGGAGCAAGGGCGGGGGAAGGAGCTGAGCACACATGTGGTTTTAGAAGTCTGGCTTCCGCCTGATCCCATGGAACATCCTGGAGCATGATGGACATCACACAGTTGTCGGATCTTGAGCTCAAAGGGACTGACCTCTGCCACATGCTCAATTGCTCACGTTATTCCGTCATTAGTTGTGGTCGACTCAGGTGGGTGTGAAGTAGAGGGGATATGGGCAAGGCACCAAAAACATCTACCTTGCAACCTTGCAAACAACCTGCCCTCACTGAGTGTGTCCCTGGGCAAGCGGAACCTAAAACACTGAACTGCTGGTAAAATTCTCGATGGCTCCTAATTCCTCAAGGGTAATCATTGCCCAAAGGACTGAGTTCTATGAATTCCTGGAGGGCTGGGATCGCAACTTATTTGCAATACTTCACACATAATAAATGGTCAACAAATATTTGTTGAATTGAATTGTACATAGAAGCAACACTGGTACCTCTGTCATATAAACATTAATAAAAATCCTATGTTTGTTTAGTACTTATTACCATATGATAAACTAGGCACTCTATTGGGTTACTCATTTTTAAAATTCAATGAACAAAAAACCACTGCAGTCATGTCTCAAAAATACGCTGGAACTACTCCCTACCCTGTTAGATCCTTAGCGAATTAATAAAATACAAGAACTCAGAGAGTCCTGCTTAATGACATTGAAGCACAGATGGCAGCTGCTAAAAGATGGAATTTGAGGGATGATAAAAGATCTTTTCCAAAATATCTTCCCTGGTGGTGCCTCCTTTTTGTACAGGCATCTAACTATGTCAAGGAAATGTGTGGCACTGTTGGAATCCTTGGTGAGGGCCAGAAGGCTCACTTGTCAAAGTTGCCCTTGTTTTGATCTCAAGATGCTATCTCTCCCAAAGAAGCCACCTCCCCTGACTAACACTGCTTTGTGGGCACTGAATCTTCAGGGTATGGAAACCAGGAAAGGAGGGACAACGGAGAGGACACTGCAGCCCCAAGTGTTGATGCACTCAGCTTTGGCAGGGGCAACGCAACCCAGCTCTTGCACAGGCAGCAGCAGAGGGTGTGGGATGTGGGATGCACTAGGTTTGATGGAGCTCAGTCAACACTGGATCAGGTCAGACACAAAAGACAATGATCAGAGCTCCAGACGTGGGACCCACAGCAAGAGCAGGTACCATGTGCCTTTGGGTCCTTAAGTGTCCCTGTTTGAAGACAGAATTGGTCCTAGAGGCAGTTAGTCCACCATCTTGGAGATGGGAGGAATAGAGGCAGGAGTCCAGAAAAGGATTTCCTTTTCAAAGGAAAAGGTCCAGAATGTTTGATGTCATGCAAGGTCAGGGTAGGGGTGGGTGTGCACATTCAGCCAAAGCCTGGGCAGTCGGGGGCAGTAGGCAAACTCGGAGTTCAGGGACTTGCAGGTGGTTGTGGGAGTTGGTGAAGACTGAATAAAAATGTAGGAGCTGAAGTAGGAATAAGACAGTGTAAAGGAGACAGCTAACATCAACCGCTTTAAAAAACCCTCTTTAACAGTAACCGTGGAAGCTAAGCATTTGCACACTCTATTATCTAGCAATTTCACTCCTTCCTGTATGCCCAACAGAAATGTGTACATGTGTTCTGCAAAAGTTACCTACAGGAAGACCAGAGCAGCATTATTTGTGATAGCCCAAAATTGAAACACCCTAAATGTCCATCCATAGTAGAATGGACAATAGTGGTCTATTCACTTAACAGAATACTACTCAACAACAGAAATCTATCATCACAGGAAATAATGTGGATGAATCTCACAAACAGAACGTTGAATGAAAGACTCCAGGCACCAAAAAGTATGTATTTATGATTACATTGATATAAAGTACAAAAACAGGCAAAAGTAATCGACACTGCTAAAAACCAGAAGAGTGGTAACCGTAACCTTGTTGGGGGAGGGACCAATGACTGAGAATGATCACAGGGGCTGTTGGCCAGCTGGCCTTATTTCTTGATCTGGTTGCTGGTCACTTTGTTACATTGGTGGGCTCAGCTTGTAAACTTGGTCAAGCTATACATTTCATATTTATCCTTTATGTATATTATTATGCAACAAAACCTTCAATAAAGGTAAAAAAAAAAAAGAAAAACTATTGAATAGAGAAGACAAAATTTACCTATGTCCTAACTTTGCTGAATGCCACCTCACTGTGGCATTATTTTCTCCAGAATGTGTAATGGGGGAATGTGAGGCTGACTTTAGGTAGGTGAACAGTCATCGACTTTTGGAGTGTGAAGGAACAATAGCTTGTTCTACCTTCCCCTGTACCCCGCAAAGCAGTCACCCCCACTATTTAATTCCCAACAGGTCATCTTAGGGATGCATTTAGATCTGTTGTTTCAGTGATAATCACTGTTTGGAAAATTGCACAAGCAAAAATGCAGATTCTTAAGGCAGCTCCCAGAGGCACCAGCAACTGGGCTTCCAAATTTTTACCTGCCGTTAACACTACTCTGTTATATGCCAATGAACTTCTTTCTTTCCACTGGTCATTTTCATCAGATTGTCTACTTTTGTAATTTCTGCTGGAACATAGCCCAGTTCTATCATCTAAAATAAGTGTTCTTCCAGTTTTCTTAATTCAAATTCCCAAGAATTCCCAAGCTCAGTTTTTCAAAGGCTGACAACGAGCCCATGTACTGAATTAGGTGGCTTCTCCTGGACTCATCAAATGGGTGCTGGGGAGTAAGTGTCACATGATAGAGATAATTTGGCTACTTTAGCATTAG
Source organism: Cheirogaleus medius (assembly GCA_008086735.1). Lineage (NCBI taxonomy): Eukaryota > Metazoa > Chordata > Mammalia > Primates > Cheirogaleidae > Cheirogaleus > Cheirogaleus medius. The sequence goes on along the minus strand of VBSM01001118.1, from coordinate 17,516,437 downwards.
GGGGCTGTGGGCAGGTTTTTTTCTAGAAGAGGGTTGTCTGCCTAGTACACAGACCTACTACTTCAGCTTTTCTTCTTCTTTTAGTCCCTAAACTCAAATTCTCAAGGCAATCACTTAGTGTAAACTTATTTTTTTACCTGCTTGGTTCTGATTTTTGCCTTCCTTCTGATCTAGGCACAGTCAACTGTCACCTTTCCATGCTAGACAGTGATCAGGTGAGCCCTCAAAATTCTCAGAATATTATGAGCCTTCATTTGGGGCATGAGTTTCCACTTCCCTCTCAGCCCAATCATTCAAGTCTGTTTGGCAGGAGCAACAATGGCTGGTTCAGGTTTAGTTCCTTTAATTTTCCCTGCTGCCCACCTTCTGACAGCTGTGGTGAAATGGCCAAATAGCGGCAGACAGGCGGGAGCGAAGCGGAGGCAGAACTTGGGTGTGAAATAATGAGCCTTTGAATCGCAAGATCTGATGGGACCAGGAGCTTCCTGGGCAGCCTGGAGGGGCAGGATGGGCCCCTCTTGGCGGGGAGAGCGGATGCTGGTCCATGGGGAAACACTACGGGATTCGTTGGCCTTGGCAGGGTTATAAAGACTCTGGTTTCACTTGAATAAACTCTTCTTGAACACCGTCTCCAGTGTATTTCCACAAATCTGTTTTCTCAGAGTGTTCAGAATTCATTCTTTTTTGGTTCTTCTGCTGCTCAAAGCAAGTAGAAACCCAAGGGATCCAGCTTCTCAATGTAAAATAAACACAGTTCTTTTTGGACCAGCTGAGCCAGAAGAAAATGAGGCCAAAGAATGAATAAGACACAAAGCTAAAGCAGATCAAAGTGCCATGAACCTTCTCTCACACTCCTCTTTCTGCATGGTTGAGCCAATGGATGGACTCATCAGATCCGTTTTTCTCAGCTGCCAAGAGTCGGTCTATATGTTCTTACTTATATTTGCTTATAGCTGTGCTCTCAAAAACTTTCCTGTCCAAAATCATTGTCTCTTTCCTTCACCCACATACCTGTAGATTTCCTCCATCTGCCCTGTATCCCTTCTAATCTCAATGATGATCTAATAAGCCTTTGCACACAAAGGTGCCAATGACAGATGATATAAAAGGTTACTGCTTCAGTGTTACCTCCAGCATCTTCGTTCCTGACAGTTGATATTAATGAAGGGCCTTGACATTCCAACTGTACCCTGGACCACATTAATGACTCAGATGTATTGGACAGAGCTCACTAGAGATGTTCTGCCAGCCATGGCTGGGATTCAGACCTCAGCCAAGCTCTGAGCACACATGCTCCCCTAAATCAGACTCTCTCCCCCTCCACCAGAGTGAATGCCCAAGGACTGACCCCAACTTCATCTTGTTGACCACATCAGTCAGTTGGAAGCTGATGTCTGGAACCTTCAGGGGCAGCACACCCAGTTCCTGAGCCAGTTCTGACCCAGGGTAGGCAGGCAGGCACAGCAGCCCTATCCCACTGCAGGGGAGGAGAAACTTCCCTCTGCTTTCCTCGGTTCTGGTGCTGAGCCTGAGAATTAAACCCACATAAGACAGATCAGCAGAAGAAAAGCATACAAATATATTGAATGTTTTTACGTAAACACAGGAATACTCATGAGAAAAATAAAGACCCAAATATGCAGTTAGGACCCAGAGCTTATCCTGTATAGACTTTTTTTTTTTAAACAAAGAAATAGGGCCAAGTGCAGTGGCTCACACTTGTAATCCTAGCACTCGGAGAGGCCAAGGCAGGAGGATTGTTTGAGGCCAGGAGTTTGAGACCAGCCTGAGCAACAGCGAGACCCCATCTCTACAAAAAAATATTAAATAGAAAGATGAGCTGGGCATGATGGCGCATGCCTGTAGTCCCAGCTACTTGGGAGGCTGAGGCAGGAGGATCGCTAGAGCCCAGGAGTTTGAGGTTTCTGTGAGCTATGATGACACCACTGCACCCAGCCTGGGAAAGAGAGTAAGACCCTGTCTCCAAAATACAACACACACACACACACACGCACACACACACACACCCCCCAGAGAAGTGTATACATGTATGGAGAAGTGACAAGACAAATGGGTTTAGGCTAGGGACAGTAAATTGTGAAAGAGTCTAGAAAATATATGGGGTTAACTGATGGATGCTAAGGGCTATTTCAGTAGGTTTGTTTGTACAGACCCATGTGACATCGACTCCCAGTCTCTGGTGATAAGAATGTTCTTCTCTTCCTGGTACAGTGTGTGCACCTTTCTCACGGGAGATTTTATGACCTGCTTTTAGGTAGAAAGGGAAAGGGAGATCAGAAAGCGGCTCTTGCATCTGTTTCTCAAGTTCCTTCAGCTCAAAATATTAATAATCAATATGCCAAAGTGCCCTGTTTTGGGGTGGCATGTTCTCAACCCATTCACCACCAGGAACAGGTGGTTGGTTTTGTTCTTGGCAACAAACCAAAGAGGTAGCCTGGCGCTTCCCTCCCTTGAGAAGAGAGGTATGTAGTGCTAAAATGGCCTAGAATGAAGGGATCTGCTCAGGGAGGCCAGAGGAAGCTTTCTTGCAAAAGTGGAAATGGAGCTGAGACCTGAAGTTAAAGAAGAAGGGGATAATAGGGAACGTGGAGGGAAAGAGTGCCAAGCAGAAGGAACAGCCTGCTTGGGGGAGGGATGGTCGCAGCTGTTCAAGATGCTGAAGAAAACGCTACCAGCTGGTGCATCCAGAGAGAGGAAGGTGGGGTTGCACCATGGAGGAACTTTCAGGCGTCATAAGGACTAGTCTTTATCATAACAGCTCTGGGATTTTGCTGGATGGAAAAATCAAGGGGTAGAGAAATTTCAGTTATGGGCACGAGCACTGTTGCAATGAAGGGCTGTGGGATGTGACACGGATAAAGAGGGGAGTGAAGCGAAGGGAAGGCTGCTGGGAGACAATGCTTGGTCCATGGACTCGATGCCCCATGAAATAGCTCAGGAAGTGAGCTGGAAGGGCAGGGCGTTTGCTGTGCTTGCCTTGGCCTCCTGGGGAGTGCTGTTGGGAATCTCCTTCTGGATCAGGGAGAGCCTCTCTGTGGGTTTGGAAGCCAGATCCCAGAAGAGAGAAGACGGCACCAAGAGGTGTACGTGGGAGGTCCCTGAGGATCCCGAGAAGCAAGGGGGCTGGGGGACCAGTGCCGAAGGACTTGACAGCAAGAACCCACTTCTTGCCTGGCTGGAGACAGGGACAATTTTATTTATTTATTTATTTATTTCAGCATATTATGGGGGTACAAATATTACGGTTACGTATATTGCCCATGCCCTCCCTCCCACCTCGAGGCAGAGCCTCAAGCGTGACCATCAGGGACAATTTTTATATTTTGTTTATTTTCCTCTTAATGTTATAGGTAAATATAAATACACCTATTTCCATTCACATACTATTCTTTAAAAATTATTTTTCTCTGTTTTTACATCTGTGCTGTAAGACATATACTATTCTTGACTATTTTTTTTTCCCTGAGAGGGATACTTTTAAAACAGTTTTGGAAATATTATCAAACTTAAAAACAGTAAAAATATTACAAGGAGCATCCATATACCTTTTACCCAGATTTACCTGCTATTGTCATTTTACTTTGTTTACTTTATCCTTTGCTCACTCTCTATAGGTTTGTAGGTAAGTAGATAGATAGATAGGTAGACAGATAGATGCTAGATAACTTTTCTCTGAACCATTTAAGGCAAATTACATACATTATGGTCCATTACTCCTAAATACTTCAGGGTATAATTTGTAAGAATAAGGATATATTCTCTCCAGTATCCACAGTAGAGTTATCAACCTATAAACTTATATTAACACAATGTTTTATCTAATCTATAGTCAATGTCCACATTCTTTCAGTTGACCCAGTAATTTTCATTATAAGATTAATTTCTCCCTCCAGTATAGGATATAGTCTGTGGTCAAATATTACATTTAGTTCTCATGTTTCCTTAGCCTCCTTTAATTTAGATAATTTCCATATATTTTGATTATTATTTTTAATACCTCAGTGTTTGCCTAGTTGTCTCTCTATCATCTAGAATTATTGGATCAAAGGGTATGCACATTGAGCATCTTTCATAATGCAGCCTGTCATATTTTTTCCTGGAATGATTACCAGTTTATGTTACATGTACTATATGGTGACATCTGTTTTACCACCCATGGAAGCACACTGCACCAGAGACCCAGTTAGCTCTGAGAATCCACCAGGCCCAGAGCATGAATGCACTTAGGACAGTGCATTAAGTAAGGCCTTTACCTTCCCAGACACTCCCTCCCCAGACCACCTCTCAGTGGCTGGCAGGTATGGGGTGGGGGCAGTTGGGGGGTTGGAAGGTGGTGGGCTCAGGGGCTGGGGGGCTGGGGGGTGATGCAGAACAAAGGTTTTAACTACTTCCTGATGCCTTAATGCAATGGTAACTTTAAATGAAGTTTGGAGTTTTGATGACTACTCTAGAGTAAGAACTTCAAACATTGTACAGACAGTTTGAACCCCCAGCCCCATCTTGTATTTTCATTCTCAGCAATTCAACAAACACCACAGATCATCTCTTCAAGCAAATAGCTACAGGCAGAGACTCAGATGTGAGGAAACCCATGTAGGATTAATCTTCAAGGTGCCTGTATATAACAATTTTGGTCATCTTATCTGTTTTGTATCTTGTGTTTCTGTTAAAATATCATGCTTTTCTCTTTTTTTGAGGAGTGCATATAATAACACGTGGGAAGATACTTGTTTTGTTTTTACCAGATGTACACATTTAAATATTATATTTTAGATTAAATCATGAGTCATTCATATTAATTATATTAAGCATGTTGAGAGGCTGTCATTAGTTTTGATGGGTATGTCCTAATATTGGCAAAAAGAGAATGCCCACGTATCTAACCTTTCATCAGTGCCATGTGTAAGAGGAAATATCTGCATACATACACACACACCCCCAACATATCATAGGCAAAGGCCTCCCAGAATTAGGAATTTTTTAAAAAGTCTGGTGTAGTCCTCCCCTAAACCCTCCCTCCAATGAGTAGACAGAGAGAGAGAGAGAGAGAGAGAAGAAATGGTCACTGCTGACAATGGAATTAGCAGCTGAGAAGATGAGGTACAAAGTAAAAAGATCACTTTCAAAACAGAGAGAACAATTCAGAAATAGAAACCATGAGGAGAAAGAAAAAGACGTGGAGGCCAGATCTTGGCGACCTAAGTGAGACTAATCGGCATTCCATATGGAGAAGACAGAACAGATGGAAGGGAGTTAATCACACACATTATTGAAAACTGCTTGTTTGACAAAAGACTTGGTTTTCAGATAAAAGTGCTCATGGAGTTTCAAATGTGATTAATGAGAAAAGACACACACTGCAGCCTATCCTGGTAAAATTATGACTTATGGATAAACAATAAAATGTTACTTTTCCAGGCACAGAAAAGAGATAACAGTACCATTGAACCATGGCTTCATTCCTTTTGTTTCTGGAACTTTCAGGATCTAAAAGAGAATGTGGTTTCTTTTCTATTTGGCTTTACTTGGTGTGGTAGATTAAAGATTACTAGAGAGGAATCTGGAGTAATCCCCGCACGTATCATCATCCACTATGGTCTGAATGTGTCCCTGCAAAATGTATAAGTTGTAACTTAATCATTAATGTAATAATATTAAGGGGTGGGGCCTTTAGGAGGTGATTAAGTCATGAGGGCTCCTGAATCTCTTATGGGCGGGATTAGCGACCTTATAAAATGGTTGAAGGGAACAAGGTATGCCCTTTTGCCCTTCTGTCCCTTCTGCTACATGAGGACATAGCATTTGTCCCCGCTGGAGGACTCAGTAACAAGGAAGCTTGGAAGCAAAAAGAGCAGCCCTCACCAGACACAGAGCCTGCCAGCACCTTGATCTTGGACTTCCCAGCCATCAGAACTGTGAGAAATAAATGTCTATTATTTATAAATTACCTAGCATTTTGTTATAGTGGCCTAAACAGACAAAGACTTCATCTCCAAGTGATCTAGAAATAGAGGTCTAGGAGAGAAGAATTTTTATTCTTTAAATGCAGAGGAAGCGAGAAGTGAACACTTTTCATCATAATCCAATCTTGGGTTTCTGCTCTTTCATAGGTTCACTTTTTTACTTCTCTATTTTATAACCATGGCTTGTCCTCTCCTATTCTCCTGACATTCCCTCAATTCTGTGGGTTCAGTTTACTTCTCTTATGCTGAAGAAATCATTTCTTTAAGGGGGAAAAAGAGAGGTGAGGGAAAAGTACTCTTTTGCCACTTTAGATCTTTTCCTATGAAACTTTGTCCTGAATAGTAAAGGGACCTAGGAATTCAACTGTATCAATCAGGGTAGGCTAGTTGCTGCAACAAATATTCCTCTAATCTTCAAGGCTAAGCACAATATACATTTATTTTTTGTTCATGCAAGTCAAATGTGGTTGTTTCCAGTTAGGTTGCTCTCCTTGTCCAGGCAGTGTCTCAGGGATTCTGGCTCCTTCCAGCTTGAACACCACCACTCTCAACACAGGCCCTCAAGGATCTTCATGGAAGTGTGGGGACAACACAGAGCAGGCACACCAGATTCTTAACCACTTCCTCCAGATAGAGACACAGGTCACTTCCTCTCACATTCCATTGGCCAAAACTAGTCACATGGCCCCACCTAGCTGCAAGGGAGCTTGGGAAATGTAGTTCCTGGCTGGATAAATCTCATAATATGATATTATATTCAAGAAGCCAGACATAAAATAGTAAATGTAGTATGATTCCATTTATATAAAGTTTAAAAATAGGTAAAACTAATCTTCTTTGTTAGTTTAGGTAGTGGTTATGATTAGGCGAAGCAGTAACTAGTAGGAATATGAGGGAGCTTCTGAGGTTCTAATGTTCTTTTTCCTGATCTGGTCTCTGGGAACATGAGTGTGTTCATTTTGTGCACATTCACTGGGCTGTACACTTACGATTTATGTAGTTGTCTGTTTGCATGTTAAACTTCATCTAAAATTTTTATCCTAAAAAAGTAATACTACGTAGAATATTTGGGAAATATAGGGAAAAATTAACCCCTAAATTCCTTTTTAACTCTTTTTCCAAGGGTAAGGTGCTGTATACCTCTTAAACTCAGTTTTCTCATGTTTAAAAAAAAGGTTAATAATGATTACTTTGGCTTTTTTTTTTTTGAGGAACATGGGGCCTTAAAAACACTGTTTAGAACATAGAAGACAAGACAGTCCTCAGCTGCTGGAGCGAGGGCATGTTTGTATAGGGCTTCTGTCTTTGCTTTGGCTGGGAGAACACTGCTAGAGGCTGCTAGACAGAAAGGTAGTTGAGAAACCCATCTTCAAGGCACATTGCTTTTGCATAATTTTGACTTTGAGGAGTTCAAGGTTGATTAGGATTATGTAAGTGTGCTTATAATCTAAGGAGAGAGAAACATATAGTACATAGAAATAGCACTATAATATAATAAAATTTATAATATAATACTACACAGCATATATACATTTAATTCATGTGAGATCAATGATATACATTGGCAAATACACACACAAACACACACACACACACACCTATGGAAGGGAGCATGAATTCGGGTCCTCAAACTTTTTAAACAGGAGGCCAGTTCACTGTCCCTCAAACCGGTTGGAGGGCCGTTGGAGAGTGCGCCGCACATTCCACACATGCACACTGTGGGCCCGGGACGAGTCGGCTGCTAAGCAGGACAGGCAGCAGCAGCAAAAACACCCAGCGGGCCAGATAAATGTCCTCAACTGGTCGCATGTGGCCTGCGGGCCATAGTTTGAGGACCCCTGAATTAGAAGATGTGCATCATTAGTTCTTAACTCCCACTCTGCTCTCCATGTGAGACCTCTCAGTGACAAGTGTAATTCCACCCTTTAAAGTGACAATTATTCTCATAGCACACAGCACCTAATGCATGCCAAGGACTATATTTCAATCACCGACAGCCAGGTGACAGCAGGGATATGGGCATCACGGCCTGGTGCATGTATTAAAGCTCGCAGAATTGGTAGATGAGAGAAAGTTTCTCTTTGTAAAAACTTTCCAGCCACTGAGTGAAAAGGAATTATAGAATTGGAATATCACCTCCTTGCAACTGCTAATGAGCTAATGAATCTTGGCATTCAACAGCAACGGCTGCTAACATCACCAGAAGAGACAACCGGGCGTGACATGCCTCCTGATAGAGGAATATAACACTGCCTATGAAATGTTCCTGCCAAAAAAATCAAACCTAACAGAGATCAAGCCTCTCAGTTCAAATAGTTTCTAAAAAACCAATTTACAGGAAATACATGGGACAAGGGAACATTTTAACTTACACCACAGGGATGAAATCAACAAAGTTCAGACAGCAACAGACTCTGCATGGGCAAACAACCCAATTTCTTCAAATAAATTATAAGGAAAAAGAGAGAGAGAATAAGGGGGAACCTGCGGATTAAAAGAAAATTAAAAGACATATGAAGAAACCATCATAGGTAGACCTTATTGGAATCCTTATTTTAAAAAATTTAAATATATGTATGAGATAATCGAAACTTTAAACATTGCTTTGATATTTGATTATGTTAAGAAATTATTAATTTTCTGTAAATTTGAAAGGATATTAAAAATAATCCTATATTTGAAAGATATATACTGAAAGATTTATGGATGAATGATATGTCAGAATGGAATGTCATACAAAATGATATGTAAGACGTTTGGTTCGAAATTATGCAGGAGGGGAGAGAACAGATGAGGGTGTGGCTGGATTGAATAGCTGTGGCTGATGGTTGTTGGGTGATGGGTACTCAGAAGTATAGTTTATTATTCTATTCTGTTGCTTTTGTATTTGTTCAAATTTCCATAATAACAAAAATTCAAATGGTGTATGTAACAGTGTCAATGGCTTGGAAGAAAATCCTGTAGACCTGTGGTCTCCAACAACCTCCCCACTAAACCTACCCAGCTGCACAGCAGGAGGTGAGCAAGCAAAGCTTCACCTGTCAGATCAGCAGAGGCATTAACTGCAGGAAAACAAGCTCAGGGTTCCCACTGATTCTGAACATGGAAGAATGGGAGTCTTGAGGAGTGTTAGTTTCCTTGGGCTGCTGTAACTAACTACCACAAACCAGGTGGTTTAAAACAATAGTAAGGTGAGTCCTAATCCAATATGACAAGGGTCCTTACAAGAAGAGGAAATTTGGACACAGACACACAGAAGGAAGACCATGTGAGGACGCAAGGAGGAGATGACCATCTGTAAGCCAAGGAGAGAGGCCTCTGAATGAAACCAACCCTGCTGACACCTTAATCTTGGACTTCCAGCCTCTAGAACTGGGAGGAAATAAATTTCTGTGGTTTTAAGCCCCCGCAGCCTATGGTATATTTAGATTGGTGCCTCTGGGGCACCCCAGTGACAGCGTGAAAAGGAAAATATTCAATATGTCAACCCATTGTTTGAATATACGAGACAAACGTCTTTCATCAATGATTTCCCAAAGTGACTCTTGTGCTGTCTGTCAGCTATTTAGCTGGTCCATGTTACAGGTCCATTTGGGCAGCCGTGTGGAGATAAGCGCTCCATAAAATAATTTTTTGAGTACTTCATATATCTGTTGACGAGTGTTTCCCAACTGGGGGCGATTTCGCCCTCTAGGGGACATAGGGCAATGTCTGGAGACATTTTGGGTCATCCTAGCTAAGAAGGTGCTGCTGGCATCTAGTGGGTAGAGGCCAGGGATGCTGCTAAACACCCTGCAATGCACAGGGCAGCCCGAACAGCAAAGAATCATCTGGTTCCAAATGTCAGTGATGCCACAGTTGAGAAACTCTGCCCTGTTATCAGGGTCTATAGACCTGAGCTCAGGCTCTTCCAATTATTGAATCATGAAGCCTCAGTTTCCTCATCTGCAAACAGGGATGATGCTAGTATCTATCTCACAGGGTTGTTAAGAGGGTGATGGGAGGTGGCTGGGGTAAGATGCTTAGTACAGTGCCCACCGTATAGGAAGTGCTCATGAAGTGCTGACAATTATTGCTATTATTATAATTATAGCCTACTGTTTCATATAATTCGAATAAAAATAAATCTTTACTTTCTTCTAAGGGTTAACTTATTAAGGACTCAGCTTCTCTGGTCTAAAAGAAGAAGAAAGAATGTGATCAGTGGTATTAAACTTGGCTCAAGGAAGCCAAGGGCTTTAGTGGTAACATCTCTTCTCCCCCTTCCCCAGACATTGGCATTGGAGGGGGGGATGGAGTAGGGGGAACCCGTCCCTGGAGATAGGAACACCCAGCTCTAATTCAGATAAATCAGCTCAGCTTTCATCTGTTTTTCTTTTGCTTTGAATAAGGGTTTAAAAAAACCTTTGAAAAATTATTGAACTAAAAGATTCATTTCAACTAAAACAGTTTATGATTATGTGATACTTTAAAATAGTTTCAATATCTATAAGCCTAAATAAATACCTCAAAGCGTTTGAGTAAGATGTAAGATACTGAGAGCATCTTTTTCCATGGAACTTTAGCAGATTTTTATGGGAAGCATAATAAATCCAGACAGAAAAACACCTTATGAAAATTGAGTCTGGAAGGGGTTGTTCTTTATCTGGATTTTCTCACTTTTGGCCAAAATCTGGACTCTTACTTTTATGCAGGAATCACTTTATCCATGTGTCTATATGTGTACAGTGATTCCACACATGCATTTGTTGTCTGGAGTGGGAAATATGTGCCTTGCATTGGGCAAACTTGCATGTCACTAAACAGAAAGATCCTCCAGTGGGTTCTGATACACATCTCCAGTCTTTAACCAGGGCGGGTAAGACGCTCACTCTGGGGCTGAGCTGGACTTTCTCGAGCGTTTCCCATGATGCTTTGATCTCACAGTTCCGGTGTGTCCTGTAACCTCTATTTGTGCTGTTTATTGTCTATCTTGTGGTCATGCCTGCGGGTCTTAGAAGGACTAACTCTTCAGAGGCTGACAACTCTGTGTCTGCTTTCTCTTTGGAGGGACAACTCTTCTGCTCGAGGGGCTACATCCCTTCTGTGCTCTATGTGCAAAAGATCTCCTGCTGGGAACAATCTCCTCTGCCTGAAGACTGAACAGAAAAAGAGCCATACATTTATGCAGAGCCTGATGCCTCCTGGGCACCAACATTAAATACCTTCCCAGCAATATTTGCTTGGGATGTCCTTGTTCATGGCCCACCGTGTCTGTGGGTGGCCCACCCTTTGTATCTGTGGGACCTGGGCGAGAATACAAGCAGAGGCCCTTAGCCTATGGCCCACCTCTTTCTCTTCTTACCCCTGACTCCATCCTTCATAGCAAGGGACCCTGTGCACATGCACAAGTTCAAGCCCTGTCCACATTCTCCACAAAAAACCACCCCTTGGCCTCCCTATGGGCCTAGAGGTGTGTTACTCAACATGGTCACCCTTGAGAGGAAAGACCAAGGGAAGAGGTCCATGCAGATCTCAGAAATGGGTTCAGAGCTGTTTGGGCAAGAAATTTCAGGGTCCCAAGGCCTGAATGAAGACACAGGGCCTCCGGATGGTCACGTCTCCTGAGCTTTGCATATCTCTATTCTGTGGAGAGGGATATCCCTGCAAAAAGGCCAGAAAAGAACCTTCTAAAGCACAAGGCCCAAGGGAAGTGATCCTCTTGCCCAAGGGTAGTACTGCATTCCCCAAATGAGACTATATGGTGCCTATTTTCTGCTTTTTACTTTACACATTCAATAACACTGCAGTGAAATCCCTCCCTCATTATCTGGTATGGCTCTTATTTGTTCTTTTTTATATCTTTATAACCTGTCATGGTTTATGTGATCATTAATTTTATGTGTCAACTTGACTGGGTCACAAGGTACCTAGATATTTGGTTAAACATTTTCTGGGGTTTGTCTGTGTGGCGGTTTCTGGATGAGATTGACATTTGACTTGGTGTAGTGCATAAAGCAGATGGCCTTCTCCAGGGCAGGGGGGCCTCACTCAATCTGCTAGAGGCCTGACTAGAGCAAGGAGTAGTCAGGGGGCGTTGCTCTTCCTACCTCTTGTTTGCAAGCTAGAGCTTTGGTCTTCTCCTGCCCTTGGACTGGGACTTGCACCAACAGCTTTCCTGATCCCAGACCTTTAGATTTGGACTGGAACTTACCTCCTTGGTTCTCCTGGTTCACCAGCCTTCAGACTCAGACTGGAACGACAGGACTTTCTTTCTTGGATCTTTAGCTTGCAGAGGACAGATTGTCGGACTGCTCAGCCTCCCACAACTGCATGAGCCAATTTCTTACAGTCTGTCTATCTATCTATCCTGTTGTTTCTGTTTCTCTGGGGATCCTCGACAGCATGGATGTATCATACTTCAGCCAGCCATTTCTCTGTTAATAGATATTGACCTTGCATCTAAGTTTTAGCTGTGAACAATGCTACTATAAATATGTCTTTACATATCATGCTGTTATTCCTATGGAGTGTATTTTTAGGAGTGGCACTGCTACATCAAGGATATATAATTTAAACTCTAATAGATGCTGCCAAATGGTCAAAAAAACATATGAAAAGATGCTAAATGCACTAATCATCAGGGAGATGCAGATTAACCCAACAACAAAACATTACACCCATCAGATGGAAAAATTGTAAGAAAGAGCTATAACATCAATACAACTCTGGGAAAAAGTATATTCTCAAGCATGGCTGATGGACATATGAAGTGCACCAGCCTTCCTGGAAGACAGTTTATAGCTTATTTATAGGTCACAAAAATAAAACAGAAGTTCCTCATCTTTTGGTATTTCTTTCCACTTCTGTCACTCTAATACATACACAATGATGGCATGAAATCACTTGCTCTTAGATGTTTCCTTCCACTCACAGGGAGTGGGGTAGGAAGGCTGAAGAATCATGGACCTTGTGTGCCTTTAGCAGATCTCACTGGGCCCTTAGAACCTCATGTCCCGGCTGCAGCTGATGCCGTGCTGGTGGCACAGTGTGCTGAAATGAAAGTGAGGCGCTGTTCAGGAATGAATGGAGACCCACAAGTAAGCAATGAGGAAAGCCTCCCTTTCCTTGGGTTAGCAGGTTCTCTGTTCAGAGGCCCCAAATTAGGCTATTTCTAAAGTCCTTATCTGAAAATGCAGAAACCCATAACTCTTTTATAGAGGACTTTCCCCAGCTGACAAAGAAATTTCTAGCCATAATAATGGCATCCTGTATTTTCTTCTGGGACAAACAGGCTGCTGGCAGCCTTGGCATCCCCCGCTTCTGGAAATGCTATTGATTTTCAGCATGGTCGATAAAACAGTGAGATAAAAGGCCCAATTTCTCTTTTTATGATAGATATGACCAATTAAGTATAAATGTCAAGTATCCACAACTTAATTAATTCCAGTTCATTTAACTACTGTAATTAGATTTTTTCCCAAACAAAGCAACAGTATGTTTTCGAAGGTCATAGACTAATATTACATTGAACGAGGCTGAAAGACCTGCACTTTGGATGGAAAGTAACTGATGGCTGGTGCCTGTGGGGGAAATAGACCACACAGTACAAAAAATAATTGGCAGCCTGATTAATAGAGTTTGTTTGAAATGTATAATATATGTAATACATCATTGATTAATAGCACCAATGAGCACTTGAATTTAAAACTTTAAAATGTTTAGAGACTTTTCATTCCAGTGGGAAGATTTTAAAAAGCCTGCTTGGAGTCTGAGTCAGATGGACCAACAATAAGCCAGAATTCCAGTTAGTGAGGAATATCTCTTTTGTTTAAGAGAAGCAACTTAAACAGGTATATTCTACTATATAAATCAAGTTCTCCAGGGCATAATCTGGACAGGGAGAGATTTAATCAAGGAAGGGCTAACTTGTTTGCCCCCAAAAAATAAAAAACGTTAGAAAGTTCAAAGAGGTTTTAGGGGCCTCTGAGGCTGGGAGAGAAGTTTGGAGGGTAGTTGAATGGAGATGAAAGAAGGGGAGACCCAAGCAGTTGCAGATGGCGGCAGTGACAATCTGCAGAAGGCGGAAGGACCTCCGCAAGCATGGAATATTGTCAAAGAACTTTAAGGTGGAGATGTCCATTATTCAATTTTATTTTGTTTTCTGTTCTTTCTTCTGCCACTGTTTTCCCAAGAGTCCAGTTAAAGTCTTCCAAATGGAACTGGCTTGTGAGAGTGGTGTTTGGGGGAGTCAAAAAGGAAGTAGGCTTGCACTGAAGTATCCAGCAGGGACTGAAGTCACGCGGAAGGAAGGTGGCCGCCATGGGCGCCAGGAGGAGCTGGGTGGAGGAGCAACAGCGGAGAAGGAAAAGCCCGAGGAAGAGAGGTGCACGTCAGGAAAAAGGACCCATCTCCAGCACCTCTCAGAGGGAAATGGTCCAGATCTGTCAGTGCATAGGATGGGGCATGGGATTTTTTCATACCTTTTTTTATTAACTCATTCCCTCTAATTAACCAATTTTCAAAATGAAGAGTTGGTTCACTTGCATCCTTCAGTAGATTCCAGTGAAGCATCATGAACTCATACATTATTTAATCTTTTAAAAATTATTATGAACTTATGTATTTAAACATATTTGTTACATTTCAATCCTTTGCAGTTAGTATATTTATTAGTGCTCAGATTGTCCCATCTCTGGGACAATCCAAAGGAACCTCTACAAGTTGTACATGCCATTTTTTATATAAAGAAAAAAGGTGACTGCAGAAGCCTAGAAGTCTTGAGGCTATCAAGGTAGCAGACACTTGGGTTGCCTTATTTTTCTGTAAACTGAAATTCTTCGGGCTATTTCTTACCAGTTCTTCCCTTCATCTCTCTCATCTCAAAACTACATCTCTTGGCCTTAGTTCAAGCATCTTATCAACTCACAGGAAACCCGTGACTCAACTTCCTTTATCTGTATTTATTAAGTACCTACCACGGTCCCAGGCTGTGCTTGGCAATGCTCCCTTTTCTGGGGCTTTTGACTCTGGTTTTCTGATGCGTTACGTTGTTGGTGCAGGCAGTCACAGTAGTGACAGTCTCGACATAGCATAGACTGTAACATCCAAATGGGAGTTGATATATCAGATTAAATTGGGCGAGGTGTCAACAGTGAAAGCTACAGTGAAAGGTAATCAGTCTTCAATAGTTTGAGTAGAGCTTTCTTCCTGAAATGGCTTGCTGTGAATGATTTATAAGGAAACTTCATCCTTGCTGGGAGTTTCCAAGCATAGGTAATTGGGTTCATGGCCCATGACCAGAGTGGACGAATGGAGATGCCACTGTTGATGGCATTTCTGGCCATGTTATAACTGTGATTAAAGTGGTAACAGCTGAAGAGAATTTCTTCTCCTTAACTACCCCAGTTTATAAATGTGGCCACCTGGGCTGCATTCTGAGATATCAAGATGAGTCAGGTTTTGAATTTCTAGAAAGCTTGCCTCCAAACTCTTCTTGGATGTTCAGGAAGGGTATCCATCATGGCACTCACTTTCCCCTGTGATCAAGTCTTTCTGAGGCAGGTTTCCCATGGGGCTGTGTCTTTAGAAGGATCAATTCCAAGCACTGGAGAGCACCATGGGGTCATTGGTGAAGACGATGACCCCGACTCTAATCTCCTTTTGCTCATATGACCTGTCCAGTGGCCAACACAAAGACCCCGAATGGAGACAAGAGACCATCTGAAAAATTCTCTCTCATCCTTGATGTAGAAAGTATAGAGTCAGACAAATTTGAATATTGGTTCCAGCATTTGTTAATTATATGGACTGGAATATTGTCTTAAGTTGGGTTCTTTCTGAAGCAGACTCTGAGAAAAAGTTTTGCAGGTAAGCAGTTTACCTGGGAGGTGATTCTAGGGAGCACTGGTGTGGGAGTGTGGGAGTGAGACAGGGAAGGGCAGGAAGCCTGTGCGAGATACATCAGTGAGCAGCTTACTGCTGTGGGCAACTAGGGCTCCTTCCTATTGGGGACGTCTGGGAGGCTGTGCCTCTGTGTTATCCCATGCAAGGGGAGAGCGACCTGGGGCATTTATGCACTGACCCTCATCACTGAGGGGAGGGGATGCTGAGCACTGCTCCCAGGTGCTTTCGCTCTCCAGCCTTTCTGTTCTGCTCTGTGCGAGGGCTGAGCTGTGTCTGCAGCCAGAGAAAGCCCCAGGCAGAGGGTAACAAGTGCTTATGGTGAGAAGCCCCTGGCCTGTAGGTGAATCAGTGCATGGAATTGGTGTTACAGACATGTTATGCAACATCCCTAAGCCTTGGTTTCCTTATGTAAAAAATGGAGATAATATGAGCTACTTCTCAGGGTTCTTAAGAAAGTTAAGAAGCTAATGTGAAGGGAAAATTCCTGGCATATAACACTCAAAGCAGGCACTTCACATGTATTTCTTTCTTTCATTTTTTCGTGTGGGTACCATACCATAGCTATAACCGAAGAGAGTCATGCAAAGAGGCTCTGTGTTGTACAGGATTGGGTGGTAGAAGGAAATGAGAAGGGAACAGTGGGCAGGCACTGGGCTGAGCAATGTTGATGGATAGTAATAAAAGCATCAGTTACACTATTGTATATTCATCCATGGGGACACTTCAATATATTTGCACACAAAGATAAGATTTCTGCAGTTTCCTCCCAAAGTTTTCCCAATGGCACCCCTTTAGTATAATATTCAATGTGATTCGAAAGTGAAATTGCTGCCTGGCATTTTAAAATAGAATCTTTGCTTTGGGATTAGGCAGCAGAACATGAATAATTTGTACCAATATATCACTTTCCATTCTTCACAAATGAAGCACTTTCTGTCATTAACTCAACACATCCCATGCTTTTGGGAAGGGAAAACATTTCATCAAGGTTTGACACTGCTATTGTTCTTGCTTCCTCCACTTTACAGTTGGAGAGCCCAAGACCATTCTGGTAAATGGAGTGTGAATCCTTGCCTGGAAAGTCCAGATCCCAGTTACATCAACTCTAGTCCTCATGAACATTGTACTATCCAGGGCCTCATAAAGGAAAATGAGAACACTATGCTCTGTTCTAAAATTGGACTGTGATGAATGAATTGCACTTGGCCTTGAATCTTCAAGCAGGCAAGGAAGTAAGGCAGAGCAGCTCGAATGTATTTGTGGGTAGGAGGGGCTGTGCTGTAGTTTTTTTGTTCTGTTTTGTTTTTATTACATATGCATGTGGGTCAGTATGTGTGTGTGTGTGTGTGGGTGTGTGGTGAATGGCTAGAGAATAACTAGGATTAGATACCTAGCTGATCATATCTCTTTTTGTTCTTACCTCACAATTAATATATCAGTCAGAATAGGCTAGGCTATGCCAAAATAACAAATAGCCCCTAAATTTCTATGGCTTATATGAACAAAGGTTGATTTCCTGTTCCTGTGTGTCCATCAAAGGCCCACTTGGAACTGAACTGTATCTCTATGTAGTTCTCCCTTCAGGACCCAGGCTGGTCAACAGCCATTAACTAGGATATTTCCAGTAACTATGGAAGAATGAAACCTTGGACAGCTTCCTAGCTGTGATTAAATGCTCAACATGGAAGTGACACACATCACTTGCGCTCACAGCTCATCGACCAGGATTGGCCATGTGTTCCAATCACCCAGAAGAGCTTTAGGAAGTACAATGCTAACATGTGCCCAGGAGAGAAAGAGAACTGGGGTGTGTGGTGTGCAACAGGAATGACCACCACAACTTGAGTTAAGGCTGGACAGTTTAGCATCCTTATCACCTTTCTGCTTTTACATAGAAATGTGCCCACATCAAAGACATATTATCACCATATTCAAGGTATAAAACATCAAGCACTTATTTCTAGAACAGTGCTGTCCAGTGAAACTTTCTCTGGTAATGAAAATGTTATCTGCATTGGCCAATATGGTAGCCACTAGCCACATATAATCTTTGAAATGTGGCTAGGGTGACAGAAGAACTGATTTTTTAAATTTTTATTTAATTTCAGCTAATTTAAAATTAAATGTAAATAGCCACTAGTGGCTACCATATTGGCCAATGCAGTTCTAGACCACTGAAGTCACATTGTGGATTTATATTTTATCCATCAGCAAGAATAACAATATTACCTACCCCCTTATTTGTATTGCATTTTGTTGTTTTCAAAATGCTTTTATATATACCACTCATCTCATATGATTCTCCCAACAAGCCTAGGAGGTAGACAAGGGAGGTAATATTATAATGCCCATTTTATAGATATGAAAACCAAGATTTAGAGAGAGGCAGAGGTATGCCTGTTTGGCATTATACACCCTGCTCATCACTATGCTTGTCCCTAAATCAATATTTGACCCAACACAAAAATTCCACAAACATCAAAGCAAACTCATGTCTCTTTCCTTTGAAGTACTTATTTCCATAAGCACTTCCATAATTCTTATTTTCAATATTACTCCATATTAATCATAGACTAAGCTTATGTTAATCATATTCTTTCTTGAATTGGATCTGTCAGTTTAATGTGTGAGTTTCTTTTTTTCCAATTAAGTTGTGAGCTCTTTAAGTTTTAGAAACTTTCTATCTTTGGTAACTTCTTCAGTGCCCAGCAGGGTTACCCATTGTCCCAGTTTGCCTGAGACTGAGGAATTTCCCAGGATGCAAGATGTTCAGGACCAAAGCCAGGAAAGTCCCAGGCATACTGGGACGATCGGTCACCCAGGTGCCCAGCACAAGGTTGCGTTCCTGGTTTGAACTGAATTGAATATTAAAATAGAAAAGATTTTTTTAAATCACATCCCTTATCATAGTCACCTGAGAATTGCAGGTGCCCCATAAATACTTAACGTTTTTGACAAAAATGAAGAGTAATAAATTCCGCATAATGCTTTCTGATGTCCAAATAACAAACTAAGCAAGTGACGTTTTTAAGAACTGTGTGATGCCAGCACCTCTCTCTTATATATTTCCACATCTAGTTTGAGTGTTATTTCCAACTCAAGAATAAAGAAAAATCACGTATGGCTGCTCTTGGATGTAGCAGGCGTTGGTAACAGCATCTGTGCACAGATGTCTGCACATACATACAAGTACTCTCAAATGATGGGCCATTCTCAAAAGCTTCCATTGACTTAAGATAGCTATTCTGAAGTTCAAATGCTTATTTTCAAACTTTCTGATACTCTTACTTACTCCTTAACATAATCACGACCTTCTATCTCTCTGGGGAACATGGCCAAGCTCTCGCTGTGTGGATTTTCCAAGCCTCTACTCTTAACAGCGGGGCCAGGGCTTTGATTTTGATCAGCGGATTTGATGCAGGGGGGACTCATTTTCTATTGTGTCTTGAGCCTCTGAATGCATCAGTCACCACTGCATATTGATTTTCTCAACTTCTTCAAATGAGAAAGTACCTTTTGAATAGCAATAAGATAGCTCTTTATACACCTCCTGAATAACAATCTCCTTCTGCATCTGTGTGCAGAATAGCAATGTCGTGAGTGTTTCTCATTACAAAAGACAGCTTCGCCGTTCGTATTTCACATCAGTATCACCTGGCCAAGTTCATGATGCCCTCAGGTTGCCACCCAGTAGACGTGGTTTTCAACAGCTGGAGGTAAACTAATTTACGTGAATCAAATACTTGCAGCTACATATCTACAAGGATGTTGTAAGAGAACTCATGCAAGGTGGAGAGGGATCGATCCAAATGACTCACTCCTCTCTCCCCAACATCTGTGATCCTGGGAGTCTAGGGCTCCTTTAATTCTATATTTTACTCATAAATAATTTTAGATACTTTTCCCTTTCATTCCTGTGTGATCTTCAATTAGCAATCACCCTGAAAACTTTAGCCTTAGTTTAGATTTATTCCCATGGCAAAGCCTAGGAGAGGACCACAGTGAGCAAGCGTGTTATTCACACATACAGATGGATATAGCTTGCGTGCATTGCCTGCCATGAAGTCGGCAGAAGTGGAAACTATTTTCTTAGGTCTTCTTGACCAATCTCTAGTGTCTATGAACATAAATATGGATTTAGGTAAGGGAATGAGAAGTTGGCCAGGGCACCTTTGGCTGAGGCCACGCAGAAGGAGCAATCAGAGTGGAATTGGCAAACAAAATGAATCCAAGGAATGCTGGGAGTTGAACAGAGGAAAAAATTAAGACCCATAAAAGAGGCCATAGGTCTTCAGTTTGGTGTTTAAGCATTTGTTATCATGGCACAAAGCTTTCTTTGAGGTCAGCAGATGCCCAGGCTATACCTCAAACCTGATGAACCAGAATCACTGGGGTGAAACCCAGACATCAGTATCTTTTTTAAAATTTCCCTGGGGATTCCAATGTGCAGGCAAGTCTGAGAACAACTTTTGAATGAAAGATTGTCACATCAGAATGTGTCCCTTGATAAAAAGTCACTATACCCTATGGTAGGGTGGAAAGACTATCAGAAGGTTGTGGAAATCACTGCTAATTATGGAATTGGCTCCTGGGCATGGTGTTGTATTTATTATTCTTACAACAATGGTACGAGGTAAATATTCATATTAAGTTCAATTTATGCACCTTTTCAAATTTCCTGTTTCAAATTTCTCTCCGTGGAGAATCCTGCTGCTGCCTTCATTAAGTTATCTCTTGCTAATCCAGGAATGTGCCCTGACAAACCTGTGACTGCTGCCCTTCCCTGGGGGTGTGAAGGTAGTATGTTCTAGGTCATGGACTTGGGGCTCAGAGTGCCCTCAATTAGTTTTCACTCTTTTTCTTTGGAGACAAGGTCTCACTCTCTCGCCCAGGCTGGAGTATGGTGGCACGATCATAGCTCACTGCAGCCTCAAACTCCTGGGCTCAAGTGATCCTCCTGCCTCAGCCTCTGGAGTCATTGGGATTATAGGCATGTGCCACTACAACTGGCTGTAGTCTTCACTCTTGTTGTGACCTTGACTCTTTGCTGCTGTGGGGCATAACCTCATGATTAAATAACTGGCTGCATCTTCTTGTGGTCAGCTCAATAATTTACCACCCTGCATTTGCTCTCTTTCCATCCCTGTCTTACTTTCCTTTTCTCCTTACTTTTGCTGCCCTGGGATTGGATGCCTCAGTAAAATGTTAAGAATAAGATTTGTCACATGTTTAATTTTCAAGGGGGCCCAGACTAAGACAGTATTATTTTCCCCCAAAATAGTCTCCAAAGTCCATGTCCTTTTCCCTCTTCTATACTGCCTTTCTAGGAAGAAGAAGAAGTGGAAGAACTTCTGCTTTGCTGTGTACTTATAATGTAACCTCATGCAAGTCATTGGTCTTCCTTAATCCTTAATTTCCTTATCTATGGAATAAGAGGGCTGGACTATCAGATGTTCTTAAACTTTCAGATTCTGTGGACCCCTTGAACTGTTGGGTGAAGCCTATGTATTCTGCTTCAGAATAATGTTTTTAAATGCATTGAAATATACTTGTCAAAATATTATATGGATATATGTTTATTTCATGAAATATTTTTGATATGTAATACACGTGCTTCTTTACTCACGTATTAGTCAACTATTAATAATTATTAGAATATCTTAAGTAGTGATGAGAATAAATGATATTTTGAGATGCCCATGAGAAAGCATCACTGAAAGCAACTAGGTAGTAATGGCCCCAGTGAAATAAACAAGGCTCAGGGAATATAAATCATGATCAGATAAGTTCACTGTATGACAAATTATATAAGATAAAGACAAGGACACGCTAGAACCCACCAAATAACTAACCACGTCCCTGTTAGAACTAACGCAATTGACTACTGCTTCTTTACCAGGTACAACCCTCATCTTGCTTTAGCATTCTGAGCCTCTAGATAAAAATGATCTAGACACCCAGTCACTGAATGACTCCCACCTACAGCACCGAATCCAAAACTATTCCCCTCTTATTTCCTCAGAACCTTCTAGAAATACTCACAAGAAGCCCAGTTCTACAGTCATCACATCCTAACTCCTCCTCGCCCAGACATTTCATGGCCCCTCTGGGTTATTCTATCCTCAGCTAAACAAACCTAAATGTCTGGACTATGGTTGTGTTCATGATGATCTTTAAATAGTGGACTTTCACTTCGGCATCAACCATAATGTGACATGAAAATACCTTCGATTTCTACAAATGACAATATAATTGTGGAGCTGGGATTAAAATCCAGGCATTATGGTTTTAGATATTGAACTCTTAACCTCTATTCTCCATAGCCTCTAGGCATAAAAAATTAAAATGCACAAAATATGAGTAATCACACACCAATGAGAAACTATTACATGCATAACATCCCTGAAGGCAGGCACGAGTTAGGGAGAGATTTTAATTGGTACCAAAATAACAACCACAACCGCCAGTCATGGTAGAAAAGGAAATGATATTAATACGTCTATATCAACAGCAACAGTAATATCTTCCCTTTGTATAGTCATTTCTACTTTACTGAACCGTCTGCATATGAGTCTCAGCACAATGAGGACACACCCCTAGTCATGGTTTTGTTGGGCACAGCCTAAGTCTTTTCTTAACCTATAGGATCTAGCAAAAGACATAATTCCTGTAAGAGAAAAAGATGACAGCACCTTGATCTTGCAACCTCTAGCCTCCAGAACTATGAGAAGCAAATTTCTGTTGTTTAGGTCATCCGTTCTGGTATTTTGTTATTGCAACCTGAGTAAACTAATACAAATGCTTCACGAATGTGCTAAATATTTTTACTCATGTTATTCTTTAAACTATCACAACCAGGAGTGTGCTGGCACTAGCTTCTACTGGCTTGTAAGAGCTGATTTTTAAAAAATTTTTAGGAATTTTGTGAGCTGGTTTTAAAAATAGTCATTATTAAAATTAAACTATGTAAATTTACAATTAAGTTGTATTAAAAACAAAGGTAATAAATACTCAACACTCACCATTTCCTAATTATTTTACTACATTTTACTATTATCTCTGTCCTTGAAGTTGTTTACATCTATTGTGTTGGAACGGTGGCAATACAACATCGTGCTGTGCTCCCGTGCCCCTCTGCCCAGCTCTGTGCTCAACAGTGTCACGTTGCTAGTTTGAAATAGGCCATTGTGGGAGCATTTACACCCACCACGAAAATGGGCAAACAGTACAAATCAGGTTTTGTTTTGTCTTGTTTTCCCCCAGAGAGCTAGTTGCTGAACACTTACCAGCATGTCCCTGACTGTAGCAATCCCACAAGGGAGAGAGTGTAATCCCAGATCTACAAATGAGGAAACTCCAGCTACTAAAACTCAAGACTCAAACACAGCCTGGGACCCTGGCCTAAAGTTCTTTACGTGACCCCACACTGCCCCTCCACGCACACGTGAGGAACTGCTGGAAGTGCCCCTGCTCTGTTTATAGCTCAGCCAGGCTGCCCAGAAGAAATCAGATTAAAAGGGGCCTGGCATCTGCTGAGAGTCCTGCCCTGCCTCTTAAATTTCTCTGTCTAGCACAGGCATTGTGTAATTCTAATTGCCAATAGCATGAAGGCCACTTGCTATAAATCCCCAGGGCACTGGGAAAAAGCCGCAGGAGGGATGCTCTTTTACAACCACTATTTGCAGGCTGTTGTAAAGTACTTTAATTGCAACTCTGCGTAGAATTTTTCCTGTGTGTTTTTCCAGCATGGTGAAGACTTCCGAGAGGAGGAGGCTGAGTCCAGGCACCTGCTGGGGTGAGGGGAATGGAAGCCCTGACCATTCGGAGATGGATTTACAGAAACACTGAAGACACAGCAGGAGGTCTTCAAAATAACTCTCAGAGAAGCTGCTTTGATGAGCTGAGTCAATTCAGCAGCTTCGGGACCGGGCATTTGTGCCCGTAAATCACCAGGATTTGCAGGCGTTGCAAGACGTCTCCCACTATGCAGTAAAAAAAAAAAAAAAGTCCTCGCTGCAGTAGCATTAAAGATCGACTGCCAGTTACTTTGCTTTGGTACCTTGCATCTTAAGAGACAGTTTGATTTTGGTTGTTGATTATTGGGTACACACAAGTTTTAAAAGGCTAAATATTGAACCGCTCTAAAAAGAATCTTAGAAAAGTCATTTTCTCTACAGATTATATCCAGGAAACCTTTCAAGACTAAAATATGTTCTTTAACTCCTGAAATCGAGAGAATCTAAAGCTGATTTGAACTGAGGCTGTGCATGTGACTCGCTTGGAGAGTTTGGAAGTCCTGAGGCTTGTGTCTACCACCCTAGGGATTCTGACTTAGATGGTCTGGCCTAGGTATTGGGATTCGAGCTCTCCCGGAGACTCTCACACACGGCCAAGTTGGAAACCACTGTTTCAGAACCTTGCTACTCGAGATGTGGTTGATCCGTGGGTCAGCAGCATCAGTATCCCCTGAGAGCTTGTTAAAAAATGCAGAATTTCACCCCAGACACACTGAATCGATCTGCATTTTAACAAGATCCCTGGGTGATTCAACTGTGCAGCCAAGGTTGAGGCTGTCTAGAGCCTAGAAAAAGAATGTGAGAAGCTGTCCTGAAAGACACCACACCGTCTTCCTTACTTCAGGTTAAAATGGTTTTTCTTTCTCATTCCCCATATCTAGGCAGGTATCAAGCTGTTGATTCTTCTTTCAAATCAAATCTCTCTGTGTCTAACCATCTTGTCCAGAATCTCCTGACATCAGGGCAGCTACTGCAGCAGCCTGCAGGCCCCTAGCCTCTGCCATCTTCCTTGCATGTTGCTGCTGGAATAAATCCTTCCATTATATCTACTCAACAACCTTCACTGGCTCCCTACTTCTCATCATCTCAAATGTACGTTTCTCTGTCCGACTGCAAGGCCATCCTGCACCTAGCTCCTGGTGACCTGTCCAACCTGATTTCCCACTGCTTCCCTCCCCCTTCCCCCAACCCCATGTCTGTTGGCTCCAGCCTGTCTTTTCACCAAGCCACAAGATTCCAGCCCAACCCTCTCCCTCTTGGCTCCTAGAAAGCCATCCCCTTTCATTGTTCCCTCTGCCTCTCCAAACCTCCTCCATTCTTCAAATCTACTCCCTTTGTTCTGAGGACCTCTAGCACTTTCAACCTGAACCACTTGATTATTAGCTTTACATCTTCTTATATTTGCATGCACCTAGGATCAAGCTGAGCATGAAGCTCTGAAACAGGATTAAATATAACCTGAAGATGAGCCCAGCCCCTTCCCGTTCAAAACAGGCCTGGCCTCTCCCCTGCTCCCCAGGAAGGAACCTCAACTGATGCTGCCCCATGACCACACATGAACATCTTTACCTTCCAGCACTGAGGGCAGGCCTGGTGGTTTTGCCTCTTCTATCCTACCAACGGCCCTTGAATTTGGTCCTACAGTCTCACCAGGTTCGGTGTCATCATCATACCCAGCAGGTGGGTCCTGGTGCCACCTGTGGGCAGACCATTGTGCCAGCTGGTGGTGGTGCTAGAGCGAGGTGAGGAGGCAGAACACATGTAACAATGGTAAATAATAGCTACGCATGTCGAGGGCTTTATCTATGTGCCTGGCACAATTCTGAGTGTTTTAGATATTATACTTTTATTTTTAAAAAACTTTTTACAGTAAAACAGAGCATCCATACTGAACATCAAACAAAGTAGATCATGAATTATTATAAATACCTTTGTGGACACAAGCCAGATCGAGAAGCAGAACCTCTCTAGCCACCCTGGAAACCTTCCCACATGTCCCATCCTAATCAGAGCCCCCTGCTTCCCTTCCTCCCAAAACAAACCCATTATTTTGACATTTTAAAAGTGGTAAAATATATAACAAAATTTACCATCTTAACCTTTACCAAGTGTACAGTTCGATGGCATTAAGCAGATTCACGTTGCTGGGTAACTATCACCACTCTCTACTGCCACAATGTTTTCATCATCCCAAATGGAAACTCCACACCCTTTAAACAGTAACTTCCCATTCCCCCTCCCCCCAGCCCCTGGCAACACCATTCTACTTTCTGTCTCTGTGAATTCGACTACTCTAGGAACCCCAGATAAGAGGAATCCTACAGTGTTTGTCCTTTAGTGACTGGATTATTTGCTTAGCATCATGTCTTTAAGGTTCATCCACGTTGCAGCATGTGTCAGAATTTCTTTCCTCTATAAGGCTGCATAGGTCACATTTTGTTTATCCACTCCTCTATCAGTGGGTGCTCGGGTTATTTCTACCTTTTGACTATTGCGAATAGTGCTGCTATGAACATGGGTAAACAAATTTCTGTCTTGACTGTTGTAAGTCAGCACTTTATTTATACGTTTATCACCCAATTGTGCATCTCCAAGCTCTTTTGTTTTGGCCTTGGCCATTCCTTAAAATTAATATTTCTTTTAATTACCTTTTAGCCTACAGTTTTAAAATGTTATTTCTTGTCCTGAGCAGTTCTGTGCAATAGGACTCTTACTGTACCCATTATGCAGATGAGGACATTGAGGTTGCACAAGGCCAACAGAGAAGTGATGGGTAAAGCTATGGAAGTGAGTGAGAATGCTGAGAGATGAAGCACATATAGAAAAAAGGCTACCTACCACATCCATATTGGAGAATGTCCACACTGGGGACAGGAGAAGAAGGAAGACTGAGTGTTGCAGACAAAGAAGAGATGGCATCATGGATAGCAAGTTGCGTACGTCTTAAGGTTCATCATTGACAGTTTATTTATTTTGGTCCTTGGGTTTGGTGGGTTGAGTTAACTATGTTCTCAGGTCGTGAAATGCATGTTTGTGTGAGGCTCTCTTTTTTAATACCATTATTCTCTTTTGCTTCCACCTCCACTTCCATCTATCGTCCCTTAATTGCTAGAGTGATCTCTAAAAACTGCCAAAACATTTAGAGGTTAATATGGCTAACATTGGTGGGTAACTGATTAAGGCAACAGCTTTTGTCTCAACACCAGATAAATTACCTCTTTGGGTAATGGTCAGCTGTAATCTGGAATCATTCTTTCCCTCATCCAACAGATATTTACAGAGCATCCACTCCATGCCAGAAATCATGCTAGGCACTCAAGGTTTGGCAGGGAGCAAGGGAGACCCGATGCTTGTTCCCATGGACCTGTGTCGCAGGGGAGCCACATGATGGAATTATAAACAGATATATCAACCGGACAAATTCAGAAAGAAATTCAGAAGAAAGGTAAAACAGGAAGAAAACAAAACAGGAGTTTATGACTGGGTTGGGATACAGATTACTTTAAGTGGTTTGGTCAGAGAAAGCCTGTGTGAGGAGGTGACATTTGATCTGAGACTCAAATGGCAAGAACCATTGTGGATCAAGCCATAGGAAAAAAGTTCAAAGCAGAAAGATCAACAAATGCAAAGACCCCGAGGTGAGAAAAGAGACCTGTCCAAGGAACAGAAAGGTTAGCATGACTGGAACAGGCTGAATAGATGTCAGAAACAGATGTTGATAAAGGAAACAAGTTTATCTTACCATTTAAAAAATCTGAAGTGGTGAGAAATGGGCAGTTGATTTAATCATTCAAACTCAGCATTCTTTGTAGACTATGATGTTTCCAGAGAGAAGTGATGATTTTTGACAATGAATGTATTTTTAAAGATTAATTAATTAATCAATCAATCTATTTATTTATTTACTGAGACAGGATGTCGTTCTGTCACCCGGGCTGGAATGCAGTGGCACAATCATAGTTCAATGCAACCTTGAACTTCTGAGCTCAAGTGAAGTGATCCTCCTGTCTCAGCTTCCTGAGTAGCTGGGACTACAGGTGGGGGCTATTTTTTAAAGTTATTTTTTATATAAATGGGATCTTGCTATGCTGCCCAGGCTGGTCTCAAATTCCTTGCCTCAAGTGATTCTCCTGCCTTGGTCTTCCAAAGTGCTGGGGTGTAGGTGTGAGCCACTGTGCCTAGTAACAATGACAGTCTTCTAATTTTCAGTTATGGGCAGAATGAAAGGAGAGTAATTTTTCAGGGAGATGTTTTTCTCCTCTTTTTTTTTTTAGAGAAATTAATGCTGCAATGCTGCTCAGTGATGCCATTATAGCAAAAAAATATATAAGTAAATAAAAAATAAAAAAACAAATAGTGAGACCAGTGTGATACGACCCGGATTGAGAGGGAGTTGCTTTCTATACCGAACGTGTAGGCAGTTGAGCACACTGTCAGTAGAGTGACCTCCTCATCTCTGTGTTTTCTCTGGAGGCTGATTTTGTGGCTAATTTGGTGTCATTTAGCATTATAGTTCTTGAACTCATAAAACCGCTTATTTGACAGGATTAATATTATATAAAAAGATTGTGATTAAAGCCATTTCACTGGGACACAACTTCTCTTTTTGCTGTGCCTGCTGTAAATACTTAATGACTCTCATCACTAGAGAATATCAGACAAACCCAAATCAAGGAACAGCCGGCCTACACTCTTCAAAAATGACAAGGTCAGGAAAAATAAAGAAAGGCCAAGGAACTGTCTCAGATTAAAGGGGATTAAAGAGAAATGTCAACTATATGCAATGTCTACTCCTCTTGGTCGCCACCCCCTGAGTATGTTCCTGCCTCTCCTACTCAGATGCCAGATTCAGTTCTGCTGCATGGACTAAGACAGCCCTGGTGAGCTCCCTCTAGCCCTGCGGAGAGGCGGAAGGGGAGGAGGAGTCATCACTGGGCTCGTCTTGCTGGCAGTATCCCCACCAGTGACCTACATGCTGCTGCACCCCGGTCCTCTCCTGCTCCCATTTTTAGCTGCTTCTGGGCTGGAAGCACACCTGAAGGCACCTTGCATTTTATAGCAGTCCTCTTCTACATGGGTTTTCACTTCCTATGCTACAATCCCATTTTATTTCTTATCTACTGCTGTAGTTTGGATGTCTGTCCCCTACAAAACTTCATATTGAAATTTGATCTCCAATGCTGGAGGTAGGACCTCATGGGTGTTTGAGCCATAGGGGCAGATCCCTCATGAGTAGATTAATGTCTTCCCTTGTGGTGAGTGGTTCTCACTCATTTCTGAGAGAGCTGGTTGTTAACCCCCTTTCTTGCTTGCTTCCTCTCTCGCCATGTGCTCTCTGCACATGACGGCTTTGCCTTCCCCCATGAGTGGAAGCAGCCTGAGGCCCTCACCAGAAGCAGATGCTGGCATCATGCTTCTTGTACAGCCTGCAAAACCATGAGCTGAATAAATCTCTTTGCTTTATAAATTACCCAGCCTCAGGTCTTCTGTTATAGCAACACAAAATGGACTAAGACATATACCAAAATACCTTTTCTTGCTTTCCAACTTGATTACAGATTTGTTTCCAAATATATGTTTGTTTTGCAATTTCTAAGGTTTTGCAGTGGGAAAGAGAAGTTACAGAATATTCTTAGGATCCTATCTCTTTATGAATAGGCTTGAAGGACTGTTTTCTTTTAAGTTGTTTTGTTCCCCAAAAGTACAGGAAATAGTGTTGCATTTATTTATTACGAGTAGTTATCTTTATATCCTAACAGGGTTATATTTCAACTCCTTGAAAGCATGGTGCATTATAGAGTTGCTCTTGTTAAAAGAGAAATTTTTGAAGGATGCCAAGGGTTATCTTGGCAGGAATCCATAGTAAACAGAGTTGTGGTTCTAAGAGATCACAATATGCAGCCTACTGGATAGATGACTCTGTAAGAGGAAGCACAATTCTGCATCTGGTACCATTTTTGTGTGTGTGTGCATGTATTGCTTTTAATAGAAAAGCTTTATTTGCAACTTCATGTTAATTAGTGAACAGCTATGGGCCAAGACTTGGCATAAAATTAGGAATAATAAGTGTAATGAGAACTTGCATCCATCCCATGAGAAAGATTCTCCTGGGGAGAAACAGATAAAATATAATTTCTGCCTTTACTCCAGAAAATAGCAAATTCAACATTAAGGTTTTGCTCTATGGTATATAAAGTCTAGGTTTCAAAAAAGCCACTAACCATTTACTGGGGTTAGCAATAGTGTATTCTCTTCTCTTAAACTCATTTTTTCTATGCTCACTATTCATTTACTTTAAGAAATGGGGGTCTTGCTATGTTGCCCAGGTTGGCCTTTAACTCCTAGGCTCAAGCAATCCTCCTGCCTCAGCCTCCCCAGTAGCTGGGACTATAGGTGCATCACCACCCCAGCTGTATTCTTATAGTCATTGGATTTGCTAACTTTTGCTTTGCAACGAACCACCCCAACCATCAAGGACTTAAAAGAATAGCCATTTATTTAGCTCAGGAGTTGGCTGGGCAGTTCTCCTCTCTGGGCTGGGCTTGGCTGAGCTCAGCTGGGCTTACCCAGGCATCTGCAATCAGCTAGTGATTTGGCTGAGGGCTACCTGGGCTACTGGCTGAAGTCACAGGGGTAACTGGTCCTCTTGTACCACAGGTCACATCACCCAGCAGGCTAGTCTGGGCTCCTTCATACAGTGACTGGGTTCCAATAGCGGCAAGAGGGTAAGCCCCAAAGTATGGGCACCACTGAGGCCTTGGTTAGGCTCATTCTTGTTAATATCCCCTTGGTCAAAGCCAGTCACAGGTAAAGAATATATCCAATGAGTGAAAGAGGGAAATAATTTATGGCCATTTTATAATTTACTAAATCATATTTTAATTAATTCTATTAATGTGGTATATCCATACACATTAAGAAATATTTATGCACATACTTGAAAGTATTAAGAAGAAAATATCATGGGGAAATTAGAGATTACATAGTAATTTCTTAGTCTGGAGTAACATGAGATTGGATAGGAAACCAAGTTCTAGCTACAGACACCATTTTGTAGCAATGTGGTTTTGGGCATATTATTTAGCTTAGGAGTTAAGAGCTCTTAATCATTAAAATGAAGAGGTTGGATTGAATTATCTCTGATACCTTTTTATCATTATGTTGTTAGTAGAAAGAAATTTGACATAAGATGGATAAAAGCAAACAGCTTTATCTGAAAGAATTTGTCAAAAAAAAAAAAGAAAGAAAAGAAAAGAAATTTTTTGAACACAGCAAAAGTACAGAAAAATTTCTAGCCCAAGGATATGGGTGCTCAGTATTCCCAGATTTGAACTTTGGATATTTAATCCCCAAAGAACTTTCATCTTTCCTCCAACCCTTCCCTGCTTGTTGACTTAGTCTGTGATCAGATGCCCAGGCTTACTGTGAAGAAGTGAAACCAATGGATCTGGGCTCCTTGTTTTGCCATGTTGTTCTCCCCCTCAGATTAACTGACTTTGACCTCATTGAGGCAGACTGTGTCTTATACCTCCTTTTTGTTCCTAGTAGTTAATAGAGTGTCACATATCAGTGTCAGTAAACATTAGTTGAATGAACTGAATAACATTGAGCTAGTTTTCCATGGGGAGTAGCAGAGAAATATGTTTCTTTGAGAACTGTAACAGCATATTTTTAGGAAACTGGAAAACAATGGAGGCTACACCTATAGTCGGAGTTAGAGGTTTTCCACCTTCAACAAAGTGATTTGCTTGGCTTTGACCATGAGGAAGGGAGAGCAAGGTGCTTTGTTAAGGTGGTGGGAAGACTTTCATTGTCTAGGACGCAGATCAGAGGTCCCATTCTGTTTGAAATAGAAGAAGGCAGCAAGGAAATGAAAGTTCAGCCATCACCTGGGCATCAGTGATCTGGGGTGTTCAAGGGGCTAGAACCACAGTGCTCTAAGGTGGAGCTTAGGACCAGCACCGGCTTCCCCAGCAGCAGGGAGCTGGGGAAGCTCCATGCATGCAGCGCTGTTGGGCTCCCTTTGCCTGCACCAGCCCAGCTCCCATGAAAAGAGTGAGCACAGGAGGGAGACAGGAAGGAAAACAACTCCATCGCATGCACCCCGGAAAACCAGGGCTTAGATAGCAGGTGATCAGAATTTTTTTTTTTTCAGTCATTGACTTTCCATTCAGGGTCTGTCATTATTTCATCCTGGGTTTTGGCTGAGATTATCTCTGAAGATAAAAGATAGAAAGAAGCAAATCTATACGGAACTATGAGATTTCTTCCATTTACCTTAAATAAGCAACAATAACAACAACAACAAAAGATATTAAATAGCAAAGATAAAAGTCCTTGTCGTTTTCATTGATTCACAATAGAGCTACTAAATTTCGTTCAAGACATTTTATTGATTAACCCAGTGAAGTAGGTACTAGAAATCAGCCTTGTAGGGGAGAAAAAAAAATCTGATTTAAAAAAAATTACATGAGTGATTCATATTCATTTTAAACCTCAAAGTGTGACGAGGAATGAAAAATTGAGGTCCTAAGCTTCTGATTAAAATTGATTTGGGGGTGGCCTTGCCCAAAAGCATGGAAATGCAGTAGAAGTCCCCATTATCTCTCTTACATGGTTGTCTGCCAATTAATTAATTAACCCTTAATTGTTCCACAGAATACTCCTGTGATGGAGGAAACTGATGAAGTTACCGCTGTCTTAATGAGGAGGAACACAAGGCAATGAGATGTGAAATGATCTCTTGAGTCACAGAGAGAGTCCATATTAGAACTCAGGACAGAGCGCAGGAAGCTGCGAAGCTGTTTCTTTTGTGCAGAGAGAGGCTTGTCACAAATGAGCACATGGCTGCTCTTTGTTCTCCACCAAAGTCAGCCTTTTTAACTTAAAGCAGGAGGAAGTTAGACTCGGCACCAAATCTCTAAAGGTTTTCAGTACAAGCAGCTACGATGCCATGTAGACCTGGATTTCCAAATTGTGAATATTTGCAAAGCATTACAAAAGGAGAGAAAAGCATGGTTATATATAAACATAGAATAATCTTTATCTTCTTATGACTGGCTGCATCCGAACTGTTCGTTTCCCTGCCTTCTAAAGGGACCTACAAACTTAAAGTTGGGAACATATTTGCAAGGCATGGTGCAGGTAACGTATTGTGGTGGCTCAGCCACATTCACAAATATATATATTTTTAAACATTTTAAAATAGTTCTTCCAAACAGTCTTGAACTAAATGAATGTTTTGGTGGATATACTGCACTTCTGAGCGCTAAACCTCGTTATTTCAAGATTAAGAAGACAAAGAGAAAACACAATCAGAATAAATTCTGAAAACTGGAAAGAGTAGGAGCTCTTAATAAGTTGGCAGATAAACCGTGAAATCCCATCTGAAGAGCAGGAACAACACGGTTCTGCAGCGTTATCCTCATTCAAATTCAGGGAAGAATAAATCAGCAGTGTTGGGAGCAAGTCTGAACGCGACAAGCACAGAAGGACTGACTGAATGCGTGCATTCAGCTCTGTGCGGCAGTGTTGCTGAATTTTAGTTTGTTTGCTTTTGAACCATTCGGAGGGGAAAAAAAAGAAAGAAAAATACAGTATAAGCAGATATTTCCTTTTCAGTGTTTTTAACAAGCACTCTGGGCGACTGGGCACAGCTGTTCCTGTTGGTCCACACAAGCCATCATTGTATTGTAGCTGGTGGATTGTTGGACAACAAACCGCGTGGGCAGATTGCCTCAGTGGACCACACTCCCTGGGTATGCAGGGCTTGGACCTTGAGAGCTTCCCCGTTATGTGAACGTCACTGGGGAAAAGAAACCTTTTCGCCCCAGATTAGAGGGATGAAGTTAAAGTCCCACAATATTGGTAGAAGAATCAAACTGTCTTCCAAGCTGTTATGGACTGAATTGTGTCCCCCTAAAATTCATATGTGGAAGCCCTAACCCCCTCTGTATGTGACTGTATTTGAAGACAGGGGTTAAGTTTAAGGAGGTAATTAAGTTAAAACGAGGCCGTTAGTGTGGGCCCTAATCCAATCTGACTGGTGTTGCCATAAGGGGAGGCAATCCAGACGCATCAAAGGGAGACAGGGGTGCAGCCACACGGAGGAGAGGCCACTTGAAGACACAGTGTGTGTCGGGGGTGGCTATCTGCATGCTAAGGAGAGAGGCTTCAGGATAAAACCAAACCAGCCAACACCTAGATCTTGCAGTTCCCATCTCCAGAACTGTGAGAAAGTAATTTCTGTGGTTTGAACCCCCCAGCCTTTGGTGTTTTGTTCAGGCTGCTCTAGAGAACTAGTAGACCAGCCCCTGGTCCTGCCTGCTGCTCAGCACTCACCCAGAATTGAGCTGACTTTCTATGTCCCGATGTGCAATAGCAGTTCAGAAATATTTGTTGAATGAATGGGCATTTCTCTCCTTCACAGTTTCCTTATTTTCTTTTTTCTTTTCTTTTGTTTTTTTCAATTGCAGATATTAACCTGAAAGTCCTTATTTTCTAAAACAGTCACAGGGTACTTCCAGCATGAGGCTGTAGTTCCCACTTCTGGAGTCCCAGCAAATGCACTGGACTCAAATCAGGCAGGGCTTGGGCCCGGGCTGTGCTTTGGAGGGTGAGAGGGAGAAAGGGCAGGTTTCTGCAACAATGCTTTAAGTGTAATGTGCAGTAGAACTTTCAAGACTTTTGTCTTAACGACTCTTTCACTCTGGACCAGAGATTTTACTTCTCTTTGCTCAAAAATTTCCTTAGCTTCTTTCGATTACCCTTAGTTATTCCTGTCCTATAGAAGTAATCTTCCATGGTATTGTAAAAGCCTCCAACTCAAGTGCACAGAGCTAACTTTTGTGCTCTCCATATTTCATGACCATGGAGCCAGCCTGCTGCATGCTCCATTAATCTCTCAAACCAGCCTCAGGCTTCTGCACTGAAAGTGTTTCCAATTTTAACCTGTCTGCATTCCATGAGGCTTTGTTTATGAAACTGACACTGTGCCAGAGGGCCCCATAGCCCTTTGGTGTACCTTGTGTCATTTCCATTTCATCACTGTGTTTATTATTAATTTGAGGCTCCTCACTGTTGATTACATATGCATTGATGCATTTGCCCACGTCCTGACTCCCCTGCAGGTCAGGAGCTTGTGAAGAGTTTGCCTGGTCTCGCTCATGCTTCTTGTAACCTGTCCCCACACATGAGCAAAGAGTGCTTCATAACGGTCTGATGGGATGGGAGCAGCTGGCCCCACATCCATTCCCACCTTCCGTCCGCCTGCCCTTTTATTTTCTCGCCTTGATTATTTTTTCTGTGCAGTGTAGTGTGGCACGTTGAAATTGACGAGTATGCCATTGAGAAGGCAGGCAGAGAAGGAAGATGTTTTAAATTTTTAATTTTCAAATACTGAGCACCACTAGAAACAGCAAACAGGGCAGGTTCAGCAAATTGGGGCTTGGGGACACACCACACAAAGGATGCCTGAGCTCGCAGCAGCGGCCATAACAGGAGAGTTAAGACAGACGACAGTGAGGGAAGAGAAATACGGGCACTTTTCCCAGCCAACTGTCAGCCCTGAAAACAAATGGTGCTGGCAAGGGAACAGAGAAAAGGGGATGATGGAAGAGAAGAAGAGCAAGAAATCGAGAAAGTGCAGCTGCAGCACCAGCCTCCCAGCTTCTCACTCTTCTGTAAGGGATGCTCTGCCCGGCCACACACTGGCTGCCCCCAGGAGTGGGACGCACAGGTGATGGTCAGCCCCAGCACAGAGGGCTAGCTTGCCCCAAGGCCCCCTCCCTGGCAACTGGAATTTCCTACAGTGGCCTAAAGTTGAAGAATTTTTCTTCTAGTCTTTTTTCAAAGGGATTTTAATAGAATCTTAGAACCATAAGATGTTAGAGCTGCAAGCAAGTTTGGAGATTTTCTTGTGAGTCTAAACCCCTCCTTCTATGTGTCCAACAGCACACAGGGACGTGAAGATGGGTGGTTACCTTCTACATGCCAGCCACAACTTGCCATTTTCGTTTGTTTTCCAGTAAGCTTTTTCTCGAAGTATAAATACTCAGGTAAAATGCACGAATCGTAAATGTGCAGCTTAGTGTGTGTTTCACAGAACGAATACTTCACACCCATGTAACCAGAACCTAGGGGGAAAGAAACAAACATTCCCAGGACCCCAGAAGCCCACATTGTGCCTCTTTCTTCTTCCCAGCAAGGGTAACCACTATCCTGATTTTGAATAGGATAGATCAGTTTCACCTGGTTTTGAAATGTATCTCCATGAAACCATACAGTAAGGTCTATTCTATATTTGGCTTCTTTTTTTTTTTTT
>VBSM01001118.1:17390679-17480183 GCA_008086735.1 Cheirogaleus medius | reverse complement strand
CATGTTGGATACCTTGTATAGCTTTGCTATATTTGGCTTCTTGCAGTCAACATTATGTTTATAAGATTCATCCATGTTGTTTGTATGTAGGAATAGTTTGTTCATTTTTGTTGTCATATAATAGTCTATTGTTTGACTACTCTATATTTTATTTATTGTTTATCCATTATACTGTTGATGGATGTATGGGTAGTTTCCAGTTAAGGCTACTATATCTATTGCTACCATATATATTGCTCTGAACAGTCTACTGCATGTTCATTATTATTTTTCCATGCACATATGCATTTCTGTTGAGTATATATCTTGCAGTGGAATTTCCAGGTCATAAAATATGCCTATGTTCAGCTTTAGTAGACAAATTCACACAGTTTTACACAGTGATTATATAAATTTACATTCCCATCACCAAATTGTCTTTTTCACTTTAGCCATTCTGGAACATGTGTTAACAGCTTGCTTTTGAGATCAAAGAAATGAGAAAATTTTTATCTCTGGAGAGAAACATTTGATCAGTTGGTTGGTATATGCTCCTCTTTCTGTAGAGCAACCTATAGGACTCCATCAACCTGAAAATATCTAATGCCTAAAATGGTATGATATGAAAAAGTATGCAGCAACACTCCAACCTCAAAGAGCTCACTTGACTAGGAAAGACAAGAACTCTACCTATGACACTCTACCGGCCACAATGAAATACTGAAGTGTTTGGCAGTATTGTTCATTGTTTGCTTAATGTTTGTTCAGTGTTGGTATTAGTGGTTAAACACAAACAGTAGACACAGTCCAGGGAAGGACGAGATGGCAGAACACTGGTGCTGGGAAAAGCTTCAGGAAGGAAATGGGTCTCTGCTGAGCCTTTAAGGGTCAGATGTTTGCAGGTGGAGAAAACTAGAAGGATATTTCATGACATTTTTTTGTCACGCACATTCACACATATGTAACACTGAGCAAGTGCTTTAATATTGAAAATGACCTGAATTGCTGGCTATGTCACGTAGGATCAGAAACACAAGGACCAGCTCATTGAATGTTTCAGAGAGTTAGTGCCACTCTTCGAAGTCAACTTGTCCTCTTATCTCTTGTATTACCTGTGACTTCGGTTATTTAGACGAAAAGAGCAACATGTGCTTTGAAATTAGAGGAAGTTTAAAATATGATTTGTACGAGGTCTTTCTGGAAAGAAAGTATCCAGCCATGTAATAGGAAAAACAGAGACATTTATCGAAGATGATACAAGATACAAGAAACATTGCACATAGGACAATGACTCCTCAGTCCCCTTTAGAGTAGGCACCTTGGAACCTCACGCAGTTCTCCCAGCGTCGCTTAACCTAACCCCTACACGTTCAACATTCTCAGGTGTTCTGCTTGTCGCAGGCCTTCCAGAACGTGGATCACTTCCAACAGATTCTTCAACATCTTTGAAGCGTTTGAGCCACACTTTTATTTGTGCTGCACTCATTGCATCATCCCCGAAAGCCTTCTGAATCATCTGAATGGTTTCTGCGGAGGAATGTTCAAGCTTAACGCAAAATTTGATGCAGATTCATTGCTCTACTCGCTCAGTCATTTTGAATGTGACGGCCACACGGCACACACTCTCACTCAATGGCTGTCTAGCGCCCCACTGACCAGTACAGTGAAGGCGTCATTGTTCACGCATGTGCATCCCAGTCCATGCTCCTTGGCCGCCAGGTTACATGGATGTTGCACTAAACATCTTGTTATATTAACGATGGGTAGATACTTTCCTGACAGACCTCGTATGCTGTCAGTTGTTTAGAGTGGGGAAATGCATTCAACGAAAACTACTTTCCACCTCTGATTTTAAAATATTGAAGTAAATATCTCATTTCTTGTGGGCACTTAAAAAGAATAAATACTACCATAGTTATATATCACTAGAAAGCTCTTTATGATCCATTTAACTTAGTGGGCACCTTTTTAAAAAAAAATCTCTTAAGTAGGAAATTTCATAGAGAGGGCTTCTCACCTCCAAATATTCATTTTTACTTTTTATCTTTAGAAAACAAAACCTTAGACATCTCCTGCCAAGAAACTACATTTCCCAGCCTTGTCCGTAACTTGGTGAGCCCACGTAACTGAGTTCTGGCTAAAGTGGTACAGATGGAAGTGCAGTTTTGAAGCCTACCTAAAATACAGTGGGCAAAGCCTTTCTCCTTCCTACTGCTGCCTGCAATGTGGCTGGAACTCCAGTAGCCCTCTTGGACCATGAAGCGATCTTTTGAATGAGAAAAGAAAAATGGAGCAAGAAACTAGAGCAGAAAAATTGAAGGAATCTCGGTCCACGAAGACTTTGTGGAAATGCCTTGGACAGCTGATCTTCAGTTTTCTTTATATAATAAACCTTTGTGAGTTTCAGACACTGCAGATGAACCTCTGTTGTTAACAGTTGAACACATGTCCCCACCAATGCAAATGGATAAAAATATATAACCCATACTTTCCCCATCTATAGATTAAGGCCGACCGGTGGATTTTCACGGTGTTTCCCTCTCCACAGGCCTCTCAGTGGAGAGGGATATGCATTCAGCCCTGTGTTTGGCTTCCTGTATTCTTTGTGAATGTCACTCTCAGGCTAGTCTTGTTTATTCCCACTTCCCTATGTTCTGGGTTGATCTCAACACTGCGGGGATAAGCATAAGAAGTATATCTCTTCACGTAAAAATTGCAGACTCTATTCTCACCTCTTTACCAGAGACTTCCATGACACAAAAGGCTTGAGGAACCTTGAAGGGAGTCATGACTGGCACCAGCTCTACACCCAGTTTATCCAAAACAAGCAAACCAAGGGGCCCTATTCCCAGACCATCCAGTTTTTCTCTTCCCTTTCTATTTGCTCTCATAAATTCTGTATTTGCCTTGGTTCCTTGACAGGATCCATGGATCATCTCCCCTGTAAGGGTCAATTTGCATACAAAAACTAATTTAAAATCTCTCAATAATTTTTGTGGCTTTTTTTAGTATTGAAAAAAAAAGCGAACCTTCAATGACTCCCCATTTTGCAGCATCAAAGACAGAAACCACCACCACTATTTATTCAAGTTTATTTCACATTTCCTTTCAACTCCAATATTCTGGTATAAGTTACTCATTGTTCTCTGAATATGACATGTAAATGCCTTATTTGTGTCTATCCATCCTCAGGAATCTTTTGTGATTTTCTTTAAGTTTCCAAGCTCAAATTCCTTCTTTATGTATGTGTATATAAATTTATAAGCCAGGAGCTAACAGTCAATGAACAGGAGTGTTATTATCCATACTTCCCCACTCAACTGTTTGATTATAAAGGGTCACGTACTCTGTTTAAAGGGTCCAGTCACTGTCAGGACAGAACCAAAGCTTTGCTACTGGGATTTATGCTACGTGTGAGCTGGAAGGGAGCTTAAAGGGATCATTAAGACCAGCCATTCATTTTATGGATAAAAGCACCAAGGCCCAAAAAGGGTATTAACTTAAGTGTTAATTAATTGTTAATTGTGAAACTCACACAATTAGTAGCATGAAACAGGGCTTTTAGTTGAGGGGTGTGCTGGAGCCAGCTTGTACCAGCCTGAGAGAGCCAATTTTCAAATTTTTTAAGCCAGCTGACCATGTTGGGAATATTTTATACAATGGGAATTGGCAAACTTTACATATCAGGATTTTCCTCTCCTCCGCTACCCCTGAAGAGCTGGTTGTTAAACATTTATCAGCATATCATTGGCCTTGATTTTTTCCTCTTGTGTCTTGAGAGATTGATTGGAGGTCCCTCTGTACCTCCTTTTACTCTGTTCTCACTAGCCAGTTATCCTGTGCTTGCTTGTTTTTCACTCCACAGGGTACAGTTTGCACAACATAAGCTTTCCAGATTTTCCCTCTGGAACCTCCAGACTTGCCTATCCAACTGCCTGCTTGACATCTCTACCTGGGTGCCTTACAGTCAACTG
The DNA here is from genome assembly GCA_008086735.1 of Cheirogaleus medius. NCBI lineage: Eukaryota > Metazoa > Chordata > Mammalia > Primates > Cheirogaleidae > Cheirogaleus > Cheirogaleus medius. The sequence continues at coordinate 17,476,230 of VBSM01001118.1, read as the reverse complement.
AAACTTCACATCCAAAATAAAAAACTTGGCTACCCATCTGCCTCCTCTAGCCTGCCCTTGACTCAACATCATCAACTACTATTCCCCCAGGTATTTTCTCTGTAAATCTGGAAGGTATCCTTGATTATTCCTCTTTTCCTCACATTGTGGATTGAATTGTGCTCCCACCAAAGACAGGTAGTTGTGAATGCGACCTTATTAGGGATCTTTACATAAGCAATTAAGATGTAAGTTAAGGTTATACTGGAGTAAGGTGAGCTCCTAATCCAATAGGACTGCTGTCCTTGTAAGAGGAAAAGAGACACAGAAAGAGACACATGAGGAGAATGCCATGGAAAGACAGAGGAGGAGATTGGAGTGATATATCCACAAGCCGAGGGATGCCAAGGATTGCCAGCAACCACCAGGAGCCAAGAGAAAGACATTGAACAGATTCTCCCCTAGAGCTTTCATATAGAGCATGGCCCTGCTGACACCTTGATTTCAGACTTCTAGCCTCCAGAACTGTGAGACAATAGATTACTATTGTTTTAAACCACCTGGTTTGTGGTAGTTAGTTACAACAGCCCAAGGAAACGAACACACCTCAAAACTCCCATTCTTCCATGTTCAATCCACCAGTGAGGTCTGTCAATCATGTCTCTAAATAGAACTACAATCTGCCTATTTCTCTGTTGCCACATTAATTCAGACTACCCTCATCTCTAGCTTGGACACTGTCACCATTTCCTAATTGGCCTACACTTGACTGCACCAATCCATTCAGAAAGATCTATGCAAATCATCAGATCATGTCATTCCCCTGTGTCAAAATATGATTTCTATTGCTCTTTGCATGGAACTCAAATGTCTTAACATGGCTTACAAGATGCTACCTGATTCTTGAAACCTCACCTCAGTCAACCTTCTCCTCTCCCTCTGTGTTCCACCTATATTTATATGCTTCCTATTCTTCTTCTTTTATTTTCTAGTTCCTCAAATTTGACAAATTCCTTTCTATCTCAGGACCTTTGCAAAAAGTATTTACTCTGCGTGGGGAACTCTCTATTGCCTTCCTCCTACTTACTACTTTTCTTACTACCAGTTCCTTCTTACCTTTAGGTCTATAAAGTGTCTCCCATAGTAGTATCTCCTTTCCACAATCTGTCTACCGTGTAAATTTGCTATTCCCATATCAAGAAATGGAGTCCAATTCCCTTTCCTTTGAATCTAAGCTGGCCTCATAACTCATTTGTAACAAGCAGAAATTGCTAAAAGTTTTGTTGTGTGACTTCCCAGGTTAGGTACAAAATGTCATGAAGCTTTCATTTAATTTTCTTGGGATGCTTGGTCTGGTGGAATTTGGCCCCTATGTAAGAAATCCAACCACCCCAAGACCACCAGGATGGAAACACCATATGCGGATGCTCCAGTTGACAGTCCCATCTGAGCTTAGTCTTTTAGCCACTTCTATCACCATGCATGGGAGTGGGACTGTTTGAATCCTTTAGACCAGCCCATTTACCTGCTGAGTCCCACTGAGTGACTTTAGTTGCTCTGTAAGGAGTAGCCACATCCTGACTGAATTCCTGATCCACAGGGTCCACGAGACATAATCAAACAGTTGTTATTAAACCGTTAAGTTTTAGGGTAGTTTGCTATACAGCAATAGTGATGGTAACACTCGGTAGTAGTTATCCACAACTCCCAAACATTTACTTATTGGTCTGACAACTCCATAAGATGGGAAGCTCCTATCACATCTTTCTTGCTTACTATTGTATCTCTAACAGCTAACCTAGGATTTTCTATGTTGTAGGTGCTCAATAAAGATAAGAATGTCCCTCTAACAGCTAACCTAGGATTTTCTATGTTGTAGGTGCTCAATAAAGATAAGAATGTCCCTCTAATAGCTAACCTAGGATTTTCCATATTGTAGGTGCTCGATAAAGATAAAAGTGTCCCTCTAATAGCTAACCTAGGATTTGCTATGTTGTTGGTGTTCGATAAAGATAAGAATGTCCCTCTAATAGCTAACCTGGGATTTGCTATGTTGTAGGTGATCAACAAAGATAAGAGTGTCCCGAAGTCTTAGTACGATTTTAGGCTATTGAAAGCTTAACACTAGTACAAAGACTACTGGTATATTTCATGTGGACTGAAGGAAGGAATGAGACTTCCAGTCTTAGCCACTTGTTATGGAATCTGACGTTTGCAATTTCAGTCACGAGGAAATAACTTAGAACTAATTTCTTTCAGGCTTCTAAACTGAGCAGCCTTATTCAGAATCTTCTACTGAGATGACAAAATGTATTATAAGTTATACTAATATCTTTTGAAAGCTGAAGTAATTTGGTAACATTAAATGTCAGGAAGTACCTTGATATTAAAGCTGTAAAAAGACTATGATTACAGAAAGGCTATCCAACATCAATAAGAGATAACACTATTTCTTATTTTTTCACCACTGATTTTAACAAACTCATTAACCCATGTGATGATGTTTCTGCCAGTGGATATTAGAGAAATTTACAATAGTTGAACTGACCCACATTCACCTTAAACAAAATAGAATAGGAAATATCAGTCTCATTTACATAATTGTTTTGGATTCCCTAGACAGAAATAATTTTCAGGGATGTCTTGTCCGAACATAATCTGCAATTCAAACTAGAGGCTTCAGAATTTTTTCTTTCAACTTCTTTATGATAAGAAACCAACCTGTCTCTTGAGGTTAAATCTTGCCTGAAATGTTTTATACATATCCTGATCTTTTGTTGCAAGATGATTCTGACCAACCTAAAATTAGATCATGAACATGATATCTCCTTATTTCTTTAGAACCCTTCTCTGAATGTTTGTGAAAATGTTACCAGCCACCAGTTCTTCTCTTACCTTGGCACTAACATATTATTTTATCTGATCATCTTACATAGGTGCTCAATAAATGTGAAGTTTCACCTGAAATTACTGTGGAGAGTAAAATCCAAGCTTTTTAACACGGAGTCACAGCTGTTCCCACCTGGCTACAACTTTTTGTTGCCTACCAGAGCAGCACCCATGTATGCTCATGCAGAGTGGCTGTGTGTTCTAGGGGTTAACACTGTCCTTACCTTGGTGGAGAACAAGAAGGCTCAGCTGGTAGTGATTGCACATGATGTGGATCCCATTGAGCTGGTTGCCTTCCTGCCTGCATGATGTTAGTAGATGGGGGTCCCTTACTGCATTATCAAGAGGAAGGCCAGGCTGTGGTATCTAGTTCACAGGTAGACCTGTACCACCATTGCCTTCACAAAGGTTAACTTGGAGGACAAAGGAGCTCTGGCTAAGTTGGTGGAAGCTATCAGCACCGATTACAACGACAGATACGATGAGATCCGTCATCACTGGGGAGGCAATGTCCTGGGTCCAAAATCTGTGGCTCGCATTGCCAAGCTGGAAAAGGCAAAGGCTAAAGAACTTACCACTAAACTGGGCTAAATGTACACTGTTGTTTTCTGTACATAAAAATAATAAAAATTATCCTTCAAAAAAATAAATGTGGGGTTAAATTACTCAATAAAGATCACTCAGAAGATGGATTATATAGTTAAACATTGATTGCTATGATTTTCCCTTTAAAAAGTATGAGTCACCTCAGATATATAACCTCTTATGTACTCAGAAACAGTTTATAGTTGTGAAATAGCTTGTGTAAAACTCTTTCAAACTTTCTAAGAATTATTTCTGAGAGGTGGTCTTGATTAGTGTATAAAGTCAGGATGGGCTAGGTCATGCTCCATTAATAAATATCTCCTACATCTCAGTTAATCACTTATTGCTTATATGACACGAGTGTTTTGAAGTTGTGTGTGTGTGTGTGTGTTGGGCAGGAGGAGGAAATCCTGTAGTCATTGTAGTTACTTAGAGACATAAGCTTGATAGAGGTTCCTTCTTGGGATATGTTTCCAAAATCACAAAGACAAGAAAAAAGACATCTGGCAAATTGTGCACGGGCTCCTAATACATCTGCCTGGAAACAATACTATATATATCTCATGTTCCCACACTTCATTAGCCAAAGCAGCTACATGACCGTGACAATTTTCAAAGGATGTAGAGTAGTGCAAGCACCGCCCCCCTGCCCACCCCATGAGCCTGGAAGGAGCAAGAATCACAATATTTGTCCACAGCTGTAATGACTGCCATAAATTAGAAAGTGACCCAGGGCTTCATAAACAATCAACTAATCACTTGTTAAAAGGGAAAAAAAATCCCAGACATTTGCACTCTCGCTTTAGATTTATTTCCAAATGCCCAGTGGAAGGCAGTTAAAATAAAGGAACGTTTCAAATGAATACTACATCCTTTGAAAGAAATAGTTGATATATATTTGCATAAGAAGATAGCATTCTGTGTCAGATAGTATCTCTGGGGCTCCAGAGCTAACTGTTGTGTGATACTGGGATAATCTACCAACCATTCTTAAGGAGGTAATGCTTAAGGTCTTGCTACTCAAAATGCGGTGAGGGACGGACAGCATCAGCATGATGTGGGACCTTGCTATAAATGCAGCTTCTCAGGTCCTTTCCCAGCCTCCCTGAATCAAAATTTGATTTTAACGAAATTCCTAGGTGATCCATGTGCATGTTAGCATTTGAAAAAGCATTGGATTAGGATATCTGGGGAATGCCCCTGAATTCAATGATGACAAATCATGTTTGAAATTACACAATTGTGGTCCGACATTTGTTAAAAAGTTTTTCCTTTTAAAATTTGGATTTTCAAATTGTCATAGGTCTTAAGACTCAAGAACATTTACAGCGGGAAATCATAGGAGACGCAAAATCTGCTATATTTAAGAATTTTATCTGCATAATATTTTGCTTGTTGAGGGGGTCTCATAGGACTGGCATCTTAATTTTCTACTCTCAAAGGGAATGGCTGTTGTATTATGTTACTTTAGCTGACTTCAGGGCAGACAATACTGTATTTAGCACAACCTACATGTTTCAAAATATTAAACAGTAAAAAGTTCAGTTATTCCTCCCGTATGTCTTTGGATTGGTTATCAGGTATTCAAAGACAAACTGCTATTTTATAGAATGCATACATTCTTAAAGCCTATCTCAGATTCCACCCATTCCAGTGAGAGGATATTTTGGTGTATGTGAATGACACACTATCACTAATGTTAACACACTAGTACACATCAGAGGTGATTGCTATTTGTTTTTTTTTTCATCCATAAAACAAAAATGTATTTACAAAGAATAAAATAGTAACACTGAAGTGAAATGAAAGAAAACTGCACAAAATTATTTCTTCCCTGAATTGGGAAAAGGTGCTTTTTAGGAAGTTTCAGACCAGAATCCTAACCACCTAGGAGAATATAAACCTGATTTGGTGCTCAACAATAATGTCTAGATTTGTTTAATGCTTGTTGTTAAAATAATTTCACTCTACATAAATTTCTTAATGTAATCACCACCTGGGGAGAGAAAGAAGATACAAATTGCCATACATTTTGTGGCTCTACCTAATATAAATAAGACGAAATATATCCACCACAGTTTTATGATGCATTTTCCTTTAAACATGGCCCCTTTTCAAAACTTCTGCAACAAGATACTGAAAACATTTAATGAGAAACATAAAACATGTGCAGATAAGGTAGGAAAATATATTTGTATTCAGAGTCAACTAAAAAACGCCTCAGCTATCATCTTTATAATTTAGATGTCTTGACACAGTTTTATTCCCAACTATTTGTAGTAATTTTTCTGCCACCCCTAAAATAAGCGGGTTTTATCATCAGTAGATACATGAAGCTTGGATAGGGTGGTTATAGCGCTGCCTCTGGGTTCAGTTTGATAAAAAACCTGTTTCACAGGAAAGTAAATCATGGTGCCTAACTGAAATATGAAAGACCAGACTGAGAAGAACACCAACAAAACCCATTTTATCTTCTATTGTTTTTAAAAACAGGAGGTTTTGACATCTGATACATGATCTGACCCTCAAGAAGTAGATTTGGTTATAGAGGAATGAATGATGGTTGTTTTGCAGAACCTGTGACCAAAGTTTAGTGGCTATAATGTTATTAATATGGTTATATAAGGCTATCAAAGGCTTCTCACAATACCAGAAAAGCTCCTCTCTCCCCTTCATTCCCTCCCAGCACTGCTTTCAATTACTGGTTTATCAAAATAATTCAGGAAACTACTGAGGACCATTAACAGGTTATTGGAAAGCCCAGCGTGACTGCCCAAGGACAGGAAAACGCACTGGTTCTTTTTAGAAGAACCTGTAAAAGAGCATGCAGACCATTACCGCTGAGTTGGCATTAGACAATTTCCTTTTCACAATGTAATGTACAGGAGCCGTAATTTAGTTGTTAATGGAACATGATGTTCAGTCTGTCTTCAGGTCTTTGCATTCCCTGTAGAACTTTTTCCCAAGTGGAATGTCTTTGCACAGTCATATCTTATCCTGTTTTTAATAGTTGTGAGCTCTTGGCTAGATGCAATTGTATAATACAGCCAGATTATAGTTTATTTTCAGTAAAATAGTTTAGCCATCTTCATTATCATCAAACAGAATTAATTGCTCAGATACCCATACTAATGTGCAGAGCAGCTTGTCCTTTGTTATTTAGAAATTATTTTATATTAACTTTATATTTTCTTTTAATTTGTTAAAAATAAACTCATAGTTCTTTAACTGAGATAGGACTATTTACGTTTCTTCTCCTTTTTATATAAACATAATAACAGAATGCTTTTCACAAGATATCACCTTTGTTTTACTGTTGTCTACTTTTTAAATGACGTTTCATTCATTCAAAACATATTTACTGAGTATCAGTTACTTTTCTAATTACTGAGGATACTTGAGTGAACAAAAGACAGACAAAAATCCCTACCCTTAAGAAGCTTACATTATTTTCAACTTGTTGCAACTTCAGGTGCTCTTTTAAAATAAAAATCTCCAGTTGATAAAACCAATCTATTTGGCCCCTACCCTCGCCCCTATACGTCAAAGTCATAGCTAGCATTTAGAAATAACATTTATGAGCTATTTATTTTGCATCCAGTAATGTGCTAATCATTTTATACTTAGCTCATTTAATCCTCACAGTAACTATGATCCTATTTTACAGATGCGGAAAGTGAAGGTCAGAGAGATTAGTTAAAGGGAGGATACAAGATTAGATTCCTCTTGGCTCTTGACACCCATTTCATATTCTAGGTGATGCTTTACACACATTTGATGGATAGATGAATGAATGTCCGCACTTTTTGGAAATCCCATTCAGCTTGGCATAAACCCTAACTCTTCTGATTACCCTAGAAAAATCTAGGCATTTTGTGGGGAGAGGAAAGAGTGGGAAGGGTGGTAGGGAATTAGTGTTTTTTGAGGGAGTTGAACCAGATGATCTTGCTGGTGATAGGGTCCTACCACTTGAGCACGGTTGCGTATCTGGTGAGAGATGAGAATCAGGTAGGGACACCAATTCTGTCCGTTCTGGGGCCTCAAACTGGGCTGCCTCTGAGATTCAAGTCCGTCCGCAGAGTGTCGGGGCGAGTTCCCCCAGAGTCGCAGGAAGCGGAGACTAGGGGGCGGCGGGCCCTGGCCGTCCTAAAGCTGATGTCAAACCGAGGCCGCCAGAGCCCACACAAGGGCGAAACCAGGGCCTTGTCGGGTAAAATCCCGCAAGGTCGTGGTGGGGGAAAAGACTCACTCCCCTTCTCTATCGCTTCACAGCGTGGCCCCAAGATTCCAGTTTGACCCCACACGGTCCCCACAAGCCCCTTCCCTTTCCCAATTGCCCTTTCCCGACGCTTCCTCCCGCCCGCCGGCTAAGCGCACGCGCAGAGAGATACCCAGGCGCGACCGCCGGACACCGGGAGGCGACGATGGACTCGGTGCTCGGCTTCTCGACTTGTCGGCGCTCGATTGAGGAGCGTGGCAGGGTTACTTCCGGTGCTTAGCTCCATTTCCGGCTTTGGTTCTTACTGAAGACGGCGTCGGCCTCAAGTGAGTTTGAGCTCCTTCTGCTTCGCTGTTTTGATTCTCTCGGCTCTTCTGCCCAGCCCTCTTCTGCTAGAGCCCGGAGCGCAGGAGGCGCGAAGGTGGGGTCGGCTCGCATTCGCCTCGGGGTTCGCGGAGGGGTCGGCATGGCAGGGGGCGAGGGAGGAATGGAGCCTGACGCGCTGGCCCATAGAGGCCGCGGACTCAGGAGCTGCTTTTCTAGCGGTACTGGCTGGGGCTGGGGGATCGCATGGCCGCTCCCTGGAGCTTCAGGCCGGGGCCCTGGGTGAATGTGCTTGTGTCTGGAGAGGCGGGAAGCTGGCGCATATAAAGTAAATAATTAATGTCCCTTTGCTTGTGTGAGGCGTTTACAGTTCACTGTGCACTTCGAGGTGCCTTCCAGAGGCTGCCTTTTGGATTGGGGCGAGGGTGGGCATTTCTGGGTGCCTCTGCACTAATCCAGGCCACCGTCAAACCTCGCTTGAGATATTGAAAGAGCCTCCCCTCTGATCTCCCTGCCTTCAGTTTGATCTCTTTTATCATTTCCCTGTCGTCGTCTCCTTTGAGACCCCTGACCCTTCTCCAAATCTCAATTTAGGGGGTCGCAGGACTTTGAGAAGCGTTACCTTTTACTTGCACAAGTACAGCCCCTGTCAGACTTCTCCCTTGGCAGTCATCTATGCTATGCCGTTAGCAGTGGGTGCTCCGTAAATATTTGTGAGATAAAGGAATATGGGGGGTGCCTAAGGGAATAAAGCAGGTTCACAATTTGCAACTAAAGACAATGTAAACAATGAAGTAGTGTGGGGTGGTGTGAAAGAAAAGTGGAGGGGATGAGAAGGCAAGGGCTGAATCCCCAAGCCTGCTGCTAATTAGTGGTGTGACCTTAGGCAGGTCCTTTAACTTGTTATAGCCGTTAGTAATAACTAAAATAATAATAATAGCCACTTTAAGCGCTTGCTGTTGCAAGAACTGTTTTAGAACCCTCATTTAGTGTTCTGAGTTTTACTGGGTAGGTGCTGTTACCATCTCATTTTACAGATGCGGCCCTGAAAGAAGGAACTTGCCCTCAGATAAGCAGTTAGTAAGAAGGATATGAGTTCAGATCTGGCTGGTACTAGAATCTAACTCTTAACCGTCGTGCCACACTGCTTTCTGTGAGCTCTAAGCTGGTAACTGTGTGTACAAATTAAGTAATAGATATCAAAGTGCTTTGTTTAAGTGCACCCAATGAAGTAGTTGCCAAGCTTCATTGATGTTCTATCTTAATTATTTTTACTGGGTGTACATTTGATACTTTCTTTTTCATTTTTCTTCAAATCATAATTTTTAAATGATTTCATTAAAAAAGAAAAGTTATTTCATTAGGCAGATGGAAAGACAGTATCACTTAAGTGAAAGGTAGGTGTAAAATTAAATGTATTGAATAAAACGTTATTAAAGTCTGGCTAGGTACTGTTGCTCCACCAATTTTTGAGCCTGAGATATTGTTCTTTTATCTAAAAAGGAGGGCTAGCAAGTGCTGGAGAGACATTAGAAGCTATAGCCAAACTGACATTTTTCTGACATTTGGTATTAAAAGGCTGTTGAAGAGATAACCCTTGTGTTGTGCCCTTGTGTCACACTTTGGTGTGATTTAATCCTCCCCATTGATAACAGATTATTTGCTTTCTCTTTAGGCTATTTGAAGAGTTTAACCCAAGCATGGATATCAGACCAAATCATACAATTTATATCAACAATATGAATGACAAAATTAAAAAAGAAGGTAATTGAGTTTGTTTACAGCTAAAATGCGTTTATTCACTACTGTCTTAAAAATGGTACTGCTTCAAAAGTTCTCATCTAGTCATCTTTCTTAGTGTTTGAAATAATGGTTTATCCTATTTCATATAAAGATTTTTAAGGCTTTTTAAAAATAAAAATGGGTAGGAGCTGACAATGTGTTCAGTCTGTTTTTACTCATAGAAATATGTAACTATATGAATGAATGAATGGTGGGGGCACTCAGTGCAGTGTTATTTTATGAAGACTACTCATTGTTTCATTCACCAATAACTTGTTTCTCCTCTAATTTGGACAGAATTGAAGAGATCCCTATATGCCCTGTTTTCCCAGTTTGGTCACGTAGTAGATATTGTGGCTTTAAAGACCATGAAGATGAGGGGGCAGGCCTTTGTTATATTTAAGGAACTGGGATCATCCACAAATGCTTTGAGACAGTTACAAGGATTTCCATTTTATGGTAAACCAATGGTAAGTCAGTCCTATTATTCACTTTAATTGAGAAATTAATGGTAGTCATTAATGGTATCGTAGATTTGTATATATACGCTTGAAATTATAGCTGTTGCTTTCTACTTTTATGTGTGTTAGAAGGAGTTGGGTTTTATATTATGTCTTTTTATAGAAATACAGTAGTAGTAGAGTTTAATTCACTCTTAATTTATGACAGCTCAAATGGGCAAAAACAAAATACACTGGGCCAGGCGTGGTGGCTCATGCCTGTAATCCTAGCACTCTGGGGAGGCTGAGGTGGGAGGATTTGAGACCAGCCTGAACAAGAATGAGACCCTGTCCATCTCTACTAAAAACAGAAAAAGTTAGCCAGGCGTGGTGGTGTGCGCCTATAGTCTCAGCTACTTGGGAGGCTGAGACTGGAGGATTTATTGAGCCCAGGAGTTTGAGGTTGCTGTGAGCTAGGCTGACGCCATAGCACTCTAGCCTGGGCAACATAGCGAGACTCAAAATAAATAAATTAGGAATTAATAATAACCCAGAAGATTTAAAACAAAACCTCTGTAAAGTTGTAAAATAACACAAAACAAAAATTATAGGTCAACAAAGAAATCCAGTTTCAGAAAATACTACAGTAAAATACTACATATCAAAAGCTATGTAGTTTAAATAAAGCAATGATCTAAGGAAAAGTTACATTTGAACTCATAGGTTTTATGAATAATAATGGCACTAATATATACATGGAGAGTTTTAAACTCAGGAGTGACATAGTGATATTCACATCTGGCTGCTGGATGAAAATTGGATTGTAGGAGGGATAGAGGGGAAGTAGGGAAATCAATTAGGAGGCCTTTGGGTAAGTTAGAGGTGGTAGAGGATTGGATAAGGGTAGCCACAGAGTGTGAAGAAAGGTGTTCTGCATGTGTAAGTGAGTACGTAGTATGAATTCCAAACTGCTTTTCTTCTGGGATTGGAACGTGATGTAAAGGGGATTAGACGATTTAGGTCCTTATTTTGGTTTTGCTGTTAACTAGCTCTGTGTTTGTAGTCATTAATCTAAAGTTAAGCAGGTTGGATATTCTTTGGTCTAATTCAGGCATCAGCAAAAACTGTGAAGGACCAGATAGTAAATATTTCAGACTTTGTGGGCCAAATACACTTCCTGTTAACCTGTTCTTTTGTATGTATGTTTAATAGCCCTTTAAAATTAAATAAAAATCACTCTTAACTTGCAGGCTGTGTGAAACAGGCTATGGACAGAATTTGGCTCACAGGCTGTAGTACAGACCAGTGATCTAATCCTGTGGTCCCCAACCCCTGGGCTGCAGACCCCTATGGTCTGTGAGTTAGCGAAGCTGAAGCTTCGTTTGTATTTACAGCCGCTCCCCATTGCTGGCATCACTGCCTGAGCTCTGCCTTCACTCACCCATCCCCAGTCTGTGGAAAAATTCTTTCATGAAACTGGTCCCTGGTGCCGAAAAGGTTGGGGACTGCTGATCTAATCCCTTCATTTTAGAGATGAAGCATCAGGCACAGAAAGGTAATTGTTCATGCAGATTATATTAATATAACTAGTGACAGCATCAGGACTTGACAACTAATTTCCTAACACTTACTATTGTGATTTTTTTTTCTATACTGTGAGTCAGCAAACTTTCTGTAAAGGGCCAGATAGTAAATATGTTAGGTGTTGAAAGCCAGATGATCTGTGTTGCAGCTATTCACTCACTCTGCCTTCATAGCAGGAAGAGCAGCCAGAGATGGTATGTAAATGAGTGGGTGTGGCTGTGTTCCAATAAGACCAGATTTATAAGAATGGGCAGTGTTGGCTGCAGGCAATAGTTGGAGTACTCCTGTTCTATAACACACTGTTTAATTCAGGAGGGAGCACCTTTTCTATCTTGTTAGAGCAAGTATTCTTCTCATCCTTTATCCACCTCTCATTTTTCCATCACTTCTCAGCTGACTGGACACCATTTTTGTGGAAAGGCCTATCCCGGGAAACTGGGATGGCACCTAATACCCTAATTTTCCAGTAAATTGGCATTTCCTAAAACAAGCTGATTTTTCTTTGTAGTTGAAATCTACTAAGAAGAAATAGCATAGTTGAAATCTCATTTGGCAGGAGCGTAAGACTGGGTTTTAGTTTAGCTCCAAAATTATTTTAACAAAAAGGTGTAGTTTCTTCCCTTAGAGGGTTTTAGGGCTGTTTTGCTGATTTGAAATGACAAATTTGCATGTGCCTGTTACTTAGATACAGGAAAAGTGAAAATTATTTGCTGTGTTTTGGCATCAGCCTCACCTTGCCATCTAATTATTGTTTAAAATCAATGTAAAAGATCTATTAATGGATTTTATATCAAAGTTATTTTAGGAGGTCCATTCTTTCCCTTCAGGAAGATAACAATACTGTCAAATCTCCAGCATCTTGGAAGAGGGAGAATAAAGTTCTTTGAGCTGTCTTTATATTTATTTAGGTGGTTTTAGTTGCTCTTATGTTTTAACTCCAACATAACCAAATTAGAAATGAACACAATTTGCAATAACTTGGAACTCAGAACAATGTTATTCTCTGTGATTCAAGAACATTTAGTTATTTTAGGCCAAAGATACCTTAGTTAAGTAGAACCTTCTTAAGGGCTTCTATCATGAAACCTTTGGTATAAATGTAAGTCTTCCTTTTCTCTGTCTTTAGGATAAGTTGTGGGTCGACTTTTATCTCTTATGAATATTTAGTCTAGATCAGATTTCTCAATCCTGGCAGTTTTGACATTTTGGACTGAATAATTCTTTGTTGTGGGGGGTTGTCCTGTTCATTTTGGGGTGTTTAACAGCATCCCTGGCCTCTACCACTAGATGCCAATAACATGACAACCAACAGTGTCTCCAGAGAGTGCCAGCTGTCCTCTGGCAGGCAAAATCACCTCTGGTTGAGGAGAACTGGTTTAAACCAGCTAGCTAAGAGCTGGTGCTGACATCAGATATTTTTACATGTGACTGGGTTATAAGGACAGATAAATTTGGTCACCCAGGATCTATTCAGGTCAGGGACAAGGTTGAACACCCAAGGGAGTTGGGAGGGTATCCTTGGGACCAAGTCAGAAGTTTGTCTAAGCTGTTGGCCTGTCTCCTTTTGGTTGGGTGATGATGGTAAGTATGATGGGATAAGTATACTTAGAGCCACTGTGGTACAGGGACCAAGGCCAGCCAGAAAAAGCCTGGGGTTCTGAGGAATGGTCTTAGGCCTGCTCCCTCCCCTCTTATTTCCCCAGTACATTCATCTGTTGCTGAAGTGAAGGAAAAGAACAAATTGCTCCTGGTTTTGACTAAGTGCCTGCTTTGTTAATCCACACTACTTTAAAATGTCTCTTGTCTTCAGACTGAGATCAATTTCTTGCTATTTTAGGTAGTAGTTTGTAGAATTCTTGTGTTTTGATAATGGTTGGAAACGCAGTAATTTTTTCAGTTCCAGGGAAGAAAGTGTTTGCTTGAAATGGAAATTAGAGTTTGCAGATAGATACCCTAGGTAACAATTTAACTCAGCGCAAAACTATTTGGACAGTTTATTGGTGTCGAGTCTAGCTATGTGATGATGCTTCAGCCTGGGGCCACAGTACTCAAAGTGTAGTCCCCGTGTCAGTAGCATCCGCACACCCTTTGTGCTTTTTACAAGTGCAGAATCCCAGTCCTCTCCCAGACCTGCATCAGAATATTTACACGCTTTCCATGCAGTTGGAATGCACACTGTATAGTTGATGAAATGCTGTCCTGGACCCATCTGAATGCTTCTCTGTTCTAATATGTGCCTACCACTCCTGCTGGCTCTGGCATAGTAGGAATAAGCAAGTAGCCCAGTTGTACTAGCTGTGACGCCATCCTTTTGTTTCCTTTCAAAGCATTTAAAATTTTTAAGCTGATTCCACTATTAAAGTCATTTCCTATAAAGAGATTCAAAGGAAAGTCATTTTTAGTCTCCTGTACTATAACCATTGGAGGTAATAAATTCCATATGACACCTGCTGCTGATTGACACATGTTGACCCTTCTGTTGAGAGTCACTGGTAAGGGATAGACAACTTTCCAATGCAGTTTTCTCTATTCTTTTATTAAATGGAGAGAAACAGTAGTGCACATATTTTGAAGTCCTGCTTTTCCTACATGAAGATATATGGTTTTTCTTCTGATAAACACAATTGAATCTGACTTTGTCTAAGTTATGAATTATAGGCCACAATTTATTTCCATTTGGCACTCAGTATATTTTGACAGATTTCCTTAGGGATGTGTTTAAAATTAGCTTGAGCATATTTGCTTAATGAAATTTGAAATATTAATGACTAATGTAAACAGCCTTAGCATAATGAGAAGTAACCTGTTTTCAAATAATTAAAACAGCGAATCCAGTATGCAAAAACAGATTCAGATATAATATCTAAAATGCGTGGCACTTTTGCTGACAAAGAAAAGAAAAAAGAAAAGAAAAAAGCCAAAACTGTGGAACAGACTGCAACAACTGCAAACAAAAAGCCTGGTCAGGTAAGAGAGACAAAATTCCCAATTTTTTTGGTATTAATATTTTGATAGATGCTTGTCGTACACATGACAGATGACCTTTGAGGCATGTATGTGTGCACTAGTGTCTGTTTAGAAAGTGGAATTTTAGAAGCTGGAATGGCTGAGTTCTAAAATTCCAGTTTTAAGAAACAATATAAACTTTAACATATGTAGATTTATATTAAGCAGTCTTATTTGAATTTGCATGGCATTTAATTCCATCATTCTGCAAAATATGTTAATATCTGTTGGCTTATTTCTCAAGTTCTGCTACTTATAAATAATACTTTTGCTATTATCTTTAATCATGAGCACTCTGCTTAAAGCTTCTTTCTTCGAACAATTCAGGAATGCAAAATCTAATTTGAAATAACACATAAAAGTGAAACTGTCATCTGCAAAGTAATTACTTCTGGACTGAAAGTGATAAGAAATCAGTTTCACTAAGAATTAATATAGTGCTTGATTTATGTCTAATTGTTTTAAAAAAAAACTAGTTCTTGGTTTTTCTTTTATATAATTCTCCATAAATTTAAAGCTTAGAGGTTAAATTTTATGATATAGTCTTTAAAGTTGAAGGCTAGACTTTTAAAAAATTATTGACAAGTTAAACACAAGAAATGTTTGAGTCAGAGTTAAAGGTGTGAATTCTTAAAATTAAATGGAATGAGAAAAATCTGTAGAAATTAATATTTTTATGTACTAGTTATAAATGCCTGCTGCCTTTTTTGAAGGGATTGGAAATTTAAACTGTTTCCTTATTTCTTTTGTTTAGGGAACACCAAATTCAGCTAATACCCAGGGAAATTCAACACCAAATCCTCAGGTAATTTTTATGTATATTTCTTACCTTAAAATAAAATTATAAAAATTATAACAATAATATAAAGTAACTTACATATCTCCAAAAACAAAATAATTTCATCTACAAGACACAATACATTAAATTGCATACCACTTGAATATAGAAACTCACTCCTGAGAACATTTTAATTTTCTTTAAGAGGGAGAAAACAAAACTTGACTATTCCTTGCTTTCTATAATGAATCAATGCCAGAATCAAAATGACAGATTTTAAAATCAGTTAGGGCTAGGAGCAAACAGCTTTGTTTTGTTTGTTGAGGTCTCTAGACGTTATTCCCAAAGCATCTTCAGTTAAAGTAGAAGTAGGCAGTTGGCAGTCTGACAGATTTTTCTCGCCTACAGTTGGTATGTCACAAGGTATGCTTGCAGGGCTTCGGGAAGCAGGTAGTAGCAGTTTCACTGAGTCCAAGTCAGAAAGGCTTTATAGATCCATTGCTCATGGTGAGGTCAGGGGCTCTCTTCCATTCCAGTGTACTGAAGCTCTGTACCATCTTTGCTCATAGACTTAACAGACTCTTTGGGCCATAATGTTTTACAATTACCCTTGCTCTCACTTCCTCAGCACAAATATATTTCAGCCTAATATTTTCAAGCATTTACGTATAAATGTTTTAGAAACTCCTTACTAGCTTTCCCCACTAAATTCCTCAAAGAGAAAGCCTCAGTTATATGCTAATGGTTTCATACTTGCTTCCTTGGATGCTAGAGTCTGGCAAGATCCTTAAATCTGTAGAATTCTCTGTACCACTGAGGTTTTTCTCCTCTGATTTTAAATTACTTGGCATTTCTTACAATATCTCTATGTCTTCTTTCAACTCTTCAGCATTTATAGTCGGTTACACAAATGCCAGCACTTAATTCTCTGAGCCTTGAGTTGTTCATTAATTGTTCTTTATACTCTTCCATGAAACCAGCCTGAAGATAGGCTCTTATATACAGGACCCTTTCCCTGTAATTCCCCATAACCTCAGGGTGGGGTATCGAATAAAGAGTTTAATATCTAATAACAGTGTTTGTTACTACTTATTTGCATGTAACCAGATATTGTGCATGCCTCATTTACTTGCCAAAAAAAAAAAAAGTCCCCACATAGTGGTTCTCAGTGGCAGTCTTTCTAAATTTTCTTACATCCTGGGAGGTAGTAAATAGTAGTGCAGAGGAATCGAGTATCTGAGTGATACCTGAGTGTGGTAACCAGCTGTGGAGGGGCGACACTGCTGCGTTCTCTAGTTTTGTTAGGATCATTCAATTATGTAATCCAGATGACAGAGTTCTTCTATTGTAACTGACCTCCAGATGCTTAAATCATAAATATTATTTTATATACTGTTGGTTAAATACTTAAAACCTTTAATAAGATTTCTACTCTTCCAAATTTGGAATGTCTTGACTTGAATTTCTGCTTTGCTTTATTATTGTTAGGTTTTTATTTATTTCTCCAATGTCATTGTTTTTCAGCTTTAGTCTTTGGTGTAGTAACATTTCACAAGCCTGTACAAACTGGAATGTAGTGCTCTGAAGTTGAGGTTTTAATTTAAGAACCAAATGGCTTATGATGCTATTTATACTTAGAAGCTAACTTGGCCTTTTTTCTTTTTAATAGGTCCCTGATTACCCTCCAAACTATATTTTATTCCTTAATAATTTACCAGAAGAGACTAATGAGATGATGTTATCCATGCTGTTTAATCAGTAAGTTCTTTCATAAACAAGTCTGTTTCTGAGAGCCTCCTGACAGGACAAATAGCACTTCCATGGGTTGAATCCATTTGTCATCAGACAGCAGTAATTTTTTACAGGTTCATTGATTGGCTCTGGGATTAATCATGAATTGAAGCCAATCTGCAGATTTAGTAGACAAAAAGCTAAATTTCCTCTAATGTTTGAATTATTAATTCTAATTGAGATAACAACATAAAAAGCTTTTATATAATGCAAATCAGAATTCATTTACATTATTCCTGCAGTTCTTTAAATGGTATAAATAATTATATTTTAAGCTCTTCCACCCTACTCAGGATTCTTGGTTAGGATATGACTACTTTTCCTTGACACCAATATCAGGAAGTTGCTTAAATTTTCCTACAAGCAGACATTTATGTATTCGCATGTGTATATGAATTGTTTTTCTTTTTTATAGGTTCCCTGGTTTCAAGGAAGTACGTTTGGTACCTGGGAGGCATGACATTGCTTTTGTTGAATTTGAAAATGACGGGCAGGCTGGAGCTGCCAGGGATGCTTTACAAGGATTTAAGATTACACCATCCCATGCCATGAAGATCACCTATGCCAAGAAATAACATTTAGGATAGTTATCTTTAAAGGACTTGGTGTTATTTATAGTGTTTGTTTTGATAATATTTGGTTACATCATTTTAATAGTTGGAGGTGGGGGGGAATAAAAGTGAAATTTTTGTGAAGGACTTAAATTAGTCTTTCTTTAGCCTTAGTGAACTATGAAATGTGAAGGCCTTAATTTTGTACAATAAACTTTTATTTGTATTCTATATATATAATGCTTTGCTTATTGGCCCATCGCCCTATCATCAAATGCTTATTCTAGTCTAGAGCATGTCTTAAGGTATATAAAACTCTTTAATAGGATGATTTTCTAGTGTTAATTTAGAGCAGCTAATGATACAGCAATGTTGAACCATTTTAATAAAAGTTAAGGGGAATTAGATCACAGAAAGTGGTGGATGACATGGTAGTAATGGTAACAGTGATCATTCTGGGTATTAGAAGAAAATGAAACCCAAGCAGGATCTAAATTTGTTCTTTGTATCCTTCAAAGAAATGAGCATATTATTTTGCTGGTAATAGTCATTCCACGAATCTTTTCATTTGGTATTTAATTGAGTAAAGGCCGTTTATGAATAACTGTACTTAACTGTTTTCTGGGAAAACGGAAAGAAAGGGAAAGCTGTCTTCAAACTTTGCATTTTATGCTTTCCCTCATGAGGCAGGCCTGTTCCTAAGGAATACGCTTGGTTAATATCTAACCTCTTTAATGAAAACCTCCAAGGGAAATCTATAATCTTTTTTTTTTTTTTTTTAAGATGAAGCTGATCGACAAAGTTGCCTGTGCTAATCCTGCTACGTCTTTGTAATTCTTAAACATGAATGTTCAAATATTTCCAAAGCTCATTTTCTTTAACTTTTGATTTATACTTAAGGCTATTGATTCAGTCTTCTGTTAATAAAACCATGGGTACCTTTAGAAGTGGACAGTTTTTTGCAAGTATAGCACATATTAAAGAATAGTAATCTTTTCCTTATCACTTAGAATTTTTATTGTATACTTAGGGAAAGGCCACTTTGAGACTTATGTAGACAGATTATTAACATGTCACTCTTCTGTGTACATAAAGAGGAAAAGAGCAAAATTAGTTTTTATTCCTAAAACTTAACCACATTTATAGTCTGACTCTTCTAAATAACTTTTTAAACCCATTTGTCAAGTTCATGTACTTTTGTAAAATAACAGTGAATTACTAGAAAAAGGATCATGCTCTTGGATGTTACAGCAATGTCAATTGGTATTAAATTTTCTATTTGCATTCTTATTCTCAGTTACTGTACTTGTCTCAGAACAGAAAATATTTCACAAACTGATCTGGGCCCAGCCATGCTTTAAGGGTCTTTATTAGAGGAAATAGAAAGGCCTGGGTAGCCACAGTGGGGTGAGAGTGAGGAAGGGAAGAGTAGAAGGAGGGGCTTGTGTAGGCCTTTTGAAGACCTTGCTTATACTCTTGAGTGAAAAGGGGGAACTACTTTAGAGGACTTAAAAAACTGAGCTAGAGTTCACATACAATAAAATCCACTCATTTTAATGTTCCATTTGATGAGTTTGGGCAATTGCATACAGTCATGTAATCATAAGATACGGAGCATTCCCTCGCCCCAAAAAGTTCCCTTGTGCCCCTATTCACAAGAAGAGATTGTGTCAATCTATTCTCCCCACCCTCAGCCCTAGGCAACCACTGGTCTGCTTTTTATCACAATGATTTTGTTCTGTCTAGAATGCTTTTGAGATTCATCTGTATTGTTGGTTGTATCAGTAGTTCCACCAATGGATGGACATTTGAGTTCTTATCAATATGGGGCTATTATGAAGAAAGTGGCTATGAACATTCTCATACAAGTCTGTGTGAGTTTATTTTGGGTTAGATTTTAAGCAGAGGAGTGACATTTGATTTTAATTTTTTATTTCTGATTTTAATTTTTTATTTCTATACAATTTCCAATTTATATGTTAGAGAAGTTGCAGAAATAGTACACAGAACTATAAACACTTCAGATTACCCAAAAACGTTAACGTTTCTGAGCCATTTGAGAGTTTGTTGACCTGATTCCCTATTACCCCTTAATACTTCAGTGTGTATTTCCTAAATACACACTGTGGGAGACCACTCTCCCACAAAACTGCAGTATGACCATCAAAATCAAGAAATAACATTAATCCCATGTTATTCAATCCAAGTTTTGCTGATGTCTCAATAATGGCCCCAGAATCCAATCCAGATCCATGTTGCATGTAGTTGTCATATTTCTAATTTAATGTGTTGGTTCCTCAGTCTGTCCTTGTCTTTTATGATCTTAATTTTACATAGAGATAGAGATTATCTATCTATCTTTGGATATGTCTATACAATCAGGTTAAAAACAGAATTTACAACTCTAATCTCCAATTGCAATCCAACAGCACTGCATTGATTCTAGCCTCCCTCTTTCCTTATGTGTAACTCCCTTCTCCACCAGTCCCATTAGCCTAGGTATATTAACTTCTTTGCTCAAATCTCCCCTATGTAACCAAACTCTAGAAAGTAGGGCTTCAAGAGGAAGGAGGGGAAAAGAAAAAGGAGATAGCTACACTTTGAATAAAATTTGATCAAACTAGGATCTTTTGCCCTTCCCTATCTCACCCGTCATTGGGAGTGTGAGTGTTGAGCAGAGACTGATCGGAGGGAGTAGATGTTCTATCTAATACAATGGTTCTCAGCTTTGGCTCCATATCAGAATTACCTGGGAGACATTTTCAAATACCCATCCACAATCTGCACCCCAGATCAATTAAATCAGTCTCTAGGGGTGAAACCCAACTTTTTGTTAAGCTCCCTGGGCGATTTCAATTTGAGCCAAACTTAAGAACTAACACAGCAGATTTCTATCTTTATGAAGTAATGATTATAAGTATATAAATAATATATGATATTAATATAAGTATATAAGTAATCATTATAAGGTTATAGTAATTAGATCATTGGATCAAATGGCATTTTTCATTGGCAGTATATTGATAAATAGAAGACAGTATGAAACTGGAAACTGCTGCAAAAGGTTCACATCTCTATTCTAAACTTGAAATCTTATACTATCTTCCGTTTGAGTATTTAACAAGCATTTTTTCCCTTGAAAATGTATCTGGTAAAGACCTAATGAAGAATATTAGGCCCTGGCTAAAATTATTTATTGTATTTGATTTGTCCTGGAGCAGTTCTGAAACATTAATGGGAGTCACTTGAGGATCTCGTTAAACTCCAGATTCAGATTTAGCATGTCTGGTGTGGGGTCTGAGAGACTTTATTTCTATAAAGTGATGCCAACGTTTCTGGTCTGGGGACCATGGTTTGGTGGCAAATGGCAAAACCTCTGAGTCTCTGTCCTGATGATTTATTCAATGAGTCTTAATTTGAGGATCTTATAAATCTCTTTTTAAAGCTAGGGGCTTTCCCCAGGGGAAAAAAGCACATGTGTATGTATCCACACCTAAGCATACAATTTCAGAGGGATCGTGCAT
This sequence comes from Cheirogaleus medius, assembly GCA_008086735.1. Lineage (NCBI taxonomy): Eukaryota > Metazoa > Chordata > Mammalia > Primates > Cheirogaleidae > Cheirogaleus > Cheirogaleus medius. The sequence continues at coordinate 17,454,778 of VBSM01001118.1, read as the reverse complement.
TCATTCAGTGAATACCTATTTATTGCATACCAAGTGTTTTTTCTAGATGCTAATGATAGAGTGGTGAACAAGGGACCGTGCCTCTCGAAGCTTATATTGTAGTGTCAGGAGGCAAACCACCACGAAGTAAATGAACCAGGCCTGTCAGATAGTGATAAGTGCCTTAGGACAGTGTGCCATGGTCACCTGACACAGGATTCAGGTTGGAGGAGTGCAGGAATAGCTCTGTGAAACTGGTCTGTCTTGGAGGAAAAGCATCACAGACAATAAGCTCAGAAGGCCTGAAGCAGAAGAGTTTGGTGTTTTCAAAAGACAGAGAGGAACCAGTACGGGAGGGACAGAGCGAGCCAGGGAGAGAGAGAGGAGGTGAAATTCAAAAGCTGGAGGGGCAAGATCCTACAGGACGGTGTAGTCCACAGCAAGAGGCTGCTTCCACCTGCTGCACTTGCCCAAGCCATCCTTGAACCCTGAAGAAGCCACAGTCTGCATTGTAACAACTCCAGACCAGGAAGCAAATTTAGGAACTAAAGAGAAAAAATGTCATTTAGGGATTAAAGACTCAAAAAATATACCTGAAAGTCCAGAGGGAGGGGGTAAGCAAGCTGGGGACAGAGCCCTCACTGGACCCCCAGTGACTTAGTGTCTTGAGCATAGCTGCTAGGCCCAACTGCTTGCTGAATGACCACAAGTTCAAATTCGTATTTGCAAGCAAAATTTTACCAAGCAGTTTCCAGTCTCCATCCTGTCTCTGCCCATCACAGAATGCTAGAACATCCCGGGCCTTCCCAGGGTGCTTTCCTAAGGCTCGGCATCTCATTACTTTATTTCTTCCCACCTTCAGATGCCCAATAATGGCTTCAAGTTGGCATTCGTCCTATTTGCTAAGTGGTGAAAGCTTGGATGTGGCTTTATTTACCATTGCACTCTGCTTTGGGGGGCCTGTATACAGTGTGGCAATTTGAGTTTATGCAATCTATTTCTTACAGTGCCTCTTAAATGGCAATTGTCTTTTAACTCTCCCATGTGGAGGGCTGGTTTGAGAGTGGAGCAGTCTGTAAAACAGATGCTCCATCAGGATTAAGAAGATTTAATCAATGCTTTAGTTTTCCCAGAAATACTTTTAGGCTCCTAGATTATAGACAGCAAAAACGCGCAGGAATTCTGCTTTCAAAGAATGATTTCTAATTCGTTCTTTCCTTGATGTGAGGCAACAAATAAAGGATTTATTCTAGATTGTCAACTCTAATTTGATAGCAATGAGTGGAAACAGCACTGGACCACGATCCCTCTGGGTGACCTTTAGATAGGGTGGTTGACAAAGGCTGCTCTAGCCTTTGCTGGGCCTCAGTTTCCTCGTCTGTAATAAAGGAAATGAATAAAACAAGCTTCCAAAACAGGACCAGCTATAAAAAGATCCTCCCTAAAAATACACACACACACACACACACACACACATGCAAACACACGTGCACACACATAAAACAAAACTTTTATATGCACACAGAAACACACACAAAAAACTCTATTACACACACATATACACATACATACATGCACATACATCCACAAACAAAAAAAAACCTTTTTATTATACCGTAAGCATGTTTTGCTTTACCAGTTTACCTCTTGGAAAACTGTTTGCACAAAATTATTTAGTAAGTTGAATTCTTGCCTTCTTTTTGTGCAGTTACCACATTTGGGCGTGGAGGGAGGAGGTGCTGCTCTGGAGCTGCATCTTCAACCAAGGTGAGGAGGGCCTCCTGACGGGGATTTCTATGCTAGAAACAACAGGTAGGGGCAGGGGGAGGGCCACCTTATAAGAGAGATGCCAGCCTCAGACATCCTACAAAAAGCAGCAACTTATTGTCTGTCTCTTCTAATAGAAAGTAAACCCTTGGGGCCAGGACCTTTCTTTTTCTTATTGCTATATATTTGGTGCCTAGAGCAGTACCTAGCACATAGTAGGTGCTCAGTAAATATTTGTTGAATAGATGGATCAAGGTACTGGCACTTCAACTTTGGTGCATTCTAGCAGTATCCCTCTCTCCATGGGAAAGATGCCCAGAAGCAGGGAGTTGGGGGGGTCACATGAACTTCTAACTTTATTCCCTTCTCTAAGATCCATGATCCATGAGCATTTGAGACTGAATTGCAAAAGTCTTAGAGAGAGGAGGTAGGGAAAAGATTGATCCATTTTTACCAACCCACGTATCTCTTTCCTCCTGACAGGGTCTGGATATGACATCAATAGAGATGGATGTGTTAGAATCCATCTCTGGCTCAGGACAGACATGACTTCTAAGAAGTCTATCATGAAGGATTTGTAAACATAAGAATCCTTTATCTATTATGTAAATCCAGATTTTCATTAATTAGATTTGTTTAAATCAAAGTTATTTGTACCAAAGATACAGATCTCACATTTTCAACAGATGCCTACAGTTAGCACATAAGCTGAAAGAATATGAGAGTTGAACTAAAAACTAAAACATGGTTTAAAATTCTCATAGTCCTCTCAACAATGCCCTGCTGATGGGTGCAATAAATCACAACTGAATTGGCTTTAACAATGGTGGACCATTTGGGGTATCATTTGTGTGTAACAAAGAGTTTGAGCTGAATAGCCCCTGAAGCCCAGTAACTTGTTATGAGAGCAGAGGGGCGGGAGACCCTTCCTATTGGCCGGGGCTGGTTACCCAGAAGTCTGGCTTTCACATAAAAGGCAGGACCCACTGCAGTCAGTCCCCCGTCCAGTCAAAGGGTGCCAGCCGAAACAACAGGAAAGGAAGATGGCAAAAATACTGTCTCTTTTCCTCCTGGGTCTTGTGGCCGTATGTGCCGTGCATGGAATATTTATGGACAGACTTTCTTCCAAGAAGCTCTGTGCAGATGACGAGTGTGTCTGTAAGGACTTTTTTATGCTTTTCATTATCTTTCTATTATAATTGAAAATATAATTGAAATATAGAATTGAAAATATATCCACGAACAGCATAAAATCGAATTGTACTTTGCAGTGAATCTCCTCCAATGTGGACATTATTAGCCTGGTTTCTCCTGGTCTGCATGTTTGATATCTTACTAGGGAGAATTCACTTGGCTAAGATTTCGTCGTAGTTTTAATACCTTACTCTTCTTAAATTGACTCCAGCTGTAAACTGGGAGGAATCGGTTACTCTGATTTCCTGGTTTTTCTAATATACTTTGCCTTTTTACTGTTATAAAATTCAGGAGCCTAAAATGTAGTCATTTCAATTTTTTTTTCTTTCTTCCAGATACTATTTCTCTGGCTAGAGCTCAAGAAGACTACAATGCCCCAGACTGTAGATTCATTAATGTGAAAAAAGGGCAGCAGATCTATGTGTATTCAAAGCTGGTAAAAGAAAATGAAGCTGGAGAATTTTGGGCTGGCAGCGTAAGATGAGATAATTAAAATATACACCTATTGACACATTACCCTTAATTGCTCCTCGATTACCTACCTTCAACCCATGTTAGCGCTTAAAACTAGCTATTAAGAACAATGCAGAGATTGTAGATGGAAAAGCAGACATTCAGGTATAGTTGCTATTTTTGCTTTTTAAGAAACAAAGAACTTCATGACAAAACTGAATGTAAGTTAATATGATGTTTTGGCAAGAAAAAAACCCAGTCAAACACATGGAGGCTTGAACATCCCAAAGAGTTTAAATCTTATTCAAAAACGTTTGAGAAGATGTGCCAAGTAGAAGGCATGTGTGTTGGCAGTCAGTCTAAGCTTCAGTATTCTTTCAGGAAACTTTTGTACCCTCTTTAATTCCAAAGAATCTGCTTTCTTCAGTTAGAACACGCAGGGGTGGATGCTGGGGAAGGATCAACAGAGTTGATTTTCTGTTCTCATTTGCGGCCCCAAAGGGGGGTTCTAAAGTAATGCAGGATTAAAGTTAAATTCATCCAAGTATCTGCGCATTTGAATTGTTAAAATCTGAGAAACACGTGTTCTTTAAAAGCGTCTACACTATTTATTTATTTTTTAAATTACTGACTTTACTTATTTATTTATGAATTCCAAAATGATTTCAGGCAACTCACAGGATTGCATCAAATAAAGTTAGCCAGATGAGTAAGACTGGGCCACAAAAGAACAGATGCACAATTCTGTGGTTTAAGCCTAGTGCCGTGAGTGAGCTTTGAATTTGGCTTTAAGGCCTCTTGAGCCCAGAGTGAAAGGGAGGTGCTGGCAGCTGTGTAATTCTCGTTATCAGCAAAGAGGATGCCTGAGGGTTTCTCAGAAGGCATTCACATAAGCTTCCTCCTGACTGCTACTCTTCTGGGCACTCAGGTTTATGGCGATGACCAGGATGAGATGGGAATCGTCGGTTATTTCCCCAGCAACTTGGTCAAGGAGCAACGTGTGTATCAGGAAGCTACCAAGGAAGTTCCCACCACGGTAAGCATCTCACAGGTGACCAGAGAAGGACTCAGATCTTGGGTAATGTAGGCTGGTGTTAAAAATGCATCATGCTTATGAGATATATATTGCAGAACTTACAAGATATAGAGAACAAAGCCTCAACATCCAGTGGGGAGACTTTTCGGAGATGGTGAGGTTTGGGGGACAATTTGTATTTACTGTCAATGCTGAAAGATTAGTGAACTTTCTCGATAGAACCCCCTTTTGTTTTATTTTAGTTTACATTTTTTTTGTTTCAACTATTTTTTTCTTTATTTTTCTCAGCTTCATTGAGGAATGATTGACAGATAGAAATTGCATGTATATAAAGTGTCCAACGTGATGTTTTGATATACATGTACATCGTGAAATGATGACCACAATCAAGCTAGTTAACACATCCATCACCTCATGTGGTTCCCTGTGTGTGTGTGTGTGTGTGTGTGTGTGTGTGTTGAAAGCACTTAATATTTACCCTCTCAGCAAATTTTAAGCATACAATACAGTACTCCTTTTGTTTGAGATGCAAGTTATCCTGAAAAGGAGTTTGTGTCACAAAGAAAGAAATCAAAATAGTATTAACTGACTCTTACAGATGGTTTACACTTATTTGCTAAAGATGGTTTGGGGAAAAAAACTTAGCACCTGTTTTTGATAAAATCAAAATATTCTAGAAAAATCTTTAAATGTCTTATTTTGTGGTAGATAGACTCTACTTATGTGTGGAAGAAATCATTCTCTTCCTAATTCCCTGGGGTCCTGTAAGCTTAGGACAGAAATAAAAGATCCTTTCTGAGCTACGGTGCAAGAAGCTTACTTTGAAGTGATTCTCCTGGAGCTAATTGCCCTGCTTCAAACCACCCAATCTACATAAATGGGACTCACTTGTCATTGCTTCTTAGCGATCAGCTTAAATCTGTCAAATAACCATAAATTAAAAGTTTATGTGAGGACCTTCATTTTAAGTAGTTTTTGACTTAAAGTGAGAATTATCTCATTCTCTTTGGAGGTCAACCTTCACTTACTTTAAATCCAAATTTCTCTTTGATTTTAAATAAAGAATCTAAATCTGTTTTCTGGCCCAGCCTGCTTAGTTCAATATTTTGTTTTTGTTTTTGTTCTTGTTCTTGTTTTTCCAGGATATTGACTTCTTCTGTGAATAAGAAATCAGTTAAAACTGCAGATAGAAACACCAAATATAAAGAAAAAAGAAAAAATAACCAAAAAAATGCATGTCTTTAATTTCTGACTGTTGTTTCAAGAATTTGTTACCTTTTTAAAGTTGGAGATGGTAGGTAAAAAGGACTTTAAACTCAGTCTTGTTTCCTGCTTGTCTGGTCTTCCCACAGGCTAGAGGAGGGAGACATTGGGCTTAAATGGATAAATTGAGACCAGAGAATTATTTTTCAACCTAGACACATCTTCCCTTCCATGGGGATGCACATAAAAGATGGTTTATTTGTAGTTATTTCTAATAGTAATTCTTCCCAGCTCTTTGACTCCTTGCCTATAAACTTGGTGGTTCATAGGTCTTCCCTTTAAACACAATGTTTTCTTTTTATTCGTCTCTCTGGCCAATTGGAGTATTAATAATGTATCTGAAGGGGCTGTATCATCAAAGAGTGTTTGTTATTTTTAATATTTGATGCCTTTGGGAGGTGGAGCTGTTGGAGGAAGAAAAGAGCTTTTTGGACCCATATATGTTTGGACTCTGTCTCCACGTTTCTCTTTTAGAAAAACCTCAAAAATCATTCCAATTGAATAATTTTACCTTCTAAACGATCAGTTTATTTCTACCCCCATTTTAAATACACATGTGTATATATAAATGGGGGAAGGCAGTTTATGGAAATACGTTTAATGGAATAGTGTTTCTTAATATATGCACTCCTTAGATGTTTTCCAAGCATCGAGTCATCAAAAGACACAGCAAAAAAGGTTCTGTGGGTTGTTTTTACTACTTCTCTTTCAACTTTGAATTTCCTCTTCCTGTGCAAATTCCTCTAGTCTAGTGTGATGTATCAAGAAATCTGGTGAGGGCGTGCAGGATTGTGGTCCTGATGAGCCCATGAGTTTTTCTATATTTAACTGGAAATCTGCTTTGATTGTGTTGTTAATAGAATTCTTTTCATGTAGTCATGAGTTTTTGTTTGTTTACATGTAATTAAAATGTACTGTACTCAGAATAACTTTACAATTTCTGAGGCTTTTAAAAAAATTTTTCATTTTAGGGTATAAAAGTTTTGGGAGTCGGGAATAGGGTGGTCCTGTGGCCTGGACATCCCCCAAGCGTGAAGAAAAGAGCAGAAGAGGGCAGTTAGGGCAAATCAGAGACTTGGGCTCCCGGGGCCTTTTTTCAGCTGTGTCCATTGTGACTTTGGGTGAATATCTTTTTACCAAATTCTTATGGAAGTCAGTCAAGTAAAATGGCACCAAAAAGCAAAGCAAAACAAAATAAAACAAAAAAACCCACAGTTTATTTGTTTCTAAATCACTTTATTCCATAAAAGGTTTCAGGTAGCATCTAGGGCTCTCAAAAAATAAATGTACGGTAAGAGGTATTTATTCTGCTTCTGTTTCTATATGCCTCCCACTTGCTGGCCTTCCCATTCCAGAGACACCCAGCACCCCCATTGTACCCATGTATCCGGCCTCAGGCATCCAGCCTCACCCCTATGCAGGGGGCCTCCCCAGTAGAAGTCCTGCTTACCCCAGTCAGCTCCTACCCACCAGGACTGATCTCATTCATGTGGGACTAGGGGGTCCTCGATTGATTGATTTCAATTTCTTAGTGGCTTATTGGCATTAAAAGAAAGAAAGCATTTGCAAAACTCGAAACATTACCTATCTTCTAAAAATGCAAAGGGCCATCCCTGGGCCTCACCTGAGAGCTGGATAGAATGTAGAGTCTCTGCCCACTGTGTATCTCCTGTGTCAGAACCTGCAAGTTTAACAAGATCCCGAGGGATTCCTGTGCACATTAAATAAATATGGAGGAACACTGACTTTAGTTCCCTCCTCTCATCTCAGAGGTAAAGAAATAAACAAAGAGCTAGAGAACCTGGGAGATGAAGCAACTCTCCCAAAGTTGAACAACAGGATTGCAATGTTCCTATCAGTACTTTCCCCCCAATATCACAGGCTTGGTCTTGGTTCTCCCCTCACCGCTACCCAGAGAAAAAGGAGTGCTGAGTGGTGTCAAATTGAGGGTTTAGGGGGCAATGAGGCCTTCTGGGGCCCCTTTCCAGTTGAGGAATCTTTCTTCTTTCTTTCCCACTAAGGCCAAGGGTATGTTAGCACCTCTAAGAGGTTGTCAACTGCTGACCCAAAAAAGGTCAAAGTCTGGTGATCTTTGAGGGCATCCTAGCTTGCAGGTTTCCTTGATAGCCCAGGCTAAGTGATATTTATCTCTCTATCTCTACCTCTATCTTGCTATCTATATTAAATACATATACATCTTAAGCTGCCCAAGTTTTTTGCTCTAGCTGGACCTGGTCACCTGAACACCTGCAACCCAGCTCCATCCTGCAGAGTCCCTGGCTACTCAAACTCATTCTGGTCTTAGCCAAGATACACTGAAAGGCCTGAAGATTCTCACACACCTTTTCCTGTTTTATCTACTTCAGATCTTGCTGGCCCTCAGATGACCAAAGACTGAGTAAAAAAGGTTAAACAGAACAGGGAAGCTGCTGCCATTTGTCTTTTGTTCTCTAACATAATTAATTCAGTTTAGGAAGAGTTTAATTTTACTGTGCCACTGGACTGCCTCCTTGTGGAAGAGAAATAAGAAATTCAGTCCTCTGTCTCTGACCTCACAGAATATGGGGGATGAGATTTCCACCTACGGAAGAACAAAGAACCAATGCAGGGCATGGGATGTGAGCAGGGAAGGCAAGCAAGTAGGTTTCCTGAGCCAACTGAGGGCACGCGCTAGACTTTGCCCAGAGCGAAGCTAGTCCAGGAGGTGCAGGGTGAGATAAGCAGAGAAACTGATCAGAGGTGAGAGGGGTTAGAGCACGAGGAACATGTAGGCGATAAAATGAAATCATGTCTAGAGGAAATGTGTTGGGTGGTATTGGTGGCTCAAAAAAGTTAGGAGATGAGAAAAGAACCCAGGACATCTTGGAGCTTTGAAATAACTGGGCTGCCGTTTCCTAGCTGTGCATGTTTGGATAATGTTCTGATCTCAGTGGGCCTCCGTTTTCTTGACTATAAATGAGGTTAACAACATCCTATTTTCTGGGCTGTTGTGAGGATTAAATATAATGTGCGCACAGGGTCTGGACACAGTAGGGTCTATAAATGGCAGCCACCATTATCTGACCTGCTGGGGCTGGGTGGGAAATGTCCTCCCTCCCTCCAGGAATTGCTGCCCGATACTTCACAGTAAGAGACTGAAATTTCTAAATCAAAGATATTTGCAACACTTTCCTGACATATAAATTTTTGTGCTTTCTTTTCTATCTTTTTTCTTTTTAATAAAATTACCTGAAATTATCTAAAATATCCTAGTCATTCCACTAGCAATTTGGTGACATGGTGTGGAATGTATAAGCATGCTTTTGATTCGATGCCCCAGTTCTGGCTATAGCCCTTTATCAACACCAACATATGAGGGTTGGCTACATTCCACTGAGGGCCACTACACCTTATAAGGATCCACATATTGGATTCTCTATATTATTTGCTTGTCATTGAGACCTGCAGCCAGATTGGTGGGTAGCAGCCTATAAACTAATCATATATGGACTTGACAAAGTAGGGTTATCTCATGTGCATATAGCCATCCTAGCAAGGATGTAAATAGCAACGCCTCTGGGGAAACCAGTCTCGAAAAGGGACTGTCCCACAAGAGTGTAAAGCACCTTGGGTTTCCATAGCTTGATGACACTTGCTACAAGGGCAGGGATACATAATGTCCCTCTGTTCTCTTGATGCTGGAAATCCAGGTCTCTGGCTGGGTATTTGAACCTCACTCTGATGAGAGCCTTGTACACAATCCAAAGTGCAGTGACAGCCTAGGTGACGACCAGGGAGAGAAAACACCTCTATGAACCACAGCAGGCACCCACCTGGAGATTGACATAGAGTGGCTTCTCCTCCAAAAAAGTCATATCACTTAAGCTCTTACTTCTCAATTCACTCATCTATAAATGGGGATAATAATGCCTTTGGGGATAACAATAACTAACTTTGGGGAAAATTATGAGGATTTTACTGTATGTAAAAACACCCAGCACAGTACATAGGACACAGTAGGTATGTAATAAATGGTAGTGAAATTAAATTAAAAATGAGAGGGGTTTTAAAACATTTGGAAACCTTCGAAGAACTACACTTTTTAGAGTTGTGAATTAAAAGTATATCTTGAGCATCATTTCCTTCCAGAACACTCTTATTTTTCTCTGTAGTTATTTCTGAGGATGTCTGTAAGGCATGTTGCAAATACTTAGCAGTAAGATGCAAACACACAAACACACACACACACACACACACGCACACACACACATAAACTCACGCTGGAGCTTCACAGATGTTATTTTTAATGTCTGAGGTGGCACATCTTTCCTGCCTTCATTATCAGGAAAGTGTCTCTGGTGCTCTGTCAAAGAGATATTTTTTTAAAAACCTAGTTAAAAGAGAATACACCAGGAACGTATTGTTCCTTTATGGGCACCAATGTTCCTCCTTGAAGTCTTTCTCTCTTTCAGTCTTCTGATCCTCAAAGGAACAATGTTGCAAATGGCAGGAGGCCATCCTCACTCCCACGGCTATCCAATGTGCAGCCAACGGTGGCTTCACTTGACTTTAGCCATTCCTGCATGCGCTTGTCCTTGGAATGACTAATAAGTAAGTGGCCAGGGATCCTTCTGACTAAAATTGTTAGTCCTGCAGAAACTATGAATAGTGACCTAATTAATAGGCCCAGATTTCTGCAGGACATCTCATTTTTAGGGTACGGCTCTTGCATTCTCTACGTTGGCTACTTGCCGTGAGCAGACATTCAGCAAATGGCAGGAACGGGCCATTGAAGGCAGGGCTTTCATTATCTGCTGGGAGCACCGTGAGCTCATCCCTGAAGATTAGGCAGCGTATTCCTGCTATCATAGCATTCCTTTTGCTAAAAGTTATGCCTCTTTTTCGAGGGGAAGCTCGTTGAGATCGCCGCCTTTGCTTTCTGTGAAACTGTCAGAGGTAAATCAGAAATCAGAATCCTCACCAGATATTAAGATTAGAAACAAATCCTTTCAATTCCTGACCATGAATTCATAGGGCCCTGTCTGAGCCAGGCCTAGCAAGGGTTTTTCAGACTCGCTATGTGAAATGGAGTAACCGAAGTAATTGTCAGAATCATCAGGCCTCGTGTCGACTTTTTCCAGAAATATCCAGGTTGTTGCGGTTTTCCCCCAGGCCCTTCCTTCCCATTCCCGAACTGCTTCTGTGAAGACACAGTTTGTGTGAAACCATTTGGGTCACAGATGACTTAGTTTGTTGTTCACAATGTGACTAAATTCACCTGCAGCTTTTATGCATTAAAGTTTGAGAGTCCCCTGGCACCTGTCATGAGGTTAGAAGAACGGAGACTGTGGGAGTGCCTGCCTCTCTGGCGTCACCCGCTCCGGACCTCAGATCAACGTGGCTTATCATTGCTCTTCGTGTTTATTGGCTGTGGGGACGTGTGTGCCCCATGGATCAGATTCGATACAGGCAAATATTAAGATTATTTGTGTGGTATTTAAACAAATCCCTGGAGGGATTGAATATTCCAGCTATGAGACGAGAGAAGATATAAGAGCAAGTGCTAGGAAGAAAATCTCATTTCTTAAACAATAAGCCTCATCTCTCTGAAAGTGGTGGGGGAAAAAATAGGAGAAAAAGAAATGACTCAAGCTAATAATATCCCTTGTTCTACTCTTGAAATATAATTTTTCACCATATAAATGCCTTCCGATGTCTTTTCAGCTGCCTCGCTTGTAAAGACTAGTGTATCAGTAATTTAATCAGAACATGATATATTGATCTATAAGCTTTATATAATCTACCTTCTATATAATCCAGCCCATTATTAACAAAGACAGAGAATGTTCCTCAACCCCAGATTTAAATATTTTTCTAAATGGAAATTACTTGTCTGTCACATGTGAGCAATTGTTTTAATCATTTTCCTCAAGTGCATGCTATGCTAGAGTCAGCGTGTTTTGGGGGTGCAGGATGAGGTGGCGCTACCCTAGCCCCCCACCTTCCGCACCTCTCATCTCCTCCTGCGCCCCCTCCTTTTTCCTGTTTGTTGCAGCCTGCAGAATTTATTCTGGCCAAATGAATCAGTTGAGATGGGAATGCTAATTTATTTCAGCAACGCTATGTCGAGCTGGAAAAAAAAATGCCATTGCTGGCTTTTAGATTTCTACAAACCAAAGGCAGAAACCCTGAGTCACGGCCAGGGTTACACCCAGGTCAAAAACGCACCCAGGGGCCATGCGGCCCCCTCGCTGGACTCTTGGTCACTCACGGCTTGTCAGTTCTCTTCCGGCTCTCTCTTCTCCCCTGCCCTTCATGACTCCAAAATGATTTAAGGGCCTTTTTATCTGCTCCTGGGTCTTTCCTGGGCTTTAAGTTACTATTCTGAGAGCTGCCACCAATGGATTAGCAGACAAAGCTCAAGCCCTGACTCCCGGGAGCCGCAAGCAGACACATTGGTTGCTGGGGACCAGCTTGAGCCAAGGCTCAACGGACAGTGGACACCAGGCCGGGGGCACTGAGCCTGCTGGGGCCCCGGAACAGACTTACAGGTCGAGTGGCCTGTCCTGCAAGAAAGGGCTAAGGCCGAGGTCACTCTGGAGAATATGTCTCCCCAAACCCCACCGCTACCTGAAGCAGCCAGGGGAAAGAATCAGTGTGTTTGAGCACTAGTTGGAAACCAGTGTCTTGGATCAGGTTCCCCAGAAGCCGAGTCTGAGATGAGGATTTATGTGCAGGGACTTATCAAACAATGGCTCCCCGGGGAAACAGGTACAAGACACAGAGGCTGCAGGACGGGGAAGGGGAGGGAGCCCAGGCAGGCTGCAATCTGAGGCAAAGTCCTACCACGTGCCAGCCCCTGCCTCACCCCACAGGGGACTCTGGAATGTGGTAAGTCACATCTCAGAGTTTAGGGGACCCAAGGCAGGGAAGCTGAGCTCTCTTCTGGCCCGCGGGTCGCGGATGAGGCGTTGTGGTGGGGAGAATCCTTGCCAGGCAGTTTTGCACACAGGCAAAGTGGTCTCAAGGCAGGTGCAGGTGCTGGTTATTGGAAACAAAAACCACCGAAGGAGGTGCATGAAAACACTAAAATGGCATTCTGGGATGTTTGGGTGTTGCACTGACTTTGCCTGCTACAGCCAGCTCTGTACAAGGTGCTTTTCATTTCATCGTGTCACAGTCTAGTCCCTGCCACATCCTCAGTGGATCGAGTGGCTAATGTAGCCTCGGATTTCCTTCTTGATTTTCTTCTATGGACCCGGGAAACTTTCCCATGTGCAAGGTAGCCCTAAGTGAGGAGCTTTGGTGGGACTAGGGTGCCCTCCAGTGGTTAGTTTGGGATCCGGCATACGGAGAGAGGTTCCTAAACGGGAATCTGCAACCCTGGTCCTTTGCAGCATTCAAAATCCTCACTATCAGGGCCTCCTTCTCAGATGGACTCTCCACCTTGTCCCCTCCCTCCCAGCACACACAGATGGGGTCTGCATATGCCCTATCGCTGACCTTATAATAACTTTGACTGATGTGAAAATTCACACATTAGGGGAAAGCTGACATTTCACTTTCAGACCCGTGTGTATGTTTGCTTTTCATACGGAGCCCTGCAGAGTTTATAGATTGTTGTAGTTGATTTAAGCCATTTATCGAAAAGCAGAAATAGCACCTTGAGCTCAGAGAAGAAACTTTTCTAGAAAACAATTAACACAACTCTCAGTCCCCTCCAGGGGCACGATGGGGTGGCGGAAGGGCACAGGACCCATGTCCCCAGCCACTCACTTTGTGGGAGCAGGGATCTGACGCCAGACAACAGGCTTCAAGATCCACAGGCTGTCCCATGGCACCCTGCTGAAATGTGACTGAAGACAAATAAACCTGCTTCCTACTTTATCTAACTGGGTGGTTCTCTACCGGGGGCTATTTTGATCCCTCATCCCTGCACCAACCCCTGGCCCCAGGGACCCTGGGTGATGTCCAGAGACATTTTTGGTAGTCACAGCTGCAGGGTGAGCACTGCTAGCATCTGGTGGATAAAAGCCAAGCATGCTGCTGACTATCCTACAGAGAATAATCCAGACCCAAATATCAATGTGGCAAGGTTGAGAAACCCTATTCTAAGCGGTGATATTAATCATAGGTGAATTTTGAAAGAATGACAAATGCTAGGAGGGCTGAAGCAATTATCTGGCTGTGTGTTTGTTTTCTGAGTCCAGTGGAGGGTGCATTTGTTTTGCAATGAGCCACTGGGCAGAGCTGGTACCTGAAAAATCGGTTTGTGCAGGCTTTTTCCTGGCGCACACACCACGGCACTGGTCAGAGATGTTGGCACAGACGGACCAGAAGAACCTCCATTCTGCATCCAGCTTGCTGCAAACGAGCGCTGGCCATTCCCTTTCTCCGTGATGTTGAACTCGTTCCTTTCGCTTCACGCTCGAGGTGCGCACATCCTTGCCCCGACTTAACATTGCACCAAATGCCCTTCCCGAGCTGACACATGATGGGGACTGAAGGCTTATTTGCATTTTTTCTTGGGTTTGTTTTCCATCTCCTCTAGAGGATTGCTTAATTGCTTTTCAAACAGCTATCATGGCCTCCTAGCTTTACAGCTTCTTCCCGAAGATGATTACAACGTCCTATTATTTTTCCAAGTAAAAATAGCGCTTCCGTACCCCTCTGTAATATATGCACTGTCGACTTCAATAGCACCAGCTGTCTCGACACAACGTGGACCTCTTTTTCCCTTTATTTCCCCTCCTTCGCTATCGTCATCCCATTTAACCTTTTCCAGGAGAGTTTCCTGGGCACACAATTATAACCGTAGACTCTCTGTGTATTTGTGGATACAATTAAAATTTAAACATTGCACATTAAGCCCAGTGTTGACACTTCCCATTTCTTCCAAAAAATTTTACTTAAACATTAATAACTAGATGGGGGAAGTACTTTTCAGGGCATTTGTCAATTCTGAGACAGGCAGGAAGATATCATGCAGTTCTTATCTATCAGAGTTATGAGTTTGTTTAAAAGAGCTCTATAATTGAGGGCCTAAAGCCTCAGTTGAAATGCATTACTTTATCTCATATTCAAAGCATCTATGAATATGGATTTTAAATGAAACGTAAACTGAACCCCTGCTCTACTCCAGCTTGTTATTGTCCATAAGCTAGAGAAGGGTTTGCATTTTTCTTTTTTTTTTTTGGAAGTTGCTATTGAATTTACGTTTAAAGGAAATAAAACATTCTCGCCCTTCTTCCTAAACCTTCCGGCCCTCATGTGACATAATATTGAGTTTTTCGAAATGGACGACCTGGGCAACCATTTACAAAAGTAAAAGATGGCTAAAATACAAACTAGGAGTGGGAAGTTGGGTTTGAGCGCTCCAAACCTTGCACTCCCATGCCTCTTCCCTTCCTGAGATCTGCCAAGGGAGGGGCATCCACAGGTGAAAGAACCAAGTGAGCTGCAAAATGTCACCTTAATTAGCCAGTAGGCAAGCACCTGAAGACGCCTCCATCTCCCTCCCAACACAGGGCTTCTGCACCATGGGCTGGACTGGAGAATGTGGCTTAGACTGGGAAATCCACCTGATATTTCCCACTTCTTATTTCCTCGAATCGAGGTCACCTGATCTGTGGAACAGGCTGCTGTGCAGAACGATGACTGATCCTCTCATGTCCTCCTAGCTTTACAGCTTCTTCCCGAAGATGATTACAACGTCCTATTATTTTTAATAGGACTACAGTCAGAGAGGTTAAAACAACAGAGAGGGAGAAGAGCAGGTGCCACTGATCCCTGGTTTGCACCACCTGCAGCTCTTTATTTGATGGCACTGTGGTCACCAGAGTTTGCTTTACCCTTTCACAGCAGTCTGGAAGTGCCAGGGACCCTTTGGAAGGAGTATGTAAGCAATGACCCACAGGGGTTGATATACAATAATGTATCAGCACGCCACACCCTGGGAGCAGACACCTCTTATGTGCACGGTCTCCACTGTCTTGCAGAGGCCTGGAAATTGAGCTCCAGGGTCCCAAAGGGATGGCTTTCTTGATAACATATCCACCCTTTGTGGTTTTCTTCCCTTCCCTGCCTCATTTTCCCACTTTTCTACTGATGTTTCCTGGAATTACCTCCCAGAGAAATTTCTTATACTTAGATCCTTGTTTCAGGGTCTGCTTCTTGGGGAAACCTGAAGTGAGACCAAACATATGACTAGTTCTGTTGCTATCAGGCAGGTTCTGTCTATCCAGGGAAGCTAGGAGCAAAACAGGATGTGGGAAGAATGCCTGGCGCTCAACAGTACAGAAGGGGAAGGAGAAGGAGTTGACATAGCTGCATGTCCTCTAAATCCTGTAGTCCCCACCTGCTATGGTTTGGATGTTTGTCCCCTCCAAAACCTCATGTTGAAATTTGATCTCCAATGTTGGAGGTGGGGCTTAATGGTAGGTGTTTGGTTCAAATGGGCAGATCCCTCACGAATAGATTATTGCCCTGCCTTGGGGGTGAGTTCTCACTCTATTAGTTCCAGCAAGAACTGGTTGTTAAAAAGAGCCTGGCATTTCCCCTCCTCACTTCTTCCTCTCTCACCATGCAATCTCTGCACACATGGGCCCCCTTCACTTTCCACCATGAGTGGAGGCAGCCTGAGGCCCTTGCCAGGTGCAAATGCCTGATCTTGAACTTTCCAGTCACTAGAATTGTGAGCCAAATGAAACTTTTTTCTTTATAGACTACCCAGCATTAGGTAGTCCTTTATAGCAACACTAAACAAACTAAGACACCACCCACTAGTAGAACCTGGCCCAGTTAATATCTTAGATTCTGACTGATAGGATTTATAATTCCTTCTCCACTGGGGAAGACATGGTGGAAGGCACAGTGGCAAAAGGGTTGGGATTTTTCCCTGAGGTTCCCATCCCACGTTCCACACCCCCAAATAAAAGAAAAAAGCCGAAACAGTTTTTCGTGTCAACAGTTCAGGTTTATCCCAGGCTACTCCCACTCAGAGTGGCAAATACTCCAAGCTGCCTCTGGTCGGAACTCCCTGCAAGCTCACATCCCTGCAGGAAAATGAAAGAGTATTTGTCTCTGTCTCATATCCAAAGCTTCTTACCATCCCCAGCCACCCATCGCTTTTAGATTTATCACAGTAGGACTTACTATTCAAACAAGACAGTTCTTTAATTCCTTCACTTCCTGGTAGGAACAGAGCTATGAAAACCTTGTAGTACAGCCTTTGGGATACATTTTATTAAAAGGTGAGATTATGCTTGCAGCAAAGGTTAGGCAAACATTTGCTTAATGCCTTAGAGCTCAACAGAGAGGGAATATTTTCTCAAGTCGGGAAGTTGAGTAAAATAGCTGCCAGGTTAAGAAAGGTTTTTACTTAAAGGTCAAACCAAAATACAACGGGAAAGAAAAATACTTTGAAAAAATTTTTTTCTTTTTTTTTTAAGGGAGACTGGTTCTAGGTGGAGAGTCAATTCTTCTTCCAAAGTTTCAAAAATTCATATGCTAGCTTTGAAACACAGCTATTGTCAAAATCAAATTGAGAGTTGTCATAATTGAAACAGTGCCCCTAAACTGCAGTGCAGGCTCCAATTTAAACAGAAGGAAAGTTCTCAAGCATTTGCAGGTGCCAGCTTTCCCCTTCCCAGCAAGACCCACTCACGTGCCCTGCTCCTTCATAGTACCTGGTTCCTCCGGGCAGCTCCCGGCTCTGTTTCCTGCCATTCACCCTTTCCATCGGGATCCCATCTCCCGGACAGGTGGGTTAGGGAATGGAGCAGCAGTTCTTCAACTTGTTCCTGGGCCAGAAAATTTACATTTCACAGGTGCTACTAGCACAGCGCCTTTCTGTCAGAGGGAGGAATTGCAAAGCTGTCAGGGAGCTGGGTGTGACACCCAGGTTTGGGAAGCTTCTCAGTTTTCCTAAAGCCTCACAGGTAGGAGGCCACCAGTATTTCAAGCAAACTCCAAGCAAGCTCCGGGAAATATATACTTCATGGCCAAATAAATGAAGAGTTGGTGATGATCTTTGTTTTTTTCTGAAGCCTTTGGCCATGCTCTCTAAGTTCCAGTATCTTTTCTCATCCTCATCTGATGTAATCAAATCCTCTCCGAAGCTTCTTTGGACTCATTACAGGGTATAAAAATGACATAGTGATATACCTGGATTTGATGGATTGTTTTGCCTCTGTGAGACTCATGGCAGGTAGTTCACTTCTCCTAGAGTCATGGGTAGCATTTGTTACAAATTTGAAACATTGCTTCACTAGTTGGTAAATAGTCACTGCCCTCAAGCCCTCCCAAGTGTCCCTTCACTGCTATACCTGCCTCACGGACCCCTCTCCTGGAATCACCAGGACCTCCAGCAGTTACAGGGTGAATGCCTGGAATGACACCTGCCCTCCAGGACTCTACTCCACCCTGATGGGCTGGTGCTCATGCACTCTCTGTTGTACTCATTCAGTGAGCCAGTCTGCACCTCCCTTCTCTTTGGGATCTGGGTCTTCAAGTCCTCAGTGCTTTGGCTTTGGTAGCTCTCTGATGGCTCCAACATATTTCATCCAGCTTTTCTTCTTGGTGAGAAGGTTGTCACTAGGAGTAACAGGAACCAGCTGTGTACTTGCTGAAGCAGATGTGTTCCTATTAGTTAAGCTACTTAGCATTTGCTCACTTGCAGCCAAGTGGATTCCTAACTAGTAAGTTTGCTATTGCCAGGATGTACTGTGTGAGTATCCATGCTCAGGTGATATGGGTGACGACTTGGGTGTGTGGGCTAGAGGGCAGGGGACTGGGATGGCTGCCTTGGCTGGAGGAGAGAACCATACAAAGCCAACTCTTGAACAAAGCAAGTATTTCAGAATAATCAGAGAATGATACTTTGGATTTCTTAATTTTTATAAAAAAAGGAATAGATCTATAATGTACACTAACAGGATGAAAGGGTTATTATAGAGAAAACTTTGGAATCTGCTAAGTGGTCATATTTCTAACGCAAGTTAATAACTTGCTGGAAACCCAAGAGGAAGGCATTTTGTCTTAGCTTTGCCATTAAGCACAAAGCCGGAACTTTCCGTACATGATTTATAACACTCAGAGCTCTGCAGATTTCATTAAAAGGTACTAAATAAAGCCTGATGCCTCCCAAAGTGCTCCATAGGCTGAGATTTGGAGAGATAAGGGGCGCTCTTTCCAAGGTCAGAGCCTACGCAGAAGGGAGACCATGAGTTTGAGCAGATTAAAGGAGAAGCACAATTAAAATGCACACACGTGCACACATACACACGCACGGGTACCTGGTAGGAATAACCTATCTAAATCTCATGCCCTCTGTGACAGATTGTATTTTTCAAAGACGGAAATGCTCTTCCTGCAATGGGCACAGACTCCTCTCCATCAAGGGGTGGGATCTATTCCTTCCCTCTGCACTGGGTGGCCTGTGACTGCAATGAGCGTGATACTATGTGACTTCCAGGGATAAGTCCTGAGAGGAATGCAACTTTGGATGGCCCTCTTGGAACCCAGGACCTTGGAATTCTTCCACCAGCCATGGTAAAGCGCCTGTAGGTTTTCTGGCCACAGGCTCTATCTGAGGACCTAGATGAGAGCCAGCACGGATCCCCATCATCAGGATCAGCCTGTCCATTTCTTTAAAAAAGGCAGCTAGAATTTTGATAGAAATTGAAGTGAATTATGTAGATAAGTTTGGGAATTATGACCATTTTAAGAATATTAAGTCTTCCAATCCATAACCATTAGATATTTTTCCCCCATTTATTTAGGTCTTCTTTAATTTCTTTTGACAATATTTTATAGTTTTCAATCTAAAGGTCTTGCAATTACTTTGGTAAATTTATCCCTAAGTGTTTTATTCTTTTCATGCTGTTGTAAATAAAATCATTTTCTTAATTTTATTTTCTCTTTGCTTATTGCAAATATATAGAAATAAAATTAATAGTTTTATATTGATCATGTATCCTGAAACTTTGCCAAATTCATTTATTAGCTCTAATAGTTTTTTCAGGGATATTTTTTATGTTTTTTAAATATATTAGATTATGTCATCTTATATACAGAAAAGAGATAGTTTTACTTCTTTACTTCCAATCTGGGTATGCCTTTTATTTCTTTTTCTAGCCTAATGGCCCTGGCTAGAACTTCCAGTACAATGTTGAATAGAAGTGGTGAGAGTAGACTTTCTTATCTCTTTCCTGATCTTAGGGGGAAAACATTCCAATTTTTTTACCATTAAGTATGATGTTAGCTGTGGAATTTTCATTGATGCCCTTCATTAAGTTAATGGAGTCCACTTCTATTACTAATTTGTTGAGTATTTTTATAATGAAAGGGTGTCATATTTTGTCAAATACTTTTTCTGTACCTTTTCAATGCTCCAGTCAAACACTCCTGTTAAAATGTAAAGCGGACCATGTTACTCTTGCATAGTGGCATCCAATTTTTCTTAGAGTTAAACCAAAGTCCCCATCATTGCTTTTAAGCACTAAAATTTTGGTCTCCTCACCCCTCTGATTTCCTCTCCTCCCTGTCTTGTCTACTCTCTCTCCTTTCTAACTCTACTGTCCTCCTCACTGTTCTTCGAATATTCTGGGCAAGTGTCTCTCTCTGCCTCTGCTTAGAACTCTCATCCCCTGACAGCCACCTGGCTAAGTCCCTCTCCTCCCTCCAGTCTTTGCTCAATTTTCCCCTTCTCACCAAGGCCTC
The DNA here is from genome assembly GCA_008086735.1 of Cheirogaleus medius. NCBI lineage: Eukaryota > Metazoa > Chordata > Mammalia > Primates > Cheirogaleidae > Cheirogaleus > Cheirogaleus medius. The sequence goes on along the minus strand of VBSM01001118.1, from coordinate 17,434,386 downwards.
CTTTGACTTCATTTAAATTTGACCACCTCCTCGACATTTCTAAGCCCTCATATTCTGCCCAATTTTATCAATAACATTTATCTTCTATGTGCTGCACAATTTATTTACTTATTGTATTAATTATCTACTCTCTATTTCCCCAGTAGAATGTAAGCTCCACCAGGGCAGGGATTCCCATCTGTTTTGCTCACTGCGTGTAACCTTGGTACTTAGAAGAATGCTTGTGACATAGTAGGTGCTCATTTTTTTTGACTGAATGTTCTAGGCAACGGTGTGTTGGTAAATGTTTAACAACCAGCTCTCCAAGAGAAAAAACAAGCCCTGATTTGTAGCATTTGTCAATTTTCATGATGCAAATATTCCCACCATGGTTGATTTCAAGATACCAACTAGACGTCACCAAGTGAAGAGTTAGGGAGAGATGTGCACAATTGGCTTTCTCAGAATGGCACTGGTCCTGGCCCAAGGATAACATCTAGATTTCATCTCATGTAAAAACTCTGATAAATTGGCATAGTCTGTATAACCACAATGTTGAAAAGGACACTGAAACTTGGCCCAGGCTCAGCAGGACAAAGTGTTCCAAGAATTGGGAATATTGCACAGGTATAGGAAGGGTATTTGTCATTCCATTTTAGAACATTTCTTTAGCAAAGAAAAAATGGGACATTCTTAAATGTCCTTATTTCTCCAGTTTGCTTTTTGCCCCCTTTTCTAATGTTTTATTTTTTTGTAAGAGCCCTACATTTTAAGCTGTACTATAGACTAGAATTTTTCCTAATGGGAGAAGCATTTATTTGCACAAAAAATAGTTTCAAAATACTTTCAATTTCCTGGCCAGTGAAATACTCAGGGTATCATGGTCATTGTGGCAGTTTTAGTTGTACAGGGGCTCTTGTAGAAGGTCAAGCATTTATGTCAAACAACTGTCAAACAACCATGTCCATTTGCTTTGTGAGTTAGAAACTTCTTCAAAAATGGATGATCCTTTTTTTCTTCTGTTTTGATGAGGGGATGCCTGAAGAGCAAAGGAAAGTATATATCGGAGATCTCAGAGTACATGAGAAACCTTCAAAATAACACAATGGAGTCCTGGAATGAAGTCCTGCTGTTTTGGTAAATTGGCTGCCCAGGCAGAAGAGAAAAAATAAATGATGCAGCAGACTACGGGAGTGCTATAAGCCCTCTCCACGTAGGCGGGAACCCCCTACGCTGGCAATTCTCGACTAGTGCTTCTAGACCAGTGCTATCCAATAGACCTTCATGTGACGCCGGGACATAAAAGAGCTGGGCACTCCTTTACGAGGGCATTGCCACGGGCGGGAGCAGTGAGCGGCAAAGGTGCCGCCCCACGGGTCTGCAGACAGCACATCACTGATGACCAAGCTGATCGGTGATCCACACGTAAATATGAAAGAGAAGGGAAAAAGAAAGGAGGTGTAGACAGTTTTTAATGTTATAATTTACACCCTTAAAAGAAGATAAGAGATTAAATTTATAGTTCTTTTAAAACAATACTTTTTTCTTTTATTTTAATATGAGAACTAGGTATAATGTATTTGACTGTATCTGAGGTTAGAGAAGGAAGCTATGTATATAGCATGGTTGTAGATAAATCCACAGTGGCTCTAAGATCTTTTTTCAACAAATATTTATTCAACAAATATCGCATGAGTAGCTACTCTGTGTGCCACGCACTCTTTTAGGCCCTAAGAATATGATGGTGAGAACACTGGAGTCCATACTGTTAAAGGGAAAATTTATAGATGGTAAAATCATGACCCTCTAAGAAATACAAAATGAGAATGGGTCTAAGATTTTGTTTAACTGATTTATTAATGAGAGAACCAGTAAGATACCACATCTGGTTCAAAAGAGAACTACAAGAACCATATGTTTATAAGCAGTAAGGAATACTGAAATGAATTTCCAAATGGATGCAGAATAGATCCTTCCATAAGGAATAACCAATCGCTTCCTAAAAACATAAGTCATTTGCATTTCCAGGGACAAGAATCATTTGCTTTGTTGTCAGTTTTCTACAACTTACAGAGTAATAAACCAGCTCAAAGTCAGTGAAAGGCAGGGAAAATTCAGAAGTGGGCTCTGGATGGACACTCATGAATCTTTTTTCCTCCCATCTCAAAGTCTTTCATGATTTTCTCAAGTAACACTCAACAAATATTTGTTCAATGAATGGATAGTGGATCAGAAACAAAGGAATAGCATATTTCAAGAATAAAAGTGCAATCAACATGTCAAGTGCCGCTAAGAGGACAAGAAAGACGAGAATTGAGAATTGATTACTGGATTTGGTAACATGGAGGCTTTTCTGGGAGTAAAAAGCCTGATCAGGGTGGGCTCAAGGGCAACTGAAAGCTGAAAAAGTGGAGAGAAGACCATTCTTTAGTAGTAGTATTACCATAACAGGGAGCAGAGAAATAGGTTTGAGCTACAGAAAAACATGAGATCAAGGAAGGATACTTTAAAGGGCAAAACATAATTCAGCATTTAGCGTGGTAAAGATAACCTGATAGAGTGGGAACATCAGAGACGGGCTAATCGTGAGAGGGAAGGTCGTGCGTAGCTGAGGGGGAAGAGGGTCCAGTTCGAGTGGGGGATTGTCTGAAACCAGAGAACGGATAGTTCATCTTGTCAGGTTGTTGACTGGGAATTTTCTTCCTGTTTCTGATTTTAAAACAATAACGACAATAAACCTAAGTCTGAAGATTACTTAACAAGAGCCACCAAACATACCCCGCAGAACTTGCTAAGTGGTAGCAAAGTTAACTTAATATGGTGGTCCCCACCTGGGAACTGTGCTGTCCAATATGGTAGCTACCGCCCACCAGTAGCTATTTAAATGAAAATTCATTTAAATTAAATACAACTTAAAGTTTTCAGTTCTTCAGTTGCACTACATTTCAAGTGCTCAATGGCCACATCATATTAATGCTATTGCACTGAGTAACACAAACATAGAATTATTTCCAGCATCACATGAAGTTCTATCGGGTAGCGCTGGTCTGGAAGCATTGGTGGAGAATTGCCAGAGTAGGGGGTCCCCAGCCTACATGGAGAGGGCTATAGCAGTCCCGTCCTCTGCTGCGTCATGGATTCCACCTCACCCCCCAGTTGTATGTTTAGGCATGCTTCAGATCTGTTCCTCTGCCCTGGGCTGATCTGAGAGGAAAAAGAAACCGGAAAGATGCTGGGTGGTGAGAGATAAGGAAGTAGCAGTGAGAAAGCGAGGAACAGTCCTTCTCTTCCAACCACCCCTCAAATATAGATTGGTGAGCTCTTGATAGACATATTGGTATGTGCCGATTCTCTTTTGGCTTTTAATTTTAATTGCATTTTAATTACAGGGGTGAACACGTAAACACATTCTCTTAAGAATTACATTTTTAAGTTTTTCCTTAATCTTCATTATTATTCTCCTTAAAGAAAAAATTAATTTGGGCTTCACTGTGGGCATCAGTGATGAAAGTCATGGAGAAAAACAGAATCTTCTGGAAGAGAAACACCTTTGCAGCCACCACCTACCTCCAGCTGCAAAAGGTGCATACCAGACCCTCTGCCACCCTCTGCTTGGGCGCTTCTGCGCATTCGGCTAATATTTTTCTAACATATAGCAGCAGGTCTTTAGGAAAAAAAAAAAAAACGATAGCACTTATACATTGTTTCAAATTTTATTCCATCTGCAGAAGGTTTTTAAAAGTTAATTATTAAATATTACATTCTGATCTTATTTTACATTTTCTAGCATATTTGACATGATTTTAACATTTAATAAGATTTTCATTTCTGTGATCCCCTTTATGCTATCTTGAAATGCGTCCCTGTGCCTCCTAAATTATTTTGTTTTCTAACAATGTTTCTGCTGGGAAACTGGGGTATTGTCATATGTGCTTTTCATTCGCTGTTTATAAAGTTTTTGCTGCTGTATTTCTATAGTCTTAGTTAATTGAGTGTTCACATAAATAGGTACTTCAGTTAACTAACTAGTGAGGCCTTATTTGAAAATCTTACAAAAATATACTCATTGAACAAATTCAAAACACAGTACCTACCATGAACCAAACACTGTTCAGTCTCCAGGGGTGAAACAGCAAAAAAGAGAGCTCCCTCCCCTCATGGAGCTTCCATTCCAGTGATGAAGACGAATTACTTAAGAAATATCAAACATTTGGTTTCAAGTCAGGTCATGGTAGCTACGGTTTGGATATGGTTTGCCCCTATGCAAGCTTATGCTGAGGTTGGTCCCCAGGGTGTGGTATAGGGAGGTGGTGCCTTTAAGGGGCAATTAGGTCATTAAGATGGATTAATGTCTTTCCTGCCAGACTGGGTTAGTTCTCCAGGGAATGGATTAGTTCTTGCAAGAGTGGGTTGTTATAAAGCGAGGTTGTCTCTCAAGCTTGGTCTTTTTCCTCACACGCTGACCTCCCTTTCCTCTCCTCCTCCATGTGGTGATGCAGAAGTTGAGCAGATGCCAGCACCATGCTTCTTAGCCTTTCCACCCTCCAGAGTCGTGAGTCAAATAAACCTCTCTTCTTTGTAAATTTCCCAGTCACAGGTATTCTTTTATAGAAACACAAAGCAGAGTGAGACAATGGGTAAACATCGTGGAAAAAAGAAGTGGGACAAGGGGATTATAGAGAATGCCGGGGGTGGGGGATCAGAGAAGTATTCTCTGAAACAGAGCTATTTGTAAAAAAGTGTTGGAATTAGTCTCGCAAATGTCTGCAGGCAGAACATTCAAGACACATGTCAAAGCCAGGGTAGAGCTGGAGAAGGATCCCTGCTGGGTGAGCCCAGAGTGGAGCCACAGGAGGGTGGATGCTGGTGTCAGAGGCAAGAGATATGATGCAGTTTGGGAACTGGATCATGTAGGGTCTTAACAGACTATAGCAAGAATTTTGGATTTTATTCTGGGTGAGATTATATTGGCTTCCAAACAACCCAATTAGAGGATGAGAAGGAGGTATGAATGAAACAAGATCAGCCAGGTGTTCAAAATTGAATGAGGGTTCATCTCTGCGCTTTTGTGTATCTTAAATGTTTTCTTAAAACAAGACATTTTTGAAAGCAATAAAGAAAAGGCCATAAATTAGATCTCCCCTGCTCAAAACTTTCTATTGCTTTTTATGTTTTTAATTCAGTAATTTAGTAAATTATAATAGAAATATATTTGTTCTTGGATATCAATACCTGCCCCAGCTCACCTAGTTGTTTTTAGCCATCTTCCTGCTGGCTCTGTGAGTAAGCAAAGAGATTGTGAAGCGTTTTTCCAGAAGACTTTACCAAGTTTCCCAGCAGCATAGTCAACAGTGGCTGCTCAATTTGAGGAGAACGCCAGGTTTCTGAGGAGGTGGTTCTCCTGGTGGGTCAGTTCTGCAATGTTCAACAGCTCATGATCCAGGAAGCCCAGCCTAGAATTTGCTTCTGCAGGCCAAGCAGTGACTTTATAAGCACCTGTATTAAGTCCCTTCCTGCTTAAAATATGCAAAGTGGGTTCTGTTCTTACACCAGACTCTAATGGATAATCAAGAGCGTGGAGAGTTCATCATTAAAATGTCCTAATTGGCTTTTAAAAAATGCCCGTTTCACTGACAAATGTCCTTGGAGAGGCAGTAAAGGTTATTAATTTTATTAAGTATTGACCCTTAAATACATGTCTTTTTAATTTTCTGCATAAAGAAATGGGAAGTGAATATAGAGCACATCTGCTGTACACCAAAGTACAATATTCATTCAGAGGGAAAGGTTTCATAAAGTTGTTAGAGTTATGAGCTGAACTAGTCACTTTTTCATAAAACACCATTTTTACTTGAAATAACAATTGACATATAAAGTAAGGTTCTTCAGATTTGGGTATTGGCATTTTCTCAAAAATGACCAAAATGAATCTGTCATTCCAAGGAAAACCACTTGGTACTTGCCAATGATTAAATTTGAGCTTTCAAGCAAAAATTAGAATTTTAGGAGACTTTTATTCACCATAGTGAGCTACACATTTTCTCAACTTAAAGACTTTTCTGATGAGATTGGTGATGAAATTTCTAAATGCATTTTTTTCTATTATATAATGTAATGTCATATGTTAACACTTGGGAGGTCTACATAACTCAGTAGCCAGTATTTTGCAAATGGCTGGAGGGTAATGTTACAAAATCACATGTTGATAAAGATCTGTTCAGAGCGGAAGAGACTCCAAGAGATATTAATGTAATGGAGAAGGAAAAGTTCATTGAAACATTTACAGATGTTTCAGTGCAACTATACTTCAAGAAGCTATCACTTCTCAAGTTTTGATGTAGTATCAAAGAGGAATGTCTACATCTATTTGAAAAGCCTATATATATTTGTATGAGGTTGGATTTTCTTCATATACTGCAACCAAAACGACATATTTAAATAGAGTGAATGTAGAAGCAGGTATGATAATCCCGATGTATTTTATTGAACCTTATAGATATGCACAAATTTAAAACAATGAAATTTTTCTCACCTGTTTTATTGTTTGGGAAACTGTGCTACTTTTCATAAAAATAGGCTATTCACATTAATATGTAATGGGTTTATTATTGTTATTTTAATACATAAAGTAAACACTAAAATTTTCTAAGTTTCAATTTATAATGCTATAAATATTTATAGACAGGGTCCACATGCAAAAAATTCTTTGGGGTCTTCAATCATTTGTAACAGGCGTAAAGGGGTCCTATGAGCAAAAAGCTTGAAAACCACTGTTTTAGAGAACACATAATGCAATACCACCTTTCACCAGGAGATGCCGCCAGTGACACGCCTTGTAGACGTCCCCGACGTGGCTTAAACGGGAGGCTTCAGTTTCTGCTGCACACACGTGTCTTACACCATTTTAATGAGTGCAGAATTTTCTACCTGCGCACACAGGGACAAGGGAGACAACAGAGAGAGGAAGGCCATCTCTAAGTCTTAATAAAGCCCAAGAAGAACTTGTGATCAGACCTAGGGAGGGAAAGAAGAAAAACAAAAGAGAGTATGGTCCCAAAGCTGCAGAGAGGAAACAGGCTGTTTATTGGCATCGCCCACACCAGCGAGTGCTGGTCCCCCTGCAGGAGGCATCCCGGCTGGAGAGCATCTCTGGATTCCCAGCTGTCACTGAGGTCAGGCTTTCCTCAGAAGGAAACCCTTCCACTGCCCTGGTTGCTCTTTACATGTCGAGAAAAACCCCTTTCTGTGACCTTCAAGTTACCGTGAGACTTGAACCTGACTCCTTGCTCACAAACTTGATTTCTCTCAACAAATTCACAGAAGTAGTTCTCTGTGCAATACTTCACAACGCTGTAGCTATCTTATACATAGAAATGTCAATTCCTTAGTATCCTGAACAATTATAGGATATATTCATGTCATTTGTTCCTTGGGAAATCTGAGAAATCATATATATCATCCTCAAAACACAGTGCCCAACCACCTGGAATATTACTATGATTGCTGTGGGCTAAATACCCATTCCTAATCATTCAGGCCCATTAGCAATGCTTTAAAACGTGTATATTTCCCTTCTGTATTGCTATCAGTGCACGTGAAGATAATGGGTCCCTTCTAACTCACAGTTGCTGTGCAATACGAAACATAATGATGCCACTGTACTAAGACACAGTTCTGGAGCAGAGCCATTTTCTTTTCTGACCTTCCTCCCTTGTTTCCTGTTCTGCCCGTGAATCCCTTTTTGCCGTACTCACTCGTGTTCACTATTTTGTCCTCTGGATTTTCATTCCTCTGCTTTCCTCCAGGGAATCCCTGCTCCTTGTGCTGATTTCATCTCCCCAGCCTTGCTCTGGCTGAGTCACACTCCCCACTCCCACGCTGCCAGATGAGAAAGGCTCGGCTATTTCTGCATCTGCAGAAGAGGAATCTCATATAGATCTTAATGCCCTGGGATAGCCCGCTTGTCACAGTCCCTTCTCTCCTGCCTTCCAGAGATCCAGGTAAACCAGCTCCACCATCGATGCCATGACTGGGCAATGTCCAAGACCCACTCTGAAAGATTGTCTAAGGCTTCCTGGAGGCTTATGTTCTGGGGCTTTCTCAGTGTCCAGGTTTCCCATACTCCCAGCCTCTGCTCTGCCCCCGGATGTACGAAACACAGCACTTCCTTTGCCATTTACCGGAAGCCCACCCACCCAGAGCACTGATGAGCATCATGCACTATATGGTGCATTTCAGGGGAGTTTAGAAAAGACAACATCATTAACTTTGCAATGGCACCGCAAGCAGTACCATTTTCCTTTGCCAGCCCTCCCCTCACCTGGTCCCAGCCTTCCACCTTCCACCTTCCACCTTCCACCTTGCCTGTTCTTTATTTTCCCATCCTCCCTCTGCTCTTGTCTCTTCCCTCATCTCTCCCTTCATCCTGGATCAATCGTACTTTTCCTTCTCCAGGAAGGAACACTGCTTTTCCCTCCCTTCTGAAGCTTGGAACCAGCCGGCACTTAATCTTTAAGGTCTCACCATCTATCCTGGTACACATCAAGTTACTGTGAAAGAAACAAGGGAAGCTCCTTTTGGCTAATAAATGACAACAGTGTTTTTCTACCTCCTTATTATTTTAGCTTGCAGTTTCTCTTAAATTGGGTTTTCTTGCAAGCAGAACCCAAGTCAAGAATTTTCACGAGTGGTTTGTTTGGGAGGAGACAGCAGAGGGAGGAAAAGCAAGAAAGGGCACAACTGGGCAGCTGGAGGCTTACATGCCCTGAAGGTGCTGGGGACATTCGCAGGCAAGTCTACATGTCATGTGTGCACATATGCTTTCCTGTCTCTTGGATAAATACCTGGGAGTAGGATGGCTGGGTCCTATGATAGATGTATAATATATTTAACTTTTTAAGAAACAGCCAACCTCTCCTAAAGTGGTTGTAAGCTTTTACATTTGCACCAGCTTGTGTGTGTGAGGGGAGGGGTCCGATTCTTCCAAGATCTGTATGTTGAAAGATACAAAGAACCTCTGAGAGAAATGAAAGAAGCTCTAAATAAAAGGAGACACGTACCATTTCTATGGGTCAGAATACTCAATAGTGTTGTTAATTCTCCGCAAACTGATCTACAGATGCAATGCAATCCTAATTGAAACCTCAAAAGGCATTTTTTTTTTTTTAGAAATTGATAAACTCATTCTAAAATCACATGGAAATGAAAAAGACCTAGGACAGCCAAAACGACTCTCAAAAGGAACAACAAAACTGGAGGGCTAACACTACCTGATTTTGAGAATTATGATAAATCTGGGTAATCTTTAAAAATCTCTGATGCCCAGGTCACACTGCAGTCTGGTTAGATCTCAACCTGTAAGTGTGGGGTCTGTCAGGTCTTGGGGCGATTCCTCCCTTCAGCCCAAATTAAAAACTGTCTTAGAAGATTCTTAAACCAATACATTTCATTCAACCTCTAGAGGGCGCCCCAGGCTTATAACTGACAGGACGGTCACTTGCATCTAAATTGATGGTCATCAGACATTCTGAAGGCTATTTTTTTTCCAGATATAATGTGAAGGAAAAGAAGAAAGAATGTAAAACTGATGGCCACTAATGCTGGCAGTATTTTAAAATATACATTATTTACCAGCCGTGAGGATGAGAACACCTTTGTCTGCTTTTGATTCTGTGTTGATTGATGACACCTCTGATAAGGAGCACTTATTACTTCCAAATTCTAAAATGATCTTTGTAGCTCACAGAACTTTAGGCCTAGCCTGGAACTTGGAACCTTATAAAATTTGGCTCTAATGTAACCTTCTAAGCAAGCTCTTCCACACTCCTACATATACCTTTTGTTTTAGCCACAATGTCCTTATCACCTTTTTCCCAACTTGACATCCTACTGCCTCCTAGGTTTCCTGGACTGGGAAACTCAAGTCGCTCGTCCCTAGGATGCCTTCTGACCCTCTCCAGCCCTTCCTCCTCCGAATCCTCGAACACCTCGTGGTGTCTGGATGCTCATTAGGCACTTGTCATGCATCGCCCCAGCTTATCATATGCTCCCTATAATTTTGAATTGTTTTATACCTTGACTAATTGACTAGATTATGTGCTTTTGAGTCCTGAGAGCCTGTCTTTAATTGAATAACCACCAATAGTTATTATTGATCCGGTTGCATGTAGATGGTTGTTTCATATTTGCTTGATGAAAATATTTGTTATGGGTAGATGGGCTTGAAGTGAGTTTGGGAAAAGAGCCATGTTTTACCATTTTCTTGCTAGAGCGTAGCACCCTGCCTGGAACAGAGCATGCACTTAATAGATGATTATTGTATGCGTCCATGGTCAATATTTGCACAAGAACATGAGCATCTTTGATCCCATTTTCTTTAAGTAGATTCTTTCTCCTTCTCTCCCTCTTCCTCCTCCCACACCTCATTTTCGTCCTTCTCTGACTCCTTCAAAGAGATGACTTGGCGTGAATACATGTTATGTCCCTCCCTTGTGTTCCTCCCCTCCCTGCTCTTCTCTCCTCTCCTTTCCTTTTCTCTCTTCTCCTTTTCCTTCCTTTGTCTTTCTTATACATGTGCTTCTTTATGAACATAGGAAATAAGATTGAAGTAGTGATGAATGTAATATTTTAGATCTTTGTAACAACTCTAATGCACATGTCTATGATTTTATTGATGACAAAGGCATAGGAACTGCCAGTACTACCCTGGTTTATCAACTCACATTCATCATTGAACAAAATGTTACATTTCAGTAGAGTTTCTTGAAAATAAATATGCATTTTTTCCCCATATATATTCATGAATCTTCTTAATTCTATCCAGAAACTCCTAGTGGTGGGGGATACGGTCGTGGTCCCCCAGGTTAAGAACACATCTTCTAGAAAAATACGTCAAATATGTGTTACTTCTTTAATGGTAAAAGGAATTCTCTTTTTTCCCTCCTTCCCTTCCTTCATTTCTCTTTCTACTAATTTTTGTTTTTTTTAAATCCTCAGAGAAGTTTCTAAGTTGCTCTCTGAGTGCAAATTCCTATGGGAAATCTGAGACCGCTCTCAGCAGTTCTCGTGCTTAAGTGTGCATCAGAATCACCTGGAGGGCTTGTTAGACCCCCAGGTTCCCCGGCTCACTCCTAGAGCTTGGGATGCAGGTGGAAAATCTGCATTTCTGACAGGCTCCCAGGTGATACTGATGTTGCTGGCCTGGGATCCTCTTGGAGATCCACTCCCTTACACAGAGCTTGACATCCGGACCTCCTGACAGTTTGATTTGGCCAAGTGACTGTCTTGGAAGGAGTTTGATGCAATCAGGGTGAAGCAAGAAGAGGCACTGGTGTGTGACCTCGTGGCAAGGGGACCGTGGAAGAGGAGGTTCGGGGGCCCCGACTGTGTGGGTGCATGACACAGAGGGGTCATGGAGGATGAAGAATGTCCTACACCACACCCCTGTCCCACCTGAGTTTGCCAGCAGCTATGGCAGTCAGCCCCCAACATGCTGACATTTTCCAGTGTGTGAGGACTTTCCCCTGCATGTCCACAGTCTGCTCCACTGAAATGACAGCCTTGGTGGCAGCCATCAATCCATGGGATCCCTGGAGATACTCTCCACCTTCTAGTTCTCTGTGTGGTCCACGTGGTTCCCACACGGTGTTGCCCATGGCAGTGACCACTCACTAATCTTGTTTCCTCCTTCCTTGCCTCATTCTCTCCTTTGCCTCTTCCTCCTGCTTTCTGGAATGACCTTCTGAATAAAACTACCTGTTCCCAAGTGCGTGCCTTAGGGATTGCTTTTCAGAAAACCTAATCCAATAAGATGTGTGTTCAAATCTTAGCCTGCCACTTACCCTCTGGGTGACCTTGGGCAGTGGATTAAATCCCTTGAGCTCCATTTCCTTGTGGGGCAACAATACTGTCTCCCAGAGTCAGTATGAAGAAGAACTGAGATCATATTAGAGAAGGACCCTGGGCCAGCGCCTGGCACAGCAGTATAGGTCTCAGGACATGTGAGTTCCCTCCCCTTGAGGCTGGTTGCAAGGCAGAGGAAAGGATTAATTTGCCAGATCCATGAAACACGCAGGCAAGGGGTTCGCTGCAAGCACAGGGAGCTGGATGAGTGGGCGGACCACGTCTCCATCCCCCAAGAATGCAGCTCTCTCGCTCTTGGAGTTGAACTGGTTCTGAGTACAAATATTCCTGGTGGCTACAAATGCTGCCCAGCAGGCCTGCTTCTGTTCTAGAATTTACCAATCCTCATCTGCAACACCTTCTTCTGCAAAATATATTTGATTTTAGCTGTCAGGTTTGGGGTGGAGGGAACTACCTCATTGATTATATGACCTCATTGATTATATTGATATATTGATTATATATAAGGTTCCTCTTGCCCTTCTCCCTCCATCTCATTTGAGGGAGTGGTTTAGTCTTTTTAATTATTTTGATAATTTAACAGCAGAAATATTAATAAGATGGCTGTGTTTGAATGTGGGCCATTTATTTACGGTTTAATTCTGCAAATTCAGAAGAGAAAGAAAAAAAAATCTTTGAATTCATTTCAGAATTCTTTGCTCAGCAAACCTCCCTGCCCTCCCCAGCCAATAATGAGATGTCGAAATAGAATCCGAACAAGAGCCGCTGATGGGGAGAAGAGATCAATACCGGTTGCCTCTTCCTGCTCGACCCACTTTGTGTGAGTTTCATGCAGGCTGAGTCTGTGGGGATATATTTCTAAGTACATTTGCTGCAGGCAGATACATCTGAAGGGCAGAAATAGAGCGAGACAGAGATAGATAATACGAAGAAGACAGGGAATGCAAGAGAAACCAAAACAAATTTAGAATGGCAAATCAATTCTTTTGGCAATTAAAAATAATTTTAAAAGTCAGTGCTTTTTTTTAGAAATTCCAATTTGAAGCAGAGCATCTTTTGGATATGTAATTTGAAGCTTGGAGCTGTGGACATGGAAGCAGGCTTTTTATCCCGAATGCCATCCCTCCACTCTGTCTCGGCCAAAAGAGCAGGCACAGAGCGGTGTGGGTCATCTTTCTGGACCCTGGCAGAGCAATGGAAGATAACCATGGAGCAGGGAGATCAAGGACAATTTTAAATAGACAAATAGAATTTGAGATGCAGACAACTAAAAGCTCAGGAGCTGAAGTGAATCAATTCTCCCTTTGATTGATCATGGTAGCTGTTTCCTTCATCACGGTAGACTATGGCTACTTGTGTCCGGGATTCATATCTAACACATAGTTATTTTTTGCACAGTACCACTGGGGCCTTGAAAAGGTCTTTTCTTATCTAAATACTTTTAATGTTCAGATTTCATTGCATGACCTCTTGGTTATTCATTGTGTGTGAGTGCGTGCATGTGCGTAAGCAAGATGTCACATATCAAATACATGCACGCATCTGTGTGCACATACACAGGGTGAGTGGGTATGAGAGAGATGTACTTAAACACAGAGCTCAGAAATTTGCATTTAATTCAGTTAGCCAAAGGAGCCACTGAAAGTTTGTGAACAGAGGGTTGGTAAAATCAACATTTCCTTTCAAGAAATTTAATCTGGTTAAGGATGGATTAATTGCCTAAGATTTAGTAGTGGTGGAGGTTGGTAATTAGAAGCAAAAAGAATAGTTTGGAAGGTTTTGAAAATCAACTGGTTAAGAAGTAAGAAGAGATAGCCCAGCAATCCCCGCAGTAGTAACAGACGTGAAGCAATGTGTCTGAGAGACATTTAAGAAGTAGTGTGTTCGTGACATGGCAAGTCCACGTGGGAGGGGACAAAAGAAGGAGCCACAAGTATTTCAGAAATGCCAAGTGTCTGTCTATCCAGATCTGAGTCAGGAACTTATTAAAAGATTACCACACCCTGTTTATTTACAGAGTTAGGAAGAACTCCAGAGGGAATTCTGTTGCCTTTTCTGATGACTTGTGTCTTCTAGTCCCTGCTTTCCTGATATTCTTCCTGCTCTAACCTGAGCATTCCCACATCCAACAGAATGTGTCCCTTAGAGGCAATTGGTTTGAGAATCCAATTTTATACAAAATTATTTTATATGATCAGTGAAGCAGGCAGCCTTTTAATATTGAGTATATCCTGATTCATATGGAATTTTATTTTACTTTGTAAGGCCAGCTGAATTATCTGAGAGAGAGAAGATGGCCTCCTCATCTTTAGGATGGGAAGAAGGTACTTTAGAGCTCACAGAAGACCTCAACCCTGGTCCCCAAGCTCTCCAGGGATGGCAGGATCCAAGGAGAGAAGAGGGTGTCAGCATGGATGTCTTTGGAGGCTGGAAATTAAGCACTGTGGCCGTGGGGAGTAGAAGCAAGTGTCGTCATTGTCTAGCCTGTGGTCAGTGGGGAGAACACTTGTCAGGACAACCTTGTGGTTTTCCTGAGCCTTCCTGGTTTTCTTGATGTCATATAAAACAGCTCTGGGTTCTTTATGATCTAATAGAGGGGGGTGGTGAAGCCCCAGTTAGGACTGATATTGGCTTTCTTACGGGCCTTGGCGGGCAAAAGCTGGGAGTGAGGCTTACTTTGTTTTAAAGAAATAAAGAAATGGAGTGATTCATCTAAACAAATATTGTGAACCATAAATATCTGTTATAATGATTAAGATGCAGGGTTCTGCACTTTTATTGGGCTAGTTTTTCAGAGGTGTCTTCTATAGCTGACTTAATTGGATTTACTTTGTTGTGAAACTCAGCTTCATGGACTAGCTGATGCTAGAGTGGAAATTCACTACTGTCAGTGTTGTTGGTGGCCTGGGAAATGTTGTGGGTTATTTTTTTTTTTTTTGACCCTTTTTAAAGGTGTATGCACCTCTTTTTGAGCCTCATCCATGATAACTTTATGCCTCTTATACCATGATGAAAATTAAAATTGGACATTCCTAATTGTTGGTGTAGTTTCCATGTTAGGGAAGTTCAAAGTGAGCCAGTGTGGGACTGGAAAGTGTTGGAGATGGGGATAAACCCAAACGTGAATCAGAAGCATTTTTCCAGCCATTGCCTAAGTGCAGGTATTCGAACAATAACACATTATCCAGTGAAACCTGAATGGCCAAGTCCAGGACACAACACTCAAAACACAGGGGTGACTCTAGCTTACCTTCGTGCTGTGGGCACTGGCCACATGTCCTTCATCTTGTGTTAGGAATGCCTTCCACTTGCTTTCTCCAAGAGCATCAGGGGTTACAAGAATCCAATTTGAGTGTGCCCTGCTCCTATTGGAAATTACTCTCTTCTGAGAATTTCCCTTTTGTATGTCTTCCATATCTTTAAACCAGCACCCAATTTCATTAAGTCAAGAAGTGCATTTCACACTTTATCATCTATGTAGTTTCTGACATACTTAGGGCATTCCTATTGAACTGATCGAGACACAGAGGGTATTTGTATAAATGCCTGAGGGGCTGTCTTCCCCATTATAAACCCATTGCTCCCAAAGTATAAAGGACTATAATTTAAAGAGCTCATTTAAGCTTCTCCATGTCCCATGAGGTTAATAGTATCACCTCTGCAAAATAGGAAACCCCTTTTGAGCAGAAATATATCAACAGGAAACAATATTTTTTAACTAAAAGAAAAAGAAGTTTGATAATCCTTGTACACTTCAACTAAGATGTAGTAAGATGTAGCCTTGTCCCATGGAAAATACTGGGGTAATTCTTAAGATGAAAAATGTCTATGTACGTGTGTATATGTATATGTATATACTAAACACACACATGCCCAAACAAACCCCCAATCATCCAAAGAGTGAAATTATTTGCTTAGGGTCTCATACCAGGATTTCTAAACAAAACTTCTAGGACCCTGCACCATCTTGGAATTTGTTATGTCGAAGAGAGAGGTAGATAATTCTGTATTGATCCAGAAGACACCTTAGATGAATGAGTAGAAATTACTCCAGGAGGTAGACTTAAACCAGATATGTGAAAGAACTTTCTTTTAAAAAAGTGGTGTAGCTACGTATTCATAATACATTGTGTATTTTAAAAAATCCCAGTTTTCTCAGCAGTCTTTATTGTATGAAACAATTTCTAATAAAAAGAAACAAATGTATACATGAACAGTAAAAACGATTAAGTTTAAAATGGCAATAATGTGCTTTTCTTTCATTCTACTTACCTGTGTTTTATAATATTTACTCTAGTCGGAATTTCTTGTGTCATATAAATAATAATGTAGGAAAGTGAAAAGAACTTGTTAACAATCAAGCTGTTCAAAGGTGTGGGGAGTCATGAGGCAGGACACCACCCATCATCAGACCTAATGAGCATAAGTTATAAGGTTAATGGTGACTCCATAGATGGAGAGTCTTCTATTGAGTTGTCAGTGGGAGAAGACAGCCTCTAATTCCCGGCTCAGTCCTCACATTCTAGAACTTGGACTACTTCTAATATAGGCTATGTTTTCCAAACCCAATTATAAATACTCAATCAGGGCTCCTGGTTGCTTAAAATGTTAGGATATTTTTTAACCAGTGTAAAATATAAAAAGATCCTAATTTTCTAGGGAGCAAAATGAGAAAGGTTCCAAGTTTTTTGTAGGAGTTGGCTGTTGCATAGTAACTGTCAGCCCCCCAAACAGACCTGACTCCTTCTGGCAGCTCAGATTCATTATCCCTGAGGGCAAGCCAAGTGAGCAGCCCCACCATGGCAGATTGCTAACTCTTCTTTCTGTAGAGTAAATAAAATATTTGGCAAATAAAGGGTAACCTATATTTTCCTTAAAAGATCTAGTGTATTCTTTTGTCCCCCCTGAAAACATTTTAAGTGGTAATGATCTTCCTATCCAGCCAAGTTTAAAAAGCAAAGGGAAGACCCCACCACAGTGCCTGTCCATGGGGAAGCCATTAGAGTGAAGCATTGACTTCAGCCACTCTGGCTGGAGCAAACACCTTGCTCTGCTATAGAAAAGAGAGAAGCTATTTGTAGCAGATCAAAGCAGATCAGAGCAATGCATCCTCATCAGGGCAAACATGAGCTGAGAGATCTTTCCAAGAGATTTCATCCATTTCCTGGGTCACTCAAGCTTCACATTATGAAATGAAAGGAACCCCGTGAATAGAAACACCAGCTCATAAAGCCCCATAAAGGAAAGAAAAGACACAAAATACTGAGCACATTTTCTTCACATTTCTCCTATTATTTTTTTCCTCTTAGATGATTTGTTAGGTTGGTAGGACCTGAAGGGCTAGCTGGCTCCATACCTGCAGGTCCTTTGGATCTTGGGCGGTTCTCTGCCTGTTCTGAGTAATCTGTCAAAAAATAATGAGGAGGCTGGCGGCCACTGCTGTGCAGGACATGGTCCACAGAAAGGGCATCTCTTCCTAAGTAACTCCATACAGATTCTGCGAAAATGTCATAAGAAAAGTTCAACAAATGAGAGATTTTTTTTTTTTTTGCATCGTAAGTTTCCTTTGCCTTTTTTGTTATCTTTAGGCGAGGAGAGGAATATGACACAGTTTTTGTTAAATAATAATTTTGTTGGCGTCTGTGTCTAGTTTTACACTGGAGTTTCCAACCACACAGGTCAGTGAGGCTTCAAAGCCCACGACAGGTTTAACTGTATTCATTGATTGCCCCAAACCAGTGTTCTGAACTCAAAGTGCAGTCTTTTAGCATGTCTGTCTTTGCATTTGCACAAGGTTAGTTTCCCCCCCCTTTTTTTTTTTGCTTTTGTATATAATACATTGAAAAGACAGTATTACAACACAAAGGAAGAAATCCTTTTTTTAAACAAAGAAATATGACATCACCATAAAGTATCAATCATTTTTATGTTGTTGTGTATGATCCCTTCTGGCCATTATGGATACAACATAGGCAGCATATTTATTTTACAAAGATATTTATAGAATAATCTGGCTGTCCAAGATTTTGTATTCTGCTACTTTGAGTTAACTTTATGTCATAAACACCCTTTTTTTCATTTATAATGGTTATTTGTAATTGTATAATATAATAGGATGTATGTACCATAATTTCCTAAGCCTTCTCTTATTATTGAATTTTGGGGTCATTTTATATTCAAGCTGTTTAGATAATGATGTAAGAACAGGCTCTCTTTACATTTTAATAGACACCCAAACTATCACTTGACTCCTTAATGGGTTACTGAGGACACACCACTAGCTGTGTGGTTGTTTGCTAGTGTCCTTTCTGAATGATTATAACGCCATTAGTCAGCATGCATTTAAGGCATATGCTTTCTACTGATTGGCTTTCAGGGAAACTAGAATTGAAACACTGCACCCTGAGTGCCTCTCGTGTCTGAAAATGAAGTTCATTAGAAAAGGCAATTTAAGAAAGTTCAAAAAGACCTTGATTAACTAGAACATTTGAGTAGAGAGTGTTCAAGTTAATTGAATTTCCTGATATTTGTTGCTGCTGTTATTATTAGCTTATATTTATATGGAAGTTACAAATTGAAAAATAATTTTCATGATACAGTGTTTTACATCATGTACCTTGGGATTAGTTAAAAAAACAAACAAACTCATTCATTCTTTTTTTTTTCTTTTATTTCTTCTTATTATGGGGGTATAAATATTGTTGGGGATACATATATTGCCCCTGCCACCCCTCCCCCAAAACTCATTCATTCTTTATGTTGGTTCCAACAACATGTGTGAAACATCTGTCTCTTTGTGTCATGGCAGTGCCACAAACTGTCTCTCACAAGGATTTCATCCTATTGAAATTCCACCCCTTTGGAAAAGGTCCTCACGGACTTACCTGGTGTCATTCCAAATGCTGTGGGTGTTCCATCGTCCATGCAATTGGTTGATGTTGTGAAACTTGAGAATTATGTATGGGATCCAAGAAACCCCTTTGCATGTAAGGCTATTTTAACAAAATTCCAGATGTGTGTGTATTTGGGTCTGCCCATTTGCCCTTTCTCATCATGATGGATTGCCACAAAAATTCCAGTTAACTGAGAACTTCAGCATTTAAGGTCCACAGAACTCCAGAACTTGTAGAGACTGTGATGTTCGTCTAGGTGATAAATTCAAATTCCAGAGGAGTCATGAGTTTCCTTCAAGGATTAGGACTTGACTCAAAACTCTAGAGGTATAATTTATTATCCAGTGGTCTTTCTCCTACTTCGTGGTTGTATTGAAAGTTTTGTGGCACACACTTTTGGGTCTCTCTTTGAAACAGCCAGGAGCAGTTGATGGAGCATCACTCAAAACATCCCCAGACCTTACTCATGGTTTTGCTGTTGACTCACTTAGCAGAATTGCATTAAGTAGTAAAGCAAGGACATTGGATTTACTGTTATTCTTTTGTTCATTTGGTAACCTTTTATTGTATGCCTACATTGTATTGGAATACATGCTAGATGCTCAGAACACAGAGACACAAGACACAATAGTTTGGCAGTATGGTGTGGCAGTCAGACAGATTGGAGCTTGAATCCCAGCTCTGTCATTTATTAGCCATAAACTTGGGAACATTATTTGACTACTTTACCTGTGTAGAATGAAAGAAGAAAGTTCAGAAGTCTAGTTTATTCCCCTTCAATGCTCCATATGCCTCACTTTATGTACTGAGCAGTATCTGAGTCCATGGAGGGGGCAGTTTACTGTCTGTCCTATCTCACCTTAAGAATATGGTGGTGCTTGGGTGTGTTTGATGAGAAGAATAATGGGTGCAATGGCAATGGACCACCCAGAGATTAGAGGATTAAGGAACAGATTTGAGTCTTTCTGCTGGATAGCATTGGCCCCCAAAAGGGGAATTACTTTTTGTGTGTCAATGAGGTTGTCCCTGGAGGTCATTTCCTGTCCACCAAGAGCTCTACAGGCCTGGTGGGCTTGATGTCTTCTCACCTGAATCTAACCTGGAGATGTTGCCTCTTAAAGAGCCCCTGGGATCTTGATAGGATTCTGTCATCACCCTTGTCCACTGGAGTAGCTAGAAGTGTGATCATGTTCTTGACTTTCTCCTGTTACTCTCTCTATAGGCAGAGAGGTCCAGTAATTTTTGAGCTTTTTTTAAATTTAGGGAGGCTAGAAAGAATTTCATAATCCTTGGAGAACTTTTATAATTTTCTCTTTTATAAATTTTGAGAAAAACTTGCCTCACTTGGTATGCAGTACTGCGCAGTAGGGGGAAGTTCAGAGCTTACAGAAGGAGTACAGGGCCTCCTGGGGTAGGAGGAACTCCTCCTTCCTGAAATTCCATATCTCAGCACCAGTCAGGGTAGACCAGAACGACTGGCTCAAACTCATGGGCCAGGAACTGTAACAGAGACCCAGGAATAAAGGTCAAAGCAAGACAGGACTGATGGGCTAGGCCGGGCACTGATCCGAAAGGGATGTGGGAGTGGTTGCTCTGGGTCCCCAGCGTGGCACAGCAGTGCCCTTGGGAGCGAGGTTTGAATTTGCAAGATTATGTAATGCTATAATTTTATAACTCTGTGTGTGTGTGAGAGTGTAACAGAGAAGCTCTGTTTCAAGATTTTCTGCCACAGCCTATATTAAGATATAACTGGCAACTTTCCTCATGAAGGAACAAAAAATAGCAATCAAGATCACAAAAATGTAATCTCTGGCAGGGCATTCCTTTTGAAGGACATCTTGCTACCCGTATCTTTAGCAGTGGTTTCACGACGTGTCTGTCTAGTCATCAAGGCTCAAAACTTAGAAGCCATCTGACAGGCTCCGTGGTTGCCACCTGTCTTTCAGTGGCCATTCCTTCAGGATGTCCCTTGTGCTGCTTTGCCGTAGTTCTCCTGCCCTGTCACCAGGACCCTTCTACTGACCCCAGACCCCCCTTCTCTTCACTCCATCCTTCCCCCCAATATCTGCTCTAACATACTCAAATCCAGATGTGATAATGACGCTTTCATGCTAAAGAATCTATGGTAGATCTTGACAACCTACAGAAGAAACGTGAAACCCCTTTACCTGCCATTCTGTCCCCACTGGCCTCTCTAGCTTCATCCTACCACTTTCCAGTACTTTCTTTACTGTGCTCAGAGTTGCCTGAATTTCTACCGGGTTTGCCTAATTTGGCCCTGTGATGCTCTGCTCCCAGGGCACCATCCTCTCCCTTTCCTGCCTTTTCAAATCCTATCTTCACTATTACGTTTTTCTCCAGGAAACTGTCTTTGGTTTGCATCTCCCTCTGATTTGGAAGTGATCTTTCCCTCCTTCACGCTCCCATTGCAAGTTGTTTGGGCATTCTCCCCTCTACCTACTTGGATGCAAGAGTCAAGAACCCAGAAAAGAAGCCTACGCTGGGAATATATATTTGAGAGCTGTCAGCATAGAGATGGTGTTTAGGTCACAGGATTGGATGGGATTACTTAGGACAAAGTATAAAGACAAGAGAAGTGGGCCAGGGGAATCAACAGCAATGAGAAGCCCAGGGATATGGCTCTGGGAATGTCACCTTCATATGATCATGGAAACCTGGCACAGAGCCTGTGTCAATAATAGATCATTGAGTTGATCGAAAGCAAAGTCAGAATTTCCTAAACCTGAAGTTTCGAATGTTTAGGTTTTCCCATTCTAGGGAAGAGGTATGAATTGAACTCTTTTCCAGAGTGCTGATCCATAATCCATGTCTTTCCCACCAACCGATGTCCTAGGGAACAGTGAGTTATTGACTGATTTATGCATTCACTCACACTCAAAGCCACTTCTTTGATAACATGCAGTGGTGATAGAATAATTAATATAACAATGAACTGGTGAGATGCTTACAAGTGTATGTAAAAGATGATGTAGCAATAGGCTGAAATTTATAATACAGAGTAATCAATGCTACCGCTGAGGCAGGAATCGGTAAAACTGTCTCTCATCTGGTCACCTAGAGGAGAGAGAGTAATGCAGTTTGGGTTTTATCTGAAAATCACTGTTGGAGACACCATTATCCAACAGCCTGGTGAAAAGATACCCCTCAAATTACGACACTTGATCTTTCTTCAGGTGTTGAGAGCAATCATAGTGTAGTGACAAAAGCCTGCACGTTAATCAGAGAGATCTGGGTTTAATACTTGGTCTTGTCACTTATGTGTTATCCAGGATGAGTTAGTAAACCTCTGAAACTCTGGGCTGCCATGTGGGGATAATGATGCTTCTCCCTGTGGGTCAAAGATGAAGATGAATTTCTATGCAAGAGTCTATCACTCTTAATTTTGTCGTCGTTGTTGTTGTTGTTATTTCTACTGCTTTTACTTCAGGCATAGGAGGAAGAGTGGAAAATGAACTGGAAACTCTCTTAACATCCAAGGATGTACCTTTATCTACAAATTAAAAATTACCTGAAATCTTTATAAATGAAAAGAAAAAAGAACTTTTAACTCTCTTTAGTGGATTGAGACGTAAAGAGCATTCTTCCTTCCATTCAAGCACATCCCATGCCGACTGGGACAGTTTTATTATATTAATATTTGTATGTGAAGTTAAATGAGTCAGCTCAGGAAGCAATGGGTAACATGAGTGATTGTGAGACAGGCAAACTGTTTCTGTGTACCTCTTCCTATTTGTCTATTAAATGAGTCACAGAGAGGAAATATGAAACTGAGTCTTCAGAGGCCAGGCTGTTAAACAAAAAACCCAACCTAAGCTTAATAACAGAAAAAAGTACCGTGTATTATTCTCCCAAATGGGAGCTCAATGACACAGCTGGGGCTAACATTTATTGTTTTTGAAAGTAAGAAAAATTGAACTACAACCTGTCTTTATTTTCAGATAATAAAGAATGGAATTGGGGTTGCAAAGGAAGCTTTCTGAAATCAGTTGACTCTAAATAAATGTCAGAGACCAGCATCCCACCCGATTTGTGGTTTTGGTGATTCTAATTATTTATTTTTGGGTAAGAATTTATCCCCAATATTGATGGCTTCAAACAACAAACTCGTATCTCATGATTTCTTAGGTCAGGAGTTCAGCAAGCTCTTGGCTGGGCTATTCTCTGTTCCATGTGGCATTGACTTAAGTCACTTGCTAGTATTCATCTAGCAGAAGGGCTAGTCTGGAGGGTCTGAGATAGCTTCACTCATGCATCTGGCCCTTCGGAAGGCTGAGCTCAGCTGGGACCCTGGAATAGAGCACCTACACAATGACATCTACTGAAAAGTGGTCTCAGGGTAGTAGGATTCTTCCACAGTGGCTCAAGGCTCTCAGAGTGAGCACCCTAACAGGATAGGTGGAAGCTGCATGGATTCTCATGACTTAGCTCATTAAGTCCCAGGGCATCAATCCCACCACATTCTATTAGGCAAGTCACTAAGGGCAGCCTGGATTCAGAGGGAGGGGAATGAGACTTGACTTGTTAATGGGAGGAGTAGCAAAGAGTTTGTGACTATCTTGATTCTTCATACTGACTTACATCTGGGTTATAAATGCTAGGGACATTGTAAACTGAAGTTGCTCATTATATACCATTGTTTAGCTGTGGATAAGCACATTACTGTGTACCCTGGTGTCTCGTGACTGCAATCACCTGAGAGACTCTGGCCACGGTATTTTTCTCAGCTCATTCAAGGGTCAGGCTGGAAAAGTCAGGTACTTATGTTTGCCTAAGTAGGTCTCAGTTAATTATGGGTAGGAAGTGGAGGATAAATACCCCACCTTCTCACCCCTTGGGCTGGACAGCTCTAAAATGATACTGCATCTTTTTAGGACCCAATTGGAGCATTCATAATGTAAAAGGTCATTGACTTGATGGTGATTCATCTAAGACTTGCTTTTGCTCACATGGCCAGTAGGTGTGGTGGTGTGTCAGGACTAGAACTCTGGGTCTTCTGACTCCTGGGTCACTGTTCTTGCCTCTGAAGAATGCTGTGGGGTATTGAGCTGGTTACCTTAGCTCTTAACACTGCCCATGAGTACACAAACATGACTGGATGACACAAGGAAGATGCATTTGTGTACACTTACATACATGCACACACATATGCACACTTTAGCCATCAGTAAGTAGCCTGCCTTGGTCAATTCACTAATAAGGGCTAGAGAATATTCTAAAAGGCACAAAACAAAGACTGTCCATCTCACACACATTCATCTATTTTTTTTTTTTAGAAAAACTGGATGATTTGTCAACTTGCTTTATTTTCAAAAAACAGTGGGAACCTTTTTATCTTATAAGAAGTGGCATACTCAGATTATTTGAAGCTGGAACAAAATGTTTTTTAACACGTCCCTTCATCTACACAACAAAATTATTTTCAATAACAACCACGTAATAATCATTAAGAGAATTATTCTCTTGATTTGATATTTATGATTTTAGAGTTAGTCTTTAATTTTAAAACAACCAACAATTAAAAGAAGAAAAATAACATTTAATTTAAAAATAGTTTTCAAATCCAGTAAAACGTTTCCTGTATCAACTAAAATTCACCCTTACAAAACAAAGCATTTGTGTTTTGAAGTTTGTGCACTGAAGTTTTGCTGTTTTAAACTTCAAACACAAATAAAAACTCCAAGGACAAAATGACAGAATTGAAGTAACTTGAATTGTTTATTTGTCTTTACCATGGTTGTGCTATTCTTGTTTATTTTGAATATTTTGTTTAACTCAGGCTTGCATATTGCTGTGGGAATCATATTTGTGATCTGTGCTCAAAGCAGGCAGCCAAAGGAAGCTGCATAGCCTCTCTAACATTATAAGCTTGTTCTCAAAGCAACTACATGTAACACAGCCCTTGTGTGAAAGCAGCCGTAGGTACAACTGGAGTTCTTTGAATTAACCTCCATGTAGGATATCATGTTTATTAAAGGATAAGTAATCTGAAAATGTGCTGTTTGAAAGTTTACATGCATGTTACCCAAGCCCAACAGTTACTGCAACAATTGTTTAGAATTTAGACCAAAAGAGATTTTTTTTCTGGGAAGAGCATTGTGTTACTGACATTGCTGAGCATCGCTGGCACATGGTGATGAATGGAAGCAGGTGAGTATTGTTTTCAAATCCTTCTACAGGTAATGCACCCCTCAACATCTCCCCCTGGGGCAGACCACACCCACTATCCTTCTCTGGACCTTCCACTGCTTGAGACTCTGATGGGCCACTTTTCTTTGCATGAGGGAAGGGAGGGGGGCTTAGGCTGCAGTGTGAATTTCAGCAGTGGGGAGGATCGCATCTGTGAGGTCATTATCATTACATATGTGTGTTCTCATTATCTGTGAGCTTCAGTAGGCCAGCAGCAGATGGGCCTTTTTCTATCAAACCCTGACACTTGAAGAAAATATTGTAATTTTATGCAATGCAAAGGTATTACATTTCTTTGAAGTCTTTGGAAGAAATTGTGACACAGTCATTGGGAATCGAGTGTAACCCTGGGGAGAGGATAGAGTGGTGGAAGTGTGCCCGGATCCAGGCCCGGGAAGCCCTCTCTGGCTCTGTGGGATGGTTGCTGATTTTTGCTGTTTGAAACAAGATTGGGTGAATGAACAAAGAGAAAAAGTTAATTCCATGTTCCTTAATCAGTTTACATGTTCATAATTGTTTTGCAAAAACCAGATGATTTGCCACTTTACTGGTACTTCTTATATCCCTTTCTCATGTCCAAACTGTGTTATTTCACACCCCAGGTCTGTTGGTCAAGTTCCAGACTTCTCAGCCTAGTCCAGGAGGCCAGTTGCCTAGATCTCTAAGGCCCTAAGAAAGTGGGAGGTGGGAAGGAATGACATTTCCATGAAACCCGCCACAAAGGCTTTCTCCCTGGAGAGCTCTCAGTCCTCCATGACATGACACTTCCCAATCCACATTGAATAGTTGAAAAGGATTAAAATGCTTTTCAGGGGTGAAAATCATCCTTGAAATTTACTGCTTTAATGTAAAATTTTAATTGAGGTACAGAAAATTGCAAACATCACCATGCTGAGCTCACTTATGCCATTAAGAACCTCTGGCACATGATGTTGAATATAAGTAGTGTTGATGAACATGCCTGTCTGTGTAACCAGCTCCCAGATCGAGAAATGGAACCTTAACAATCACTCCAGAAAAACCCTGTCCCTTCTCCTAGACACTATCTTCCTCCCAAGGCTCGCTGCTATTCTGACGTCTAATCCTATCGATTGGTTTTATCTGTTTTTGAACTTTACCTAAGAGAAATTATAAGGCACTTGGTCTTCTGTATCTGGCTTTTTTTCATTTAACATTAGGTTTAATTGGTGGTTTAAATAGTTGGTACACGTAGTGGCTGGTTCATTTTGTTGCAATAGAGTGTTTAATTGTTTTATATACCCCGGTTTATGTTTCAGTTCTGTTTTTCAGATGTTGATTGGCATTTGGGTGGATTTCTGGCTTTTGGAAACATGTAGGCATTTCTGTTGGGTGTCTACTGAGGAGTAGAATCTCCTGAATCTTCTTTTGAAATGCATTTTCCTTTCATTTCCATCTCTAAGACCTCTCCTCATCTCTGGAGCTTTTATTACATCTCTCCTGAGACATTATAAAACTTTCTGGTTCAAGTAGATCTCAGCTCCAGGTCATCTGTTTACACTCTCCTAATGATTACTGTTGTAAAACTGATAGTGCTTGGGTGCCACTCTTCTACCCCCAGAATATCTGGTGCCTCTCCACAGTATTCAAAGTAGAGAGCAGTGTAGAAGTTCCCCTAACATCTGGCTCTGATGGATCCTCCCAACTCCCACCAACCACGACATTCTTACACACATTTTGTTTATTAGTCATACTATATTAGTGACAGTTCCCAAGTTGTGCCTGTTCCATTTTGGGGAGGTATTTTCTCAACCTAAAATGTTGGTTTTCATTTTCCAGTTCTCAACGTTTCAGACGAAAGTATCTAGCACAAAATAGAAATTTGTTATAGAATTATTAAAGAGTCAATACTTAGATATCTAATAGGCATTGCCAACTCTTGATCAAATCATTCCCTCCTGCCTTTCTTCCAGCTCCCCTGCTCTAGTCAAAGACACCTTCCATTTGCTCAGCGGCACAACTCAGGTGTCACCTCTGTGTCCTCTTAACATCCTACCCTCCACATGCAATTCGTGAGCAAGTTCTGTCTGCTCTCTCTGCAAAACACATCCCCAGATCTGCCCCTTACCCCTCTACCCACATCAGTCTCGTACCAACCTCAGCAACTCCAGCCTGGACTACATCCACACCTTCTATCTGGTCCTTCCACTTCCTTCCTTGCCTCCCTGTGGTCAATTTGCCACCACATTCATTTAAAAAATGAATCCCTTCATGTCATTTCTCAGTTCTCAAAACCCTCCATTCTTTCCACTTCACTTGGAATAAAACCCGACTTCCTCACTGTCACCTAGAAAGCTGCACAGCAGCTTCTTCCCGCCATCCAGTCCCCATCCCAAATGCTCTCCTAGGAGATGCTTTCTGAGCCCCCACAACTTACTCTATATCCCCTTGGCCTGCTTCACTGTTTAGACAGCTCTTTCTGGTGGCTGAAACCATATTTCTTTGTTTGTTTTTGGTCTCCCTTCACTAGAATGTAACCCCTATGAGGGCAGGGTTTTATCTTAGTTACCACTGCATTCCCGTAAGTATAATGGTGCCCGGTCCCTAGTAAGCATTGAATAAATATTTGTTGAATGAATGAATGTGTGAATGAATGAATACACAGCCTGACAATTCCTCCACTTATATCGAGACTCGGGATCAAGGCTTGCTTTCTTCTGCAATCTTCCTCAATGCCCCTATGACACTGACTTGTTCCTTTCTCTGGACTAATTTACCTTACCTTTAATGTCTTACTTATTTTATTCTTCCTTCTAAAAATATGTGCTTACTTGTCAGCCTCCCCTCGGGACTGTAGGCTCCTGGAGAGCAGGGTCTCTCTTTCTTGACCATCTGTATACCCTGAGCAGGCCCTGCAGTTGGGCTTCCACGTGGTGTATCTCAATAAAGGGTTTAACTGATGGTGAAGGGTTTTAGCCATTTAAAGACAGTGTTTATGTGCTGTGAAAAGAACCTTACAAAGATCAGCATTCTGAAGTGTGTTAACATTGCAAAAAGATATTTCTTTGGCCTTTAAGTCTTTTCTAACACCCACTTCTGTTAAACTTGGCCTAAGGAAGTTTTGTGTGTCAAGGCTCGGTGGCCTAGTGCCACCCTGTTTCATTTCTAGCTGAGGGTACATTGGGATCCTAGTTTGAAAATCCAATTAGAAAGAAATAAATTTACATGTAGCTATCAACTCAACCCCGTTTTTTCTCTTGTTGGAAAGTCCAAGAAAGCACAGGCCCTATATTGATTAAGGATCTCTGCTCCTGTTGACAGACTTCTAACTATGTATTAACAAAATCAGTTTCCTGGAGCAATATCTTATCCACAAGAGGGGAAAGTGGTTTCCAGATTGGATGTTTTTGTTTATTTATTTGTTTGCTTGTTTAGCAAATCCAAAGTTCCACTTATTATCCTAGGATCTCAAAAGTTTGACCTTCCTCTCAATTACAGAACATGAATGCTTTCCTTTTGCAAACAGGACAAAGCAACCACAGTGGAAAGTGCACAGCACCATCAAAACACACCTGCCTCGCAGAATCTTCTATGCAGCCTAAGAAGATGAATGCTATTGATGTATCATTTAGAACCATTGTGTATTATGGTCTAAATGTTTTTGCTGTTCTTGATTATAAAATGAGATGCCCAAGATAGCCTTAGTTCTTTCATCTGGATATGGAGGGAAGGCATGCAAAGGAAATAGCACCTCTGCACAGTGTGTGTGGACATTTATTTATTTGTTTTTTAAAAATAGCATTGAGTTTTGATTAACTAAAGGGAGTAGCACAGGTACAGGGATTTCTTTTTCTCTCTCTTGAGATTTTCTAATAGGACATTTCATGGGAACTATAAAGAAGGAAAGATAACTAACTTTTCAAGCCACATTTCAATTATTTTAACAATCAACTTGGGTTTCTTTCTTGTTCCCTTGCATTATCCTGCCACTCTCTAAATAGGACAGATAATTAGGCCATCAGAATAAGAAAAGAAAGTCTGAGATAAAATCCATTAAATTGCAAATTCCAACATCACTGCATATGTAAAAAGCGGCAACCCAAATATTTCATGTGAATTTCTTTTAAGTTCCATGCTATTTTAGAGATAATAGCCCTCTCTCTAAAATAATTTGAGACCTACTGATATGCCTGGAACTTTTATCATATCATAGTTCAATTCATCCCATTGTATCTCTAAAGCCAAATTAGTACATTT
Source organism: Cheirogaleus medius (assembly GCA_008086735.1). Classification (NCBI taxonomy): domain Eukaryota; kingdom Metazoa; phylum Chordata; class Mammalia; order Primates; family Cheirogaleidae; genus Cheirogaleus; species Cheirogaleus medius. The sequence continues at coordinate 17,405,230 of VBSM01001118.1, read as the reverse complement.
GTGCTGAAGTTTAAAAAGTGCATTAGCTTATTATGAAAATAATATTGTAATAATAAACACTTATCTGGGGAATTTTACTCTAAAATTTAGATGTTTACAAGTAAGAGCATCTATGTATGACAGGATAAGTACACATCTAGTGGTTAAAAGCAAGTTTTTCTTTTGATGCTAAACAATTTGTTCCAGTTCTAGCTTCGTTATTTACTGACTGCATAAACTTGGATGAATTACTTGCTTGGTTTAGGGCTTGGGGTTATAAGCAGCTAAGACTCTGGCTTACTTAGGCATAGATGGAATTAATTGGAAGGATGACAGATGGAAAGTCTGGAAAACCAGTAAAGGAAAACAGATGGGAACAGGGAAACTAGGTAGCAGACCCATAGCTGAGGTCCTCTCCCCAGCACTGCTGTTGGGGGGCTGCTGTCATCAAACCTGGACACTGGTTGCCTCCACTGTACCAGACACAGGACATGGTGCCACGGATGTCATGGGCAGCAACAGGGAGACCTCTAAAGTTGGAGAGCTCCAGGACTCAGTCCTTGGTTCTCTTCTCATCCCCATCTGCCCTCAATACCTTTGTCATCTCACTTGGTCTCATGGTTTTAAATATTATTTCTTTGATGCTATAACTCCCAAATTTATATGTCCACTTGGACCTCTTCCCTGAACCCCAGACTCATATCGATACATCCAATTGCTGACTTTACTCCACTGGGATGTGCAAGAGAAATCTCCACATGACATGTCTAAAAATGAACTTCTTTTTCTTTTAATTTCAGAATACTATGGGGGTACAAACGTTTTGGTTACATAAATTGCTTTTGTACCATTTGAGTCAAAGTTATAAGTGTGCCCATTACCCAGATGGTGTGCACTGTGTCTGTTAGGTGTGAATTTATGTATCCCCCTTCCCCCTTCCTTCTTCTTGATTCCCAATGAATGTTTTTCCATGTATGCACATAAGCGTTGATTGGTTAGTTCCAATTTAGTGGTGAGTACATGTAGTGTTTGTTTTTCCATTCTCATGATACTTCACTTAGAAGAATGCTCTCCAGTTCCATCCAAGACAATATAAGAGGTATTAGCTCACCATTTTTTATGGCTGTGTAGTACTCCATGTTACACATATACCACATTTTATTAATCTACTCATGTATTGATGGACACTTGGGTTGTTTCCATGCCTTTGCAATTGTGAATTGTGCTGCTATAAACATTTGAGTGCAGTTGTATTTTTTATAGAATGTCTCTTTTTCCTTTGGGTAAATACCTAGTAGTAGGATTGCTGGATCAAATGGTAGTTCTACTTTTAGTTCTTTGAGGTATCTCCATGAACTTCTTTCCTTCCTCTCCTCCTCTAGCTTGTACTTGGTCATCCTCATTTCAGTAAAATCCATCCTTCCCTTTCTTCATTCTTCTTTTTCTCACATCTCATGTCCAGTCCATTATGAAATTCTCCTGGTTCCATCATTAGAATCTGTGCAGAATCTGACCTCTCTTCTCCTTTACCGCTCCCACTCTGATATGAGTCACTACCACCTCTCATCTGGATCATTGTACTAGCCCACATCCAGGTTCCCTGCTTCTATGCTTGACTCCATCCACCTGTCACACCCTACTCTTAGTACAGCAGCCAGAATGCTCATGTCAAAATGTCAATCAGGTTTTTGTGCAAACATCATTTTCATTTCATTTGGCTAACTTGCTAGGAATGAGATTTCTGCATTTTGTATCTATTTAACATGATAAGAAACTGCCAAATTGTTTTCCAAAATGACTACATATTTTATATTCCCACCAGCAATTATGAGAGTTCCAGTTGCTCTACTTTCTCTCTAGCACTTAGTACTTCCAGGCTTTGTCTTATCTTGTTTTGTTTTGTTTTCCATTCTAATAAGTGTTCAGTGATAGCTCATTGTGGCTTTAAGTTGCGTTTCCCTAATGACTGATTATCTTGAGCATCTTTCCATATGCTTTTTTGCTATTGTATATCTTCTTTGATCAAGTATCTATTTAAATCTTCTTGTCATTTAAAAATTGGATTGTTTTACTATTATTGAGTGTGGAGGGTTCTTATATATTTAGATCTAAGTCTTTTATCAGATATGCTATTTACAAATATTTTCTCCTAGTTTGTGGTTTGTCTCTTCATTCTCTTAACTGTGTCTTTCACAGAGCAGAAGTTTTAAATTTTGGTGAAGTTCAATTTGTTCTTTTATGGATCCTGATTTTTGCATTATATCTAGGAAATATTTGATTAACTAGAGTCATAAAGACTTTTCCTAGAAGTATTATAGTTTTTGATTTTACAGTTAGATCTATGGTCCATTTTGAGTTATGCAAATTTTTATAGAAGCTTTGTTGATAATTGCCATAACTAGAGAAAACTCTAGTGTCCCTCGACTAAAGAATGGAGAAAAAAATTGTGGTATATCCATACAATCGATATAAAGGAACTAAGTACTTCTACATGCAATGGCATAAATGAATCTCAAATGTATTGTGCAAAGTGAAAGAAGTAGGTTCACAAGGCTACATCTTATATGAATCCACTTACTTTACATTCTGTAAAAGAAAAACTATAAAGATTGAAAACAGATTATTGATTGCCAGGGGATGGAAAAAGGGGAGAGAGGTTGATGGCAAAGAGATAGGAGAATTTTTGGAAATGATGAAACTCTTCTATACCTTGATTATAGTGGTGGTTGCATGATTTTATGTGTTTATCAAAACTCAAATATCTGTACACAAAATGAATGAACTTTATACTATGTAAAATATATCTTAATGGAAAATAACTGAGTTGTACATTTGTACAACTTAAGCAACTACACTGACACATTATTATCACTCAAAGTCCTTAGTTTTTCCATAGTTTAACTCATTAGGGTTCTCTCTTGGTGGTGTCCAGTCTATGGGTTGTAAAAATGTACGATGTTCATTGATTATAAAAAATGTACCATTCTGGTGGTGGATGTTGATAATGGGGGAGGTCATGCATGGGTGGAAGCAGAGGGTATATAGGATATCTATGTACCTTGTTCTCAATATTTCTGTGAATCTAAAACTGCTCTAAAAATACTTTAAATAACTGACATATATCCTTATTGGGCATAATAATAATCATAGGTAAATCAGATTATTAACTCCTTGGCTCAGAACTGTTGTGTTGAAAGTAAAATTTAAAAAATTCAAGGAAAATATAGTGACATTTGTGAGACACATCATAAGCTACTAGATTAAGGATTGTGCAACATTACTTTTGATGACATTATAGCTTTGAAAAAAATAGTACAGTTTTAAAGTTAACAAACAAGCCCTACAAGAAAAGCCCAGTAGAACAGGAAATGAACGTGATAATGTCCAATCTGATTCCAAGAATCTAGAAGTTATGGTGTGCCCAATAGGACACTCATCCCATTAGGAAATAATTATGGTTATTTAAGAATGGAATACAATTTAAAATTATTTTATATTAAGGAAAACTAAGGGACTATGCCAAGGTCCTTCCAGAGAAATGATCCTGCTATTACTACCTCCTCAGTCTTTTATGGGTCAACCTCCCTGTTTCAATTCATACAACAGAGACTTCCCTAAACTCAGGGAGAGGGCAGAGGCACTGAATAGCCAAAGTAAAAGAACACATGTTCACATTATAATGTAAGCTCTCCAAGCTTTAGTGTACTCATAGATTATGTGAAACTCCGAAAGCACCTACCTTTCAAGGGCATTTTGAAAATGACATGATCTAACCCCTAGAAAGCAGTTAGTAAAATGCCAGTTACTCAAGGTGCTCAAGGTCATCCAAATAGATATTTTGTCTTTAGGAGGAAAATCGCTCAGATGAAATGTATAGGAGCTGTAGATTGATGAATTCATTAAAAAAAGTTTAGAAAACATATCTCATACACACCTCAGCCACCTTTGGGGTTCAGTTTTCATAAGGTCCTCAATAAATGACAGTTGAATTCAATTACCTATTGAGCAACTATTCAATTAAAATGAAGGATAAGACAATTTCATCGAACATCTTATAATGCAAAAGGGATGATAATTCATACAAACAGTAGAATATGATTGGATGTTCGTGTGTGTGGTGTACAGAAGAAGGAGAAATCAGCTTGGGTTGAGATGGTGGGGAGAGGGTTCAGTGGCAAGCTCCTTCTTAAGCTGGTTCCAATGATGTAGGAATTTGGGGATTGTTGATTTTTAAAGTGGAGGGAAATTTATAACTTAGAGGTGTGTGTATAAATAAGGTGTGTGTTTATAAGTTAGAGGTGTGTGTAAGGGAATTTATACCTTAGAGGTTGAAAGGAAAGCCGGAGATTGGCAGCAGTTCACCTGTTTCTCTTCTGTATACATTCTTATTGATCCTGAACTGACTTCTCCTTTTTTTTTTTTTTAATGACACTATCATTTTTTCTGGTGCACAAAATTGTCACAGCAGAATGTTTAATTTGATTGGTAGACCTCAACTCTTCCTCCTTGCTCTTCAAAAGGGTTTCTTCTGTAATATTTAAAATTGTGGTATAATTTTCTCCTGCTCTACCTAATATTCTAGTTACTTCTGGTCTTATCTTAGCCCCATATTACTTGAAGGCAAGAATACTCATTACACATCATTGAACTCCCTGAAATATGTGGCGCCTGTCTCATCTGTGTTTGAGGCTCAGTAAGAATTTTTTGGCTATAGGGGAAGAATTTATTACAGCCTCTCTTGTTAGCTGATTTCTCTCCTTTGTGATATTTCCAGAATTCGAGCCTCTACTTCTTTTGCTGTTTTCTCCTATCACTCCCTAATCCAGAGCTTTGCTAACAAGATTCCCAGCTGCTTTAAAAAATGCTTTGAGTACATGCCAGAAGGTACAAGTGGCATTTACTCAGAAAATATTTTTAGAGCAGCTGATGGTGTTTACAGTTAGAGCGATAATTGAAGGCATCATTTTCAATTCAGAAGCAAGTAAATAAAAGGGTCTTCTCAGCTTGAAATGTGTTTTCTGTTTAAAACATTTGTCTGGCCTGGAGGAGGGTGGCAGTATTAATTATTCCCACCCTCCACATTCTACTTGACACCAGCAGCCACTTTCCTACTTAGAAGAAAAGCACATAGTGAAACAGTTTGAATATAATTTGCTTTTTTGCTTTTTTTATAATTAAAAAAATGTTCTTAGTAGGTAACATATGTGCATGGAACAAATACAAAAAGTGCAAAATGTTATACAGGGGATAGTGAAACTATTTCCCACCATGTCTTCTGTCAATCTAGTTTTCTTCCCTAGAGACAACCACTGTTAGTAGTTTCTTGTGTATTTTTCCAGCTAAACTTTAAATATACATGTATGTGTATCCACTACATTTTTTACCCAAATGGCATACATCATCATACATCTTGCTCTTTGTCAATTAGCAATATATCTTGGAGGTCCTATTACCTCCTTTTATACAGGCCTGGTTTGTCTCTATAATGCTGGTGTAGTCTTCCACTATGCATTTATTGGATCTGCCTCTATCAATAAACATTTATGTTGTTTCACAATTACAAGCAGTGCTACAATTCATATTCTTGCACACTTGTTGTCATTTTGTGTACCTGTGAAATATTTGAAGATGAACTTTCAGCATTGATTTTTCTGTGCAAATGGGCACGCACCTTTTTAATTTCAGTAGACACAGCCAGCATGCCCTCCATAGGTATTGTACTCATTCGCATGCCCACCAACTCGCCTGCTTCTCCACGCCTTCCTCAAACCTGTTATCAAAGTTGTTGACTTTACCAATCTGATAAACTAAAAAATGGAATTTCATTGTAGGTTAATTTGCAATTTTGTTACTGTGAATGAGTTTGAGCATCATTTCCTATGATTAAGCTTTCCTTACCTTTTGGTTCATATCCCTTCATTTTTTCAATGGGTTGTTGCTCCCTTATCAACTTGATTTGTAGGATCTCCTTTTATATATTAAGGAAGTTAGCTCTACCTGTGATATGTGCTGCCATTTTTTTTTAAGAGATCATCATTTGCATTTTGACTTTTTAAAGAATATTTTTGTAATGCTGAAATTGTGATTTTTATGACCTCCCCCTCCTCTGGTCTCTCCTTCCCTCCGACCCCTAACACTCTCTTCTCTCTATTCCTTCTTTTCTTTATTTCTTTATGCTTAAAAGGACTATCTACACTTCAAGATTATGTAAAATCTCCCATGTTTTAGTTTAGTGCTTTGGGGGCTTTGTTTCTACATTTATATCTTTCATCTTTCCAAAATTTATTTAGCACAGGCAGAAATGCAAATACATATCTACACCCAGAAGCCGTTTAGTTGTTTCTGCACCATTCAATAGATAATTCATCTTTCCAAATTGATATGCAGAATTATCTTTATCATATACCAGCTGTCAGTACAGTTTGGGTTTACTTTGTAACTCTCTTTTCCATTTCATTGGGGTCCTGTATTTGAGGGCTGTATTGTACCCACAAAATACCTTTTAATAGCTGGCTCAAATAGTTCTCCTTCATTCATGTTCTGGTTACTTTGCTTATTTTTTATATAAACTTTGGAATAAGCTTTAAATAATTTAAAATTCATTCATTTAAAAAAATCCTTTTGGTATTTTTTAATGAATTAAAATATATTACTGATCCTTTCTGTCTCAAAAGAGGATGTGCATTTTTTCATATTCTCATATAGAATTTTAATGTTCTCTTCATATAAGTATTGTACATTTGTTGTTTATTTGTATACATTATTTTGCCTATGCTTAACCTATATTAATATTTTAATTGGAATAGTTTTCTTCCTCATTATTTCCATTTGGTATTGTTTGTGTAGGGGCAGAGTGTTGATTTTTGTATATTAATGTGCATCTAGGCAGCTTACCGAATTCTGGTTCTGGTTCTAAAAATTTTCCAGTTTATTCTCTTGGGTTTTATAGGCATACAGACCCTATCATATACAATTCATGATAATTTTACCACCTCCTCACCAATTTTAAAACATCTCTGTCTTAGTTCATTTGCATTGCTATAAAGGAAATACCTGAGGTTGGGTAATTTACAAAGAAAAGAGGTTTATCTGGCTCATGGTTCTGTAGACTGTACAAGAAGCATGTTGCCGCATCTGCTTCAGGTGAGGGGTTCAGGGAGCCTCCACTCATAGAGGAAGAAGAGAGAGGAAGGCAGCAAGAGAGTGAGTAGGAGATGCAAAGCTTTTTTCAGTGGAATGACACCAAGCCACTCCTGAGAGATTTGCCCCCATGACCCAAAAGCCTCCTACCAGGCCTCGTCTCCAATACTGGGGATCAAATTTCAACATGAGAGTCGGAAGGGACAAATATCCAAACAATATCAATTTCTTATTTATTTCTCTTGTCTCAGTGTAATGGCCAGGACCTCCCCAGCAATGTTAAATAGCAGCAGTGACTGTGGACATCCTTGCCTTGTCTCACCTTTATTGTTTTCCCATTAAATAGGAAATTTCTATGTTTGTATGAGATGGATGATAATATTAAGGATGTAGTCTTCTAATCTCATTTAATTAGGAGGTTTTTTGCTTGTTAATAAGAATAGATGTTGAACTTTGTTAAATGCTTTTTAGTATCACAAATAGACATATTTTTCTTTCGATCTATTAATATGTTGAGATATAATAATAAATCTCCTAATATTGAAACAACCTTGAATTCCTGGAGTAAACACTACTTATCTTTATGGCATTGCTCTTTAAATGTGCTCCCAGCTTCAATATGATAATATTTTATTCGGGTTTATGCATTGAGTTTTGGCATCACTGTGATTTCTAATTAGAATTTAGAATTTTCCCTATTTTTTCAATGATTTGAAACAGTTCACATACATGTTGAGGTATCTATTCTTTAATGGTTTGGTAGAATTCCTCTGTGAAAAAACCAGAGCCTTGAACCTTTTATGTTTTTTGTTTTCGGGGGGGCATATTTCTTTGATGTTTTTCTCAATTATTTCTATGGTATTTAGTCTGTTTAGATTTTTTACTCTTGTAGGGTCACTTTTAGTAATTTATATTTTCTAGAGAAGTATAAGTTTCATCTATATTTTAGAGTTGAACAAAGTAATCTCTTAGGATTCTTTAAATGCCCTTGCATTTGTATTATTCACTTGCTCTTATTTTTTATTTTGAATATTTGTACATTCTCATTTTCTTTCTGCATGGGGTTAGCTAATGGTTTATCTATTTTATGTTCTCTTCCAAAAGAAAAATCAGTTTTAAAATTTATTTATGTTTTAGATTTTTGAATTCATTATTTTAATGTTATTAATTTCTTCATTCTGATTTTCTTAGTATTATGTATTTTTTAATTTGTTAATAGGATTCTTAATTAATTGTATTCTTTTTCTTATTTAGGTATTTAACTATAAATTTTTCCCTGAGCACTGCTTCAGCTGTATACCATATGTTCTGATATATAGCTACATTTGTATCTATATCATATCTAACCTTATAATCATATTCACGTTTATTCATAAAATAGACCTAAATTATTTTACTACCACTTTTCTAGATATGCAGTAATATTAATTTTGATTTTATTTTTGATGCAAACATTGTTTCAGAGGGTATTTTTAACTTCTAGGTGGATAGCTTTATCACTTTAAAAAAATTAATTACTAGTTATATTGCACTGCACTCCGAGAATGTTGTCTATATTTATTTTTGGATCTCACTGAGATTTTGATAGTTCCATGAACATATGGAAAGAAAGTCTATTCTATTTTTTAATGTATATATACTTCCCCAATCCCATTTTTCCCCTCCCTCCTCAGATGTAACCTTATTCTAAATTTTGTGTTTATAATTCCTATGCATGAGACATGCGGTTTCAGAATGGCCTCTAGGCTTAAATCTAGGAGGAGAGAGAAGATTATTTCTCAGCAATCTTTGTAAAAGTCTCCTTGCATCTCATCGGCTTTGATTGTATCACTTGCCATCTCTGAGCTGATTACAGTGGCCAGAAAAATGAAACACTCTGATTGGCCAGACATGATTTCCCTGCCCACCTCGGGAGCCAATTTCACTGAATCCACAGTGTGTTCAAATCCACTGAAAATTCATGAGCTAAGAGCAGGGGAGGAAGAGACTTCCCAGAGGAAAGATGGGATATAGTTTTGAGAAGAAAGGTGCACGGATCCAGGCAGAACCACCAACAGAGATAAAGCACATGCAGGAGATGAGGCCACCCTAGAACTCTGCTGTGCACCGTGGAGAGAGGTGGACACATTACGCAATCCCTACCTCACAGTGCTCAGCGAAAGCTGGAAAGACCAGAGCTGCAAACCCACTGCTGTTGCCTGCTCCTTCTCCATCCACCTGAGCTAAGTGCAGCCACTGCACAAAGCTGAGAACTTCTCTCTCAGGAGTGTCTACATTTCTCTTTTTCTGCTTGAGGGTTTTCTTCAGCAAACAGTGCAAGAAAGACCCAAAAAGTGAGGGAGTGAATGCCCTCGGATGCAACTTTCAGACAGTGGAGTACAGAAGTTGGTGGGTAATGCCCCAGCCTGCCCATCCTCCACCAAGCGGGTTCTGAGGTGTGTTCCATCCACACGGTAGCGCAGAAAGTGCCCGGCAGCACGGCCCCAGCTTCCTACAAAAGTATGCCACTTACACAGTCTTTCTTGGCTTTCCCTATTCTGTTTCACGCTCCCCTCTCTCTTCACTTGTGCATCTGGAATCACACCCCTCCCCATATGAACTCGCGGCGACCAGTCTTGTCTGGGTGTCTGATGTCGGAGAAAGTCAAGGTGTCCCATGAGAAACCACTGGAGCGTGTTATCATGTGGTGTTTTATTGTCAGAGAAAGATGGAGGTAAATACCAGTGGAAAGGAGAAAGAGAAGTACTTAGAATGACTAGAAGTACTAGAAGGATGGGAGAGAAAATAGAGGGGAAGGGGGAGATTTATTTAGCTGTTAGCTCTATCTTAGTGGCTGCGTAGAATATTTCATATTCCAGAAAGGTGGAATAGCCTAAGCTGAATGGGATGGTAGCAAGAGCGTGTGCCAAGAGTTGATGAAGTTATTCACAGATTAACACGGGTTTGTTGAGGGCGTACTGAACGCCTGACATTGTTCTCCCTGCTAGCCTGCAGTGGGGAAGAGACACACAGTCTCTCCGCACCTAAGTCTGTAGTCTAATGTGGGCAAAAGAGAGAGAAAATGAACAGGTAAGAGGGGGTGAACATTAATTAGTTACCTCCCCCTACTCCCATGGCCTCATATCTAATTCTTGCGGGAAGAATATTGAGGGTGTGGGGAGTGGCTCAAATGTGCTTGTCACCCCTGTCTTTGCTGAATTTCAAAGGGCATGAAGACATTCCAGTTTCCTGGTCTAGGTTGTTCCCTGTCACCTGTCAGAAAGCTGTTAAAAATTTAGACAAATGAAAGCACAATATCACACCTATGCTATTCTTATCAGAGGTTTACAATCTGAAACTAAACATAAGAAAACATTAACCAAACCTAAAATGTGGGACATTTGACAGCTGTCCTGTCCAATACAGTAGCTACTAGCTACATAGAGCTATTTTAATTAAAATTTGATTTAATTTAAAATTTAGTTCCAAGGGTACAAAATTTCAGGTAGACAGGAGGAATTTTTTTGTTAAGTTCTATTGCACAGCATAGTGAATGTAGTTAATATTAATTATAGAGTACTGCACATTTGCAAATTGCTAAGAGAGCAAATTTTAAATGTTCTCACCATGAATAATGTTAAGTATTTGAGGTGATGGATATGTTAACTTGCTGAGGGACTGTTCCAGAATAAAGGAGAACAAAGTGACATGACAAATGAATGCAATGTGGGATTTTGGGCTGGATCTTAAAACAGAAAAGGGACATCCATGAGACAAATGGCAAAAACTAAATAAGGCTGTTGGATTATTTCGCAAAATGCTATCAGTGTTAATTTTCTGGTTTTGATTATTGTACTGTATTATGTAAGATGCAAACATTTGTATTATTTTTGCAACTGTGTTGCAAGTCTGAAATTATTTCAAAATTATAAAGTGAAATAAAATAAATCATCTTTTGACCCCATCTGCCTATTTATATTATCTTTTATTGCTTATTGCATCCACCCGATGGGTTCAATTCATTGATTAGTCCATTTATTAGTGGAAGGGCAAGTCATTTACCACCTGCTTGGCAAAGAGGACACATTGTTGGAGTTGGGTAGAACACAGAGAGTCCCCAGCATGCCATGTTGTAGCAGTGCAATTGTCAACACTGTATCTTTGATAATCTGGGGTGTGATTCTTTCATTTCTATTTTTGAGACAGGATCTCACTCTGTTGCTACCCAGGCTGGAGTATAGTGGTGTGATCACTTCAACCTCAAACTCCTGGGTTCTAGGGATCCTCCTACCTCAGCCTTCCAAGTAGCTGGGACTACAGATGTCTGCCACTACACCCTGCTAAGTTTTCTGTTTTTTGTAGAGACCCCTAAAGATGAGGTCTTGCTATGTTGCTCAGGCTGGCCTTAACTCCTGGCCTCAAACCATCCTCCTGTCTCTGCCTCCTAAAATGCTGAGATGACAGGCTTGAGCCACTGTGCCCAGCCAATCTGGGGTGTGATTCTTGCAGAACAGAATGCTTAGGCAGGTGCAAAATGTCAGGTGTTTGAGAGGCACAGGGGAAGTAGCAATTACGATGACCATGGAATTGGATGTTGCTTGCTAAGTCCAAATGATGCATGGGAGAAATTCAATGAAAGGTCAAGAGCGATTAATCATCAATTTAAGGCAAAATGTGAAAGTCAGAGGACCTCCTTGCCATAGTGTACAAGAACTCTCATATCCTGCAACTGGAAGGTAGTAAAAATACGAGAACCAGGCCTAGGACTTAATTAAAAGGGCAACAGGGCTCCAGATGAGGTGACCATATTATCAGCTACCTGGACATCCTGTAGCACATTGGTCGACAATACTGATGATGTCATGCTGGTTAGACTAAATTAACAAAAATTAGCAAATGCTCTAGAGGTCTTGGTAAGAGACATGTGTTCCAGAGAATGGAAGTTAACTCTCCAAAGATTCCAGGACCTCCTATATCAATGAAATTTTTTGGTAGGGGTACCCAGAGGTCTGACTGCATGCAGGACATTCCATTCAAAGTTTTGGGTCTCCCCTCTTTGACCACTAAGAAGGAAGCACAATTCCTGGTAAGACTTTTTAGATTCTAAGGCAGCTTATCTAATACTTTCACATACTTCCCTGGGCCATTTTTGAGGTGACATGGAAGGGTGCCAGTTTTAAGTGGGTTCCAAAGTAAGAAAGAGACTGTAGCATGGTGTAAATAGCCCTGCTGCTTGGCCCATACTCTCCATCAGACCCTAAGGCATTAGGGGAATTTCTGAGAGCAAAAGACACCACACAGACCTTGGCAAACCCTATTTAGAAAATTAATTAAGACCCCTAGGTTTCTGAGGCAAGGCCGTGCCATCTTCCACCGAGGATTATACATATGAAAAACAGTTCCTTGCATGTTACTGGACTTGGTAGGGATAGAATACCTGAAAATGGGACATCATCTAACCACAGGGCCAGCTCTGTCCATTTCTGTCAAATCTACCAAGTTGAGTGGTCCCAGAAACAATCACTGTAAGATGGAAGCCATAGCGCCGGGGTTGGACACAAGCAGGGACAGTGGCATCAGCAAGCCAGATGAGCAAGGGACCCATGTCACTCAGCACTGTGGCACCAGATCCTCTCCCGAAGCTCACACCTATGGCTGCAGTGGTGTGTGTGTGTGTGTGTGTGTGTGTGTGTGTGTGTGACTCACGTATGACCAGTGGACAGAGGAAGATAATTGTGGAGCTAGTGGCCCTGAAAGATAGCTATGAGGGTGAAATCTTCCCAATGGGCACAAATTTGGGCAGTTCCCTGGTCATCTACTTTCTGTGGAAAGTGAAGTGCCCCAACATAAGATACATACAATTCATCGGCTATGGGAACGGCTTTTCTGGTTGGTCCAGGATCAGGGAGGAGAAGGACTGGAAGACCAAGGACCAGAAGTTCTGGGTAAAAGTATGTCAGTAGACAGATGGGATAGGCACTAAGTGTGAAATTTTTGTTTTGTATAGAGAGCACTCTCTATGGAAAAGGTACAAAACAACCAAGTGGACAGAATGACTCAGTCAGTTTAAGTCGGCCAGCCTCTGACGTTGGCCAGGCCGTTGTTGGCACAGTGGGCTCATGAATGTAGCAGCCGGGATGGCAGGTGTGGGTGGACCCAACAGCATGCAGTCCCGTGTGGCAGCCCACTGGGAGAGCTGATCATGGGATCCACTGATCCTACCACGTATCACAGCCTCCAGAGGGTCCCAGCCTTATCCAGGCTTCTCTAGCTGAGGAACCAGCTTAGAGATGACGCCCTACAGGGAAGGCATCGGCTTCTGAGACGCAGGTTGTATACAACCTCAATCACCGTTCGATGGTGCTGTGACCCTTGTGCATAGACTACATGGGCTAGAAACTAAAAGGAAGACATAGGAGTGGTCCCACTTCTCATGACTCTGAATGACCCACTTGGGGGATTTGTGCTTTCTGCTCCTACAATCCTGACCCTGGGTTCTGCAGTGTTTGAGGTCCTGGTTTCCAGAGTGGGAATGCTTCCCCCAGGAGATGGTAACAGTTCCTTTAAATGTTCAGGTGCTACTGTCATTTGATCAATTCTGGCTTGTTGTATCAAACAGCAGGCAAAGAAAGGAGTCACCATCTTGGCAAGAGTAAGCGGCCCTGACAGGAGGTAGGGCTGCTATTACAGGATGGAGGGAAGTATGTTTGGAACCCAGGTGGTACAGTGGGGGGGTCTCTTGGCACATCCTACCCAAGTGTGACCGTGAGTGGATGTGTATAGCAACCCTGACCTCAGAAGGGCTCATACCCTTCAGGCATGAGAGTTGGGCATTCCACCAGGGAAGCCACCTAGACCATCAGCCGTGCTAGCTGAGGGTAGGGGGTAAAATAGGTGATGCAGCAGGGAGACAATGAATATCAGTTGTGCCCTGAGATCAGTGCTAATCTTTGTCTTGCAAGTTTTCCCCAAGAAAAGAGACCAACCAGGATTCTGGAGGAGCTGCTTCCAGAAAGGGTTAACTTACTATTTGAAGGGAGTGGATCCAAGAGGCAGAGAGAGTGGATTTGGAAGAGGCTGCGATGTGGCCCCAAATCCCTCTTCAGAGCCCAGACGCTGACACCTGTCAGGTGTGCTGACGGCTGAGCCTTGCAGCTGAACCCCACCCAGAAAGTGTCCTTTGCCACACGCTGCTGCCCACCCCAGAGTTACATCCCTTCCAGGGGTCAATCTGCATAAAAAGTTTGGCCCACATACCTCTATTTGGGACATTTCTGAAGGCACCATCCAAGCTCCGAATCTTTCCTGGGGTCAGCTGGGCACTGCAGAGACTGGGCCACTGTTCACCTTCTCCCTCCACCCGTCCCAGCTTCCCTTCCTCTCTGTGGTGGCTTTTAGGATATGTCCACACATCCTTCGGTGCTACTTCCCTCTAGAGATGGAGTTTAATTTC
>VBSM01001118.1:17347010-17390579 GCA_008086735.1 Cheirogaleus medius | reverse complement strand
GAGATAATGAATGTTTACTGCTTTAAGCTGCAGATTCTGGGGGGTAATTTTTAACATAACAATAGATAGCTAAAATACTCCTAACAAATGTCATCCTTGAGGAACCTCTCTAATGAACTTCCTGCCCGCAAAACTCCATCTCAGAGTCTGTTTCCTGGGAAATCCAACCTAAGAGAGAAAGCAAAGCATGTACTATAGAGATCAAAGGGCTTGCCTTATCTGAGGGGTGCTGAATAATTTAGGTGTTATTGAGTGTGGTGTGAGACCAACATGTGGCAGAGAAGTGGCGGGAGGGGAGAAAGAAAGCCTTCTTATCTAGGCTAAAGAGATACAACTTTGACTTTGCTTTGTAGATAATTGGGAGCCACTGAGGGTTTTAGGGCAGGACGAGCATTCTGGAAACAGAATGAAGAATGGATAAAATGGAGAGACTAGCAAGAGGGAGACAAATCTAGAGCCTGCTGTAATATTTGTACAAGAAATAAAGATCATAAAGTACCCTTTAACCCCCGGGAGGTGGCACTAATAAAATAGAGATAATAATACTACTTGCCTCCTAGGGGAGTTGTTAGGATTAAATGAGTTAACAATTGTAAAGGGCTTAGAACAATACCAGACTCACTATATATTAATAAGTGTTTGTTAAATAAATACGTGCTAAGCTGGGTGGTACCTCTAGAGTGGGACAATTTACCAGTCAATACTGGAACAGCCCAGACCTGGAGAGGAAAGGAGAGGTATAAGGAATGGTTCAGTTGGGCAGACAAAGGTGTGCTTCAGGGTAAGGTCAAGGAAATTTCTCATTAAGAGAAGTTGCATTGTGTCCAAGGTCACTGTTCTGAGTTCAAGGCTTTGCTCTTTCGCTCAAATGTGGTTTGTGCTCTTAATCATAAGGGCAGCTGGCAAGAAAGGCAATCACCCATCACCATGACAGTGAAAATAAGCTCAGAGCTCATGTTCTGCTGACATCAGATCGACAACTGCAGTCTCCTGAGAACACAGCCAGACGGACACTACACCCGCCCCTCACACCCTGCACTCTGCTTGCAACGTAGACCCATTAGGAGAGACTTCTAATGCCTTCAGGGCTTCACTGTGTCTCCTCTGTGAATGGGAGAATGGACGTTTGATGCTTTAATCTGACAAGTTCCTGCTGCCTCATCTCATAGGTCACAAGGGATTATTTTTCTGAAAGGCAATTTCCCATTTGCGCAGAACCTAAAAGGCTTTCTCTGATATCTCAGCTGTCAGTCCCTGCTAATGGGCATGGTTAGCTGGAGAGGTGATTGAATATCTATGTGATTAAGAAAGTATCAGATGTCATATGGAATAATGACAATGAAGTTTGTGGCAAAGAAGACAAGATGGACCAATGCTGTATAAATACTCAGAAATGAGCCTCTTGCCTGAAATAAGGATGATTCTTTAACTTGGGTCTTTTTGAAGATGACTTTTGAAGAGAATTTGTCATCTTCTCAGTGAGAGTTGAGCTTACGGTTCTAAAGTAGGAAATGACACACCCTTGTCTTAGCTTGGGTGACCTACCCAATACAAAGCCTGCAACAAGGACTTGTGAACAGAAGGTTTCCCTGGAGCAGTGAGTCCCAAGAATGGGAGTGGGGCTCGGAGAAGAGCATACATTTCCAGGATCAGTACGGATGCTTCTATAGGGTGACTCTTCATGGCTGCCGTCATGGGGATATGCCATAATTCATTCAACCACTTTCCTAGTGTTTGGCATTTAGTTCGTTCCCATTTTTCTTTTTTACTCTTGAAAACAATGTTTGAAACATCCATGTGCACTCCTCTTTGCAAGCATAACTGATTTTCCAAGATAAATTGCAAAACTGAAATGCTGAGTCAAAAAATGTTGATGCATTTTGTTAAATTTTCTGGCAGAAAGTTGTACCAATTTACATGCTCATCAGCAGTGTATGAGAATGCCTAGTTTTTTATAAGCTATTACTATTTCTTTTAATCTTTTCTAGGTAGAAAATAAGATCTCATTTGTTTAAATTGCATTTTACTGATGTATAGTAGTGTTGAACACTTAAAAATATACTTATTAACCACTAGAATCTCTCTTGTTGTGGATTGCCCATTCATATTCTTTCTTCTTTTTTCTAGTGAAGATTCTAAAAGAAATTTTCATATTTACTTGAATAAATTCTTTATATATTAAAGATGTTAGTCTTTTGCAAAAAATATGTCTATGTGTATACATTTCAACAGCTTGTTGCTTTTTAAAAAACTTTATTTATAACTTGACATATGGAAGTTTACAAAGTTTATGATGTAAAATCTATCAGATTAAAAATGTTACATTTTTCAACTAGGATATGTAAATATTCACCTTATATTGCTTTCCATTAGAAATAGATTAAAGTATTATTTTCTGGTCCTGCTTTCCTTCCTACACTGATTTGAAATGTGACCTGTATTACAAATTAAATACAAACATTTCAGTTTATAAAATACCTAACCACAAAATGAGACATATGAGCATTTTGAAAATGTTTGAAGAAAACTATGCATAACTTCATGCTGATAAATGTGTAACTATTTTTGAAATGGACAATTGTATTAGTCAGGGTTCTCCAGAGAAGCAGAACCAATAGGCTATAGATATATGGATAGATAAATAGATGGATGATAGGGGATTTTATTACAGGAGTAGGCTCATGCAATCATGGAGGCTGAGAAGTCCCACGGTAGGCTGTTTGCAAGACGGAGAACCAGGGGAGCCAACAGTGTGACTCTCAGTCCTGGGGGGCTGGTGCTGCGAGCCCGGAGTCTGAACCCCTGGATCTGGAATTCCAATGGCCAGGATCAAGAGAAGATGGGCACCCCAGCTTAAAAGAGAGAGAGGGAATCCGCCTTTCCTCTGCTTCTCCTCACCTAGAACATCTATCCGGGCCCTTGGCCTATTGGACGGAGGCTGCCCACATTGGGTGGGAGGGGATCTTCCTCATTGAGCCCACTGACTCAAATGCCAATCTCTTCCGGAAACACTCGCACGGACACACTCAGGAATCATGCTTTACAGCATCTGGGTGTCCATTAATCCAGTCAAGTTGTCGCCTAAAATTAACCATCACAACAATGTTCTATGAGAATTTCTATGCGTGTCCACAGTTAATTCAAAAAGAAAATCTGAACAGAAAAATAGCCATTTAAAAATTTTCAAATGTATTGAATAATCACTTATCTAATAACAAAACATAAGACATTACAAACTATGACATTTTGATACTAACACAAGACTTAAAAGACAGAATATAGAGGCTGGGAAGAATATTCAAGATAAACCGTAGACAAACTGTCAGACTCCTAAAGGACCCCAAACTACTACTAGACTCTTAAGCAACCACAGAAGCCCAGGGTTCCAATCTTAGAGCACGAGCCCTCGGGTCCCTATAGCAGGTCTGCCTGCAAAGGAGGGATGCTGCACTTCCATGTTTACTTGTACACACAGAGATCTCTGAAAGGACCTACAAGAAGCTGGTAACACCGGTTACCTCTAGGGAAGGAACTGGGCAAAGGGGTGTGAAGGAGACTTAATTTTCACCAAACAGCCTATACTTTTTGAATTCTGAACCACGTATCTATATTACCCATTTGAGAAATAAATAAAATAAAATATTCTCCCAATGAAATAAAATAAAATTTAAAACCACAGGCCATAAGAACTAATACACACATGTACAGAAACACACACACACACACACACACACACACACATATACATATATACAGACAGTCCCTGATTTAAGATAGTTCAATTTAAAATCTTTTGATGTTACAGTGGTATCCATACAACCATTCTGTTTTCGCTTTCAGTATAGTATTCAATACATTACATGTGATATTCAACAATTTCTTATAGAATAGACTTTGTGTTACATGATTTTGCCCAACTGTAGGATAATGGAAATGTTCCAGGTAGGATAGGCTAAGCTATGATATTTGGTAGGTTAGGCATATTAACTGCATTTTTGACTTAAAATATTTTCAATTTATGATGGGTTTATCAGGACGTGACCCCATCATATGTAGCAGAACATCTGTATTTCATATATTTGATACATGTATATTGAAATACATACTATATATACAAAACAATAAGCAAATAGTATTTATAAGCAAATAGTTAAATAAACACTGGTTTTGAGTCCCAGTGGAATCCTACGTAGTAGTGACAATAAATGGGGTAGATATCCTTGTACATAGAAAGATCACCATACCTGCTGTTAAGGGAAATATGCAAGTTGTGGAGCACTACATTGTCTATCACACATGGCAACAATTCTCACACAAAACAAAGGCACGCATGTCTATGGAGACTTGTACATGCGTAAATTTGTTCCAGAAGTTCTGGAAAGATTCATATCAAAATGATAATAGCAGTTACCTTTACAGAGCATATTGGGATTAGAATGAGCTTTGATTTTGCATTTATGTTTTACTTGAATAATAGAATAAATAACATTTTAAAAAAGAAAATAAATCTTTGCATTTGTGTTCAAAATGGTCATTGCCTCATTGTTTGTGGTGGTATAAATACTAAAAACAACTTACACTGCCATCAGTGAAAGAGTGACTAAATAGATTGTGCTATATCCATGATAGTTAATCACATGCCACTATTAAAGAGAAAGAGGTGAATCCCACCATAATTACATGCATGTTTAAATGTATTGAAAGTGGACTTGCTATATGCCAAGATATTGGCAATGTTTATTTTCAGGGAGGGGAATGGGAATGAAGGATGGACGAGGACATAATGGTTTATTTTTAATATATACGAGTGCCCATAGTATTTGAATATAATAATAATGTTTTCATGTATTACTTGTAATTAAAAATCTATGTCAACAGAACATAAAATCTACAGTACCAGAGTAACAGTATATTTGTGTCTTTGACAATACTTACATTGGTGGTTCATATGGCTGCCTCTCTCCAATGTTCTTTTTACCTGCTATTTCCTTTCAAACTTTCTCATGTTCGACTGACAAAACTGAATTTTGACTCTCCCTTTCATAAACCAAAAGGAAGACACTTCCTAATCTTCTCCACCTTTCTCTTTTATTCAGTTTCAAATGGGTTAAAAATAAGGGCTGCTTACTAAAGATTACATTGACCAAAAGAACTAAAGGAATTGTTCTATGTCACAAAGAAAACATCTGTCTATTGGCCTCCCAGGAAAAATTGTCACGTGATTGCTACTGTTGGAAACAGGAGACTTTCTGTTATGTTTCCTGGTGTGCAGACCACTCTTGTATTGCCATGTGTAGGAGCAAAGGGGGCATCTGAGCCCATATTATTTTTAAACCTTAAAGGACCCAGAGAGTGAGGCAGTTCTTCCAAACCACTTCACCAAAGAGAGTTCTCATTTGTTCTGCACTGTCAACTTCACACGATTAAAGGAAAGGAAATTTCCCAAATACTCCATCTGTCACTTCTGAAAGCCAGATTCTCTAAACTGCTAACTCACAAAGTTACCTGGAAAGTCAAGTTTATTTCTGAGTTACAGCTTTGAATATTCCAGCAAAAGATTCAGGGTAGTATTGCACATAGCCTTAACTCCTCTATCCAAACTTGGAAACGTTGAACTCAAGAAGATCATGTTTTTTCTATTGAATTTCCCCCAAAGCATTACGGAATCGTAGTGTGGAATTGGCATTAACAACAGAATCAAGTGCTTAAAATCAATGAGATGCTGTTCCATTCCTGAGCACAGAGCATGCTTGGAACATTGCTAAAGGGCATGTGAACATTTTCAATATCTTTGGGTAACTTTGAAGTAATACTTGTATATAGGATATGGTATTATTTCCTGTTATTAAGATGCAGGTGAAGTGGCCTAATGTGGAAGTAGTTTGATTTGTATTTCTTGGGAGTTTGCCTTAGATTACCTGCCCAGATTTTTAGTAGAAATGAACTGGCAAATAGAAGCACAAAACTCAACTCCAAGTGTGTACCTATATTAAAATGCCAATGTGTGACAAGTTTGACAATTGGCTGCAGTCAATGTTAGCTAGAATATGCACATGCATGCACACTATACATTTATAGATACATAAATTCAATCCTACATGATTTTTTCCTCTCAAAACCTTACAGAAACATGTTACCTGTATTTAGCCTTTTTTAAGTTATAAAAGTAATACATGCTCAGCACAGAAAATTTAGAAAAATCATAAAAATACAAAAGAGCAAATTCAAAATCATGAACTATTCTATTACCCAGAGATAACCACAGTTTAATAAATGCAGAGAGCAAAAGCAAGATAGAATACTACATATAAATTATGAACTCAATTAAATAATTTACATCTTGTTTTTCTTTTTTTTAATTTCAGCATATTACAGGGGTACAAATGTTTAGATTACATATATTGCCATTGACCCACCCAAGTCAGAGCTTCAAGTGTGTCCATCCCCCAGACGGTGTGCACTGCACCCATTAGGTGAGAATATACCCATCCCCTCTCCCTCCCATCTGCCCAACACTCGATGAGTGTTATTGCTATGTACACACTTAGGTGCTAGTCGGTTAATACCAATTTGATGGTGACTACCGTGTTTCCCGGAAAATAAGACAGGGTCTTATATTTATTTTTCCTCAAGAAGACACCCTAAGGCTTATTTTCAGGGGATGTGTTATTTTTTTTAAGTACGGTACAACAATCTACATTTATTCAAATATAGTTAAGTCGTCTTCTTCTGGAACATCATCATAACTCTCCAAACCCCAAATTCCATCCTGAATTTCTTGCGGCTCTATTTCCTTTAGAACCATTGGCCCCAATCTCTCATGTCGAGCAATAGAGCCTTCATGGGGCAGATGAGAAGGGCTGCTTGTCTTCTTTACCGCTCCACCACGAAATGCATGGGTTGTGCAGATACGCTGCATGGCCACGCCCATCACTAGGTCTTATTTTCCGGGTAGGACTCATATTGCACAAATGCTTAGAAATCCTGCTAGGGCTTAATTTATGGGTAGGTCTTATTTTCGGGGAAACATGGTACACGTGGTGCTTGTTTTTCCATTCTTGTGATACTTCACTTAGTAGAATGGGCTCCAGCTATATCCAGGATAATACAAGAGGTGCTAGATTGCCATTGTTTTTTGTGGCTGAGTAGAACTCCGTGATATACATATACCACATTTTATTAATCCACTCATGTATTGATGGGCACTTGGGTTGTTTCCATATCTTTGTAATTGTGAATTGTGCTGCTATAAACAATTCTAGTGCAGATGTCTTTTTTATAGAATGTCTTTGGTTCCTTTGGGTAGATGCCCAGTAATGGGATTGCTGGATCAAATGGTAGTTCTACTTGTGGTATCTCCATATTAATCTCCACAGAGGTTGTACTAGTTTGCAGTCCCACTAGCAGTGTATGAGTGTTCCTATCTTTCCACATCCATGCCGACATTTATTGCTTTGGGACTTTTTGATAAAGATCATTCTCACTGGAGATAAGTGATATCTCATTGCAGTTTTGATTTGCATTTCCCTGATGATTAGAGATGTTGAGCATTTTTTCAAGTGTTTGTTAGCCATTAGTCTATCCTTTGAAAAGTTTCTGTTCATGTCCTTTGCCCACTTTTTGATAGGGTTGTTTGATTTTTTCTTGCTGATTTTCCTGAGTTCTATATAGATTCTAGTTATCAACCCTTGATCAGATGTGTAACATGCAAATATTTTCTCCCATTCTATAGGTAGTTTGTTTGCTCTCATGATAGTTTCCTGGGCTGTGTAGAAGCTTTTTAATTTGATCAGGTCCCATTTATTTATTTTTGTTGTTGCCGTGATTGCCTTTGGGGTCTTCTTCATAAATTCTTTGCCTAGACTAATGTCTATAAGGGTTTTCCTGACATTTTCTTCTAGCATTCTTGTAGTTTCATGCCTTAGGTTTAAGTCTGTTATCCACTGTAAGTTGATTTTTGTGAGAAGTGAAAGGTGTGGATCCAATATCAGTCTTCTACATATGGCTATCCAGTTTTCCCAGAACCATGTATTGAATAAAGTGTTTTCTCCAGTGTTTGTTTTTGTCTGCTTCATTAAAGAAGAGATGTCTATAAGTGTATGGTTTTATATCTGGGTTCTCAGTTATGTTCCATTGGTCTATGTTTCTGTTCTTATGCCATTAACATGCTGTTTTAGTTACTATAGCCTTGTAGCATAGCTTGAAGTCTGGTAAATTGATGCCTTCCAACTTGTTATTTTTGCTTAAGATTGCTTTTGTTATATAGGGTCTTCTCTAGTTCCATATGAAGCATAGAATTATTTTTTCTATATCTTGTTTTTCTTTACTTGAGGGTTACAGCATCACCATTTTTCCAGGCCATTTAAAATGTGAAAAAACCAACACATCAGTTGAGGACCAAAATGGGATTCATTGTGGTGCTATAGTTTTATTAAACTAATCATTTTTATTAGTAGATATTTAAGTTGTTGCTAACTTTTTGACATTATATATAATGCTACAATAAACATATTTTCTGTTACTCTTTAATGTACCTCTGATTATTTTATTAGACTAGATCTTTAGAAAAAGGATTATTGGGTCAGAAAAGCTGCCATGTTTTTATATATTTTAAGAAATGTGCTCTCTCATGAGTCCTTGAAAACTGGCATGTAGCAAGTGCTCAGCAAGTGCTTAAATATTTGTTAAGTGGGTATGCATATTTTAAAGCTCTGGTTCACCGTACCAAATTGCTTTCCAGACAAGTTATGTTCATTTACGCTCCCACCAATATGAAAATGGTTTTCATGGCACAGTCATCAGAATTTTGTATTGCAATTTACTTTTTAATCTTTGACTATTCTTAGGTGGAAAATAATAGCCTTGCTTTAATTTTCATTTTTTCTGAATTTTAGTTCATTTTTCCATGTGCTTTTGACCACGTATTTCTTCTGCAAATTATCTGTTCATAATTTTGCCCATTTTGAAGGGGAGCTGTAACTTTTTAAAGAGATGGGGTCTCACTGTGTTGTCCAGGCTGGCCTTGAACTCCTGGGCTCAAGTGATTCTTCTGCCTCAGCCTTTTGAGTAATACATCATATATTTTTTAAAAACATACAGCTAAATTTTATCCTGGAATGTGGCATGCAGAGTGGCAGAGTGACAAGTGAGCAGATGACTCAGAGAACTGCTCCTCAAATCTGTTGCCTAGTGATTGGGTGGTTCCTGAGATGCCTCTGAACTCCTGTGGCCCCAGTTTTCTCATCTGATAAATGGACATGATCATACTGACCTCCTGGCTGTTGGACTTAGCTTAGGTAATGTTCAAGAGTTCAGCATAGGGCACCATCAGCTTTAAGTGCCCAGTAAATATTTCCTGTTGACATTATTGTTTTAATTCTCATTTCCCTTATCCAACAATTTTGGGATTTGGCATTATGTTAGTCAGGGCTCTCCAGAGAAAAAGAACCAATAAGATACGTGCATGTGCATATATATGAGAAAGAGAGAGAGATTTATTTTAAGGAATTGGCTCATGCCATTGTAGGGGTTGCCAAGTCCAAAATGTGCAGGAATGTCTGGTAGGCTGGAGACTCGGGGAAGAGTTGACGTTGCCGCTCAAATTCAAAGGCAGTCTGGAAGCAGAATTCCTTTCTCCTCAGGAGAACTCAGCTTTTTTCTCTTAAAGCCTTCAACTGATTGGATGAGGCTCACCTCTATTGCAGAGGGTACTCTGCTTTACTCAAAGGCTACTGATTTAAATGTTAATAGCATCTTAAAAATACCTTCACAGCAACATCATGAGTGGTGTTTCACCAAAAACTGAGTACCGTGGCCTACCCAAGTTGACATGTGAAATTAACCATTACATGCATATTTTCTTTAAGGCACATTTTGCTCTAAAATTCAGTGGTGCCATGAATCTTAGAGCAAGTGCTACTTGTGGCCTAGGTATATTCATAGTCTCAAATTTGGTCTCCATGTTTTATACCCTCTCTCTACAGTTCCTTCTTAACCCTACACCATTGAGATTACGCAGTTTTATTTTGCAAATGCATCATCTCATTTGAGTTGAGTTCTGACTTTCTTTCTCTCATCAGCATTTTGTATCTGAAGGTGTCTAACATTTCTGTATGCAAAGCTTTGGATAACAGTAATAATTTGGGGGATAGATTCGAGTTGCTTTGCTAGGAACTCTCCTTCCTTAGCTTTCTTAGGACAAACTCAGACATTAGGAGAGGTCTCCCTCTGAGGATATAAATTCAGTGTCTAAATTAGGATGTGTCAAGTTGGCTTTTCTATTGAAATATATAAGGATATACCTTCCTGACAGTTGAGAGTACAACAAGAAGAGGCAAATCGCCTTCTACGTATCAAAGTGAACTCAGTACAGCCCTGGACTCATGAGGCCCTCTGCCCAAGACATCACATACACACTGATATTCCACCCTTTTCGGGTCAAAGCAACTGAACTGCCCGAAGTACCCTATCCACAGCGTTCTATATCTAACTTTGGATATAATAGTGAATGCTACATATTCTGCTTTCAAAAAGTCTAGTGGAAGAGATAGGCAGTCACATGAACATCTTCAATAATATACTATTTAGGAGCTCTAATAGAAAAATATATATATTGATAGAGGAGTAGAAAAGATGGAATGATTCATTGCAATTATTGGGGCAAAAGTTAGAAAAGGTTCATGAATCAGGTAATGTTTCAGCTGGGTGATGAAGCTAATATTAATAACAAAGAAGGAAGGGTCAATTATTGGAGAGGGCATGGTGTGTTAAGAGAACATTAAGAAGCTTGGAGGAGCTGTAGAGCAGGGTATTGTAGCTGGAGACAGGATGAATAGGAGTTTGCAGTCAACTGGTGAAAGGGAGTGAATTTCTTCCTAAGTTACTGGACTTAATCCTGTAGGGTATGTGCAGCCAACACTCTGGTGCTTTACTCATCACCATGTCATGGCACCCTCCCTATACTTCTCCACGCTTTTGCTTTTAAGGAACCTGTGACTCTCTTTCAAAGGACTACCTATGAGCTGCTGGAGCCACTTCAAAGATAGCTAGATGTGCCTGGGATTGAATAACCCCCCACCTCTGCCCCAGGTCTGTCTTTAACCAGTGGCAGATGGATGCAAGAATATGAAGGCCCAGTCAGTGCCTCCTCTGAGTGTTCATGGTTTTATTTTTACCTTCTTAAATTTAATTTTGAATTTGTCATCTTTTTACATGGCTCCCTATTCAAAAGTGCAAAAAGATATAGATTGAAAATCTCCCTCTCACTCTTGTCTAACTTAAACCCAGTTTTTCTCCCTGAAGGCAACCAAAGTTTTTAGCATTTATTATGCTAAAAGAGCATATTTTATGCATGTGCACTCAAGCACTTAATTCTATTACTCTCTCCCTTTTTACACAGATGTGATAATATTGGCTAAGGCTCTGCACATTCATTTTCTTTAAATTAATATAAATGTTATATATAACAGTTTTATTGAGATATAATTCACCCATTAAGCATGCAATTCACTAGATCTTAGCATATTCACAGAATTGTGCAACTCCCACCACTATCTAGTTTTAGAACATTTTCATCACTCCAAAAAGACATCCCACACCCATTTGTAGTCACTACCTTTTCCTTTCTACCCCTAGCCCTAGGTAACCATTAGTGTACTTTCTGGTTCTATAGATTTGCCTATCCTGGGCCTTTCATATAAATAGAATCAGACAATATGTAGTCCTTTAGGACCGGTCTCTCACTTAGCATGATATATTCAAGGTTCATTCATGTTATTTTAATGGCATGTATCATTACTTCACTTTTTGTGGTCAAATAATATTCCATTGTATGGATATACTACATTTTGTTTATCTTTTCATTACTTGATGGGTATTTGGGCTTTGTTCTTTTTGGCTATTATAAAGAATAGTGCTGCTATAAACATTCATGTATAAGTTTTTGTGTGGACACGTTTTCAATTTTCTTGTGTATGTATCTAAGAATGAATTATTAGGTCATATGGTAACTCTATGTTTGACTTTTTGAGGAACTGCCAAACTAGTTTCCAAAGTGACGGGACCATTTTGCATTATCACCAGCAATGAATGAAGGTTCTAATTTTTCAATATTTTTTTACACTGTTACTGTCATTTTTTACACTGTTACTGTTCATTTTAGCCATCTTGGTGGAGGGTAAAAGTGGTAACTCAATTTGGTTTTATTTTGCATTTCTCTTTGGCTAATGCTGTTGAGTGTATTTTCTTGTGGTTATTGGACACTTGTGTATCTTCTTTGGAGAAAAGTCTATGCAAATCACTTGGCTATTTTTGGATAATTCACCTTTTTGTTATTGAGGTTTCTTGTTTTTTTGTTTTTTTTTTTACATATTCTGGGTACAAGTCCTTTCTCAGATGTATAATTTGTAAATATTTTCTGTGATTCTGTAAGTTGTATTTTCATTTTCCATATGGTATCCTTTGAAGCACAGAACTTTTCAGTTTTGCTAAAGTATAATTTATTTATTTGTTGCCTCTACTTTTGATGTCACATTTAAGAAAACATTATGGACCTAATGTCACAAAGACTTGCTCCTATGCATTCTTGAAAGAATTTTATAAATTTAACTCTTATATTTGGGACTATGGTTTATTTTGATTTAATTTTTTGTGTATGATGAAATGCAGGAGTCCAAATTCACTCTTTTGTATGTGGATATCCAGTTATTCCAACATTATTTGTTGAAAAGATTATACTTTTACCATTGAATGGTCTTGACATCCTTGAAGGGTTTATTTCTGGACTCTTAATGCTATTCCTTTGACTTATACGTCTATTCTTGGGCTGATACCATACTCACTTATACTAAATTTACAGAAAAATTGAGATATTAGCATGAGTTCCCATATATTCTGCACCCAGCTTCCCTTATTAGTAATAGCCTACATTAGTATCCACATTTGTTATAATTAATAAACCAATATTTATATATTATTATTAACTAAAATCCATACTTTATTCAGATTTCCCAAGTTTTTAACCTAATAGTGTCATTTTCCTGTTCAGAATCCTATACTGGATACTACGTTACCTACAGTTGCTGTATCTCCTTAGGCTCTTTTTGTTTGTGACAGCTTCTTATGCTTTTCTTTTGTTCTTGATAATCTTGATAGTTTTGAGGATTACTGGTATTTTATAAACTATGCCTGTATTGAAATTTGTCTGGTGTTTCGCTCATGGTTAGACTATGGTTATGGGTTTTGGGGAAGATGACCACAGAAGAAAAGTACCATTTTCATCACATTGTTTCAGTGGTATGTATACTCAACATGATTTCTCACTATTGATATGCACCTTGATCACCTGACTGAGGTGGTGTCAGGTTTTTCCACTGTAGTTACTCTTTTCCTCCAAATTTCCATACAATTCTCTTTTGAAAGAATCACTATGATCTAGATAGTTTATAGTGGTGCTCAAGTCTTCTATTTCTATATCCACCTTCTGCCTAGTTGTTCTAACCATTATTGAAAGTGGAATATTGAAGTCTCCAACTATTATTGAATTGTCTATTTCTACTTTCAAATCTGTTGTACTGCTTCATGTATTCTGGGGAACTGTTGTGAGATGCATGTATGTTTATAATTTTTGTATCTTCCTGATGGACTGATCTTTTTATTGTCACAGAATATTTTCTTTGTTTCTAGTAACAATTTTTATCTTGAACTCAATTTTATCTGATATTGGTGTAACCACTCCAGATCTCTTTTGGTTATTGTTTGTACACTAAAAAGTGTTCCACTCCTTTACTTCTAACCTATTTATGTCCTTGAATCTATTGGGTATCCCTTATAGACAGCATTAATTGGATCATTTTTTATTTTAATGCACTTTTCCAATCTCTGCCTTTTCATTGGATTGTTTAGTTCATTTACATTTAAATTGAATACCGATAAGGTAGGATTTATGTCTGTCATTTTCCTATTTGCTATCTATATATCATGTCTTTTGTGCTTCTATATTTTCCCATTACTTTCTTCTTTTAAGTTAAATGCATATTTCCTAGCATATAATTTTAATTCTCTTGCTTCTTTTAAAATTTTGGGGGGTCATTTTTCTTAGTTGTTGCCCTAGGAATTACAATTAATATCTTAATTTAAAACAATCTAGTTATGGTTAATGCCAACTTAATCTCAACAGATACAAATATATTTAATAGTTCCATTTCCTCTCCCCACTTAAGCTATTATTGTCATACAATTACATCTTCATACATTATCAGCCCATCAATACTATAATTATATATATTAATAAATATAATTATTACTTCATGCAGTTATCTTTTAAATTGGATAGTAAAATGAAAACTTACAAACAGAATACATCATACTATTTTTTATATTTACCCATGTAATTACCATCACCAGTGCTCTTTATTTCTTTGTGTGGATTTCAGTTACTGTCTAGTGTCTTAATTTCTGCTTGTAGGACTCCCTTGAATATTTGTAGTGCATGTTTGCTAGCAGTGAATTCTCTCTTTTTGTTTATCTTGGGATGTCTTAATTTCTCTTTCATTTAGTCATGCATAATTTTGCTGGATATAGAATTCTTGTTTGACAATCTTATTTCTTTCAGCACTTTGAATAAGGTATCCCACTGCCTTCTGGCTTTCATAATGTCTGATGAATAGTTAGTTGTTAGTCTTATTGAGGACCACTTGTGATGACCAATTTTTCTCTTGCTGCTTTGAAGAATCCCTCTTTGCCTTTTTTATTTCAATAATTTGACTATGAAGTGCCTAAGTGTGAATTCTTTGATTTTTTCTTACTTGGAGTTTATTGACCTTCATGGATGCTTAATTTTTTTTGAAGTACTCTTCTCTTTCTGGTAGTTCCATTTTGCATATGTTGGTGTACTTAATAGTATCCCACATTTCTCTGAGACTCTTCATTTTCCTCCATCCTTTTTTCTCTCTTTTCTTCAGATTGCATAATCTCTATCAATCTACCTTGAAGTTTGTTAATTTTTTTTTCTAACAGTTAAAATCTACTGTTGATCTTTTAAATTGGATAAGAAATTGATCCCCTCTAGTAAATTTTTCATTTCAGTTATTGTACTTTCCAATTCCAGAATTCATTTTGCTCTTTTTTATAATATTATAATATGTCACTTTATTGATATTCTTTATTTGATACAACATGTCATCATACCTTCTTTTACTTCTTTAATCACAATTCTCTTCAGTTCTTTGACCATGTTTATAATAACTACTTTGAAGTCTCTGTCTTTTAAATATGATATCTGGTCACTCTCACAGGCTCTTTCTGGTTCCTGAATTTTTATGTATGGATCACATATTTCTGTTTCTTTGCATGTTTTATAATTTTTTGCTGAACACTGGACATTTTAGATAATATATTGAATATACTGGGTACTCCCCCCAAAAGTGTTTGTTATTGTTATTTTCTTGTTTTTTGTTTAATGTCTGGGTGGATTATTTTAGTGAAGTCTATTTCTCTCTCAAATGAGGAGGTTTCTGATGTTGCTCCTCAGGTGGTGTACTGAGGGAAATAAATTCTATTAATGCTGGTTATTTCATCTATTGTTTTCAACAATGCCCTAGGCATAAATTGCTCTAGAGACTTATCCAATCAAATTTGGTCTTCTTTGAAAGGGTAGTTTCTGGCGTCAGTGCTTTTCATTTGTTCTGGTCCAAGAAAGGCCCCTCTCAGCTGTTTCCTTTCTCAGTTAACTCCTGCAAAGTAGCCAGATTACAATTTAGCCAACATCTCCAATATCTTCCTAATTGCCTTTCACCACCATGTCCAGTAGATTGCCCCTTGGCTTGAACTTCCCACATTCTGTTGCATTTTGTTGTCAGTTCTTTTAGGAAATTAAATGTTCTCAAAGAGAGTAGGAGCTCTCTGTTTTATGTCCTGCTTCTCTCCCTAGGCAAAATTCTATGAGCCAAGACCCTAGAAATTGGAGTAGGGAAAATGATGCCTTTCTCTTTGAATGATGTCCTCATTTCAGGAGCTAAACACTTAGTGAAAGATAGACTTTCCTCTCTCATCTTGAAACTTCTCCCTTATAAGCTGGGGCAAGGGAATTTGGGGGCCTAATATTCTCAATAGCACCATATCCAAGGTAGAGGCTCCATCCCCAAAATTGGGGCTGGGTGGAAGAAGGGAGCCACAATTCTCAATCACACTCATCTAGAATGTAATCTCAGTTACAAGTGAAGTAGTGTCAGTAACAACTAGAGGCAGGATAGGAAATGCTGATATCTTGCCCTCCTCTGGAAGAAATCTCTCCTACTTAAAGCTTGAAGAAGGGGTACCCTGTGTATTTGGTTGTGCCAGTCCAGAGTGGAGTTTCTGTCCAGCTGATCAGGGAGTAGGAAGACAAGGAAATGGCTCTTGGTAAATGTTTCTTCATTTGCTAGATGTTCTTAGAACCATTTACAGAGACTTTAAGTGGTTGTTTTTAAAAATAATTTTTACTGGTTTCTTTGGGAGATAGGTATGTTGAGTTCCTCATATTGCCATGTCAAAAGTGGAAGCTGCTAATTATAATTTTATAGTCCAGGTAGTTGCCAGACAGGTCAAATAGTGACATTTTCTGTGAATGAAGCTTAAGATCTTCCAAACTGTATCTTCCCCCTTCAATAGCTTCTAGGCTGCTGATTTTCACAAACACACTTGTAACCAAGCCAAACCTCAGTCTGCTTATTGTCCACAGTAAAGCCAAACACTCACACTGAGGTTTGCAGTGAGAGAAAGGAGGGCATTTATTTGCAGGGAACCAAGCAAGAACAATTGGGCAGCTCATGTGTAAGACCCAACCTCCTGAATGACTTAAAAGCAAGGATTTTTAAAGCTGGGAGAGGAGTACATTTCAGGAAAGTAGAAGTTATAGGCAAAATCATAAGTCAATATATGGGGGTTATACAATGGTTTGGCCCAAAAAGGTGTTATATCTTGAAGCAGAGGCTAACAGGTCATAGGTGGATTCAGAAATTCTTTGATTTGCAATTGGTTAAGGAAGCAAAGCCTTGCCTAAAAACTTGGGGTCAGTGGAAAGAATGTTATTAACACTGTTTGACTTGTGAGCGTGACCCTTTCCAGGCCCCTCAGGAAGAAATTTAGAACAAAAAAGTAGAACAAAGAATGGCAGTCAGAGCTCAGTCCCCAGTTCCCCCACATCTGAGGTCAATGTGATAGTGGTTGGCATTTTCCATGTGGTTTCTGAAAAACAACTCAGGGTTATATGTCAAGATGTTATCTTTAGTTTCTATAAGGAACAAAACATCCTGTGATTCTAACTTACTTTTGTGGCTATTGTTTAAACTTATTATTACCTTCTTTCATGGTAGGTTATTCATTTATTCCTCAAGGCTAGCTAGGTGCCTAGAAGTTCCTTTGAAGGGACTCAAGATTTTTCTTTTATTTCCATGCTTGGGGGTGCTCAGCAGGTCCCTAAGAGGGGTCCCTGCTCCATCTCACCATGATTGTGAGATTGCTGTTTTTCAAGGATAACATTGACCTGGAGAAAGAACAATAGCTTATAAAGTGAATTAAATGCCACAAAATTTACGGTTCTTCCCCAGCCATTTATCATGTCTTTTGCTCATTTTCTCTGAGAGTCTTGGTTTATTTATTGTTGAGTTTTGTTGGTACTTTCTGTATTCTCAATACTAGTTCTGTATTGTCTAAATAAATATTTCCTTCTAGTCATTTGATTGTCTTTTTAGCTTCCTTTTTTCTTACTTTTATTTATTATTATTTTTTAATTAATTAGTTTTTATTGATATATGATAGATGTGAATACTTTTGGGGTACATGTGATATTTTGATACATTTATATGAAGTATAAAGATCAAAATCAGGGTAATTGAGATATCGATCACTTTAACTACTTATCTTTTCATTATGCTAGAACTTTATTATTAATATTTTATTCTAGCTATTTTGAAATGTATAATAGATTATTGTTAACTAGAGTCAACCTACTGATCTATTAAACACTAGGTTTTATTTCATTTTATCTAGCAGTATACTTGTACATATTAATCAACCTCTTTTATTCTTCTCCTTCCAAGCCTCTGGTAACCACCAATCTACTCTCTATCTTAATGAGATCCACTTTTTTAGCTCCCACTTATGAGTGAGAAGATGCAATACTTGTCTTTTTGTGCTTGGTCTATTTCACTTGACATAATGACCTTCTGTTTCATCCATGTTTCTGCAAATGTCAGGATTTTATTCTTTGTTATTGTTGAATAATATTCTACTATGTATATATACACCACATTTTCTTTATTCATTTACCTGTTTATGGGTACTTTCATTGATTCTATATTTTGGCTACTGTGAATAGTGCTGCAATAAGCATGGGAGTGCAGATATCTCTTTGATATATTGATTTTCTTTCTTTTGGAATTTTGATAAAAGCCATTTTAACTGTGGTATGATGATATGTCATTGTGGTTTTGATTTGCATTTCTCTGATGATTAGTAATGTTGAACATCTTTTCAAATACCTGTTGGCATTTATATGTCTTCTTTTGAGAAATGCCTATTCAGATTTTTTCTCCATTTTTTAAATCAGATTATTTGTTTTTAGCTATTTAGATGCTAGAGTTACTTATATATTTTGGATATATTATCCCTTGTTAGATGAATAATTTGCAAATATTTTCTCCCATTCTGTGGGTTTTCTTTTCACTTTGTTGATCACTTCCTTCCCTGTGCAGAAGCTTTCTAGGCAGATGTAATCCCATTTGTCTATTTCTGCATTTGTTCCCTGTGTTTTTGAGGTCTTACAGAAACAAATCTTTGCTCAGAACGGTGTCCTGGAGGTTTTCCCCAATTTCATAGCTTCAGATCTTAAATTTAAATCTTTAATTCATTTTGGTATGATTTTTGCATATGGTGAGAGGTAAGAGTTGAGTTTTATTCTTCTGCATATGGTTATTCAGTTTTCCCAGCACCATTTATTGTCATTTCCCCATTGTAAGTTTTTGGCTCCTTTTAAAAACATGAGTTGGCTCTAAATGTGTGAATTTATGTCTGTATTCTCTATTCTGTTTCCTTGATATAGATCTGTGCCTGTTTTTATGCCAGTACCATGCTGACTTGAACCATAGTGGTGTAGTAGATTTGAAGTTGGGTAGTGTGATGCCTTCAATTTTGTTCTTTTTGCTCCGGATTGCTTTGGGTATTCAGAGTCTTTTGTGAATCCATATGAATTTTCAGGTTTTTTTTTGTATTTTTGTGAAGAATGTCATTGGTATAGTGATAGAGATTGCATTGAATCTGTAAATCACTTCTGGTAATATTGACATCTTAACAATCTTAGTTCTTCCAATCCATGAGCAAGGAATATGTTTCTATTTTGTGTGCGTCCTCTTCAATATCTTTCATCAGTGTTTTATACTTTTCTTTGTATAAAACTTGCACTTCTTTGGTTAAATTAATGTCTAGGTATCTTATATTTTTGGCTAATATTTAGTTAAGGATTTTTACATTTATATTCATGATGAATATTGGACTATAGCTTTCTTTGTTGTACTATCTTTATGTGGATTTGTTATAAAGGTAATATTAGCTTTACAAAATTAATAGGGAAGTGTTCCCTCCTCTTCCACTTTTTGGAACAGATTTTGTATAATTAGCATTAGTTCTTTAAACATTTGGCAAATTCTCCACTAAAACTATCTGGGCATGAAGATTTTTTTGGGTGGTTTTTTAAAGTTATGAATTCAATTTTGTTAATTGTTATAAGAATATTCAAAGTATCTATTTCATAAGAGTGAGTTGTTGTAGTTTGTGTTATTTGAGGAATTGGTCTATTTCACACAAGTTATTGAATTTATTTGTTTAGGGTTGTTTATGGTAAATTCCTTTATTATCCTTTTTATGTCAATAATTTCTATAGTGATAACCCCTGGTGATAACTAATTTATATATTCATATTTGTAGTTAGTATTTGCTTTCTGTCTATTTTGTTAGAGTTTCGCAATTTTATTTATTTTTTTCAAAGAATCAGTTCCTTGTTTTATTTTCTCTATTGTTTTTATGTTTTTCTTTTCATTGTTTTCTGCTGCTTTATTTTTTCTTCCTTCTACTTTCTTTGGGTTTATTTTACTCTTCTTTTTCTGAGTTCTTGAGATGGGAGCTTAGATTGTTATTTGAAACTTTTGTTCTTTCTAATATATGAATCTAGTGTTCTTAGTTTCCTTTAATTTCCCTTTCAGCTCTGCTTTACCTGGACATCACAATTTTTTATATATTGTTTTTCATTTTTATTCAGTTTAGTGTCTTTTTATTTCCTTTGAGAGTTTCTCTTTTACCCATGGATTATTTAAAAGAATTGTCATTGAGTTTCCAAGTATTTGGAGATTTTTCTGTTAATTTTCTATAATTGATTTTCTAGTTTAATTCTATTGTGGTCAGAGAACACATGCTATATGATTTCAATTCTTTTAAATATGTTGAGATTTGTTTTATAGCCCAGGACATAATTTATTTTGTTGTATGTTCCATGGGCAATTTAAAATAATGTGTATTCTGCTATCACTGGGTAAAAAACTCTATAACAGTATTGATTAAATACTATTGGTTGATGATGTTTTGAGATCGTCTATGCCCTTGAAGGTTTTCTCTCTAGTTGTATCAATTATTGAAAGAGAAGTGTTAAAAGTCTCCAACTCTAGTTGTGGATTTGTCTATTTCCCCGTTTAGTTCTATTGGTTTCTATGCCACATATTTTCAATTCTACTGCTTGGTGCATACATCTTTAGAATTGCTGTGTCTTCTTCATGGAGTGGCCTTTTTTATCATTATATAATATAGCTTTTCTCTCTCTGATGATTTTCTCTGCTTTGAATTCTACTTCATGTGGTATTAATATGGCCACCCCTGCTTTCTTTTGATTAATCTCTGTTTGCACGATTTTTTTATCCATTTACTTTCTATCTACCTATATCATTATGTTTGAAATGAGTTCTTATAGGCAACATATAGTTGGGTCATGTATTTTAATACACTCTGCCAATTTCTGTATTTCAATTATTGTATTTAGACCACTTACATGTAACATAGTTGTTGATATGTTAAGGTTAAGGCTGCCTTTGTTTTTGGTTTGTTTTCTATTTCTTCAATGTTTTTGTTTTCTATGTTCTTTTTTCTCTATCTTCCCATGGGTTATTTTAATATTTTTTAGAATTTCATTTTGATTTATCTACGGTATTCCTGAGTATCAGTTTATATAAGTTTTTTGGTGGTTGCTCTAGATATTACATTATAAATATTTACTTCTCACATTCTACTGGTGTCATCATTATACTAGTTCTAGTGAATTATACAAACCTTATCTTTCTTTATATACCTTTACCTTATCCCAATTTAAAATATAATTATTTAAATATTTCCTCTACATACATTTAGAACTATGTCAGACAGTGTTATATTTTTTGCTTCAGCTGTAAGAAAACTCAAGAGAAGAAAAAAGTCTCTTGCATTTACTCATATTTGTTCTTTCTGCCTTCTTATATTTCTAGATTTATTCTATCATTGTTCTCTTTTTATTTTTACATTTTGTTTCATGAAAATATAAATAAGAAAGCTCTTTATTTCATTTTAAAATAAAATAGAAACTTGGTTATAAAACTAGAAAAAAAGCAGTAAAAGAGCCTATTTCAGTTATTACTAGAAGTCAACATGCTCAATAAACTATTAGCTAACTGAATCTAATGATATATTAAAATAATTATTTTTTTATTTTAGCATATTATGGGGGTACAAATGTTAAGGTTACGTTTATTTCCCTTGCTCCCCCCGCCTCAAGTCAGAGCTTCAAGTGTGTCCATCCCCCATAATGAGCGCATCGCACTCATTATGTATGTATATACCCGCCCCTTCCTCCCCCCTCCCACCTGCCCGACGCCCAATAAATGTTATTCCTATATGTCCACTTAGGTGTTGATCAGTGAAACCAATTTGCTGGTGAGTACATGTGGTGCTTGTTTTTCCATTCTTGGGATACTTCACTTAGTAGAATGGGTTCCAGTTCTATCCAGGAAAATACAAGAGGTGCTATATCACTGTTGTTTCTTATAGCCGAATAGTACTCCATAGTATACATATACCACATTTTATTAATCCACTCATGTATTGATGGGCACTTCAGTTGTTTCCACATCTTTGCAATTGAGAATTGTGCTGCTATAAACATTCGAGTGCAGGTGTCTTTTTTATAGAGTGTCAACTAAATTAATAGGCTAACGGAAAAGAAAATCATGTGAATTATGTCAGTAGAAGAACGATTAATATTTGATAGCATTAAACCTCAATTATGGTTTTTAAAACTTTCAGCTAAGAATCAAAGAGAAATTCTTTATTGAAGGCAGACAGAAGTTTTTAAAATCTGTATCAACTGTTATCCTTAATGAATACTGTGCAAGTATTCCATTTAAATACCAGAGGCATAACAACCAAGAGAAGCAATATAAGTGATAGATATGTCAGGCTTTAGTCTGAAATGTCGGTTCCCGGCATACTCATGGCTGAAGAATGACCAGACGTGCCAAATTAAGGCAAACATGAAAACGAGGTTTATTGAAGAAAAAAGAGAGGATTATAGAACATTTACAGAGCATGATGCATATGCCACAGATGATGACCGGACCCACTGTCGCAGCAAAGGGAGAGCAGAAGGAAGCCACTTTTTGTCTTTACGTGAACAGCAGCCACTGTTGGAGTAGCCATAGGAGGCCCATCCCTGGGCCTGCAACAGTCTCTGGCTGTGTTTGCTTTTTATTTAGAGAATGTTCTTTAGACATTCTTTTCAGAATATGTGTGTTTGTGACAAATGCTTTTAGTTTTTTTTTTTTATACAAAAATATCTAGATTTCTCCTTCATTTCCTAAGGATATTTTCACTGGATACAAAATTCTGGGTGGAGAGTTCTTTCCTTTAGACACTTAAAAAATCTTGTCTCCCTTTCTTTGGGTCTCTATGGTTTTTGGATGAGAAATCTGCTGTCATTCAAATTGTTTTTCCTTTATTGGTAAACTGCCATTTCTCTCCCACTACATTTAGAAGGTTGACTACGATGTTTCTTGCTGTGGATTTCTTTGAATTTATCCTATTTGGGTTTCACTTGGCTTCTTGAAATGAATCTGTAGGTTTATGTCTTTTGCCGATTATAGGATGTTTTTAGCCATTATTTCTTCAAGTACTTTTTCAGGCCTGCCCTCTTTGTCTTATCATCCTGCAACTCTGATGACATGAATGTTAGATCTATTTTATAATTTCAAAAATCCCTGTGGGTAAATCAAACTTTTGAGTCTATTTTCTCTCTGTTGTTTATGTTGAGTAATTTCTATTATTCTGTCTTTCAGTTTGCCTGTTTCTTCCTCTCTCCTCCAATCTGCTGTTTAGTCCATACATTGACTTTTTTTGTTTTCTTTTTTTGAGACAGAGTCTCACTCTGTTGCCCTGGGTAGAGTGCAGTGGCGTCATGGTAGCTCACTGCAACCTCAAACTTCTGGGCTCAAGTGAACTTCTTGCCTCAACTTCTCAAGTAGCTGGGACTACAGGTGTGCTCCATGACTCCTTGCTAATTTTTCTATTTTTAGTAGAGACAGGGTCTTGAACTCCTGAGCTCAATCAATATTCCCACCTCAGCCTCCCAGAGGGCTAGGATAACAGGCGTGAGCCACTGTGCCTAGCCTCATATATTGGCTTTTTAAATTTCAGTTGTTATATTTTTATGTTTTAAAATTTTCATTGAGTTCTTCTCTATATCTTCTATTTATTTGCTAAAATGTCTACATTTTCATTTGTTTCAAGTCTATTCATAATTGCTCATCAAAGTTTTCTTTAATGATGATTTCTTTAAAATCTTTGTCAAATAAGTCTAATGTGTCTGTCAAATACTTATTGACATACAGTGATTATTTTTTTATTTGATAGGATGCTCCAGGAAGAAAATGTCCAAGGAGCAACCCTCA
Source organism: Cheirogaleus medius (assembly GCA_008086735.1). Classification (NCBI taxonomy): domain Eukaryota; kingdom Metazoa; phylum Chordata; class Mammalia; order Primates; family Cheirogaleidae; genus Cheirogaleus; species Cheirogaleus medius. The sequence goes on along the minus strand of VBSM01001118.1, from coordinate 17,366,586 downwards.
GCCAATGAAGAGAGCAGTTGCTGAATACCCATTTCCTTCCCCTCAACTTTGTTTCACATAGACTCTCAGACTGTCTCCAATAAAATTGTTCCCTGACTAGGCATGGAAGCTCACAACTGTAATCCTAGTGCTTTGGAGGGCTGAGGCAAGAGGATCACTTGAAGCCAGGAGTTTGAGACCAGCCTGGGCAATATAGCAAGACTCGGTCTCTACAAAAAGCAAAAAAATCAGCTGGGCATACCTGATACAGACCACATACCTGTGGTCCTAGCTACTTGGGAGGCTGAGGCAGGAGGATCCCCTGAGCCCAGGAGTTTGAGGTTGCAGTGAGCTATGATGATATCACTGCACTCTAGCCTGGGCAACAGAGAAAGACCCTATCTCTAAAAAACAAACAAACAAAACAAAACAAAACTTGACCCCAGTTGCCCATAGTGATAACCTGCTAATTATTATTTTCAATTAACTCTTCTCCCTTTCCTGCCTCACTTTCATAGTTTCTTACCATGCTTCCCATGATCACCTCTCAAAGTGAACAACACATATCAAAGTCTATGTCTTGGATCTCCCTTTTTTCCCAGTGGTGACAGAACTGTGAGGTGAAGGAAGATAGAGGTAAACAATGATGTCTCTCCATATCCCCCCTTTTAAAATATAGACCTAGTACATGCAATCAGGACAAGAAACATGATATTTATATATTGATCAATATAGTATCTATAAAGTACGCCCACACACATAGATCTTAACTTATAATACCTTGCCCATTTTCCATTAAAGTCATGTTATCTGTGATGTAACTTACTTAACTTTGAGACGGCTCTGTTTTCAATGTCCAACTAACAAAAATCAGAATCACATATATTTCATACTCTCAGTTAAAGTGCACATGATTTATTGGCAATAGGACTTCATGAAGCCCACTCTCAAATACTACCAAGTTGAATCACTGGAAACTCACCCTAACGTCTGTTTCAATCTGTGACTTTTCAACAAGGTCACTTCGTCCTTCCTCTTTGAGCTCCAGATCTCCTGAGACTTTAGTTAAACTCATAAAAATTCTGACCTGACCACAGAGAGATGATGAGGCTCCAGGAGTGGGAATTTAAGAGCAGCACAAGGAGCTGCATGAAATGAGAGTAAGTGCTTCTGTGAGCTGGTTCTGATTGTATTGTTGATATTCAGTGCTCCAGGAAGTGAAATTTTTCTTGATTAGAGGGAGGGGAAAAAACAACCATTTTTTTTAAACTGGTGCTTGTTCAACATAGGTTATTTTGACAAAGATGTATTTGAGTAATTCTGGGTTATGGAGTGCAAATGACAAGTTTTATTTATTAGCCTCAATTGGCAGTAAGATATACCAGAGTGAATGCAGCTTGATGTTCATGCAGGGCGAGCACAGGGAGAGACTACACATTTTAATCATATTCCCAAGGGTCTAGTTATACTGTAAAACCAAAAGAAGTGATAGATTTAGAATTAAGAAAAGAAACAGAGGCGACATGGATATTAGTCTCCAAACTCAAGTGTATAATATATATACTTGATTTATTTTACTGTGACTGAAATTAATATTTTAATCCTGTTTCTGCCAGAGTATCAGAAACTGGGGCTAGAGAGCACTTTTGTTTCCAGGAGAGATTTTCGTCAAGAGGTAAGAAGAAAAAAAGAAATGAGAAACACAGATGCTGAGGAAGGGGTAAGAAGGCAGTTTGCAAGAACCAGCAAATCCAGCTTGGGCACAACTGGGACCAGAAGGGATGAGAAGGGAACCTCAAGGACCCGCCCCACGGCAGAAGGGATGCTGTGAGGTGTGTGCAGGGTCCTGCCTTGGAAAGTAGCTGCACCAGCCGGGACTCCCAGCTCTGAAAACCAGCAGGATGGGCTACCTGAGAGTTGGCGTCTCAAACCACCTTTCCCACTTTGACCCCTGTGAGGCACTGGCTGGCACTGGTGTTGCAGAGAATCTGCCCAAAGGAGCTGAAATTTTGTGTCATGGGTTTCTCATGTGACCACACCGTGATCACACCACCAGCCTGGTGTGGCTTATAGAGTTCTCTCTCAAATAGCTTTTAGAGAATCACTGAAGACTTGGAAAGTGGCATTTGCAGTTCTGTGATTTTCAACCTCTCTCTTTCTCTCAGTTTAGTTGTAGAGGAATTTACCATTAAAATATTACCCAGAACTTGAATCTGTAAAAGAGATGGAAGTTGAGTTTTTCTTCATGAAGGGAGGAGAGAATTGGAGATGCCTAGGAAATCCAGCCAAGCAAGAACTTAGGAGATCCAGGTTCCTCTACTGGTCCAGCCCTGTGCAACCTCCTGCTGGTGGGCACATTATAATGTGCTTCCACACGCAGTCACCTTCCTTTATTTTCTTGTCAGTTCTATGAATCAGGTAGGCTATGGCGATGTTGAATTTTACCTGAAGGTTAAGAAATCATCTTACTCTTCTGTGTTCTAAAAATAGGTTCCTGCAAGGAAGCTTTCCCCATAGGATGTAGGTGAGACTCATGGATGACCCCTTCTTTACCTGTGACAAGGCCAGACACAGACCCTCCACATTCCCTTTCTTTGCCTCAAAAATGATTAGCTGAGCTGCTTGTCCACACCGATTGATCAGAACTAAGTGTATCTTAACCAAACTTTGATTAAGCTTCCCTCCTACCCCAAGGTCCCTGGACTTTGGCCCAGCCCCAGCCTGAGCCAGCACACAGCCTTTCCTCAAGGGTTCCTCCCAAAGATAGGCTGGAATCAGGGTAGAATGTTCTCTGAACCTTCCCTCTGCTGTCGGGATGGTACGGAGAGGGCCAGAAGCTCCAGGTCACTGCCTCAAATAGCTATGTCACAAAAATGCCAGACACTTGGACACCTGAGGTTCTCCAAAGGTGAGCTGCCTTATCAGAAAACATCCCTGTAGGAATATAAACATAAGAGGAGATTATAGGCTCAGTAGAGGTAAGGGAGGTGAATTTGCCCATACAGCCCAAAATCTAAAAATAAAAATCTCTTTGCCAAGGTTTCATATTAAAAGAATATATCAAATGAAATCCTAGGGTGTATCCTGGTTTGTTCATCAAATCATTGAGGTTTGCATCTGACTTACTCAGGATGCCTGGAATGACGCCTGTCCTGTCAGAGTGAATTATTTCTAAGGAAAATCCAGAGAAAGTGTAAACAGAGTTTCTGAGTTCTGTGAAGGAGATTTAGGCAGTGCAGTGTGGTCTCTAATCATCAGCAGCAGCAGCACTTGGGAACTTGCTAGAAAGACAAATTCTCAGCCCCACCCTGACCTCCTGAATCAGAACCTCTTAAGGGTGGAGCCCAGCCCTGTAGTTTGAACAAGCCCTCCCAGGGATTCTCATCACATTCAAGGGTGGCCCGGGTTTCAGTGGGGTTTGCCCCAGGGAGCAATCTTGAGGGTGAGGATGACTGTGCTAGTCCAGGCTCCTCCCCCCTCCCTCAGCTATGCCTGGTAGGTAACTAATCCCCACCCCCTCACAATTCCTCTCCCTTCCCAGGTGTTGTTAATATGTGATCTTTTTGACAGTTCCTGTATTCTAAGAAAGAAATCAAAATCTATTGAGCGTCCATGAATGTGCCAGACACTTGGGCTTGGCACTTTTGATGAGTTATTTATGTGGTCTTCATAAAAACCCAAAGAGAAGAAAAACATGTCCCATATTTCCTACAGAGGGATGTGTGAATTTTGTTAGAGAAGCACTTGAATGCCTAAAAGACTTCACAGCCTGAAGGGATTTCTATTGGTGGAATTTCATGCACTTTACGGGGGTGAGAGAGATATTTTTATGGGGAGATGGCAGGTGTGGTAAGAGGACAGCACTTCTGAAGGGCGATCTGTCAGGACCTGGAAAATGAGAAGGGAAGTACATTCCTGTCATATGACTCAGCAATTCCACTCTGGGGGATAGTTTCCAAAGAAAGGCTCACACAGGTCCATGGGAAACAGGAAGGATGATCCTGCAGCATTGTCTGTGGTGTTGGTGGAGCAGGGGTTGGGGACAGCCTGAATGCCCATCACCATGGTATGGATTAAAAAAATGATGATGGCCACTTTGGGGAGCAAAGGTCTGGAAGTGTTCACAGAAACACAGACGAGCTTGAAAATAGAATGCTGTGTAAAATGAGATGTATAAGCACAACTCCATTTATGCAAGCACATTGAAAAATAAACGCTTTATGAGAACACATACAAACAAAAAGATGAACATCAAACCATTAGGATGTTCACCTATGTGGTGGGGGAAAATGGCACCGGGGAAGTGGGATGAAAGAGGATTTAATGAAACGAGAGAAGGGCTTTGCACCATCAATACAGAGAGTGTGCCATGAAGTGAGGCATATTAGCCATGTCCTCTGCATCTGAGGTTAGAAAAAAGAAGGAAGGAAGGAAGGGAGGGAGGTAAAGAGGGAGGGAGGGAGGAAAGAATAGAGGAAGGGAAGGAAGGAGGAAAGAAAAGGAAGATAGAGAGATAAGGACAAGAAACCACACAACAATTGACAGTCCCCAGGCACCCTCCTGATGTGCCTTACATGGCTGGGACCAACACATAGAGATTGAAGCATCTGTGGGCTCAGGTCCAGTTGAGCAGCATGCTGTTTTGGTACATAAACATCAGCTATGGCTCCTGAAGACCTCATGGCTGAATCTGTTTTGACAGCACTAGATTTAGTGCCTTTTTCTCTCTGTGTCTCATGGTGGATTTGGGATCTTTAGGCAAGGGGAGAATTCTTGAGCTATCAGCTACTGGAAGATCTACACGTGGGTCACATTATTTACTGGCACCAAAGGGACCTCAAAGTGGTTCATTCAACCCTTCATTCTATGAGAGAAGGGCTGAGGTACCAAGAGGAAAAATAACATGAGTAACAGAGCTGAGCTATTATAGAACATGGCACCTTAATTCCTTGTCTAGGACCATTTTGAAACCCCCATTGCCTAATAGCAATAGCTCCTGGGACCTATCGAGAAACATGACCCCAGAACCTCTCTACCTGAGGTTTTTGAGTTGAATAGGTCTGGGGCAAAGCTCAGGAATCTGTATTTTCCAAAAATTCTCTAGTGATACTGAAATGAAACTGGGTTTGAAAGCCATATTCTCCTACCCTCAAATCTATCCACAAAGGGCAGTAAAGGGAAAAGATATAAGACTTTGGTCAGTCTCTTAAGGCCAAGGGATTTCTCTTGTTAGAAATATCTACAGAGTTCCCCAAATAGGTAGAGAGGTTGCTGGGGGTCCTCTTGTCTTAGGAGATAGTGCAATCCTGTTCCTTCCCTCTCTTCCCCAGGTGGGACAAGCTACTGGTGACTACTCACCCATGTCCACTCCTTTCTTTATTTATTCCTTAGCTAATTCTTCATTTATTGAGTGGCCACTGTGAAGCATATTGCCCTGGGTGCCAGGGAAGATATGTAGAAAATGAGATGTGGAATCATCTCTTAAAGCCATTCTGAGGCAGGGAGGTAGGTGTTATGTCACAATAAGGACAGAAGACAAGAAAATGTCAGGGGCCTGATGCACTGAGATCTGGGTGGGCAAAATAGTCTCAAGTGGCACTTTTATCAAAAACTAATTTTTCACATTTATTCCTCAATGTTCCTTTTTGTCTGCGAAAACTATGTATAACAATTTTATAAGTGACATAGGGATGCCTCAACTTTGAGATGATGTTATTATGAGTATTTTGAGACTGTTGGTTACCCCAAGATGGTCACTATAGATAAATGATCAGTTTCCAGTTTGGTATTGAAAGGGGTTCTCATGAACCACAGCAGACATCTATTAGATTGTCTGACTCAAGTTCTTCTTCTTTCTCTCATCACAGCTAATGAGAAGCAGCTTTTTGGCACAACATAACTGTCCTTCTGGCCTCAGCTGATTGATCTAAGGGTGGGCACCTGACCCAGGCTGGACCAATCAAATCCTTCTCTGTGATTTTTGATTTGTTACCAAGAGAGGTGAGACAGTCTTGCCCTACTTTCTGAAGCTGAGTACTCCTCTAGGTCAGGAACTGATGTAGATTCTGCTGCTATTGCACTGAATAGGGCAGATGATATGACTTCTTTCATGGTGAACAGTTACAGTCTGGTAGAAGTAGGGAGACAGATAATAAACCAATAAATGAAGCCCAGAATTGGTCAACAATCATGACAATTATAAAAATTGTTTTAATTATAACAAGAATGGCAAACATAATAGTGAACTTCTATTAAGCACTTACTGTGTATGAAGCACAACGCTAATGGCCATATGTGTTTTAACTCATTTAATCTTCACAACCACTCAAGGAAGTGAATTCTAGGATTAATCCCACTGGGAGAAAGCTCTCATTTCAGTGAGAGGCAATGGTGAAAACTATAGAGAGGAGAAGGGCTGAGACTTTTAGTGTTTCCAGATCTTCCTAATGCCCAGTTATGTTTCAGCGCTTATAATTGCTTATGTTGTTCAGCTTTTTCTTAATTCATGAGTTAATATTAATACATTTTTCTCTATCCTTCAATTTACAAATTGAATTTCTTTCACCTGTAACCTAAAATTGTCAAAACACCATGGAAACTCTTCAGGGTTTGCTGAATGACCTCTATGTGTCTGGCAAGGATGAACGTTGATGAAATGACAAGGATTAGCTGACAAGGACATAGCTCCAGCCCTTAGGGAGTGGCTCACAGTTCAGTGAAGATACTGAGACAGTAGTGGTGGAGGTCAGAAGTCTCTTCATTTTGCCCGCCTCTGAGGCAGGCTCCCCAAGCATGGTACACCCCCTCTTTGTGCAATCCTGATCATCCCATTAGTTCCATGATCAGGATGTAGACTCCTGGAGAGCAAGGCCCCATCTGTCCTGATACCTGCTGGGTCCCCTGATCCCAGCATACACCTTACACCTAATTTCAAACTAAAAAAAGATTCTGAAGGCTGAGTACGGCTGTCTATTATTAGGTGTGTGGAGGGCGTGGTGGAGGTGATAATGAAGAACTCAGGCTACCAATCACTGTTTTCTCCTTCCTCTGAAGTTCTACCTAAATAGCAGTGTGTCTACATAGGAGATTGATAGGTAAATAGCCTATGGAGTGGGCAGTGTAGCCTCCAAGTTGGGGTCTGGGGTCAGACTCCTATTGAGCTGATCATTAGCTCTATGGCTTCAGGGGTGTCATTGCATCATCCCCTTCCCCAGATTCCCCCATCAGGAAATGTAGTATTAATGCTTCCCATGTAGCACTGTTTCAAGGATTAAGTGAAGAAATACACATAAAATGCTTCGATAGTGCCCGATCCACAGAAAGTACTTTATAAATGGCAGTAATCACCATTACCATGCAAAAGTAAAGTGAATGAATAGGCAAATCTGTATGTACAATAAAAGTAAATCTCGAAAACAAAATAGGTGAAAAAAGTAAGAGAAAGCTGCAATAGGATACATCAATGCAGCATGATCCAATTCACATAAGATTTAAAACACAAAGTAACATGATATACTGGTAATGCATATATATCAGTATATAATATAAATATGCATCTTATATAAAAAGTAATATGATATACTGCTTATGCATATACATACATAGATTTGTGCTTTTATGTGTTTGTATTGCATGTATGTGTATGTGTGCATGCAAGTTAGAAAGCACAAAAACATATACAGAAAATATATGTACTATTTTCCAGATAGTAGTTACCTTTTGTGCTGATGGTGATAGTAACGATGTGTGTGTGTACATGTATGTACATACACATGCATGTTCACTGAGCAGAGATAGTCTGCATGCTTGAAACCTTATGTAAGTAAACATTTTGAAAAATACATTATAAAAACTTCCATCTGATAACTAGAAGGCTGCCTTCTTCATTTGTATTCCACTGGGCTATTCGAACTTCCGTTTTTGATATGCAAGAGAAGTTGTAGGGTGATACCCATCTGAAATGTGAATTTTTAATGAGTATTTGGGGCCTGGGATAGCTTCACACTGGCGTTGTGTGCCTGGAGAGCGGGGGCAGGCTGGAAGGAGCCTGGAAACTGGTTTACATCGTGCATTCTTACATGATCTGGAGGAAGAGAGAGACTTAGAGCGCAACAGCACAGACAGGTTGCTTAATCTTTCCTGGACCATTTTCTTAGCTGTGAGATAGAAATAATAAATCCTATTTTACCAGCTTGCTGTGAGAAGTAAATAAACACAGAACATGGCACTTGGTAAGCATCTCAAATACCCAGCGTTATGACACCTAATTTATATTTAAAGCTTATATGTGACAGACTTCAGCGAGGAAAAAAAAATCAATCACTTGCCAAGCTAAAGGATGGTTTCTGCAGGAGTCAGAGCACCCAGTGGAATCTCACGCCTCCAAATCAATAGGTGCATTCAACACACCAAAAATAAAATATCAAACAGAATCTTTCTGGTATGGCTCTGAAACCCAGCACATCTTTCCCTACCCTGGAATTTGTCAGAGCTTTGTGCATACAGTGCGGGGAGGAGGGCTAGGAAACTCATCCCTCCCTACCCCTGAGGGAGGGAGAACAAAGTTAGGATTTGGGTAAAGGATGAGTGGCTCAGCAAAGCTAAGGGAAGGAGAGGTTCAGGAGAGAAAGAGTTGTAGGTGGCAGAGGGAGGAGCTGCAAGAAGGACAGAGAGTATGTGAGCCACCCCCAAACGGGTATGTAAACAAAAACGAAGGCTGAGTGGGGCCAACTGATGCCAAGGATGAAAAAGCTGGGTAACAAAGCACAGTGAGTTGAAATGGGAGTTCACTCACATGATAGCTCCACTCCGGGAGTGAGGGTGGACCTCTTCTGAGTCTCCTAATCTAGCTTGTGACTTAGAGGTGAACTGCACAGAAAGTGTTCATTCTGCAGAAAGATGTGATCAATCTATCCATCAGGGAACTAATGTAGTAAGGAGACCCTAACACCATAAATGAATCTTCAGTAAAAGGATATAGTGCTCCCTGCAACTGGAAAACTCAAAGCTCATCAATAATGCTAATTCTGCCAATGATTCAATTCCCATACTCTCTGACTCTTGCCCTTTATGGCCATGAACACTTAAAAAAATAGTAAAGCTACATGGTACCATTTTGACTCATACTTCGCCATTTAAAAAACCATTTTTATTACTGATGCTTTTAGCCACAGTGGATGACAAAGGGAAAGTTTGCATGTGGAATGTAAATCAGGAGGCAACTTGATATAGTGCGAAAGGCATGGATTTGATGTCAGACACACCCAGGCACATTCATTCATTCATTCATTCAACAAATATAGCATATGCACTGCATGTTGGACTTGCAGAATTTATATTCTAGAGGAGGAAGACAGGAATTAGGAAATGAATGGCAGGATGATTTAAAGGTGTTGTAACCTCAGGACAAGCCCAAATTGGGCCAACTGTGTTGATAATAGCATGACAAGTGACCTCATAGGCATAACAGAGCCAAAACGGCAAGTCGAGTAGCCTGGGCATGTGCAATACAAAAAGCTTTGACCTCTAATAACATCCAGAACCAACAATAATTCCTCCCTGTGGAACCGTGAAGACTGGCCATGACTGGAATCGGAACGTCAGAGTCCTTTCAAAAATTAGAAGTCTGTTGGCCTGAAGATCTGGGTCTAAAATCTGCCTTAATGTGCCTTACTATAAATGGTCAAATTTGGAACCTTCCAATCAGACCCTGTCAAGCCAACATTCTTAAATCCTTTCCCTTGCCTTCTGACCTCTGAAAACTTGCCCCATACCCCAAATTGGGAAGATAGGTTTGAGCCGTATCTCCTGTCTCCTTGCTGGTTGGCGTCACCATAAAACCCTTCTTTTCACAAAAGCTGGTGCCGTAGTATTGGCTTCCACATGCGTCAGGCAACGAGCCCATTGCTCGGTAACAGTGTGGTGAGTGCTGTGAAGACAGTAAAGTGAGGTGACAGGCTTCAGAGTAGCTGGGAAGAGTGGGGAGTTTTGGAGTGGGTGGTCAGGGAAGGCTTCCCTGAGGAGTTGACTCTGGCCTGAGACCTGAAGGCAAAGCAGCCAGCTCAAGGGATGCGCATTTCACGTAGAGAGTATAGCAAGAGCCAAGGCCCCAGGCAAGCCCTTGGTGTGTTTGATGGAGTGGAGGCTGGGGTGGTAGGGGGTTTATGAGTGAGGGTGACATGTGATGTTGGCACAGAGGAAGTTTTAAGTATTTAATATGAATTTTATTAGTTCTGTGATCTTTATTAAGTTTCTTTACCTATTTCAGGCTCACTTTGCTGAATTTAAAAGGACATACTACCCACTTTTGTGTATTGTTAGGATTAGAAATATTAAATAAAATATAAAGGACCTGGTAAAATGTCTGAGATGTAGTAGGTGCTCAATAATGAGAGTTATTAGTATTGCTAATATTTGGTTAAATAATTCCATCAAGTTTCCTAATAAGGTTGGATTCATGTTGAGCCAATCGGGAATTTTCCCAAGGCTGAGAAATTAGGAGTACTTTGTATTTTTGGAGGATTAAGAAAGCATCTCTAGGAAAGATTTTTCCGGCAACCAGTATTGTGGGGATTTAATTGTAGGGTAACTGGATCAATTAATGGTAGGGACTTAGAAAGATTGCTGAGACCCACAGTAAATGGTAGAGTCCAGTTTTTATGTCCCTTAAATTATTTCAACAAGAAACCCTAATGACCATTCTAGATTGATATGAGCCCAATCATGACACTTCTCTGCCCCAAATCCTCCAGTATTTTCTCATATCAAAACAAACCCTGAAATCTTCTCATGGCCCCCAAATCCCTGTGTGATACAGCCTTCTTCTACCTCTCTGATCCCACCCTCCTAGGCTTCTTCAGCCATGGCCTCATTGCTGTTTTACAAACACACCAAGGACTATTCCACCTCAGGACCTTTGCACTTGCTGTTCTCTCTGCCTAGAGAGCTCTTCTTCATATCCCTGCAGTGCTCCTGCCCATTGCTTAAACGAGTCTTGGATGTTACCTACTTAGAGAGGTCTTCTCTAATCACCCTATAAAATAATACCTCTCATGATCCTGCCTCCGTTTTCTTAAGTGTACATATTACTGCATGGAATGTTAGTTCTTTGTATGTTTAGCTATTTATTGCCTCCTCCCATTAAAAAATCCCTGCCGTAGGGCAGGGATGGGGTTTTGTTCACCACTGATGCTCCGGCTCCTGGAAGACAGCTGAGTGCTGAATAAATATGTGTTCAGTGAACGGGTCTGTAATCCTCATTGCTGGGGTCTTTTCCCAAAGTCAGTGACAAACTTTGTCATTTCTTTATATGCCACTCAGCGAATCTCATTATTTATTCATTAAATTCTTGAGGATTTGATGTATTCACACAGATCTGGCATTTGCTGGCCCTGGTTCAAGAGGATATTGATACAGGCAGTGATGTGATTGGAGACCGCAGTGACAGAAGGTGTTAGGACTAGTCCAAGCTGCCATCACCAGGATGGCTTCATTTTAAAAAAATATCACCCAAGAAATATGTGAATGCAGTTTCCTTACACTGTTAAAACATTTCCAGATAAAATCCAATTTCCCTTTAATCACAGCCTTCCCCTATCTCAAACCCTTTCAACCCACCCAAAAGCAACCGATTTTTTAAAAACAATGTGGAGTATAAACTCCCAAATCTTTTCCAGTTCATTTGAACATATGAAAATGTACCTGCAGAAATGAGCATTATTTTACATATTTGTTATCATATTTGGATTCAAATTTATGTATTATTCTACAATTTGATTTTATTTCACACAATATTATATTCTAGAAAAATAACTATGGTAATACATGTAGGCTGACCTCATTTTTTTTCATTAGTGTTTGCATAATACATCTTTTTCCATTATTTCACTTCCAGTTTACCTATGTTGTTGATTTTCAAGTCAGTTTCTCATAAACAGCACAAAGCATCGTAATGTTTTCTATCCATTTTGTCAATCTCTGTCTTTTAATTCGTTTATTGAGATGATTTATATTTAAGGTAATTGCAGGAGGACAGGTCCCTGGATGGTCGATGGTCCTGGGTCATGATCCAGCCATTTTCCCCTTGCTTGTGGTTCTCAGGCTAACAAGAATGCAACACCTTGATATAAGGAGGTAATGTCTGGAACAACCAGGCTGTGTCCTCATTCTTTCTAGAATGGAATATCCTGCAGTGCTTGAGCTCAGGAAGCCAAGTGGTGCCCAGGGTATATAAACTTAGGGCAGAGTGCTCTCGTGGTCCCCAGCTGCAGTGCAATATGGTGCCCATGCAGATGGGACCCCATCTACTCTGGGCAGCTTTCCTGAGCCTTGGAGGACCAGCTCACCATGGATCCTGGGCTTCTGTTTATCCTTATTGCCTACCTGTGAGTCATAAATCCACTTTGCTCAACTTGTGTGAGTGTTTGTCTCACCAGACCAGACCCGTGCAATGGGCTGAGAACCTTTGCAGTGATTATTGATGTGCTAGGGTTTCAGTCTGCCAGTTTATTATTTGTTTTCTGTTTGTTTCCCCTCTGTTTCTTTCCTGTCTTTGTCTTTTATTATTTTCCTATGGGTTACTTGAACCTGTTTTAAGGATTCCATCTTAATATTTTTTTCTGGTGTTTTTGAGTATACCACTTTATATAGTTTTCTTAGCAGTTGCTCTGGGTATGACAATACACATCTATGACTTAACACAGTCTACTGATAGCATGGATTGACTACTCAAACCCCATCTCCATTTGGATCCCTTTACCGTCCACATTTTTGAAATATGATTATCTTCAGTATCAGATAGTATTATTATTTTTACTTTAATCACAAATATAACTTAGAAAATTGATGAGGAGAAAGCCTTTCTATCTTTTGAATAGTGGAAAGAGAAGAAATATAGGTAAATACAGTAGTATACAATAAAAAATTACCCATCATACCAAGGGTGACTTTTTTATTATGAACTATTATATTTATCTATGTGAAAATAAATACAGTTTAAAAGCTGTCGGAACACCCACTTACTTTATACCTTGAGAGAGATGTGATTGTGATCTGAGACACATAGCATATAGTTACAACTTCTGCTTCTTGGATTATAGATTAATTCTCTTTCTCATTGTTTTTGTTCTTTAAATGACTAGTGGGAACCAGAGACCAGACCTCTTCCTCATCTAGTCACTGATATTTGTTATAAATTAACTGTCTCCTTTATTGTCTTGTACCCAGCTCACACCAATTGGCACAAAAGACCTAGTGACTGTTATTACATCTTCAGTGTGAAATGTTAAATATATCTTTCCCGAAAAGAATGCCACCTCCACTAATCATATTACATTTACTAATAATATTACTAAAAATATTACTGTCATTATGTGCTATCCATGTGTGGAATATTTTGAAACCCTGTTAAGATTCCCAAACCTTACCTATATAAGTGACCCCTAAAACTTCTCCACTTCAGAGCACTGACTTTCATTCTTTGGAATCTGTGTTCCTGTGTGACTACCCTCAAGCTTAGTGGTTGAATAAACTCTACATTTAACCGTATTTCCTGAATCTACTTATTTAAGATTAACATCTATATTTTTGGTCTTTCCATTATTCTTTCTTTTTCCTGATGCTCCAAGGTTCCTTTTTTTTTTATCATTTCCTTTCCCTTTGAAAACCTTCTTTTAGCCATCGTTTGAGGTCTGTTAGCTACAAATTCTCCTGGTTTTCTTTTGTCTGAAAATGTCTTTCTTTCCCTTTCATTCCTGAAGGATAGTTTCCCTGGATATAGAATTTGTGGTTGATAATTGTTCAGTACTTGAAAAATGTTGTGTCACTTCCTTCTGGTGTCCACTGTCTCAGATAAGAAATACTCTCTCCTTTGAATTATTAAATAGTGTCTCCTGTAGGCAATGAGCTGTTTCTTTTTGATTGTCTTTCAGATTTTTTCTTTGGCTTTAGCTTTTTGAAGTTTAACTGTGGTGTGTTTTGATGTGGATTTCTTTGGGTTTATACTGTTTGGGATAACTCATCTTGTTTAATCTGTAGGTTTTTATCTTTTACCCAAGGTGGGAAGTTTTCAGCCAGTATTTCTTCCAATAGTTTTTCATTTCCATTCTTTTTCTCCTCTTATTCTGTAATTCTAATGATATGAATGTTGGATCTTTTGTTATTTGTTTCACAGCTCCATGAGGCTCTGTTCATTTTTTTTCTAGCCTATTTTTTTCTCTGTTTTTCAGAATGAATGAATTGTACTGTTCTGTTCTCAACGTCACTGATTCTATTCTTTGTTATATCTACTCTACTATTTAGCCTATCCAGCAAGTTTTTAATTTCTATTTTGTTTATTTTAGTTTTATCATTTTCATTTAGTTTTATCATTTTCCTTTAGTTTGTCTTTTGAAATAATAACTATGTCTTCATTAAGATTTTCTTTGTTTTTAAATTTTTTTCACAGGAATTTGTAATTCCTTGTTGGAACATTTTAATGATGGCCATTGTTAAATTCTTGTCAGAAAATTTCAACATTATCTGAAATGTTTTTGCCCCTCCCCTCCATTCATATGTTGAAATCCTAATCCCCAAAATGAAGATATTAAGAAGTGGGGCCTTTGAGAGGTGATGAGGTCATCCCTCATGAATGGGATTATAAATGCCCTTATAAAAGAGTCCCCAGAGAGACCATGGCTTCTGTCACCATGTGAGGACATACCCAGAAGGTCTATGAACCAGAAAGTGAGCCCACACCAAATACTGAATCTGCTGGAACCTTGATCTTGGACGTCTCAGCCTCCAGAACTATGAGAAATAAACTTATGTGTTTGTTTTTTAGCATATTATAGGGGTACAGATGTTTAAGTTATGTATATTTCCTATGCCCCACCTGAATCAGAGCTTCAAGCGTGTCCATTGTAAGCTATTTGGTTTACAGTATTTTGTTGTAGCAGTCCGTTTGTGTTGCTATAATTTATAAAGCTGAATAATGTATAAAGAAGAGAGGTTTATTTGGCTCGTGGTTCTGCAGGCTGTACAAGGAGCATGGTGCCAGAATCTGCTGCTGGTATGGACCTCAGAAAGCTTCTACTCATGGTGGGAGGCAAAGGGGAGCTGGCATCACATAGCAAGAGGAAGAAAGCAAGAAAGAGAGAAGGGAGGTGCGAGGCTCTTTTTAACAATCAGTTCTTATAGGAACTAACAGAGCGAGAACTCACTCATTACTGCTAGGACGGCACCAAGCCATTCATGAGGGATCCGCTGCCATGACCCTAATGACTCCACCAGGCCTCGCCTCCAATGTTGACACTTGGTGGGGCCAAACAAACCATACCCAGCCTCCAAATCATAGCAAGCAGCCTGAAAGGATTAAGACATTCTATTTAGGTTTGGTAAGCAGGTCCTGGTTTACTTTTTTGGGCTGTCAGTTTCAAT
Organism: Cheirogaleus medius; assembly: GCA_008086735.1. NCBI lineage: Eukaryota > Metazoa > Chordata > Mammalia > Primates > Cheirogaleidae > Cheirogaleus > Cheirogaleus medius. The sequence goes on along the minus strand of VBSM01001118.1, from coordinate 17,351,193 downwards.
GACAATTTAATGTTCAGAGATGTGGCGGTGCTATTTTGGTCTATTTAGTTTTTTCAGTGATTTGGGGGCTCCCCAGAAGGCAGCGCTAGTAACCCCTACTAGTGCTACTTAATGGGGTGAAGGAGTTTCCCTAGGCCAGGCCACCTGGGACTCAGGGAAGGAGCGGGGTGTCTGGCTGATGCTGCTGATGAGCTTCCTGGGCTGGGTGCTGGTCCTGGATGTCCTCATGGGTGCTGCCCGGATGCCCAGTGTCTCTAGGTGGAAAGAGAGTCTCAGGCCCAAGAAGACAAATGGGTGTCCTGGGTCAAGTGCTTGTGATAGTGGTGTCTCCATTGTCTGTGTTGTCCAGCCACCTGCTGTCTCCCAGTGGGGGAAAGAAGTCTCAGGCCCATGGGGAAAAGAGACTGTCCACTTAATTTCAGCAGGGCTCCCTATTGATTGCCCTTGCCCGTGCTCCTGTGCTCACCTGGTGTTGTCAGCAGTACTCCCATGGGACCTGGGGAAGGAATGAGACCACCTGGGTCTCCCACTGTGGCTAAACTGGGCTGCCTTCTGCATTGGAGGGTGTAAGGGTCATAAGTTATTCTGCTTCTGTGTTTCCTCTTAAGTCCTGGGGTCCCTAACAAGTCTGCCTTGCCTTTCTACCTTTCAGAGTCCCCCTTTGAGTGTCTGTTGTGTTATTTCCAAGGTCATATTTGCCAAGGATTCATACTATTTTATTAGTCTTCAAAATATGCATTTTTAGTTATCTTGACTACATTGCATTTTTGTTTTGTTTTGTATGTTATTACTTTCTGCTTTTATCTTTATTATTTTTAGATCTCTATTCTCTGTTGTTCTTTTTTTCTACCTTCTAGTGTTGATAAACAATATTTCATACTACATCACAAAACCTAACAAAAAATCAAGAAACTAAGAGATCTTAAGCCTTTACTGAATAAATTACATGACCAGTTTAAAATGTCTTAGATAGGATCTGTTTATGAAGAAACTGATTGAGCCAGAAGTGGTGGCTCATGCCTTTAATCCTAGGTCAGGGTGGAAGGATTGCTTGAGGTCAGGAGTTCGAGACCTTGTCTCTACAAAAAATAAAAAAATAAGCTGGGCATGGTGACATGCATCTGTTAGTCCCAGCTACTTGGGAGGCTGAGGCAGGAGGATTGCTCGAGCCCAGGAGTTTGAGGTTGCCGTGAGCTAGGCTGAGGCCACGGCACTCTAACTCGGGCAACAGAGTGAGACTCTGTCTCAAAAAAAAAAAAAGAAAGAAAGAAAAGAAACTGATTTGATGTTAGCTTAGCTATGTATATAATTCTAAGATTTAAATATCTTCCAACAACCCTTTGAAGATGTTAGTCTATTGTCATCTTGCATACAGGATGTTTGTCTCAGTATGGACCAGCCTTAGTGAATGATTAGGAAGTGATGCTGCTTAACTTGTAAGCCACAGGGACCACTGAGGAAGAGAAAATGACAGTCATAAAAGGCATTACAGCATATATCTGATGTCTCTTGGGTTGACTTGCTCTTGGAATCCTGCCACTCTGCTATGCGGAAGCCAAGGCCACATGACCAGATCACATGTGGTTGTTTTGGTTGATAGTGCCAAACTGAAGTCCCAGCCAACAGACAGCATCAACAACCAGGCATGTAAAGAAGCCTTTGAGATTACAATAGCCCAGCCACCATCTGACTGCAACTACAGGAGAGATCCTACGTGCAAACTACCTACCCGAGCCCAGTGAACCCCCAGAAACCACGAGCTGGGCCTCTTAGCTCTGCCGTTAACTAGCTGTGTGACTTTGGGGAGATTTTTTGATTTGTTGATAACATGATGCTAATAATACACTAGAGGGTTGTTCTGGGAATTAATTAAGATAATAATTCTCCAAGGTAGGTATTATTTGGCTCATTTTACCCATGAGAACATGTACCAGGAAAGGTCACATAAATTGCTCAAAGTCAGTCAAACATATAAACAAGTGACATCATGTGAGTTTGAACTTAAATATGACTCCCAAACCTGTTCTCTTTACCATTATTCAATTCCATTGCTAAAAGTGATCACCATAGCAACCCATTAACCTACCTAATCTCACACAAGGACCTGGAGAAACAACACCATCCTTTTGCATGTCTTGGTTTCATTTAAGTCAGACTTGACAACAGGCTAAAGTTGTGATGCCATTTAAAGCAAAGAGAAAAAAAAAAAGAGTACCATGATTTTAAACACCTGAGCCTACAAGCAGGTTAAGCAGACGCCTCGCTGTGCCGGTGTGAGAGAGAACAGTGAGTTCTTTTTGGCTTCACTTTCTCATAATGCTGTTTTTGGAAAATGATTTTTACCAAAATAGCATGCCATGTATGAATCTTATTCAAATGCCAGAGTTGCTCTTGGAACCAGAATGTAGATAGATTGCATATTTTCAGCGCGATATTGAGGGGAAAGGGAGGGGAGTGTGGTGAGGGTGGGGAGAGTCTCGATGTAAAAATATTTTCACACTCTCCAAATTCCCATGTAAATTTTCTCTGCACTGGTCGATAATATACATCATCATGGATTAAAATAATGTCATAAAGTCAAGATGGTCAAAACAGCAAAAGTCATGTTTTCTTTGGCTATGTGTCTCCAGAATCAATCATAATACGAATCTGAAAGACAATGTCAGAGTTCTACTTTGATGCATAAGGGAACAATGAGGATTTGTTCAGAAAGGGAAGTTTATTTCAAAATCTTTGCTTTAAAAATGGTTTGCTGTTGACACATGGATTTCCCTAAGCACCACCATCATCATTGTCATTATCATCATGGGTTAACATTTGTTGATTACCTAATATTCTTGCTATGTAATATATTTACTGTGCATCAGATAGCATTCTAAATATTTTTCATGTATTACCCACTTTAATTCTCAGAATGACCCTATGATACAAATACTTTTTAATGCACATTTTACAGTTGAAGAAATTGAGGCACAGAGAATTAAATTCAGGTGCCAGGCTAGGAAATTTAGGATTAGGATGTGCAGAGAGACAAAATTCATACACCCAGAGCCCAAGTTCTTTTTTTTTGTTGTTGTTTTTCCTTGAGTGTTACTGTGCTGTCCTGGCTGGCTAGAGTGCAGTGGCATCATTATAGCTCACTGCAACCTCAAACTCCTGAGCTTAAATGATCCTCCTGCCTTGCCCTCCCAGAGTGCTAGGATTACAGGCGTGAGCCACTGGGCCTGGCTCCAGGTTCTTAAATGCTCTACTATTTATTAATATTAGCATTATCAATATTAGTTATAGATAACATTTATTGACATATGTGCCACGTTTAATGCAAAACACTTTACCTTCACCAAGACAGAGGGACAGAAGAGAGTGAAAAAGGAATAATTTTATCAATTTAACAAATGAGATGTAGATGGCCATGGAATTTTGAAAGCTGCATTCTCTGGAGTGACATTACTCCAGATTATTTTCCTATACCAGAGACTTTGCTTCTGACTCCCTGCACAACCCTGGCCAAAGTATCCAATCCCACTGGGCCTCAGTTTTCTTATCCATGTGATGAAGTTGTTGGTCTGTGATATCCCAGACCCCTGGCAGTCATAGCCTGGGTAAATGTCTGCAGTGTGGCCCAAATACTTTCAGATTTATGCCATTTCATTCCAATATTAAGATATAAAGCATTCATTTACACAAAAATTCAATTTTTCTATAGGTCCAGTAAGATCAGTGCTTCCCAAAATGTGGGCCAAGACCACTCAGTGGGAGTTCTGATTATAAAAGGGAAAGGACCAGGAGATTAAACAACAGTGAATCACATACTTCTTCTTTAGTCCTCTACCTTTATCAAGGTGAAAGTTTCACTTTGGAGGTGATGTGTCTTTATCGCTCTCTAGCACTTACTCACCTCTTTTGTTATTTAATAAAGCGCCATCCCTAAAACTCAACAGAAGTAAACATGTGGGAGGAGGGAAGAAGGATGAGTGAAATCAAACCTAATGGGTACAATGTATAATTAATGCAATATCTGGGTAATGGGTGCATTTACAACTTTGTCTCAAGCAGTACAAAAGCAATGCAGGTAACTAAAACATCTATACCCCTGTAATATTCTGAAATTAAATATATATATTAAAAAAAATTTGAAAAGAGAACAAAAAAGTTCCTTCCCAGACAACATATCTAGCAAAAT
>VBSM01001118.1:17304329-17346910 GCA_008086735.1 Cheirogaleus medius | reverse complement strand
AAAGAACAAAAGTCACTCTATGAAAAAGACACCTGCACTCGAATGTTTATAATAACAATTCTTAATGTTTTCCTTGTATTTGTTTTTAATTTGCTTCTATTTGTCTCAACTGAAAATGATTTTTTTCTTTTTGCAGTGATGCTATAAAGACTGTTTTAACATTTATTTACTTAAATGATAAAGTTGATTTACAGTAAAAATGTTGAATAAATAACAGTAGGGACACGTATCAGTTATTTATTGCTATATAACAAACCACTCCCAAAGTTAATGGCTCAAAATCACTTTATTTATTTGGATTACTATTCCATGGGTGGGCAATTTTGGCTGGACCCAGTTGGGTGGTTCTTCTGGTCTTAACTGGCTCTCTCATGCATTTGCAGCCAATTGAGACCCCATAGATCCCTTCTCAGAATAGCATGTTTACAGTCATAAAGTAAAACATGTAGAATTGCAAAGGAAATGAATTATACTTAAATACAAGTATCAAAATATTATAAAATTTGTGATATTGCAATATATTGATTCCTTATTAACACGTTAAATAATGAGATGTAGTGGCAATTCAATTAATTGTCATAATTTCAAATAGTGGTGAATGTAAGCAGTATTTCAAGATCTCTGCAACAACTGTTATGTGACATAAAAATATCTGTTATTTCCACTGGTGCCAAAGTCATGGGTTCTAATAAGATAACTGTCATTTGTTGCCTAAATTTATAAAAGAAATAAATGTTATATTTCATTCAGAAGATAGTTAAAAAAACCTATGTCTTTTTAAGTTTATAGGTCTCCTCTACATAGGGGGGGAGTATGCTCATGGGTCATGGCCACGTTCCTTGAATTGTTTTTTCCTTTAGAAAAGCCAAGGTGTGAGTGTCAAGAATCTGGGATATGGTGGTACCATCTTGATGAGTATTTATTCCTTTAAGTTCTTGTTGGCTCTTATTGCTTGGGATTTCTTATGGGCTATGTGTCGTTCAGTAGTGTTTAGTGTAAGAAAACGTTCCTCCTAACTCAGATCTGAGGGTCTTATGCCTTCCTTGATGTTATCAATTTCCTAAATAATTCCAAAGGATTTCTTGATGTCTAAGATAAGTGTTCTGCTATTCTAACAACTTTACTTACTATATGTAATTAATTGATGGCCCAAGAATGAGGGTTGTGGGGCGGGAGGGAGTGAGGGTAGTAAGTAAATAAATAAAGAGGAATGAAGCATGATGAAACGAGATCCCAGCTCTTCTGGGCTGGCGGAATGGTTTTTGTCAGTGCTTAGGAAATGTTGGAGGGGCTGAGTGTCAGAGTTGCTAATACAAACCCAGAAAGCTGCTGTTTCTCTTCATGTTGTATTAGAAGAAACTATTATTATTTTTTTTTTTAGAACTCTGCTGTATGACATTCTTCTGCCCTTCCTGGGGAAATCTGTGCCTCTGTCCTTGCTGGGTAATTCTCTAAGAATTGTGGGAGAAGTCACAAAATGATCGGAGAAATGAACACAGCCTGAAATAACTGATCCCTCAATTCCAACAACTTTAGGTATTTATCATGCTTTACTAGGTGGGATTGATTAGGGTGTAGAGACCACTTATTTCAGAACACCTGACTATGATAGTATTAAATGTTCACAGTGCACAAAAATATTTCTGTTTGGAGCAGACTTAGGTAGTGAAAATCTGAGAATTAAGACAAGCAAAGACAACCACTCCAGTTATGCATAGCTGAGTGACCTACATTGGCTACAAAGTTTCTCATCTCTTCATTAGAATTGTAAACAGAGCTCTCTGCAGAAGAAAGAAGGATGCTGTAAATACAATGATATATAGCCAAGCAAGTCAGCCAAGAACACTGTTATTTTGGAGGCCATGGAGAATGCAGAGGTTCCAATGGCTCTTATAAGGATTAAAACAAAAATGGAACCATCAATTTCTCCATGTAGTATTAAATGAAAGATGGTACCTGACTAATTCAGTGTCAAAACTAAGTATTTATCTGTACCCAGTGGCTGGTGTTTTTCTACTGTGTCATCCAATACCCATGATTCATTCAAAGCATTATTTATTTTACTTGTTCATTTTTAGATTATACCCATAATAAATGTTTGTTGTAAAAAAACACAAAACAATATAGGTAAAAAGAAAAAATTCTTTCCCCTTCTACTAATCTCATCCCTGCAGGTAGTAGCCTTTAACAGTTTAGTGTGTAATCTTTCCTTCTAGATTTCTAAATATGCATATCCACATAAATGTGTATAAGCATATGTAATCAAGATAGGATGAATCTATACATATTCTGTAATTTTTTTATTTTACCTAAATAATTGTTTTCCATCTCCTCATGTTGCATTAAAAGAAACCTATTATTTTTTTAGAACTGTGCTGTATGAAATTGCAAGGCTATTCCATCATTTATTTAGCATGTTTCCCACTGAAGAGATATTAATCGAGAGTTTGTTGTCCTCTAGGGCTGCTGTGGAGGAACACAGCCACGTAAGGAGCTGCCTCTCCTCTCAAGTAGTTCGAGGTGGAATATGTGAGTCAGATACATTGTGTAACAGATAGCCTTCACATTTCAGCAGAAAATGCTAAGAATTCCCAATGTCACAGAATCTCATAGCAAACCAAATCAAAATAGCCTAAAAAAGAAAGACATTGCATAACAGTATTTTCTCAGTAGAAAATCCAACATATCAAAACAAAATGTTAAAGGGCAATTATTCATAGTACAGAGACTTTTTTTCTTACTAAATGTTTGATTTGTCAAGTACCCCTCTAATACTTAAATCTTGATTTTTTTACCAACAGCTATTTTGGATAGAGTTTAGGACACCTACCAAGTAAAAGAAAGCTTGAATATTAGGAACTTCTGGAGGCTGGAGCTATATTTCCATCTCCCAGAATATTTGAGTGGGAAAATATAATTCAATATGTAATATGTACAAGGAGTTTTCAAACCCTAGGTGTGCTAGAAGCTTTTAGTCCCACTTCAGATCATCATAGGCTCTCCTGCTTCCGGGACTCTTGTCCACTTGTTCCTCCCTGGCCTTCACTTTGATGACAAACTTCATGTAGGTTCTCATAACTGCCATGGCCACAGGACATGGTGTCAGAATTACCCCACCGTGCCTTGCCTCAAGCCCACATCTTGAACCTCTTGTCTTCAATACAGGTCTGGCTTCCTTGTCACCACTGAGGCTTGAGATGCAGGAGGACCAGTTTGGCCCTCACACGGGCGCACAGTAAAGGTGCAGGGAGGGGAGTTAATGCTCAGTAGGTTAGACCTTTGGTCAGTGAGAGATGAGAGCTGGTGGATAAATTTTCCTCCCTCATCCTTTGCCCCCTTTACTAACAAACCATAAGCAACCCCTGTGAACTTGATTCTTTCCCCCAACTTAGCACAGTGCCAGAGAGCATGGCAAGCCTGGGTCGCTCTTTCCACTTCTGCGGAGGCCCTGCACAGAATATAGCGGCTTTCTGTTTTGGAAGTTTGTTTCTTTTACCATTCCCAGGACTAGCTCATTAACTCCTCGGTCTATTTTATTCACCTTGGAAGGTATTAGTGAGAATATGCAGTATTCTTTCATCTCAGCATCAGTCCCCAGTACTCAGGGGTCATCGATGAGGTTAGAAGTTGGTATGTACAATATCAGCAATTCCTTCCTCGCTTCCCTCCCCTCCCCTTCCTTCCTTCCTGTTTTTTTTGTTGGGAGGGGGTGGTTTTGCCATCATGTTTAAAAGTTTAAGGCATATGTTGAACTCTTTTTTCTTATTTTATAACTATTTTATCATTTGGCTATTTAACTATTTAATTTTGGCTATTTACTAAGTTTATTCTATTGTTAGACTATAGGAAAGGAATATTTTTTGGTGATTCTGTTTTTGTTCCTCTCTTCAAAATTTTAATAGCAGACATAGTTCAAAGAAAACGTTAAAATATTGTCTTATCATATCAAATCCGATTTTAGGACTGTGCAAAGACATTCCATTCACAAGGAATCTTTAAATGGCCCAGTGTATTTTTTAAACATGTCCTCATTGTGCTCTGAGACATGTTTAAAAGCTAAAGTGTTACCAGATGTGACTAAAAAGAAAAGAAAAAAATGAATAAGAAAAAATGAATTTTAGAAAAAATTTAAAATAAGAAAAAATGAATAAGTGAATATCTTATTGTGATGATTTGAGAAAGGAGGAGTAGAGGGAACCAAAACATGAAGCTTCAGAAACACTGACATATTTCTATAATTCCAGACACTTCAATTCTCTTCTGAAATAAAATATTTATGTCAGCATATTACTGCTTCAGAATTAAGTATGAATGATAATTTTAGATAAACATTGAAGGCACTATAAGAAATTCTCTAGAAAGAAGGATCCTCTATTTAGGATATATTGATTTTTAAAAACAGCAATTTAGGTGTTCATACAAAAGCAGATAGAGTTGGGTGACATCAGGTGAGAAGCTAGGCAGTGCAGGTGCAGGCGCTGGTCCCAGTGAGCAGAGGGCAGGAAGTAATACAGGATGGTCATAGCCAGATAGGATAGCAGTGAGGTGAGGCAGCTGGTGTCAATCAGGAGGTACCATAAGAAGGACAGGGTCCCAGGCAGATAGATACTGTAGATTATGAACAGAGACAAGGGTACTTGTTTGCTTGGTTAGAGATAACTCAGGACCTTGGTTAGTTCCTTAGGGGAGAAAGTGTTTTAAGTCTTAAAAACAAAAGAATAGTTTGGTCCCATTCCTACCTAATAACCATTTCTACTACCACAACCATCCCTTGTTGAGCTGGTTAGTTAAAGGAGGGTCGATCTGTTAATAGAGGCTAAGTTGGATGACCCCTTTAATCCAAACTCAACCTCCAGAGTACCTGCATCACATGCATGGGCTGTGTATTTGGTCCATGTAGGTGCCTATGTTATCAGAGGTCCTGGAGCCTGTGTGTTTTATCTTGCATAGTCCCCTTAAAAAGAAACTTGCATACGTAAAAGTGAACTCAAGTAGTTTATTTGGGAAATGATCCCAGGAAGAATTGGTAAGAGAGTGAGGAAGTGGGAAAAGGAAGAGAAAGAAGCCAGTAAAGAATATCTACTGAGCAGATTATGGCAGTGAGCAACTGGGGCTCAGTCCTGTGGGGACCTCTGGGAGGCAGTGTAGAAATGCTCTAGAGTTCTAGCATCCCAGCGGCAAAGGATCTGGGCTGTTTCTCCACTGATTTGTGTCAGGTGTTGGTTGGAAGCTGCTCCTAGAGAGCATTAGCTCCCTGGCACTCCCAGCCTGCCCCGCACTTGAGCTAAATGGACTCTCAGGGCTACAGAGAGCCCGCATGCAGGCAGACGCAGGTGGTCTGTTCAGGCATGGAGCCTGCAAAAGGGATACAAGTGGGGTGCCAATAGCACCGCTGTGCTGGGTCATGAGGCCTGTTGTCTTTCTCTGTCTGCAGGGTCAAAATGACGTTCTGGTAGGTGCTTCTCTCCCAGAGTCAGGCTCAGACAGACACAATTGACAGAGACTCATGTCATTCCTTACTCAATGATTAATTGATACACAGTGAGAAAATAGGGAAAGGTATGAAGCCTAAGACACTGTGGTCATTAGGCACAAAGCACAAAGGGCCTAAAATGGTAAGAGACAGCCAAGGCCACCTGACTGGTTCACACTGACCCTTTAACTGCCATAATTCTGAGAGATTGTTTTTCTCCTTCAAACATTGTGTCATGTCTTGCATTAGTTATCTGAAAACACTATAGTTTATTCTTTGTCTGAGCCAGAAGATTTTATAGTTTTTTTCCTGTCCTATAAAAGTTCCACAATTATAGAAAATAATTTTTTTTTATGAATTCTGTCCTTGTATCAAATGTTGGGGTAAAGTCACAATAAGTGTTCTTAGAGTTTCCTTGGTTATTCAATTGTATCTCTTAAGTAAAGGGCCAGGTGACATCTGTTTTCTTTTCAGAAATTATTTTTCTTCTTTTAATTAACTATTAGAAAACATATACCATAGAGTTTAATGTTAAAAGACTCTTATTTTATGCTATCATGGAATAGTTATTCTCTCACCTTCTTGTTACTGTCTTGATCCAAAAGGACAATTTAACAGAATTTAAATATGTCTTTATAAGAATATTTTCCTCTCAAGGTATATCATCAAATAAAATAATTTCCTCAATATTTTTTAATGAAAACTTTTAAATATACAGGAATTTGAAAGAAAAGTACAATGACCACATGTAAATACCACCTGAATTCAACAATTGTAACCTATTTCCATATTTGTTTTATTTCTCTTTATATGTTCATATTTTTCTAGTCACTGACATCATGATATATTACCTCTAAATATTTTGTCATTTGATTCCTAAAATAAAAATCTTCTCCTACAAAACCACAATATCATTATTCTACCTAAGAAAATACACAACCATTTTATAATATTATCTAGACTAGATAATATATAACTAAAGTCAAATTTAATAATATAGCTGGACTATAATCAAATTTCTCCATTGTTACCTGTCTTAGTCTGTTTTCTGTTGTTATATCAGAATACCACAGATTGAGCCATTTATAAAGAAAATAAGTTTATTTACCTTACATCTCTGGAGGCTGGGAAGTCCAAGAGCATAGCGCTGGCATCTGATGATGGCCTGGTTGGTACGTCATACTGTGGCAAGGAGATCACATGTTCAGAAGGCAAGAGCTTGCCAACTTAAGTCTTTCTTCCTCTTATTTTAAAGCCACCTGCTCCATCATGGGTTCCCACCCTGATGTCCTTCTCTAACCCTAATTACTTCCTAAAGGGTCCACCTCCAAATATTATCAACATGTGATCTGGGGACTAAACTTCCAACAGATGAAATTTGGAGGGCACTTTGAAACCATGGCATTACTTGCAATATTTTTACAGCAGTTATTTTTCAAACCAGAAGTCAACAAATTTTTTAATCTAGAGCAATCTTCCTCACAAATATTTTTTCCTGTAGCATTTACTTCTCTAAGAGATCAGGCCAGCTGTCTTGTAGCATGTGCACTATTATAGGTTTCTCTGATTCTTTCCTCGAGGTGTTTAATTTGTTCCTGTTTCCCATGTATGTCCTACAGGCTGGAGATGAGATCCAAAGTCTTGATTCAATTATAATGATATTAAACCCTGTTGGCAATAATTCTTCATAAGTGATGCTGCCTCCTTCATTTTGCATTACATCAGGAAGCATATAAAGTCAGATGATCCCACTCTTTGTGATAAATGCTGTTATTAGTTAAGATGGTGACTTGCAGATTTCTCTACCATAAAGATGCATTTCCCATCGCCATTGGCAATCTATGGAGTGATATTTTGGCATTGGCTCAAATACAGTTTTAACTTACATTTCTATAACTAAAGGTTGATAAAATGTATTACAGTAGCTTCTGATTTCTACAAGCTGCCACTAACTATATAGCATTCATCTCTCAGTTTCTGTATAATAAATGTGTGCAACTAGATTACAGTCAGAAAACTATAGACCATTATCATAAATAAAGGTTTATCAGGACACAGCCACTGTCATTCATTTACATATTATTATTTCTAGAACTGTTTTCATTCCACATCAACAGAGTAATACCAATACCTGAACTGCATGATTTCAGATATTTCTGAGGCTAGCATTATATTTTGCATTTTCCTGACAGATGATCTAGCACCAAATCTGGCAGGCAAGTATGTGGATTTGGTCCTTACAATAGCTTTATTGAGGAATACTTGGCATACAATAAACTGCACATATTTAAAGTGAATAACTTGATAAGTTGGACATATGTGTACATCTGCAAAATCATCACCACAGTCAAGATATCGAATGTATCAGTCACCCACAAAAGTTTCCTTACATACCTTTGGATCTCTTCCCCCTTTTCTGGGGGACCATTGATCTACTTACTGTCACAATAGACCAGTTTGAATCATCTAGAATTGCATATAAAAGGAGCACATATAGTATATGTTCTTCTTTTGTTTGTCTTCTTTCATTCTGCATAATTGAGATTTATCCATGTTCTTGCATGTGAAGGAGACCAATATATTTCACCTCAAATATATTTTTTTGACATATTTCAAGATGGCTATCCAGAGGGCTGAAAATACAAGAAAAGCTGAAAAGCTTTCTTTTGTGGGTAGAGATTTGAATCGGTAGGGAAAATCTGCATTGATGCAGCCAGGATTTCTCTGAGGCACTCCCTTGTCCTATCTAAGAAAGATTAACTGAGAGTCTGACACCTTTAAAGGTCTGGAAGAAACACTTACCATCTATTCTATCAGAGGACTACTACCTGTGAGGTTTCATCTGCATAGCAAGATAACCTTTGCTAGCCTAGACTCCTCTTCTTTCCCTCCCAAAACTTGGTTTACCATTATAACCTGTGTGCCACCATCCAAGCCCCTATTCTTTCTGTAACCTCAAGATGATATTAGAGCTCAATCATCTTGACCTTTTTTGATATCTTATATTTTGTTCCTCAAGATAATGCCTGCCTCTCGGTCTCATTCAAATTTCAGAGAGAGGCTGGTGCGATGGTTCACGCCTGTAATCCTAGCATTTTTGGGAAGCCGAGGTGGGAAGATTGCTTGAGCCCATGAGTTTGAAGTTGCAGTGAACTACGATGATGCCATTGCACTCTACCCAGGTGGTGACAGAGTGAGCAGAGTGAGACTCTGTCTCTAAAAATAACCCCAAATTCCAGAGACAATCATTTACAGGCTAATTTCTGTCTCCCTGGTCCCTTCATTCTCAGTAACACTCACTTTCTGCCCCTCAGAAGAATTGTCTACATTCTCCATCTACACCCTTACCTCTGAAAGAGGGTAAATAAGCTTCTATACCCCATTGGGGGTTGGAGTAATCACTCAGTGGTTTTTCCTCCATGCATGTTAATAAATGTGTATGTCATTTCTCCTATTCATCTGCCTTTTGTCAGTTGATTTTTCAGCACATCTTCAGAGGGCAAAGGGGAAGTTTTCCCTTGTTCCCTAGACATGTCTCCTTTTTATTGCTGAGTAGTATTCCATTGTAGGGATATACCTCAATTTGTTTGTCTAGTCACTTGTTGATGGACATTGGGTTGTTTCCAGTTTTATGTTACTACAAATAAAGCTGCTATAAATATTTGTGTATAAGTCATTTGTATGGATATATGCTTTTATTTTTCTTAAGTAAATACCTAGGAGTGAAAGGTTTGGATCATGTGATAGGTGTATGTTAAACTTTTAATAAATGGGGCAAGTCTTAAAAAATTTTGTGATGACTTTACACTCAGAAGTCTCAGTCATTAGGTTATGTCTCATTAACTTTTTATTTTTCAAGTGCCAAGATGGAAAATTATACCTACAGACAAATCTATAAACTCTGATAATTTATGTTGATAAACATGATGAATGTAAATAGAAACTGGTATAAAGTGCATGTTGCAACCATTCTCAATTGATACTCTGAAATTACTTAATTCTAGTTTAAGGTACTTAGTTAAGTGATTACATATTTCAAAGATTCTCATTCTTCTCAGCAGCTACTTCAGTAATTCCAAAGCTTAAAAGGTTGAAGTCTGCATTCTGTATTTCCAGAAGCCAGGCTCACCTCAGAGTACTACCACAGGTTCTGGGACTACAGAGTATTGGGAACCCTTTTCTTTGAGTTGGGAGCCAGTTAAGGGTTTTCTCATGGTTTTGAAAAATGGAACCAGCTAGAGTTCTCTGGTGGCAAACACCAGGCAGCAACTCTGGCTGGCTTTTCAAAAAAAGGGAATTTGTTGGCATGGTGTGGACCAGCTCCTAGGATGAAGAAAGGTGAAGAACTGGGTTTGAGACGTGAGACTCAGAGAATTAGAGCACCTCTTCACTGGGACCATCTCTGTAGCTTCAGGGGGCCACAGCACTGGAGGAATTGAACTTAGCATTTTCTTACCTCCTTGCATTACTCAACTCAAGTTTCAAAAGGCTGAGAATGAAGTGACCCATTCATCAACATCAGAACTCGTGCTATGCACTTGGATGTACTTGGAGAGCAAAAGGAAGGATCTAGCAGAAAGAGCCTTCTAAGTCACCATGAGCTGTTGTTGCTGTGTGCAAGCACTTGGGTTTCCCATCCCACCAGGACTGCACAGAGTGAAGGAGAGTGAGTTACCCCCAGGAAACCAAGGCAGTCAGAAATGGAAAATGGATATTGGTCTGCCTAAATCCTGACAATCCCTTGCATTGGCAAGTGGTGTTAGAAAGGATTCATTCTATCCTCTTCGGGTGCAATTGGATCTTAAAACCCACTTTAACTTTATATCAAAAGGTTATCAAGGAAAATGTGTTCTTTCTGCTTGACCTTCAGTTCTTCAAACAGAAAACAAAACCAGAGTGTCTGAGGTAGCTAAATAGAACTCAGATACACATGAGAAAATGTGGCTTATCATTTTTACGGAAGACTGACCTTGTGCAGCAGTCAGCACTGATAGCAGCACCAGACAACAGCAGGCTGTTGTATGAAATCCCAACTCAAAGTGCCAGTTCCCCGATTTGCAGTTAAAAACCCTTAACTGACAAAGATAAAATCCAACTTTTAAGCAAATCAAAGGTATCCTCTATTCTGCAGCATGTGGGATTGAATTCAGACTTAATAAAATTTCATAATGTTGATAGCATGTGGAATGTAATGCTATAGCATAGGTTTTCTTATGCTAGGAAGGAGTTTAGTTTTGAGACTCCTGAGAACTGGGAATGGATGAGATGACTTTTAACACATTAACTGCCATGTCAGTTGTATTTAACTCATGCTAGTTTTGAGCCCCAGGCCTTGTGAAGCATATGTAACTCACACATATCTTTACCTTGGTAGCTGCATGAACCATTTTTCAAGTTGCTTGTAACTCGCACACAGAAAACAATAAAACATAACAAAATTTTCATTAAATTAGAAAGGATCATTTTGTTTTGAAAGTTTTTATTCTATTTTCGTAATAAAACACCATGGTCCCAAGGAATTTTTTTTTCTGATGTGGCAGTCAATGTGTTAAATATATGATCCTATAATGTTTAAAGACGGAAAGATAAAATAAGAGCATGTTTCTGTCTTACAAGATGATTTTTGTTGCCCCTAGTTATAGAAGCTCATAATTATGCTCTGTTCAATTTGAGGAAAAACATAAATAAATAAAAATAGCTAGCAGTAGAAGGAATGTAGAAAGTTCTATCCTATCCTGCCCCATCTGTAAAGCAGATATATAAAGTTCTATCATATTTTGCCCTCTTTAGAAAACATTTTCTTTTTAAGTTTTTGAAAAAATAATTTTAGACTCACAGCATAGTTGCAAATATACTGTAGAGAGTTCTCATGTACCCTTCACTCAGATTTCTCTAATGTTCATGTTGTACATAATTTGGTACAATCAAAATCAAGAAATTAACATCAACACATTACTATTAACTAATCTACAGACATTATTTGAATTTTGCTTGTTTTCCCATTAATGTCCTTCTTGTGGCCTGGGATCTAATTCACGATCACACATTGCAATTCGTTGTTCTGTCTCCTTGGTTTCTTCCCACCCATGACAGTTTGTCTTTCACGGCCTAGGGACTTTTGAAGCATACAGATCAGTTATTTTGTGGAGCAGCCTTCAATTTGGGTTGGTCAGATGTCTCTCTTAGGATTAGAGTGAGACTGTGCATTTGTCTCCCCAAAATTCATATGTTGAAATCTTAACCTTCGATGTGATAGTGTGGGGAGGTGGGGCCTTTTGGGAAGAAATTAGGTCATGGGGGTGGAGACCTCAAGAATGGGATTAGTGCCCTTCTAAGGAGAGACCCGGAGTTTGCTCCCTCTCTCTCCCTGTTCTCCATCCTATGCAGACGCAACAGGAAGATGGCCACCAGCAAACCAGGAAGCAGAACTTCACCAGACACCAGATCTGCTGGCACCTTGATCTTGGACTTTCCAGCCTCCATAACCGTGAGAAATAAAGTACTAATATTTATTGTTTAAGCCACCCTGTCCTCTATGGTAACTTGTTATAGCAGCCTGATCTGAGATAACATTTCTGGCAGGAATACCATAGAAGTGGCACTGTGCCCTTTCAGAGTGTCATACTGAGGGCACCTGGTAACAACCCGTCTCATTTCTGGTGAGGCTTACTAGGTCCCTTGATTAAGGTGGGTCTTCACTGTAGTTTCTATTTTCCCTTTGATAAAATGTTATAAGATCCTTTGTGACTATGCAAATACCCTGCTTTGCATCATCCTTGTACCCATTAAGTTTAGCACCCATCAAAGATTCTTGCTTCGATAATTGCCACTGTGGCAGTCACCTAAAGGCAGTTTCCTATTTTTGTCAGTCTTTCTGTGTTTCCTATGTTCATCGCTGAAATTCAACTGTGAGGCAGAATTGAGCGAGGATTTTCTAAATGCCTACTCTGTGAGAGCTATGGGTCAGGGGACCAGCCTTCCTTCTGTTCTTCTAGGGAGTCAGTGCTGGTCAGAAAAGCTCTGGCTGGCTGTTTGATGCCCTCCACAGCAGCTGCTGAGGGAGGAGAAGAGGACCCACCCCTGCCCTGGCTCTCTGCTGCCCCTGTGTTTCTTCTCCTGCTGTTCCTTACACCCCGAATGCCTTCCCCTCACCATCTAATTGTCCTTCAAGCCTCAGCTCCTGCACATCCTTAGCGGGGAGCCTTCCTATCCTTCTTCCTGCACAACCTCAGTCCTTCCCTGTGCTCTCTCTGTCACAGCAAAGAAGATGCTGTCACAAAACAGCCAAATTTTCCTTTATGACTCCCACCGCACCATGAGGAAGGACCACATTATTTACCTCTACGTTTCTGAGCTATCGGGCAACATCTGGCATCCGAGACCTCCCTGGGAAGGGTTGGATGAAGAATGAATGGATGTAAAATAGAGGATTTGTCACAAGCTTCCCTTTTACATTTCACCTTTAAACATATTTATTAAGGTCAAATTCATATAGGGTAAAATTCACTTTTTTTGGTATATGGTTGTATGACTTTTGACAAATGTATACTCTCAGGTAATCATCACCTCATCAAGATATAGAAATTTTGCATCACTCCCAGAAATTCTGCATCACCCCAAGAAATTCCTTTGTCCTTTTTGGTCATCCACCCCAACCTTCACCCTTGCTCCTGGCAGTCACTGATCTAGTCTTTGAGATTTTAGTTTTGCCTTTTGCAGAATGTCATATAACTGGAATTATAAAATATGTAGCCTTTAGGATTTGATTTTTTTTTCACTTACCATAATGCTTGTGAAATTTATCTATATTGCTATTCCTATCATTATGTTGGTCCTTTTATTGTTGAGTAATATTCCATTTTATGGATTTACCACAATTTCTCCATTCACCAGCCACCGGACATTGGGTTGTTTACAGTCTTGAGGATTATGAATACAGCTGGTGCAAGCATTCATAAACTGTTTTTTCTGTCAACTTACATCTTCATTTCTCTTGGGTTCATACCTAGGAGTGGGATTGCTAGGCCATATGGTAAATGTATGGTGATTGTTGGAAGAAGCTGCCAAACCACTTTCCCAAGTGGCTGTACCTTTTTGCATTCTGACCAGTAATATATGGGAGTTACTCCTCATTCTCACTAGAACACAAAGACAACTATGGCATGTGTTTTTCCCCTGCTATTTTAAACTAATGATGTTAATGATCTTTTCATGTGCTTATTCGCCACCTGCATGTCTTCTCTACAAAGTATCTATACAAATATTCTGCCCATTTCTTGTTCTGTTTGTTTTCCTATTATTGAGTTCTGAGAGCTCTTTATACATTCTAGATAGGGCAGAACATTTAAATTTGGATGAAGTCCAATTTATTACTTTTTTCTTTTATGGTTTGTGCTAACATTTTAATTTTGTTTTGGTTGATTAGTTATTTGTTAAACCTCCTTGTCCTAATTCTTTTCTCTATTCTGGTAGGTTTTATGGAAAAAAAAAATACAAACCTTGGTTTCTAGGGCCATATCTAGGACAAGTCACTTAGTCTTTGAGTAACTTAATTTTCTTATCCATTAAATGGAATTTTTCTTGGAAAAGTTTTGTGTTGCCTTCTGGTCAAAGTCAAGGTATTTGTCTGCAGTGAGACTGAGAAAATGGTCTTTGAGAGTTTTATGTTAGCAGAAGCAGGTGGAAGATTGCAAGAGGAAAGTGAGAATTTGAAGTAAAAGATCTAATAGAATAAAATGATATCAAAGATGTCTTACCTGCAGGAAGACCAGGAGAAGCAGTAAGCAGAGAGAATTCAGAGAGGGTCTGCCTTCTCACTGACACAGCCATACCCTCAGGGCAGGAAGGAGAACATTTCAGAAGCAGATACAATTATTCATGTTCAGTAAATTTAAGGAGATATCCAAAAACTAAAAAGAAACGGGAAAAAAAGGCCAGGTGTTTTTATTCATTGATGATGTCATTACCACTTCCCATGGAAGGGTAGTTTTCTTTGAAAATATTTTCTGGCTTCAGTTCCCTTTAGAATGTTAGTTAGAAAAAATAAAAATAAAAATAAGAAAGGGGCCCAGAAGAGTGGATCGGGCCTGTAATCCCAGCACTTTGGGAGGCCGAGGTGAGAAGATCACTTGAGGCCAGGAGTTTGAGGCCAGCCTGGGCAATATAGCAAGATCCCATCTCTACAAAAATTTTTGAAAAATAGCGAGGTATGGTGGTGCGGGCCTATAGTCACAGCTACTCAGAAAGCTGAGTTGTAAGAATCAGCTGAGTCCAGGAGGTTGAGGTAATAGTGAGCTATGATAGCATCACTGCACTTCAACTTGGGTGACAGAGTGAGACCCTATCTCAAAACAACAACAACAACAACAAAAAAGGGGATCTCATAAACCCATACACCAACCCAAGGAGTTTCATACAAAGAACACCTGCCAAGTATCAGATCTTGTGCCAGGAACCTTGCATACCCCTCTCATTTGGTGTGTACACCACCTTGCTGAGGACTTAGCATTTAAGGAGGCTCTGGTCCAATAACTGCAGAGTACAATAGGTTAAAAATGACCTCATAATGCAGCATAACTGAAAATTTAAGTGACCTTGTTTAGAAAGCCAAAGTTCATTCCTCTCTACCATTCTGCACTGCATCCAGCTTCTCTTTCTAAAGACAGATGAATTCAGAGAGAAACACAGTGCTCTCAATGTAGTGACTAACCTTCTCTCAGATAGAACAGCTCCTTGACATCCTGCCCCATCACATTCCATGTTACAATCTTGGTACATCTAAGAACAATAATGTCCTTCCTTGGCATTGCTTGAGTGTGTGACTGCAGAGTCCCTCAGCTCTAGCTCACTTGCACATTGGGGAGGTTTTTGGTACTAGGGTGGCCCCCTCGCTCCAGCCCACCATAACAAGCTGCCGATAGAGTCATTTTCCACCACCCACCTCGCAAGCAAATTGTGCATCACTGTTCAAGTAGGATGGGATAGAATCTTATCAAATAGGACTTCACCAGCTGGAACCAGAAAAAAAAAATCTGTCCATCTGGCCTGGGCAATGTGCCCTCCTGGAAAATTACTGAATAGCTCCAAACTCCATAAAAATACATTCCTTAAAATGCCAGCAGAAGGCACAGACTTATGGAGAAACGAAGAAATTATGCAGCCTGTGCAAAGCTCCATTCATCAGCAGGCTCGGGGAATGGGAATAAATGCCCACCCAGACTTTGTGCCAGGAACATTAATAATTAGCTCATGGGAGCTGTCACTCAGGAATGTCCTGGCTGTGGTTCAGAGTCCAGGCATGAGAGAATGTGATAGAAATGCTGAGACTATAGAGTAATGAGACATTTTGTCCTGCGTGGGTAGGGAACCAGAAGCAACCCTCCTGTCACAGGGAAGCAGTGAGAAGCGATGGCTGTAGGGATGTCTCTATGGGTTGAAGGAAACTTGCCAAGTGAATTCTAGCTGCCTTTCCTTTTCTCTTACGGCACCTGTTACAGAACTTTTGCTGTTGTTGTCTTCCTTACAAAGAGGACAACCATTAGACTGTCTTCCTTGTCTCTCTTCCACGGCCACTGCCTGTTCACAACGGCCCTCACAGCTCCCCACTTTCTCCTTCTCACGATCCATCTCGCCCTGTGTTACGGGCTGAGTTGTATCTCACAAAAGTTCATATATTGAAGTCTTAACATCCAGTACTTTCCAATGAGACTGCATTTGGAAATAGGGTCTTCACAGAGGTAACTGAGTTCAAATGAGGTCATATAGGTGGGCCCTAATCCAAGATGACCGGTGTCCTTATACAGAGAGGAGATTGGGACACAGACGCACATAGAAGGAAGGCCACGTGAAGACAGAGGGAGAAGGGGACCATCTGCAAGGCAAGGAGACAGGCCTCCAAGGAAACTGACCCTGCCGATACCTTGATCTCAGACATCTAGTCTCCAGCATTGGGAGAAATAAATTTCTGTTGTTTAAGCCACCTAGTCTGTAGCACTTTGTGCTGGAGTCCAGGCAAACAAGCACACTGCCACCGACAAATCATTCCACTCCCTCTCTCAGGCACTGGTAGTACCTTCTGCTACCCAGTGAATAAAGTGCAAAGGTCTGACCCTGGCAATGACGTTATTTTTACCGTGATCCCCCTATCGTGCCTTACTGCATGCTACTCACATTTGCATTCCACTGCCACACTTTCTCCTCTCGGGGCCCATGCCTGGCTGGCTCCATGCTTACATCACTCTTCCCCAAACTCTGCAACTCAAGCCAAGTATGGGTTCCCTTCTCTGTGGAGCCTGCCTCACTCTCCTGGCTAAGGAGACAGTCCCCTTTTCTGCTCCTCTTTTATGGCACATATAATTTCCACTCCTATTCTAATTAATTTTGTACACATTCTCCTGTGCAGCTAGGGGCCATGTCTGATTCAACATCATATTCCTTCTAGTCCCTGGCATGCTGCTTTGCACATTGTAAGCTCTCTACCAATATTTGTTGAATGACTAAAAGAAATAATTCGTGACTGATAATGGCTGTATGATCCCCTGCCTAGGAATATTTGTGTTTAAATGTGTTTTAAAAGGTGGTGTAGCGTAATAAAAATAACCAGGTCTTTGTGATCAAACAAATCTGGCTACAAATGTTGGCTAGACCACCACATACTGTCTTTCTGCATGCCCCTTCACTTCACTGCCTTTTGGCCATTTCTAAAATGGACATTTCTTCCTACTTTATAGGAATGTTGTATGGATTAGAGAAGGTAACATATACAGAGCTCCTACACATGCTAGCCCCTCAAACGTATCAGTTCCCCTCTCCTTGATAATTGTCTGCATATGCTTAACCTAAAGAAACAAAGTTCTAACGGGAGTATTTCAAACATTAGAGACAACTGGCTGGGCCAGCCTTCTCTGTAGGAAGCTCTCACTGTGTGAGGGGCCCACGTACTGTCCACACCGGGTAAACAACCAGCTCCTCTACCCCTCCCTACGTCATGTGTACTGAGAACAAGGGGGTCAGAAGAGATTCTCAGCCTTTCCAGTTAACAGGTCAGATATGAGAGCTCCACATTCTACCCTTGGACTTCACTGTGTGCCCCAAAGGGCATGGGCTCTTATACTGCAACCTGGCTGGCATGTCAGGAGGGCATATCACATGTGAAGTTTGGTTCCGTTTAACAGATACTTAACATGTGCTACTTCACACAGCTCTGCACAGTGTAGCTTTTCACCTTCATGCATTTTGGGTGCAGACAGAAGCACAGGCAAAGGGCTATGAGCCAGACAGCGAGAAATTGCAAATACCCGTTGATCCTCATTAATAGCATATTTTGTATTTGCAGATTCACCTATTTGCTGAAATTTATTTATAACCCCCAAATCAATACTTATGACACTTTCAAAGTCCTTTGCACACATGTACAGAACAGCAGAAAACTGTAATCACCCGAAAGCCTTGTTCCCAGCTGAAGTGGGGCAGGGGATGCTCTGTCTCCCCATTTCAGCTCTCACACTGCAAACGCGTCCTTTTCGTGGCCTGTTGGGTGCCACGTCCCATATGTTTGTGCTTTTTGTTGGTGATTTTGCTACGACAGATCCCACGCATAGTTCTGAAGTTCTGTCTAGTATTCCCAAGGGTAAGAGGCTGATGGGAAAAGTACACGTGCTAGACAAGCTGCAGCCAGGTGTGAGTTCTGGTGCTACTGGCTGTGAGTTCAATGTTAATGCATCACTAGCAGACATTGCATAAGGTGTTTTTAGACAGAAACACACATAAAACAAGGGTATGTATCAATCAGTTGATAAAAATGTGACCAGTGGCTCTCAGGAACTTAATCCTATATTTCCTCTAGGTACAATGGTTTGGTATTCACTATTTCATTGTTTGCAGTGACTTTATAGAGCACCACTACAGCAAATGAGGAGAATTGGCTGTATTTGGCATAAAATACAGGTCAAGTTTGGAAGTAGTGGATGAGGCTGGAGACATGCAGGACTGGGCCTTGGCTTGTTGCTGGGGAGTATCACATGATAAGATTTTCATTTTAACACTTCGATGCCTGTGAGAAAGATGGGTTTGGAGAAGGGTTTTGTCAAGGGGAGGCTGGATTAAAACAACCCCCAGGATTCTTTTACCAGCACCAGCCAGCTGCACAAGACTTATAGGCGTGTTATCTACTTCTAAAAATATGGCTCTATATGTGCTACAGACTGAAAAGGTGAGAAGGCTTGCTCTGAAAAGCCACACTGAGCCATACTGAGCCATACGAAGGGTGTGGCTGAGATGCTATTTGACAAAGAGTTCGTGGGATTATACTATTAATAGCAGAAACACTGCTCAGTAGAAACTGATGGTGAAGGAGACATAATGAAGGAAGGTTGTCGAACTCCACTGCTTTGGCAGGACCTGACCATAGAGTTATCTGGCTGTGAACATGCCCTATTCTTCAAGAGGAGGGGAAAACGACCCCAGAGGCCTTTCAGAGCTAATTAGGGCCACCATCTTGGTTCCAACAGGTCAGAGGGCCTCCACCTGGAGCGTTGAGGCAGAGCCAAGGTGACACTGCCACCCCCAGTGGGCTTGGAAGGTGGGACATTGAGCCAAAGAGGATTATTCTTGAGTCTTAAGATCTAACAGAATTTGACTTGCTAGATTCTGGTTTTGCTTAGAAACTACCAGTCCTTTCTTCCGTCTGATATCTTCCTTTTTGAATGTGAATGTGTATCCTACACCTGTCCCACCGTTGTTTTTCAGAAGCACATAACTTGTCTGGTTTCACGGGTTCATAGCTGGAGAAGGATTTTGCCTCAGGATGCATTTTACCTTGAGTCTCATTCACGTCTGATTTAGATGATATGTAGATGAGATTTTGGACTTTAGACTTTGAAATTGATCTTGGAATGAGTGAAGACTTTGGGGCCTGTTGAGATGGGATAAATTTATTTTGCATGTGTGAAGGACATGGATTTTGGAGGAGCAGGGCTAGAATGCAACGGACTGAATTGTGTCTCCACTGAATTCTCATGTTGAAGCCCTAATCCCCAGTGTGATAGTGTTTGGTGATGGGACTTTTGGAAGACAATTAGGTTTAGATGGGGTCATGAGGGTGAGTAGTCATAATCCCTTTATGATTGTAATAGGATTATAAGAAGAGATAGCAGAGAGCTTGTTTGTTCTCCCTCTTCCTCCACCTCCAGCTTCTGCCATGTGAGGACACAGGAAAAGGTGGCCGTTTGCAAGACAGGAAGAGAGCCCTCACCAGAGACCAACCAGGCTGGCACCTCAGTCTTGGACTTAACATCCAGAACTATGAGGTAATGAATTTCTGTTCAGCCACCCAGAATATGGTAATTTGTTGTGGCAGCTGAGACAGTATACAAGCTATCAATTTCTAAAGGTGATTTTGGATAAACAGTAGGGAGATTGTTTTATTTTTTGTTTTTAGTGGGGCTAAAAATCAGTTTGGGGATTCGATGTATGGTTACCTTTCTACCAGAAAATACATTATGAGAAGGAAAACATTTGGTTATTTTCTAATTCAAAATTCTTCCTTTATCTGATTAATTAAACACACACATATGTGCACTTCATGCATGCATACATACATACACACATATATGCATAATACATTCATACACTTCTCTCTACTTTGGAACACATTAGAAAGAGCCATGGATTGGGAGGCAAGAGATTTGAGTCCAAGCCCCAGTTTTACCAGCAACTAAAAGGCATATCTGCACCTCAGTTTCCCCAATGGTTAAATGAGGAAAATAATATTGTGTCAGCTCTACCTATAACATAGGATCATTGCTGGAAGATAAATAGACCATATATGTTTTTTAAAAAAGTTTAAAGGCTATAAAGATGCAAAGTATGAACATGGCAGAAATAGAAATTGTCTCTGAATTGCTGGGAATCCAAGCCTGAAATAATTCTTGGAAGGAAGAAAGTCACTTAGGACTTCGTAAGTGTCACATTGCTCTTCATGGTTTAAGAACCTCAAAATAGCTAAGAAATGTGACATGAGGAAAATCATTCCTACCACTTGATAATAGTTTTTATGAAACCCCATTTTTGCTCTCATCTGTGTGAACAAATATACCCATATGTAAGCTAGGTCTTGCTTCAACTAAAATTCTGAAAACAAAACAATACAAAACAGCAACAAATCCTGTACTGAAAACTGAAGTGGTAGATTCATTGATTTATCCTGTCCACAAATATCTGTGTACCCATTATGTGCTTAGTGTTGTTCTAAATGTCTGAGGAGGCACCCAGCAGCGTGAGGTCCAATCTCCCCTTGAGAAGATAACAATGCAGTTGGGGATAAGAGAATGACACTTAAGAGCTGCTAAATAGAGCAGGGAAGTAGAGCAAGAGATGTCACTAGCAGATTTGTGACAAGTGCTGACAGGATGTCAAGATTTCAGAGAAGGAAGAGATGAGAGAAAACTGAACTAATCGTTAAATTTCCTGTTGAAAAGAAGGGACTTGAGTTGGGCACTGATGATAAACTAGGATTTGGGTAGGAAAAGATCAGGATGGCTTTAATAGTGGAAATAGGAGTTCAGGAAGTCATGCACAATTCAACTGCCTGGGACCATCTAGGCAGAGTAATGGTCTTTGTGTACATTGAAATCCATGGTACAATGGCAACTGGGCTCAGACCAGGATCACGAAAACTCTGATAAAACAGCCCAGGCCAAAAGATCACCATTCCTTCTTCCTTCTGGGTCACAGGGCCTTCAAAGTGCAGGAACTCTCGAAATTATAATTTAAAACAATGGTGCCCCAAATGAGTTCCATGGAAACTTGATACCTTTCGGCATATACCAATAAGTCTTGCCCTAAAAATAAAGATAGATGGTTAAAAAGGTTTAGGAAACTCTCCATACCATATCCCCACTGAAGTTTTTCACTGCACATAAGTAGATGCACCAGACTGATTATGGTAACTCAACCCCCTTCCTACCCTGTGTTTTTTAAGATTTAAAGATTCTTTGATGGCAGGACACAATACAAAGACACTCAACTAGATGAAAGGCAGAACTCTTTGCTACTTACAGCTCTGAAGGAGAGAAGGCCCCATGCGGGGCCATGCAGAGGGGCGTGTCTGGAGACAGGATCACAGCAAGCTAGAGACGCAGGGGGCAGCTTATGTATGGCATGTGATGTGCAGGGTTTCACAGGCAGTCTGGGAATTGGCTAATTTGAATAATTTTCTGGGCTCCGGCACATGAGGACTGTCTCTCATTGTCTGGTGTCTGGCCCCAGACTCTTTGGGCAAGTGCATAGTGGCCTGGAGTGTGAGAGCCCAGGAAGAGAAATAGTTGAGGGGTGGACTTCATCAATTGTTCAAGAAGGGGAACTGATCCAGCTCATGTAGGGCCTCAAAACTGAGCCAAGATAGCATATCCCCAAACAACAACAAACAAAATAGGTCACCCTCTTCTGTGATCTCTGCTGCACTGTGAGGCCTGCTAACTACATAGCTAAGATTCCCTAGAATACAGGGATATGATTAGACAGTGCCATGGAGAAGCACTTATGTAAGAAATAAAAGGCAGAAGGGAGAGATCTACTGTTGTTCTTCTGGCAAGTGGCAGGAGCACTCCTGAGCTTTGGTAGTTGTGACGTTTTGTAGTCCTTTCCAGATAGTCCCCTGAACATTGGTCACCTCAGAGCCAGAGGCAGTGGTGAGAGCTCCTGCAACTTTCCAATTCTCAAGCTCTTTGGATCTACTGGTGGTTTTAGCTGATCTTTGCAGCTCCAGCCTTTCCAATAGAGTTGTAAGCTCCCGATCTCTTGCATTCAATTCTTTTCTGAGAATCGTAAAGTGCTTGTTGCTCTCCTGACTGGGTCCCCACAGGATAGCATAGTTAAGTTTCTGAGAAGCAGTGCTGTAAAACAAAATAAAATAGTTTAAACTAGCATTTCTCAAATATATTTGACCACAAAGTCTGTCTCCCTATTTCACATCCTCACCCTACCAAAACAACAACAACAACAAAACCAAAAAACCCACAAACACCTTCTGATATCTTGAAAAATCCTTGCTCCATGGTACACCGTTTGGAAAACATCTAAGGAATTATAAATTGAGGACTAGGAGTCCAGAAATATGGGCCTAATCTCAGCTGTGTGATCTTGGGTAAGTCACATCACCTATCTGGTTTTTAGTATTCTTGCTGATCAAAGGAAGGATTGGAAGAAGAGCATTGGTAAGTTTTTTCAGCTCTAACATTTTTTTTTTTTTATTCTGTGAGAAATGATGTCCTTAAAAACGGTCATTACTCAGGTAGAAAAATAAACATAAAATAGTACTATATTTTGCTTTTCCTTCTCTTCCTTTTTGGCTTGGTTTGCATGAGTATTTTAAGATTCGAGCTAGGAAAATTCCACGAGATTTGGCAGTAAGTAAATAAGTGCTGGGTAGTTCTTACCAAAGTGATGTGTTGTTTTTAGAACTCCAAAATATTAGTGTTGATCCTAGAAACATGGCTCCTTCAGAAACATGTTTTCTTTTGCATTGACATAACGTGAGTAAAAAAGGGATGCAAGAAAGAAACTTCCAGCACTCAAACTGAGCTATTTTTAAAGATAGCAAGCTCCCTGTCACTGGGAGCATTCAAGTGGAGACTAGAGGTCAGTGTGACAGGATGACAGAATAAGATTTTTCTTCATTTGGCTATTTTTTTTTTCAGAATTTCATGGCTGAAAGGGATGGTACAGATCATTCACACAGATCCTCACATTTTACAGATGAGGAAACAGAAGGCCAGAGAGGTTATTTGGATTACCCAAGGTCACAC
Organism: Cheirogaleus medius; assembly: GCA_008086735.1. NCBI lineage: Eukaryota > Metazoa > Chordata > Mammalia > Primates > Cheirogaleidae > Cheirogaleus > Cheirogaleus medius. The sequence goes on along the minus strand of VBSM01001118.1, from coordinate 17,323,633 downwards.
AGCAAATCCCTGGTAAAACTGGGAGAAGGACACAAGACATCTCCTCCCTGTTCCCCACTGCATTATTCTGCATGCCTGGAATTCATTTTAGCTTCTTTGAGGAGTAACATTCTATCCTTAAACCTTTATTTTTACATCCCTTTAAAGAAGCAAAGTCATTTAGTGTGAGCTGAAAAAAACTCAAGGATGCCAGATACTGTGGGAGGCTGATGAGGTTGGAAAGTTTGAAGTCAAACTTTGTTGCTCTTAAAATTCTCCTAGGTGGGCATCTTAGGCACAGAGACCCTGCACTGCAGTCCTGCTGTGCCCCTGAGTGCCAGGTCAGCCACCAGGACACTGAATGTCCTGCATGGCATTCTCTCTACCTCCAGAAAGACAGTCCCCTCTGCCTAATTCTTACAACTTCAGATCCTGCAGGCAGCACAGAAAAACCACCCTGAATACTAGCCTCTTCTGCATGGCTTGAAAACAAACTAGTCACCCCAGAGAGGACACAAAATACAGCCTGGATGTGGTGCCATTTGTGGTGTGGCTGCTTGGAGCTGGGGGCTGGGCTTCCTTTGCTAACTGCTTGACAGAATCCACATTTGAGATCTCAATGCAGCTGGGAGTGGGTGTGTGTGGAGGGGAATGGCCTTTTCTTTTATTATTCAACTGATTTTATTATCCAAATGCTCTTGAGGGAACTAAAAAAATGCTGCTGAAGCAGAGAGCTGCGTCTGTGACTTTGCAGAGGGACAGGTGCTTAACGCAGATCTGATTTTGTCCTCAGCTTCTTCCCCAAAGAAAACCGAAGTGTGGTGAAGAGAAAAAGAATAAAATGCTAGAAACCATTGAAATTTTTTCTCTTTTCCTAAGAAAGAAAAGCAAGGTAGTGTCTAACAAACAATATGAGTTTTAAGCAAGCTATTTGTTCCTTCTGTTTTATAGTATCCGGGATTCAGTTAGACTTCTGTGAGAACTTCCAGCAGTGAGGAAGCAAAGGACAGTTGGAAAAAGGCATCCCTAAGTTTCTGACAAGTTGTGCTGGGGTTTCTGCTGGAAGTCAAGAGGGCGGGTTAGATCGGGAGAGGTTGGGCCCTTTGCTATTTTTTTAGCGTTAACCCTAAAGCACCACCCTTACTTAACTCTGGGCCCCCATGTTGTGTTGTATTGATCACAGATCCTGTTCCCTGTGATTCCACCTCCCCCTTTGCTCCACCAAAATGGCTTGCCTTTTATTCTTAGTGTTGGCTGCTATTGTCTAAACATTTTTATGCCCCCAAATTTATATGTTAACACTTAATTGCCAATGTGATGCTGTTAGGAGATGGGGCTTTTGGGAGGTGATTAGGCCATGATTAGAACCCTTATAAAGAAGTCCCAGAGAGCTGCCTTGCCCCTCCTACCATGTCCAGTGAGAAGGTTCCCTCTATAAACCAGAAATCAGGACTTCACTAAGCACTGAATCTATTGGCACCTTGATCTTGGACTTCCCAGCCTCTGGAACTGTGAGAAACAAATTTCTGTTCTTGATAAGCCACCCAATTTATTACATTTTATTATAGCAGCCTGAAAGGACTAAGACATCTCCCTGGCATGCAGCCACCATTCTCAGCTCCCTACAATTGGTCCATGTGGCCCCTGGAGACAACTTTCTCAGCCCAGATTTAATTTAATTCTCTGCATCCCTCACTCAAAATCTTCTGATATCTTGACCCTCAAGCCCTTAGTGACCTCGCTGATTGTCCCCCCTCCTGCTCGAATTTTGAAGCAGATCCTATTTCCTTGTTCTTGTTCTTTATCTGGGTGCTGTGAAGCTTCAGAGAAAAGAAGTGGCATAATGCTACACTTGTCATACCTGCGGATTATCAGCCATGTGACCAGGGCTCACACAGTGTGTCCCCACCTCTTGTTGCCTTCTTCTTGATGGAGCAAAGGGAGTGTCTATGATTTCTCCTCTGAAAAGGACAAGTGTCTTGTGAGAGGTTTATTTATTCATCAGCTAGATGTGTTTACACAGCAGGTTCTCTGCTACGCTCCCAGGATACATTAGTAAAGAAGACAAGTAAGATACCTGCTTGTGGGGAGCTTAAATTTTAGTGGGAGAGATGCAGATGACAAACAGCTAACCAAATAAAAATTATAATTGTGGGTGGAAATTTATCGGGTGATGTGTTGCACTGTATCAGGACGGAGAGGGATGCCATTTAGACAGGGTTGTAAAGTTAGGAATCTCTGGAAAGATGCTATTTATGTTGAAGTATAAAGGATGAGAAGGAGGTTCTTACAGAGGATTGTCTTTTGGAGCGGGAACGGACATGGGGATGTAGACACCACGGCAGAGCAGACCATACACATAGGAAAGGGCATTGTTCCAACCAACCCCTCCTTTCTCCTGGGAGAGGGACAATAAAAGAATGCCAATGCCAAAGATGACAATTTGTCATCCCTTCTTCTATTCAACATTGTGTTGGAAGTCCTAGCCAATGTATTAAGGCAAGAGAGAGAAAAAAAAGATATAAATATTAGAAAAGAAGAAGTAAAACTATCTTTATCTGTAGACAATGTATTGTATATGTAGGAAATCTAAAGGAATTGATAAACTCCTAGAACAAATATGTTAATTTATCAAGGTCACAGGATATAAATTTAATATAAAAATATCAAATGTATTTCTGTACCAGGCATGTCAACTGGGAAAATGATAGTAAGAATAATATATTATTTACATTATCATCAAAAATATTAATTATATTAGAATAAATCTAATGAAAAATGCACAAGACTGCTATCTTGAAAACTACAAAAGTTGCTTCAGGCAAATTGAAGAAGTCCCAAATAAATGAAGTGATATACCATGTTTATGAATTAGAAGACTGAATGTTGTTGAAAACGACAATTCTCTATAAATTGGTCTGTGGCTTTGAGGCAATACTAGTGAAAATCTAAACAGAATTTTTATAGGAATTGACAAACTAAAAAATTTTATGAAAATGAAAACCCTACAATTTTGGAAAAGAGAACTAATTAGAGGACTTACATACTTAATTTCAAGACTTATTATAAATCTACAGTAATCAAAACAGTGAAGTACCAATGTGATGATTGACATATAGCTAAATGGAACAGAATAGAGAGCCTAGACATAGGATGGCATATATATGGCAAAATGATGCTAAACAAAGAACCCAGTGAGTTTTAATAAAGAAAGGAATCTCATTTCAACAAATGGTGATTGATTAACTGGGTATCAATATAAAAAGACTTTGATCTGTATTTCATACCACAGCCCCAAAATAATTTGAGATTAATCATAGACCTAAATATAAAAACTAAAAACTATACAGCTTCTAAAATGAAAAATAGGATAATATTTTCCTGTCCTGAAGTAGACAAAAATTTTTTGTATATGGTACTAAGTATAAAAGGAAAAAGTGATAAATTGAACTTTAGCAAAATTACAAACTTCTCAACAAAGATGTCATTGAGAAAGTGAATAAGCAAGCCATAAACTGTGGAAAAAGGAAAAGAATTTTTAAAAGAACACCTGCAAATCAATAATATAAAAACAACAACCCAATAAAAACGGTCAAAGACTTAAATAGTTACTTTACAAAAGAAGATAAAAGAATGGCCGATAAGCACATGAAAAAGGTCTAAATGTCATTAGTCATTAGGGAAATAGAAATTAAAACCTCATTGAAATACCACTCTATCCATTGTAATGACTAAATAAAAATTTTTAAAAATATTAATAGCAAGTCTTGGCAAGACTGTGAAACAACTGGAGCTCTCGTTCAATTCTGTGGTGGGACTGTAAAATGCTACTACTATCTTGTAATTTTGTATAACTTAAACATATAGTTATCAAACAAACCAGAAATTCTGTTCCTTAGTATTTACACAAGAGAAATGAAAACCCATGTACATGCATACACACAAACCACAAGAATATTCGAGCAACTTTATTTTTAGTGGCCCCAAACTGGAAACAACCCAAATGGCCATCAACAGGTAAATGTATAGACAAAGTGAGGCATATTCATGAATGGAAAACTACTCAGTGATGAAAATGAGTGAATTACTGATATAAACAACACAATGGATGCATGTCCAAAATATGTTGAATGAAAGCAGTCAGACCTTAAGGGTATGTAGAATATGATTCCGATTGCGTTAAATGTCAAGAACAGACAAAACTAATTTATAATGATACAAATCAGAAGCACAGTTGACTGTGTGGGTCACTGACTAGAAATGGTAATGAGAAAACTTCCAGAGATGATAGAAATGTTCTCTATCTTGATTTGGGTAATGGTTCTAGAAGTGTTTATATTTTCCAAAATGTAAACAGCGCACTTAAAATCTGTACATTTCAATGAACATAAAACACATCTCAATTAAATAAAATCTCTACTTCTCCCTCTCACTCCCCAAAGGTTAATGAAATCATTTTTTACAAGGATTCAGAAAGCCTGGTAGAGTAGGAAAAATTCTGGATTAGGAAGCTTAGGTCTCTGTGTTGCTTTAATCACATCTTTGTGCAAATCGGACCGCCTAACAGTGTTGTGGTAAAGATTAACAATACAAATGCTACCCATATTAATAACACTGTGTATGTGAAAGGTGCACTCTCTACAGAGCTTTTTTAAGTGTTTTCAAATTATTATTTTTTTCTGAGCATCACAGAATCTGACATGGAACCCACAGACAGGAGTAGGTTGCTTTGGTTGAGACAGAGGCAGGAGGAGGGGTGGGCAGGAGCTTCCCTCTTTCCTTCTCTCCCTTTCTCTCCCAGTTGGTGGACACTTGCAACAGAGGGAATGGCCTGGAAAAAATGGCAAAAATGTTTTTTGTCTCTTTAAAACCTCATTCATTCATTTTGGGAACTAAAATCTGTATCCCTGTCTCAGGCCACTGGTTGGGAGGGGCTGGGGAATGTCTTGTGTTCTTTGTGCTGCAGGAGATGGCTCAATGGATCTGTCCTGGCAGAACTGTTCCGTCCGGGCAGAGGACTAGGCGGAGGTCACGAGATTGTCTTCACAGGAGATGGGACAGGACAGGTCAGAATCATCAACTGTAGTTGAACAGCAGTTGCCTGAAGCTGAATGGCCTACCTTTAAAAGCTCTGTATTTCTGCTTATGATTAGGAAAAATTGATACTGTAAGATGGGAGTCTGCCATTTTCCTCATTTGCTGGCAAATCAATAAATCTCTTTCCTTTTCCCCAACCATTTGTTCTCCTTCTTCTAATGTGGCTTTGAAGACTAGTTAGTGCTGAGCTTTTGGTAATATCCTGAGGCATTTCTGCTTAGCAGGAAATAGTTTGAAAGACACAGACGGAAGGGATTCTTTTGTGTTAATACTTGCTGGTTGGCTTCCACTAGACAATCTTTGTAAATACTGTTATATAACCACTTAGCCTCACTGGAAATACATCATTTCTCAGCTTGTGACTAGTTTAAAAATAACAGAGTCAGGATTCCCTAACTGGTACCTGTCATCATCTACCTGGGCAGAGCATAGCCCCTGTTTATGGAGGATCCAAAACCCCATATTTGCACTTTGCTTCTTCTACCTCCTGGCCCATCAGGATCCACTCCCAGCCCTTGTATCCCAGGGTCCTGTACACATAGGGCTGAATAAACATGGCCATGAATTGTCCAGATTTCTTTTTCATCATTAGCTTTGGTTTTTATTTTCTTCTTACTTTCTAACTCCTTTTCTTTCCTTTTTTCATGTTTTTTTCCCCCATGCTTTTCACTTACTTTCCTGGTATTTTCTCCCCTGCTCATTCTGGGCCTCAGAAAAGAAAGGAATATGTTCATGACCACAAATCCCCTTTTCTGGGAATTCATTGCTCTGCAATTCTCTACTAAATCTCTGCTGATAGGCAAGTAGTTAAAAGGGAGAAGGCCACCAGTGGGGACAAACACTATCAAGTAAATAAATACACAGCAAATGATGAATTGATTTGAGAGAAGTGCCCCAGCAGGGTGCTGCCTTGGGTACAGGTTCCACAAACAGCATTACAACTGCTCTGAGAACACCTTGCTTGTTCCATGTCAAAAAGAGTTTTAAGGATTAATTAATGGGCAATTAGTTCAGCCTCATGAGTTATCGCTAATAAAATGAGTGTTGAAGCAGGAATCATGACCAGTTTGAGTATGTTATTGCTATACTAACAGACCTCTTTAATTCAACAATTAGGAAGCATAAAATGTAGTTTAATAGACATAATTTGATGATATAAAATTGTTCATCTGATGTGAGCCATTTATCTTTGTTAACTATATCTCAGGTCACATGGAAAATGGCTTTTAAGTAGGACCTACAGAGGCTGTTTGTTTTTTCCTCCCTGTCCTCCAAACTATCCGTGCTGGAAAAACCAATGGGTTTCTGATGCCATTTCCATTCTCAGCTCAAGGATCTTGGGCAAGCCATGCCGTCTTATCAGGTTAAACAATTTGGCCAACATATAAGTCTTGACTGCACAATAAAAGCCAGTTCTGGGGTAGAAACACTGTCTTATGTCTCTCACATCTATCCCCATGATGCCTAGATGCATGATTAACATGCATTTTTACATCAAAATAAAATTGAATTTTAATTGTTGAATTAAATTAAATATAAAATTAGAAGACCTTCATGTGGAATTCAGTGTATTTACAGAAACTGTAGATAATTTATTAAATCATGTTTGTTACTTTTTGTGGTGGTTCTCATTTTATGTTCTCAGAGAGTTAACAGTGAGATGGAGCAGAGACCCCTCTCAGGGGCCTGCCGGGGCCCTCAAGCATGGAAATAAAGGAAAAAATCTTCTTTTTAATTTCAATAGATTTAGGGGGTACAAGTGTGTTTTGTTACATGGATGAAATGTATAATGCTGAAGTCAAAGCTTTCAGTATACCTGTTACTAGACTAGATCCAGAATCTACAAAGAACTCAAACAAATCAGCAAGAAAAAACCAAAACAAAACAAATAACTCTATCAAAAAGTGGGCAAAAGGCATAAACATATTTTTTTCAATAGAAGACAGACAAATGGACAACAAACATATGAACAAACACTCAACATCACTAATCATCAGGGAAATGTAAATTAAAACCACAGAGAGATACCACCTTACCTGTGCTAGAATGGCCATTAAATGAAAAATCTTGAATCCCTTCAAGGGAAATTCCAGGTACCTAGCTGGCCTTGAAAAATAGATGAACATTCTATTAAGTAAAAAGATGGTAACAGTAGTCTCCCAAGCAAGCCAGAGTCACAAGGTATTTGGGTTTCCTATATAAACTAAAAGATAATATCTTAACATATGTTCTTGAATTGTTTTTCTTTGTTCCAAATTTCTTCCTGAGGGGCCTGGAGAGGGTCACACCCACAGGCCAAAGCTTAACATTCCTTTTTGATGACCCCAAGTGTTTAGACAAGGCCTCACTTCCTTAACCAATTGCTAATTAAGGAATCTGAATCTATTGATGACCCATAAGCCTCTGCTTCAAGATAATCTCAACTTTTTAGACCAAACCAATGTATAAGCTCTATGTACTGATTTATGATTTTGCTTGTAACTTCTGCTTTCCTTAAATGTGCCCTTCACCTTTAAAAACCCTTGCTTGTAAGCCATCAGAGTTAGGGTCTTAAGTGTCAGCTGCCCATTCTTCTTGGTTGGCAATAAACACCTTTTTCTCTTGCTGCAAAATCTCAGCATCAGTGTCTGGCTTTACTGCACCAGGTGAGCAGACCCTAGTTCATTTTGGTGACAACAGTTTTATAACTTCCTTCATAGATGCTCCACTTTGCTTTCCAACACTAGAAACCCTCAGCCTGTAACAGAAGGAATGGCCCAGGAAAAAAATGGCAAAAGATGTTTTCTGTCTCTTTAAAACTTCCCCCACTCTTTTTGGGAACTGAGGCCTGTATCCCTGCCTTGGGCAGGTGGTCAGGAGGGTCAAGGGAATGTCTTTTGTTCTTTGGGTTACAGGAGATAGCTCAGCTGAACTGTCCTCCATCCCAGGACGGGGGACTGGGCAGCGGAGGCCTAGGTGGGTCTCCCAGATGGGTGGAGGTCACAGGCTTTGTCTTTGGCAGAGATGGGATGATTAGAGTCATTAACTATAGTTCAATGACAATAGCCTAGAACTGAGGGCCCTCCCTTTAAACGCTCTGTATTTCTGCCTATGTACAGGAATTTGGATCATGAGATGATAGTCTGCCTTTTCCTTCCTTTGCCAGCAAAGTAATAAACTTCTCTTTCCTTCTCTTCAACCATTTGTCCTCGCTTTTCAGATACAGCCTTGTGGGCAGGTGCTGAATTTTCGGTAACAAGCCCTGACCCTCTCCTGCCTTACGTGGAAACTTGAGTTTCCACCATCACCTTTGTCATACATAAAGTCCTGGTCAAGCATTTCTTTATTTTGGCCTTTTTTTCAATTCCTGGTTTTATCACTCATGATCCTTTTGAAATTGCTTCTCAGAGAAATTTTGATAATTTAATAAAAGGTCCTTTTTTAATTTTTAAGTACATTAATTTAGATAACTGTTTTATTTGTTCTTCAAGGACTTCATGTTAGTTATTTTTTTTCACTGCTTACTGGCCAATTCAGCAAAAATTTATCTTATTCTGAATTTGAACATCACAAAGGCAGCATGACAATGGTGGAAATTAAAATTGATTGGGAAGGAAATGTTCTGGGTTCCTCTTCTTGCACTGCTGATAACTTAGCTATTTATGTAACTATGGACAAGTTTCTAAGCCTCTCAAAACGTCACTTTACTTATCTATAAATTGAAGATAATTATACCTCCCAGGGTTGCTGTTAAAATCAAATGGGGATAATTGATATGAAAATGCTTTGAAAAATAAGAGATCTATACTAAGCCAAGATTAGCAATGTAGTCATGCATGAGAAAGCCTCAAGTGTTGGCCTTTCCCCAGCAGAGCTGGTTTGTATAGAACTTTTCGGAGCTTCTACCTGTAACTCTAATCAGGTGAATGTCCCTTAATGCTTCAGTCCCCAGTGTCCAAAACCAAACTCGGCTTCTTTTGCAGAAGCTGTAACTTTACTTGGTTTATAGCATGGCTAATAGTGTCACCATCTTTCTTGCCCAGACCTGAGACATTGAAACCAGTTTTGACTTGGATGGCTATGTCCCAGTATGGGTAGTATCATGCTGGCTTACAACTACTGTTCATGCATATTTGTTTCCCAATGCCACAACAAAAATGCATGTTCCTATAGTTCTGGAGGTTAAAAGTTTGAAATCTAGATGTTGGTAGGGCTGGTTCCTTTTGGAGGTCCCAAGGGAGAGTCTTTCCTGTTCTTCTGTCTTAGCTTCTAGTGGTCGCCAGAAATCCTTGGCACTTGTAGACACATCACTCTCATTTTTGCCTCCCTCTTCACAAGATGTTCTCTCCATGTGTCTCTCTGTCTCGTTCCTTTCCTTATAAGGATATAGGGTCATTTGGTTTAGAGCCCACCCTCATTCAGTATGACCCCATTTTAACTTGATTATATCTGTAAAGACCCTATTTCCAAATAAGGTCATGTCCACAGGTGCTGGGGATTAGAACTTGAATATATCTTTTGGGAGGGACATGATTTATAGTCACTACAACCTGGAACATTATTAAAAGTCCACCTTTACTCTTCAGAGTGGTCCTGCTTTGGATGATAAATTTGATTGTCACTAAAAACTTTGACCCCCCACTCTCCTCTCCATTATCTCATCTCCTTGCAGACCCAGGAAGGAATGGTCTCTTGGATTGTATCTGTATAAATCTGTACACACATCATGCCCCTTCATTTCTGACGTTTCTCATTCTATTTTCTTCCTCAACATTTGGCTCAGTTATACCACTTCTACTGACCTAGTCACTGCAATCCTCAATCTGCAGGTTCAGCCTTCTGGCTACCTAACACATGCCGATTCCTTATTCCCAGATTGAACTATCAGCCACCTGCATGCCAAGCCAGCCTCTTAAGTGGTCTCTTGGTTCATATAGGTCATTATTTCAATATGGGGTGAAAATAATTCATACTTTGAGTAAGAACATAATTTGGAATTCATGTATTTTAATCTGTTTCTCCTCCTATGGAGATAATGTCTGAGATTAGAAATTATTTTACTTTTTTCCCAAGACTAAACTAAGTGTATACCATGTTTGGTTGATAGTCATCCTTATGTTCTTAGGGCTTCTTTTTAAATCCTTGCATTAAGAGTTGGTTGAGGAAAAGAACTGGCAAAAGAGGCAGGACATTCAGCTGAAGTTTAGATATTTGCAAATTGTTTTATAAGTACCGTATGATGAGCTTCTTTGGGTAAATGTCAGAATTTTCAGAAAAGGACACTCATGATGTTCTTGAGTCTACTCTTAGTTTTGTAATAACTTGGTGTAGCTTGCTTTGTGTTCGTACAAATCAGTGAGATCGTGTGGGAGAAGATTATTTCGGAGCGTGAGTGGGTTTCCAGCCAGAGACTGTGGGAGGCACACATGACGTCTGTCTGCTTTTTCCTCCTCGTAACTAAAATTGTAGTATTTTTGACAGACTTAAACTCCCAGGGATGGAAGAAAATTTGAGTGGTTTCAAACAGCCAAGTCTGGCCTGAATTCTGCTGTACAAATGCATAACAGATTCCCATCAGGCAGGACAGGAAAGTTCACTGTTTTAGAAATCTACAAAAGAGAGGAATTTCTATTTAGTACCTCAAAATGAATGTTCGTGAGACAGCCAGCAAGCTCGGTATGAAACCTAGATTGCTTGAGCATATTAAAAAATAGAAGGAAAGAAAAAAACCCAGAGAAACATCTTTTTGAAATAGGTTTAGGATGGGCTGGAGGATTCTGACATGGGTAAAGGTTAATCTTCTGCATTCAGAGCAAAGAAATTTAATCCATTTAAGCTTCAAAGGACAGAAAACTTGAGGACTCCCATATATTCCGGGGTGATTTTTTTTTGGCTATGGCCAAATCACTTGGAGTGAAAGATTTTTCTTAAAAAAAAAATAAACTAAAAGTAAGAAGGAAAAGGAAGAAAAATACAGTTCTGGCATAGGCAGAAGAAAATGCTAACAGGGAGCATTGGGGAGATTCTTCTCTGATGCAGCAAGTGGAAACAGATGGACATTAAATCAGACTTACATCTGCAGCCGATGGAGCAACTGAATCATGTTTCTAAGTCCTCATCTTCTTAGGACACTACAAAGACTGTAAAAAAATTACCACAGTGGGCCCCAGAGTGATTGGACATAAGAACAATCTGATATAAGAAAGATAACAAATTGTAGCGTTGGTCTGAACTGTATTTTTATCTGTGTATTTGCATATTTATGCATGGCAATTAGACATAGTAAAATTGTGCTGATTATGTTAATAAATAATTATACACCTAAAGGAAATACACAGGTGACAAGATGGGAGGCTGTCTTCCATCTAGCTTTCTCTTTCATTATCTAAGAAATACTTCTAGGTTGGGGTTGGCTCATGCAGCCAGCAGGTACCACCCTCACCTGTCCAGGAGGACCACCCACAGAGTTTAAGAGGAGACAAAAGCTTGTGAGGCTGTTATTGTAAGTCTGGATCTCCATGGGTAGATCCATTGTACCTGTCACACTGCTAGATTCCATCACTGGATTCCTAAGATGATCAATGCAGCGAAGAAAGAAAGGTCTTTTCACCTTTAAAAAAAAAAACTTTCTACTTTTCAGATGCTTGTACATAAGGAACTTTCCAGAAGCAGTGCAAGAAATAGTGAGTAAGAAAAGGTATCATCAATGGCAAACACTTTCCTGGAAAATAGTGGTTTTTTTTTATTATTTCCCATTATTTTTGTCTTCTCTCATTGGAAGGAGGCTTTGAGAAAATGTCTTTGTGTTCTGGAGAGATGTGAAGAAAACAGAAGCTCTGGTATGAAAGCACAGCTTCCCATCTACAGGGTAATGTTTATTCAACCCAGCCTAAGATCCTCGCAATTTGCTGGTGATGGTATTTCAGGGAAATTGACATCTGAGGAGCCCAAAGAGCTGCAGCCAAATATCTACCTCCTCTGTCTCTTTTTCCCTCCCTCCAGGCCGGTACCCTTAGGAGCAGCTGACGTTCAGATGCCGGGGAGTACGTAAGTCTCCCACCAGGGACAGAGAGGATCTGAAGGTAGTGATTATGTTAACCCTTGGATAGATAGAAAACAGTGTGGTTCTAAATCTCCTTGTTGTGGATGGAGATAAAACAGTAATCATGTCAGTTTATTGATGAGACACTAAGACTCTGCAGGCAAGATTTTCATCAAGTTAGACACCAACTCTGTGATGTTCATAGGAATAGCATTTTTCTTAGATAAATTCCTGCTTTTCCATGTTGAGCCAGCACAGTCTGCTCTGGGGGGGGCACTCACTGGTCAGTCTTGCAGCCCCCTTCCTATGGGCCTGAAAAGCTGGACCCTGCTCTGCTCCAACTGTACAGAGAACATCCATGTGTTTGGTGAGACTAACGCAGGTGACAAGTGTGAGGACTTGGCCTTATTATTCCCTGGCAGCAATTAGTCACCCCAGAATATTTCAAAGGGACTAAAATAGTGCTACCTGTGTCCATTCCATTTCCACGGCTGTTCCTAGGCCAAATGGATTTTCAGGAAGGATTGTCAAAACAAAAAGCTGGAACAAGCTAGCACCAGCAGCTTCATTTCCTGTTCACCTACGACATAGCTACCCTAAAACTGACAATTGTGTCAAGAAAACAATGGCTCACAATATCGTAATTCAGAGTGGCATTTTATACTGTACTTGTTCTGCACCTGAAAATTTAAATATATGTTCTATTTCTTGTGTTTGTTTTAAAATAATTGTACAATGTTGACCACTGTTCCCTTTAATTTGAGATCACTTACTTCTTCCTGCTTTTGTGTGTTAAAATGTTGTTTGGGGTTTTTTTTTTTTATTTTAAGGAGTAATGTTTATAGGAGGTGACTTTTTTGGTTTTACATTAACTTTGGGTGAATTAAAAAAGTTGATGATCCTATATTAGTTCCCAAACTTAAAAAAATGGACAATAAAATTCAAACATGTTATAATCTCTTGAAAAGATGCTCACTGCATTTACTCATTGAACATTTATTATCTGATTTTCTAAGGCAACCCCATCTGGGAGAAATATAATGTTAGTGAACCACAAATGTGAGCCACCCATGTAATTTTAAATTTTCTAGTAGTCATGCTAAAGAAAAGGTAGAAAGAAATAAGTGCTTAATTTTCATACAGTATATATTTTATTTAACACATTGCATTCAAAATATTATTATTTTGACATATAATCAATGTAAAGAAGTTATTATATTTTATACTCTTTTCTTTTCTTACCAAGTCACCGAAATCTGGTTTGGATTTTATACTTGGCAGACATCTCAATTTGCGCTAGCCACTTTCAAGAGTTCAAATAGCCCCATGTGACTCATAGCTATTGTCCTGGACTGTTCTAAGGAGTTACAAGGTTAAAAACTACATGATCTTTAGCCATAGAATGTAGGTAAATAACCAGGAGACATTATTACCATTTAAGGCAATAAAAAAGGATAAGTATACAAACAAAGGGACTAAACCCTGCCTTGTGAAAGTAAGTGTGCCCATGGAGATTTGGTCAGGTTTTAAGGAGGTGAGGAGCTCTTGGGGTAGATCTTGAAACATGAACCATGGGAGGAGGAAGGGAAAGGGTGTTCTATGTAGGAGGGTTAGTGGGATGGCTTCAGTGTAGATTGAGCTGCAACCTGAACACACTGCCTGAGGGTCCCAGCCCTCCATCCTTCCATGCTCTGACCACTGCCTTGCATCTGAGTGTCACTCAGGGAAACTTCTTCCAGATAGTGTCGCTGAAAATTGTAGTTTTCATCTTCCCTCTTTGTGGTGGTCTGCAAGATACAGAAAAAAACAAAGTATCTTTCCTACTCTCCTGTTACACACTCACTCACACCAAGCAGTTCTCCAGTGGACACCAGCGGGGTGTCCTCCAATCCAATTCCATTCTGACACAGTCTGCCTAGAGATATATCAGATCCACAGTTAAGGGCTCTGCCCCCACAAGACTGCCCCACATCAGATGCCAGTCACAGGTAGTAGGTTGTCACCTATACTTCTGAGGGGCTGGCTCTAAATTGGAAGTTCCCATGACTGACTCCTCAGGTTTGATTAATTTGCTAGAATGGCTCCCAGAACCCAGGGAAACACTTTACTTATGTTTACGGGTTTATTAATGAAGGATAGAATAAGGGACACAAATGGCCAGCAAGATGGGCGAGATACGCGAGGAAAAGGACGTGGGAAGGGGCACGCAGCTTCCATGCCCTCTCCTGGGCATGCCACCCTCCAGGCACCTCCACATGTTCAGCTCTCCAGAAGTTCCCTAAACTCAGTCCTTTTGAGCTTTTATGGAAGCTTCATTACATAGGCATGCATGACTGATTAAATCATTGGCCACTGGTGATCAACTTAACCTCCAACCCTTCTCTTCTCCCCAGAGGTTGAGGGGTAGGGCTGAGAGTCTCAAGCCTCCAATCATGCCTTGGTCTTCCTGGTGACCAGCCCCCATCCTGAAGCTGCCTAGGGGTCCCAAGTCACCAGTCATCTCATTAGCATACAAAAGACACTCTTCTCACTCTGGAGAGTCCAAGAGTTTTAGGAGCTCTGTGCCAGGAAAGGTGGACTAAGACTACATATATATATATATATATATATATATATATATATATACACACACACATCTATTTATATATATTATATATAAATATATATTTATATATATAATTATTATTATAAATCACAATATCACTGTATCACAGATGGCCTCACCTGAATTTGCCTTCAAGATGGAGGGCTTCACTGGCCACTCTCCCTCAGTCTAGAGATAGGAGATGTTTTTCGTACTTGTATTGTTGAATTCCTTAGAGTAGTGGTCCCCAACCTTTTTGGCACTAGAGACCATTGTCATGGAAGACAATTTTTCCAGGGACTGGGGAGGGCAGAATGGTTTCAGGATGATTCAAGCACATTACATTTATTGTGCACTTTATTTCTATTATTATTACATTGTAATATATAATGAAATAATTATACAGCTCACCATTGGTTGGGGACCCCTGCCTTAGAGTTCTTATTTACCCATTTTGGTGGTTAACCACTTTCTACTAGTTAGAAATTCTTTAGATTAAATTTTTCTTGTTCAAATTACTGGATGGCTTCTGACTCCTGATTGGACATTGCCTGATATGTTACCTTTCTCTCTCTCTTCCTATTACTTCTGTTCTCCTTGTTGTTTTTATTGATTTAAGAAAGGTGGCTTAGGAAAACATGCCTCTATGCCACAAAGAGGCAAACTTGTTCTGGTCTTGCTAAGTATGTGCAGCAAATTTTGCTGTACTCTGTTCATATCCCGTGGGCCTTAGCACTTTGGAACAATTGTCTACTTCCAACTGCCCACATCAGAATCTCCTTACTGAGGGCTTTCTCTGAAGCTGCAGAAAGTTGCTCTGCCCAAGCACATAGCAGGACATAAGTGCCAAGAAATTAATATACCCCAACAGTAGGTGTCAGGCAACGACTCACAAGGCTTAAGGTACAAACACCCTAGCTCCCTTGCCCCTCAGGAAGGGTTACTCTGAGGATTACTCCATGGTTCCCAAAGTTCTCTAGGGGTTAAACTGCAGTTTAACTTTCCCTTCCCTTTCTCACTTCCAGTGTTTCCTAGGATCACTTTCGGAATAAAATATATTCACTGGAATTCTTGTCTCAGGATCTGCTTCTGGAGGAACCTGGTTTAAGACAGTGTGATTCCCCAAGTTTACTGGGGTTATGTATTTTAGGTCCAGAATGATTTACCTATGGGTCAGCGCCTATAATACCAACTCATCTATTACAATATGAGGCAAATAACTTAGTGTTTTCAAAATTCTTAATATGTGTTGAAGCTGTGAAAACAAACATGTAGCTTAAACATCTCTTTGGCTTATTTACTTCAGTTCAATAAACAGTAAGTTCAGCCAGAAACATATTTGCTTGTATAAACTGAATACTCAGGGGACTGTTGAAACTTTCCACATTTCAGTGACTTAGTTTGGTGTTGCTGGTACACATCTGCCATCTCAACCACCTCCATAACAAATGGAAATAATAGCACCACTCTCCCCAGGCTGTTGTGAGGATAATGCCTAAATATTGTTGTGAGGCACATGGCACATACGAAAGTGTTAAGCAAATGTTAAATAACAAACATGGAATACTCTATTGAAGGGTACCCCCAAGAAAACAGATTGAAGTGTATTCATGTTTAGAGTTGGTATTACTGTCCTCCTGTACACCACTAGTTAAAACCATCTTTCACTCAATAGATTTCCTAGTCACTCAGCTTTATTCTGAGCATGAACAGATCCTGATCAGTGTTTTGCTTATGAAGTTCTGATAACACAGAAATGACAAATCAATATCAGCCTAGAATGACTAATGTTGTAGCATGCAAAGATAACCCAGTTCTTTCCCCACTTTGTTCCCACTCCTTTGCCACATGACTTTGCTAATGGTAATTTCCCATCATGGGAAACCTGCTCTCCCCCTGACTCTGGGCTCAGGCATGTAAGTTACTTTGGCCATTAGGATATTAGCACACACTGTGTAAGCAGAGGCTTGAAGTGGGCTTATATATTGGAACTTGTTCTTTCTTGTAGCTCCGTCATTGCCATGGACACCTGGATTAGTTTGCTGAAGAATGGCAGACCTGTAGAACACAGCCAAGTTGCCTAGTCACCCAGGTGAAAGCAGTCATGATCAGCCAACAGCAAGCCATCCCCCTGACATGTGTAGAGCTCAGCTGAGAACAGAAGAACCACCCAGCTGAGCCCAGCACAAATTCCCAACCTTCAGACTCATATATATGCTTATTGTTTTAAGTGGCTGAGCCTTGGGGAGCTATGTTAGGTAATGCTATTATGGTAGTAGATAACTGTACCTCAAACATGATCAAATCTACCAGACACTTCTGCTGTGACATTGACTTATCTAGTTTTTTTATCTCATCTTATCAATGTTGATGATACTCTCAGACCTTCTGAAATCATCTCACTGACTCACTGCCAAGATTTTCCTTCTGACTCAAGAATTCCAAGGCTTTAAACATTTTCCTTCTCTTAACTTCATCTTTCTTCCTATTCTGTTAGGAGTCTGACCCTCTCTTTACCATTAACCAAATATAGAAGCAAATGGTTAAATCTTATAACCCCTCAGCAAGTTTCTTTCCCCCTTTCATCCTTTATAACTAGATTCATTATAATATAGCTGGCAGCAGCAAAAGTCTTTTATTACTCTGACAGTTTAAAATAAATCTTCTTTGACATTCTCCAAGTCTGCGTGGGAGCTGGAGAAACACACACAATGGGTGGAAAGAAACTGATTGGCAGAGACATTTTTAATATATTTTTATGCAAAGGAATACATCTGTAGTTTTTATAGAAATTGACACTTGAGTCTGAACTGTGACAGCTAATTTTCCCCAAAGCCATTTTAATAAATATATTCAGAAGGAGACTTCCTTTTTTCCATGAATGGACTTACTCATGAAGCATATACATAGTGGGATTCCCTTTGCAGAGTTTATTCATGCCTTTAGCACATCGGAGTATTCCCTTTTGCTTCCCTCCTTTCCTCCATAAAACCTCTAAGGTAACCCTAAAAGTACTGAGACTTAGTGAAGATTTTACTGGGGAAGCAGAGAGTGGAGTCATATACTGCCTGTCACTTTGCAAAAATTTCATGAACTGCTCTTCCATCTTTTCTGGTCTATATCCAGATCCTCCTGATGTTTTTTTCCTAGAGAGAGGAGATTCATAACTAAAATAAATACTAAAGATCCAATATTTAATGTTACTTAGGTAACAGCATGTAATATAAAATGTGGAGAGATGTTATTTCCTAACTTCTTGAAATAAAAGATAGCTTCAGAGATTTGAGGGCTCCAGAATTTCTGGTGCTAACTCACTGCCTCTTGTGTCAGTTTTGGGGAGGATTCCTGAATATTAGCCATAAGCAGCACAGTATTCATTCAACAGGAATATATATGAAGGGGGTTTGAGAGATGACAGTGACACCTTCCTGGAGCTTCCCCAACATGTGAAGCCTTAGTGGACATCACTGGGGAGGACTGGAGTGGAAAAGGAAGGAAATGGAGGCAGCCACTCAACTTCTAATTAACATTCATTTGCAAGCAAGCCTGGTTATGGAGGGTCTGCAATATCATAGTGAAAGCCAGTGAAGTAAATGTTATTCCTGGTTGTAAAGAAAAATGCAAGTTATATGTGAATAAAAAGACTCCATGGACTTGGAAATTCAACTTTTTCCAAGCTTCTTTAGTTTTGAATGGTATTACTTCTTGAAATCCTTCATTTGCCTTCATTTAATTGCAAATACTTGGTATTATGCATAAGAGAACCAAGAGACAATGTGGGCCATAAAATATTCATGTCAGAGTCTAATTCTGATTCTAGAGCCAAATAATAAAATGGAAATAAGGGGAAATATTCTAAAATGAGTCATAAGATTCACAAAGGTCTGAAAAAAATGATTTTTAACTCACAGATCATATTAGAATATATATAAGCTAATGAATCATATATCAGTGCTACTTTTTGGAGTACTAACAGATGGCACTTCCACTGGAGAAAAGTGAAATTTACTCATCTCTGTAGAAATCCACTTGGATGCAAAGCAAGTGACACAGAGTTCATTGGCACTCAGGCAGCTAGGTTCACACGTTGTGTTCAGTGCTATGAACTGGCCTCTCTAGAGAAGCCCTTCCCCATCTCTGCACAATGCAAACATATGATTAGATAGAAATAAGATGTAGAGGTGAATTGTTGCAAAGACACTATCACAGCCACATTAAAAGAAAAAATACTATAAAAGCAAAGCAGCTATACTAAAAGTATTTGCCCATTTAAGGGGGGGAAGAGTTACTTTTGGTTATACTGAATTAATTTGCATAGGAAAGAGATGGATATTATTGAAAGTGAAAGAAAGAGGAGGGAAACTGAGCTAGATCACCATGGGCTAGATGCAATGGTTATTAACTTGGCTGGTTTCACAAGGGTTTCTACACAATCTTTCTATCAGACACTCTAAAGCAATGGTCCTCAATGTTTTTGGCACCAGAGACTAGTTTTATAGAAGGCAATTTTCCCATGGATGGTCAGAGTGGGAGGGAGGGATGGTTTTGGGATGATTCAAGCCATTACATTTACTGTGCAGTCCAAACCTCTCTGCTAATAATAATCTTTATTTGCAGCCACTC
>VBSM01001118.1:17265336-17304229 GCA_008086735.1 Cheirogaleus medius | reverse complement strand
CCTCCCAAAGAATTTGGGAGACAGGGTGTTTAAGGATATTTTAGCAGGCAGGGGATTAGATAATTAGATTTGTTAATTGGGGCAGAATTATAGGGGTGTAGAAATCATCTTCCTGTGCTGCTCCAGTCCCTGGGGTCACAATTCCAGTTAAGTCAGTTTCTTGGCCATTATTATTATATCTGTTATGCTGACCTGTGATCAGTGATCTTTGTTGTTACTATTGTAATTGTTTTGGAGCGCCCCAAACTTAATCAATAAGTGTTGTGTGTGTTCTGACTGTTCCACCAACTGGCCATTTCTCTGTCTCTCTCCCTCTCCTTGGGCCTCCCTATTCCTTGAGACATAACAATGTTGACATTAGGCCAATGAATAACCCAATGATGGCTTCTAAGTGTTCAAGTGAAAGGAAGAGTGACATATGTCTCACTTTAAATCACAACTAGAAATGATTAAGCTAAGTGAAGAAGGCATGTCGAAAGCCCAGGTAGGCTGATAGCTAGGCCTCTTGTGCCAAGTAGCCAGCCAAGTTGTGAATGTAAAGAAAAAGTTCTTGAAGAAAATTAAAATTGTAACTCCAGTGAACACCCAATGATAAAAAAAAAAAAGGCAAAACAGCATTATTGCTGATATGAAGAAAGTTTTGGTGGTCTGGATAGGCCAAACCAGCCATAACATTCCTTCAAGCCAAAGCCTAATCTAGAGCAAGGTCCTACCTCTCTTCAATTCTATGAAGGTTGAGAGAGGGAGAGGTGAGAAAGCTGCAGAAGAAAAGTTTGAAGCTACAGAGGTTTGTTCATGAGGTTTAAGGAAAAAAGCCACCTTCATAACATAAAAATACAAGGTGAAGCAGCAAGTGCTGATATAGAAGATGCAGCAAGTTATTCAAAAGATCTAGCTAATATCATTGATGAAGGCAGCTACACTAAACAATAGATTTTCAATGTAGATAAAACATTCTTCCACCTAGGAATTTCATAGCTGGAGAGAAGACATCAATGCCTGGCTGGCTTCAAAGCTTCAAAAGATAGGCTGACTCTCTTGCAAAGGGCTAATGCAGCTTTTGATTTTAAGTTGAAGCCAATGCTCATTTACCATTCTGAAAATCCTAAGGCCTTTGAGAATTATGTTAAATATACTCTGTCTGTGTTCTATAAGTGGAACAACAAAGCCTGGATGACAGCATATCTGTTGACAACATGGTTTGCTGAATATTTTAAGCCAACTGTTGAGACCTGCTGCTCATCAAAAATTATTCTTTTAAAAATGTTATTTCTCATTGACAATGCACCTGGTCACCCAAGAGCTCTGATGAATGTGTACAGGGAAACAAATATTGTTTTCATGCCTGCTAACACAACCTCCATTCTGTACCTCATGGATCAGAAAGTAATTTTGACTTTCAAATCCTATTTCAGAAATACATTTTGCAAGGGTATAGCTGCCATAGATAGTGATTTCTCTGATGGATCTTGGCAAAGTAAATTAAAAGCTTTCTGGAAAGAATCACTATTCTAGATGAAATTAAGTGTATGTGTGATTCATAGGAGGAGGTCAAAATGTCAACATTAACAGGAGTTTGGAAGAAGTTGGTTCCAACTCTCATGGGTGATTTTGAGGGGCTCAAGACTTCAGTAGAAGAAGTCACTGCAGAGGTGGTGGAAATAGCAAGAGAACTAGAATTAGGAGTGGATTCTGAAGATGTGACTGGACTGTTGCCATTTTGTGGTAAAACTTGACAAGGAATTGTTTCTTATAGATCAGCAAAGAAAGCAGCTTTTAGAGATAGAATCTATATATGATAAAGATGCAGTGAATATTGCTGAAATGACAACAAAGGATTTGGAATATTCCGTAAACTTAGTTGATAAAGCAGCAGCAGAGTTTAAGAGGATTGACTTCGAGTGTGAAAGAAGTTCTACTGTGGGTAAAATGCTATCGAACAGCATTGCATGCTACAGAGAAAGCTTTCATGAAAGGAAAAGTCTATCGATGCAGCAAACTTCAGTGCTGTCTTCTTTTAAGAAATTATCACAGTCCCTCCAATATTCAGCACTTACCAACGTGATCAGTCAGCAGCCATCAACATTGAGGCAAAACCTTCCAGAAGCAAAAAGATTACGACTCTCTGAGGGCTCAGGTGATCATTAGCATTTTTTAACAATAAAGTACTTTTAAAGTAAGGTATATATATATATTATATTTAGACATAACACTATTGCACACTTATTAGACTACTGTATAGTGTAAACATAATTTTTTTTTTTAAGAGATAAGGTCTTACTATGTTGTCCAGGCTGGTCTCAAACTCCTGGCTTCAAGCTATCCTCCTTCCTCAGTCTCTCAAAGTGAGGGGCCAGGTGTAAACATAACTTTTATATGCTCTAGGAAAGCAAAGAATTTGTGTGACTCATTCTATTTTGATATTTACTTTATTGCAGTGGTCTGGAACCTAACCTGGAATAACCCCCAGACATGCTTGCATGCTATATATCAATTATCTCTTTCCTCTAGAATGTAGGTTCCAAAGTTAAAAGAATTCATTTTGCTTGCTGCTGTATCCCCAGATGCTCAGGATATAACTGTGGAAAGGAAAAAGTTAAGGAGAGCAAGAGGAAGGGAGGAGGGCAGGAATCCAATGTGTACACATACTTATGGTAACTTTTGTGCCTTTCTCCAGGGTGTGACTGCTGCCTTACACTCATATGTAAAATATAAGGATGTCTCATTAAACAGTGGCATAAATGGTTTTTCACAACTGCAGTGGTTGAGGGCTTAGGATAATTCTACTGGAAGAATTAGTGTTAAGGAATTAACTATGAGTTGAAAGCTGGGGTGGACATCTATTTTGGCTAGCTCAGTTGAAATATATGTATTAGAAAAGAGTTCAGTTGATGCTAAGTCTATTCAACAGCCAGGCTAAAAAGGGATGAGTTAGGTTGTACTTTGGGGAACCAGAGGACTAGGACTTGGGGTGGGGGACAGAATGGTGGCAGTGGAGGGAGATGTTATTATCGGGAAGTGGCTCCAAGGTGTTCCAGGAATTTACAACATTGCTATTTCACAAATACCCAGAAAATCAGTTCAACAAAGAGATTCTGACCCTTCATTCCTATAGGAACATATTTCTTACTTTTCAATGAAAGACAATGAGAAGGAAAAAGGAACCACTTTGCCAGAACTGATTGTAAAGCCAACTATTTCTAGAAGGTGAAAATCACTTATGATTCTTAATGCCATATCACCAGAAGGTTTCTCCCCAATGATGGGTTAATATAAAAACTAGGCTCCAAATTGTTCCAATGTTAAAATTGCCTTTTCCTTTTCCAATAATTCTCCTTCTTTTAAAAATTGTGACCACTAAGCTTCTACTCTTCCAAGTTAGGTATCTTGGCGTCCTCGTTGATCCCTGCCTCCCTTGTTACTACACTCAGCCTACAACTGAATCCTTATAATTTCTTCTTCTATGTGCCTCTTCTTTCACCTCGAGTGACATGCCTCCATCGCTGGCCATCTGAATCACTCCAACAACCTGCTCTTTGGCCCCAGGCTGAGGGGGTGCTCAATGCAAACCCAGATGGCTTTGGGAGATTCTTGGGTAATGGAGAGAAAAGTATAGAGAAGCACAGGACTCCAGTGACAAGTAAAACCAACAGAGAATAATTGTTTTTAATGCAGCTGATCCACGGACCACAAAAAAAATATATTAATTCCAGGTCATTGGGTTTTAGGCCCATTTGTTATGTAAAGTCATGGCAGCATGACTTAATATAGGTTGTAAGGGGACCTCATGTCACTCTGTGTGTGGGCCTCAATCAAAGCTGCTTCACCCTTAAGAAGAACCTTTTCAGCCACCTGCTTTAGTTTTCATCCCACTATTCTGACCTCCGCTATTTGCTATGTGTGTTCTGCTAATATTGTGCATTGTGAGCAATAAGCAAAATAATCAGAATTATAACAGAGTTGGATTGGAAATAAAATAGTTAAATCCTGGGCAGAAGAACAATTCTGTTATAGCTTAGGATGTTGATCACATTTTTAAAGAGAATTAGACAAGAAATAAATTCAAACCATTCAATCGACAATGGGTGTTACTGGGAGAAATTATCAACACAAGATATAGTGGACACAGGTGCCAACTTCACATGATAAAGCACATGTAAAGCCAACTATTTCTAGAAGGTGAAAATCACTTATGATTCTTAATGCCATATCACCAGAAGGTTTCTCCCCAATGATGGGTTAATATAAAAACTAGGCTCCAAATTGTTCCAATGTTAAAATTGCCTTTTCCTTTTCCAATAATTCTCCTCTCCAATAATTCAACAATATATTCTGTTGTGGAAGAAAAATTTTTAAAAATCGTGTAGGAAGTCTTGAAAACTGCAATGATGGAGAAAAATTAGACTCGACAGGCATAATCAATAGAAAATAAAATAATGACTAATTGAGTAAAATTTGACCAAAGAATCAAACCTTCTTGAGAAAATATTAGTGGTAAAAGATATCCTTGGGAAAATGGGTTTTGGTATATAAATAAGGACCACAGAAAAATACTTTCAATACAGAAGCTGTGATTTGA
Source organism: Cheirogaleus medius (assembly GCA_008086735.1). Taxonomy (NCBI): domain Eukaryota; kingdom Metazoa; phylum Chordata; class Mammalia; order Primates; family Cheirogaleidae; genus Cheirogaleus; species Cheirogaleus medius. The sequence continues at coordinate 17,299,650 of VBSM01001118.1, read as the reverse complement.
GGATCTAGACCACTGTGGGGCATTTCTTCCGGGTTTCATCAAGTGTGTGCCGTGGGCCTGTCCCCACACCTGCAGCCTGGCTGCCTCTTGGGATGGCCAAAGGGTAAGAGAAGGGATGGGGCAGCACTCTTGTCTCCTGCAAGTGCAGTACTCACCCACAGGCCCTGGGACTGGTGGTGTCCTCCTGGCCTGTATGCGGCTCTCATATTCAGGGAGGGTCAGTGGATCCAGTTCAAAGGGCCACCCTCCCTCTTCCAGGCAGGCTCCGTTTCATGAGGCCAAGCTACAGTGTCGTGAAGGCGAAGGTTTCAGTGACCTTTTCCGTCTAGCTCTGTCTGCCTTAGAGTCAGTGGATTTTCTCAAATTCTGGCATTTTATGGACAGTCAGCAGTTAGAGGTAGCCTCCTGGAAGCATGTTCTCATTTTTCACCAGAGCTTCCTGAAACGATTGAATTACTCTTTGTAAGGCATTGTTGCAGTGTCTGGTGGGTGTGAGAGCACGTGTGTGCATGTGTGTGTGTGAAAGCACATGGACTGCTCAGTTTATATATATGTATGTATGTTTGTGAACATGTGGCTGTGTATCCACATATGTATGTGAATATGTGAGTATGAGTGTGCATGTGTGTATGTACATGTGTGCACATGACATCCATATGTACGTGAATGTGATTGTGATTTTCAGTGTTTGCCTGTGAGTGTGTGTAGGAGTGTGAATGTTTGTGTATGTTTATGTACTGTGGGTATGTATATATGTGTGTGTGAGCAGTGTGTGTGTGTTTATGCACTCTAATTAGAACTTTTTTAGCTGGAATACAGAGTGTTCATTTTGGTCATCAACACCATTTGTTTTATTCATTTTCTAGGAAGTTTAGCACCTTTTATTTTAATCATACCCCACCACTTTCTTCAAAGGGAATCTATTTTTTTTCTACTAGATTCTTCTTTTTATATTTTTAATATCTTTGTAAGCTCCCAGGGATTTGTTTCCCTTCTAAATATTTCTGCCACTTTTCACAATTTCCTTTCATAATCCTTTTATATTCTATGAATCTTACTGGCCCATTTTCCTTTTTGGGAATTAAAGCTGATTAGACTCTAGGAACTTGGAGAAACATGGAGGATAATTTATTCATTTATTCATCTAATTAATATTAATTGAGCAACCCCCATACAAGCAATACAATTTTAAGCACTATAAAAACAGCAATAAATAAGACCTACCTTATTTACTATAAATAAGACCCGCCTTTCTGAGCCTTACGTTATAAGGTCTTACGTTACATAGCCATTCCATGCAAGGGGAACATCATGTGCAAAGACAGTAGAATTTTGGAAGGCAGACAATGGTCTACTCAAAGAAGGCTTGGTTACCAACCTAAGGGCGCACTGTTGTGGCACACTGTCACTGCGCTCCATTTTATTGGTTAAGCAAATCACAGGCACAGACCGGATGCTAGGGGAGGAAACACACACAAGCAGGAAGACCAGGAAGCACTGCTCATTATGGGCACTAATGTGATGGACCTTTGTTCATCACATGCACCAGGCAAGTGTCATGCCAAGTTCTGAGGCACTCCTGTCCTCCAGGAGATGACAGGAAATTGAGGGACGAAGGAGGGAAGTTTTAGTATTAGACTTGGGGCTAAGTGTGGGAATCTAAGCAATACAACGTACCCTCAGGGTACATGGGAAAGGTCAGTACTAACAAGGGGCCCATGGGTCTGTAAGTAGCTGCTGAAGTCACAAATTGGCCGTGGTTGTTCAAATAGTGAGAAGACAGAAGATCAAAACCTGAGAAACAAAGGCATCTAAAAAAAGACTATTCCACAAAGAGAGTATGAAGCAGAGTTGTAGGATTAAAAACCAAGAGAGGAAAATGGACAAATTGTAGGTTTTTTGAATTGACAAATGAAAACTGTATCTATTTATTGTGTACAACACGATGCTCTGAAATATGTATGCACTGTGGAATGGCTAAATTGAGCTAATTAACATATGCATTACCTCCCATTATCACTTTTTTTGTTGTGAGAATACTTAAAATCTACTCTCAGAAAATTTTAAAGCACAATACACTGTCATTTACTATAGTCACCATGTTATGTTGTACAATAGATCTCTTGAACTTATTTCTCCTATCTAACTGAAATTTTGTATCTTTTGACCAGCATCTCCCCAATACTCCCCACCACCAACCCCAGCCTCTGGAAAATAGCATTCTGCTCTCTACTTTTATAAGATGAACATTTTTAGAGTCTAAGTGTAAGTGAGATCATGTGGCATTTGTCTTTCTGTGCCTAACTTATTTTACAAAACATAATGTCCTCCAGGTTTATGCATGTTGCTGCAAATGACAAGATTTCCTCTTTTTGAAGACTGAATAACATTCCATTGTGTCTGGACCACATTTTCTTTATCCATTCATCCACTGACAGATTCTTAGGTTGATTCCAAATCTTAGCTGTTGTGTATAATGCTGTAATGAACATGGGCATGCAGATATCTCTTCAGCATAGTAATTTCATTTTCTTTGGATATATACCCAGTAGTAAGATTGTTAAATCATGTGGCAGATCTATTTTTAATTTTGGAGGAAACTTCATACTGTTTTCTGTAATGACCGTACTAATTTACATTCTCATCAACAGTGTACAAGGGTTCTCTTTTTTTCCATAAATTCACGAACACTTGTTATCTTTTGACTTTTTGATAATAGCCATCCTAACAGGTGTAGGCAATATCTCACTGTGGTTTGGATTTGTATATCCCTGATGATCAGCAATGCTAAACATTTTCTTTATATGCCAGTTGGCCATTTGCATATCTCCTTTTAAAAAATGTCTATTTAGGTCCTTTGCCCATTTTTCAACTGGGCTATTAGTTTGCTGTTGAGTTTTTTGAGTTCCTTGTATATTTTGTATATTAACCCTTTACCAGATGTATGATTTCCAATTTTTTTTCTCCCATTCCATAGGTTGTCTCTTCACTCTGTTGATTGTTTCCTTTGCTGTGGAGAAGGTTTTTAGTTTGATGCAATCTCCTTTGTCTACCTTTGCTTGTGGAGTCATATTCAAAATATCATTGCCCAGACCAATGTCATGGAGATTTTCTCCCATGTTTTCTTCTATTAGTTTCATAGCTTTGGGTCTTACATTTAAGTCTTTAATCCATTTTTAGTTGATTTTTGTATATGGTGTGAGATAGGGATCTAACTTTATTCTTCTGTATGTGTATATCCAGTTTTTCCAATATCACTTAAGGAAGAGATCCTTTCCCCACTGTGTACTCTTGGCACTATTCTTGAAAATCAAATGACCACAAGTTCATGGGTTTGTTTCTGGGCTATCTGTTCTGCTACATTGGCCTGTGTGTCTGTTTTTATGCCATCCTGGATCCTGACTCTGTGGGTGCTGGCCTGGTGCTTGGGCTTGTCTGAGGTCTGGGGCAGCTGGGGTGGGCATGACAGTAGGGTGGTCAAGAGACTGAGTCCACCAGACATGCCTGGAGCTTGGGGCTGCAGGATCTGTCCCGGAAACAGGGCAGGTCTAGAGGCTCAGTCCACAGGTACCGACCTGGAGTTTGGGGCCATGGAGCCCTTCCTGGCACTGGGTTTTACTGGAGTCAGCCCAGTGTTAGGGTCTGCTATGGCTCAAATATATGTGTCCTTCCAAAATTCATATATTAAAACTTAACACCAAGGTGATGGTATTAAGAGGTGGGGGCCTTTGGGGAAGTGATTAAGTCATGAGGGTTCCAACCTCATGAAGGAATTAACGTCCTTATAAAAAAAGAGTCTTCAGAGAGCTGCCTGGTTCTGTCATCTCTTCTGCTATGCGAAGACACAGCAAGAAGGTTCCATTTTGGAAGCAGAGAGCAGCCCTCACCAGATACTAAATCTGCTGGCGCCTTGATCTTGGACTTTCCAGCCTCCAGAACTGTGAGAAAATAAATTTCTCTACTTTATAAATTACTCAATCTCAGGTATTTTTGCTATAGTCTGGGATTGTGGGAGGGGTGATGTGGATAATGTGAAACTGTCCTTCATACTTTCTTTGATATATCTTTTCTTGTTTTGCACTCCACTCAGGTGCCATAATCTCTCACCTGGTTGTCTTAGCTCTTGTGGAGGTATTTTTGTGTATGAATTGCTCTTCAAATTAGTGTTTCTACAGGGTAACAAGCACTAGAAAGTCCTATTCTGCCATCTTGCTGACATCAGCCTCAACAAATTGTAGCTTTTTTCAAGAATGGAATACTACTCAGCAACAAATGATCTACTGATACACATAGCAACATAAAGGAACTTTAAAATATTATGCTGAAAGGAGCTAGACACAAAAAACACATAATGTATGAATCCATGTACACGAAGTCAAGAACAGGTGTAATTAATCAAGAGTGGTCACTGTCAGAATAGTAATTGCTTTTATGAGGTTGAGGGGAAATTTCCTGAGAGGTAAGGGGGGCACAGGTAACTTTTAGGAGGGAAGTACCTTGATTTGAGTCGTGGTTACAGAGGTGTATATATTGTTAAAACATATCAAATTGTATATTTAAGATCTGTGTATTCACATTATATAAATGATACATCAACAAGACAACACAAAAGCAAGGGGAAAATAAGAATATAGACTGTGCTGTCTCTATTGAGAGATGTTTTGGTAACCTCCAGGTTTCCACAACTAAAAATGACCCTGAAGTAAAGGAACATTAAGGCATAAGCACTTGTCTGCCTGCCTGAATATTTCCTAAAGATAGATTCATAGACAGGAATTTAAATGGCCCAAATTCATGAACATTTTTAAAGATTTTGATATTATCTCCTGTTAGTGGTCTGTTATTCCCTTCCTCCCTCCATCTTTTCCCTTCCTTCCTTCTCTCTATCCTCCTCATTTTCCCCCTTTTTCTCCCCTTTCATTTCTTTCTGTTCTATCCATTGATGAAGTTGTTGAGGTGATGGGGCATAGGGATCAAGTGGAAGGGGCTCTAAAGTTCAAAGTTCTGTTTTTCTGCCTCGGTCCTGGGTCCAATTCTAGCTGCCTTTTTAATCAGATCAACATATAATGTTTCACTACTGGAGAAACAATTCCAAATCTAGATTGTTAATTTTCTAAATGGAATCACAATAAGCTTTGTGGATAGTCCTAAAACTGTGCTTGAGGTTTCTCTGAAACTCACAAATTTAGAAATGCTGCCAAAGATATTGAACAACTGAAGTGTAGGGGGGTTCACTCAAGCATAACTCTTCCCAGTACCAACACACGAAGGGTAAATTTCCCTTTTCACTTGGTAGGTGCTAAAGTATATTCCAGGGACCAATAATGTTAGCATCACCTGGAAGCTTGTTAGAAATGCAGAATCTCACACCCCACCCAGTCTGGAATCAAAATCTGCACTTTAACAAGATTCCCAGATGATGCATATAAATAGTAAAATTTGAGACTCTCTAACTTAAAGCCCTCAGTGGTTGCCAAATCTTTGTGCATTAAAAGAATCTTGAGACACTTCCAAAATGTAGAACAGGTGTAAAGTGTGGATGGTGGGGTCTGGTAGGGGGGTGGTGGTGTTGTTAGTCCATGGGATTCCACTATGCCCAGGAAGAAAGTCCACATACAGGGCAGATAAAAGGATATCTAGATTTCCAATACAGCATAGTCCCAGGTAATAACTTGAGAGTAAGTTCACAGGAGCAGGGAAGATCCCAACTTAGAGCCCAGGATCAAACCATGAGGAGGCAATATGACCGGAGGGAAGAGATTGTGAGGAGGGGGATTGCTTTCTGAGTATCTGGCTACCTTCTGGTTATTTGTGGCTGCTGATGAGGTTGGACCTTTCTCCTCTGAGTTCTGCACAATCAAGCAGCCTGCATGAGTTGAAGTAATGGATTCTTATTATCTAGAATCCTGTGTTTTCCTTTCCAACTTGCATTTTTCACTCACAGGTGATCCTTGCAAACTCTAGCTGAGCTAAAAGAAATATTTCCAATCAAAGGAATTTGGGCAGTATAATTATTCTTCTTATTCTGTACATGAGAAACAAAAAACAGCAGAATTTTGTTAGTTTACACATGATCAGGTTGATCTCGTTTCTAGATTTATTGATCTAATTTAAAAGTATTAGTACTTTTAATGAGTCTACACTGCCTATTTCTTTTGCAATCAAGCTTCAAAATTTATACTAAATCAGTATTCCCACAGCCTGTTATCACCAAATATTTTTTTAAAGAGTTGTTCAAAATAATAATATTGTTGGGTTGTTTTGGGTACACTGCATGGAGTATAATTTTGGTGGCATAATATTGCATCATGTAAGTGGCACAACTGAATGAAAATAATAAGCTGTGAGTGTGAATCGTGCTTGGTATATATCACAACCTTTCATAATGATAAACTATACCTGGTTATGTGTTGATAGTTTAAAATGACTAATCTTGCATTTCTAGGGTAAAATGACAAAACGATGCTGCACTCTTTTTTAAACCTGAAATTTGGACAGAGATTTAAAATCATCAAGCAAGGTGACCAGCAGAAGTTAAATGAGAAAACAAGGCAAAACTTCACGCTCTATTATTTGAAAAATGGCCATGCTAGAAGTGAGAGATGGAAGGTCCTGCCATGGCTCAGTGCCCCTAACCCACCCCAAAGCAATGTGGAGGAAAGAAGTTGTGTGGAAAAAAAATCTTTAGAAATGTGCTCAAATTTTGAGAAGAGTGAATTTAAAAAGATGTGTAGGCAGTCCAGGAATAAATGAAACATCTGTGAAAATAAATGCCCCAACCAATCACCTTGAGGTCCCTACAGAGACAAAAATTCTATCAGTCTTTGCCATTTTTTTCCCTGCTGGGAGTAAAGGTGAAAGAGAAGACAAAATATCACAATGACTCTGAACTGATTATCTCCAAGGATGAATAGGAATTTCGCAGAGTAGAGGACTAAAGAGAAAATAAATGTGCCAAGATTCTTTGAAGGAGTCAGGGAGGAGGGAAAGGGGAATGAGAACTCCAGGCCAAGTTTCTCTCTTCCTCTTGAAAACTCATAGGTCTTACCTATATTTTCCTACCTACATTTTCCCTACATTTGTTGGAAGGATGTGAAATTGACTTAGAGAAGAGCAGGTGATACTGGGGAAGGGAACAACTGGAGGTCTTTGATGAAAGCAAAGGCCCTAAGGCCCAGTTTGAATTGGGAAAATGATCTGAAATGTGAAGATATCTATATATATCTCCTAGACCAGATGGAATGAACCTTGGTTCATGAAAGTTAAAATTTCAAAAGAGAGAATAGAAGCCACAGTCTTCAACCCCCAACCCACTAAGCTATAGAAAAGTCCTCAACTGAAGGTCTGAGGGCAAGAGAAACAGGCCTCAGGGATTCAAGGAAAATTCACCAACATCATTTAAGAATAAATTGAAAGTTTATTTTGATATAGGTTGAACTGTTGAATTTGATCTCACAAAAATCATGAAAAATATCATAAGTGAAAATATAAGCAAATAGAGTCTAATAGCACCATAAAACCAAGAAGTTCATCCCTAAAATATAAGAATGGCTCATAATTAATAAATATGTTAGTATGATATAAAATACAATAATAGGGCAAATATATTATGTATTGCATCCATAATATACTATAAATAAACAATATACGAGTCCATATTAAATAGTAACATAAAATAATGTCAATTGATTAAAGGAGAAAATTAAGAAAATTCAACACCTATTCCTATGAAAACCAAACCAAACAAAATTGCCTTATAACATACTTGTATATTACTCAATATGATTTTTAAATGTATCAAACCAAAGCCAGGATTTTGTAAGGCAATAATTATTAATTCAGGGGAGCTTCTGCATGTCTAGACTTTCCCCCTCCCATTGAGTTAGTCTGAGAAAAGTTCCATCTTTTCTCCCACATCAGAAATCTAAGAGATGTTCTTTTCTTTTGTCATCAGGTGGAGAGGTCATAAGTGTCTAGCCTTGGCTTAGCATTTGCTATGCTTTTATCTAGGAATTTAAATCATGAGCAAGAGAAAAAAAAATAGTGAACAATTATTCATTTTGGAACAAACATCTGAGGTGGTAGCTAGTGGCAAAGGTACCAGTGCCCAGTGGTGGGGAATCTCGGAAATGGTATAAATATCTTGGTTTTGTATCCTCCAGGTCAGATTTTCTAGTCTCTGCTGGCTGTTGGAACTACTTGATAATCTCCCCAAAATTATTTTCTGCTTAAGTTAACCAAGGTCAGCTTTTGTTTCTTGCACCTAGACTCTTGGTTGGCACTATGACATATTGTTTAATGGTGGGAAAAATAGAAAAATTCCCATTTAAGTCAGGAAAAATACAAGGTTATATACCACCATTACTACTTTTAGCATTGTTCTGGAAGTAACAGCCAATGTAATTAGACAAGAAGAATACACACCGGAAAGAAGGCAAAAAGGTATTATTATTTGTAGAATATATTATTGTTTATGCAGAAAATCTAGGAAAAAAAGAGCAATAAACAAAAATTATTGTAAACAATAAGATAATTCAGAGAGGTTGCTGGCTACAAGTTTAAAATTAAAAAATTCAAGTTTTCTAGCTACAACTACTAGCCAGCAAGCATATTTAGGACAGCAAAACAAATACATTAGTGGCCTGAACAAGATAGAAATGTATTTCTCTCCCTCATCAAGTCCTGAGGCAGGTAATCAGGCATTACCTTGCTCCTTCTTATCAGGGAAGGTTCTATTGATAAGGAATAAGCAAGATGAAATGTTGGGGGACAGTCCGTTTATAGCAAGCTTGGAAATATAATTGAAGTACAGATCTCGTGTAACAGTGCCACTCAAAATAATTTTTAAAAATTTAATAAGATGCATAAAATTTTCTAGTCTGTATAGAATTCTTACAGAACAGAACACACAAACATTTTATTCTGGGAAAATGCAGAAATAATAGTGGGAGGTTGTTAGGAAGTAATTCTCATGGTGGTAAATTATCATCCTATAGAACACTTACTGATGGAGAAGTGAGACATAAACCTTCACAGTGGCAAGATCACCTGGACCAAGTGATGAAACCGTATCACTAGCATTGTCATAGCCTAATACTGTGGACTCCTTGGCGTGAGAGTCTGAAGGAGACAGTATCTCCCATAAAGCACTCGCACTAAACATGGGTAGCCCCCCTCAAGCCTTTCCACTCCACATTAGGTTTATTGGAAGTATGGAAGAGAAAGTGAAACGATTCCTTGAGGAAACAATCATTTATTCTGTAGGACAATTGGCCTGGTATATTCAAAAAGTCAATGTCATACATGAAAATTAAAAATAAATAGTGAAAAGACTGTTCTATATTAAAGAGACTAAAGACACATAAAATACAACAGAAAAAAAAACAAGTGGGTCTTGACTGGATTTGGGTTTTAAAACAAGCCCAAATGTTCATCAGTCGGTGAATGACTAAATAAAATGTGGTATGATATATATTCATGCTAATCAGTACAGGAATTCTTTTTGGACTATTGAAAATATTCTGGAATTAGAATTAGATATCAGGGCTGGTTACGCAACTTAGTGCACATACTAAAAACCACTAAATCGTACAGTTTTAAAGGATGACATTTATATTATGTGAATTATACTTCAAAGTAAATTTTTTTAAAAATGTAGCCGGGCTGTAAATAACAACAAAACCCAAAACCTATAAAAGGCATTTTTGGAACAATTGAAAAAATTTGAATATAGATTGGATATTAAATGATATTAAGGGAATTATATAGGTATGACAATGATATTGTGGTTAGTAGGACAATATCTTTTTTAGGAGACACATGCTGATATATCTAGAAATGAAGTATCACAATATCTATAATTTGTTCTCAAATAGCTCAGCAGAAATATAAATAAAATAAATAAAAATCCATAAATATAAATAAAACATGGCAGAGGACAATACTTGGCCTTAAGTGGTGAGTATATAGCTTATCATTGTACTACTGTTTCGTCTTTTCTGTAGCTTCAAAAATTTTCATGAAACAAGGTTTACAGAGGTACTAAGGTACTCAAGAGATCACTCAAGTTAATAGGACATATAGGAGGAAACAATAATATGGAGATATCAGTTTTATAGACATTATGTATACTTCCAATGTCATCCCAGTGGGAATATTAGCAGCACTATTTTGGGACTTGAGCTAATGCTACTAGGGGTTAGCTGTAGAAATAAACATGTGAGAATAGCCAGAGAAATTCTAAAAATGAAAATGAAGAATGAAAGTGGAGACTAACCACATGAGCTATTAAACCATTATATAAATCCAAACTATTTTAAAACAGTTTGATATAGGAGAAAATAGGCAATTTAACAGAATAAAATAGGGAGCTCAGAAATAGACTCAAATACATGTGGAAATTGTTTATATTTAAAGGTGGCATTAAACATTGGTGGGGGGAGGATGGATTATATAAGAAATTGCTGTGGATCAAATCGCTGTTTATAAAAATGCAAATGTGGATCTCTTATTCCTTATTCCAAATACATTCTAGATGACGTCAATCTTTAAAAAAAAATGAAACCACAAAAGATTAGCCTACAGATAATGAAATCATACCTTGTGTTTCTATAACTGAGCAGCAACAGAGACTTAAAAGTCACTGTGTATTTGACATTTCCTCAGTGGGAACTGGTGCCATTGTTGCCATTGGGAAAGTGAGACATGATTACCCAAATTTGGTGGTGCTAAGGGTTTTCACTGCATTGCATTTGCTTAAGGCAGGCCTTTTGGAAAAGCTCTCTGTTCTGATCATCACCAAATAAGGGAAGTTACTGTTGCCCCTCATTCAGAAAGAGGGAGAGGGTCTCACTTTGGGCAGGTGGTAGGAAAAGGCAACCTGGAGCTAGAGATGCTTGTCCATCATAGCTCGAGGTCAGCTGGGCTGCATGAGCAAGTGCCCTGTGTTTTCAGAGACAAGACCAAGTAGCTGACATCCAGGATTTTGCAGCCTTTGAGGGACAGATATTCTGGGGGCCTGCAAGTTAAGTCAATTATAATTCTAGTACCACTTTCTTACTTCAAAGTTACACTGCAAACATGAAAATGGCCCCTAAGAATGCACTCTCTCCAATCCTGATTTTGGGATATGTCTAATGCTCTCCCCAAAGGTTTCTCAGAATTCTGGAGAAGCTTATATTCTCTTGTCGTTTTTGGATAGGCCAGGCTTTACTGAAGGTTTGGAGAGCAGAGGAATTTAAAATGCCCAAAGAATTAATTTGTTCTAATACCAAAACTTGAAAAGCCACCCCTATAAAAAGAAACTTGTTTTAGGCCTTCACCCTCTAACTTTCCCTGAAACTCAACTTGATGTGCAGTGCAGTATGGATGGGTCTCCTTCTCAGCTTAAGGTTGACTTTTGTACACCTCAAACCTGGTGATGTCTCTACTTATTATTATTATTTTTTAAAAGCCCAGTTGCTAGCTTTTAGCAGCCTAGGAAATAAAACTGGAGATATCTTCAAAAGATTGCTTTCCTTTTTGTCCTGGCCCACACCCTTCAACCGTATTCTCTATTCCCTGAAGGGAGAGGGATAAAAATGCATTTTGACCACAAATAAGAATTTTTGCTACAAATTCTTAGGATGTAGAATAATGATAATCAGTTTTGGTTTCAAATACAATTAGTTGACACCAAATATTTATTTGATTTCACTATCCATTGAAATCAATACCATTCTTTCATTCTTTCTCAGAAATATTTACTAGAAGCCCACATTTTAGCTGGGCTTAGCTACCAAGAATAAAAACATTTTCTGGTCTTCTTTAGAGCTGGGTGTTACTATGTGACTGTTTTCTGGAAAATGGGACAGTCTAACCAGAAATGTTTTGTGACTTTTGTGAAGCATCCTTAATGGAAAGGACAAGCACTTATTTGCTCCTTTCTCCACCTGCTGTTCACATATGATGGCTGGAGCTCCAGCAGCCACCTTGGAAAATGAGTTGGACTCAGCTTACTGCTGATGGCAGCACAGCACATAAAAGATCGAGTCCTTGACAAAGTCACGAAGCTGCTAGCCCTGAAATGATTTTCTCCAGACTCTATTTATGTGGAATAGAAACAAATTCTATTTTGTTTAAGTCACTGTTATGTTGTATTTTCCACCATTCACAGCCAATCCTAACTCATATGCCTTTATTCTATTAATACTTTTTTTTTGCCTGCAGGTCTTTTTGTTGTTTCCTCGCCAACATATTGCACCCCAACAAGAGTCTTACTGAAAATTGACCTCCATACCGAAGGTTGACCTGACTGTTTCAGCTCTAAGAAAACATCTATGTCCAACTTTCTGAAGCAATTACAACATACAAATCAGTAGATTTTCAGCTGCAAGTAAGAGAAATCCTCACTCAAACTACCCTCCGCAATGAGCAACGTGATCCTCGCACATAACAAGAAATTCAGATGCCCAGCAGGTTGCCCAATTCATTGGCTCGATTATGTCAAGACGGTTCCAAGTTCTTTTCCTCTACTTATCCTGGCATCCTCATTGTCAGCCTCAACCTCAACATGGTGCCTGGATGCATTTCCAAGCATCATATTCAGAAATTATCATGTCCACAGAAAGAAAGAGACCTTTTGTGTTTTTTTTTTCATAGAAGCAAGGTTTCTTTACATTGACCAGAATTGAGTCACACTCCATGAACTCGTTGTCGAAAAGCATGGATTATTCCTACAATGTCTGGAGCGAGGGTGGTAATGGGAACTGCATAGGAAGAACCGGATAAAGTTACATCTGGATGAGGGTTGGGTAGCTAAGCAATTTAGGACTCTGTTACTTGCTAGTAAAGGATGGATGTCAGATAGGCAACCAATGGTAGCCACCAGAAATATGAGCCCACTATACAATTATATTAATACTTTTGTATAACTAATATAAAAAATTTATGTCAGATCCAAAGATATGAAAAAAATGTAACTGCACACTGCATATTATTCATCTTATAAAATAACCCTCAATAACACAGTTGAGACCCTCTCTTCAATTGAAAGTTCAATCATAAACTTTCCCTTTCTCATACATAGATGCCCACTCTTCTAATGTTTATAATATCCATGTATTAATGTGAAAATTAAGTATATGCATTTATCCCTAAGAAACATTTGGCATTATCTAGTAATGTTGAAGATTAGCATACCCTACGACTCAGCAATTTTGTTCTTCGACACGGGCAATTTTGCATGTTTTTTTCAAATGTACATAAAACAGTACAATTATATATTCTTCTACAAGCTGACTTTTTTTCTCAATATTATGTTTGTAAGATTTATCCATATTGTCATGCGCAACTTTGGTTTATGTATTTTTATTGCTGGATTGTATTTCATTGTCTAAATATGCCACAGTCAATTTGCCCATGCCCTTGCTGATAGAGTTGTGCTATTTCCAAATGTTTGCTCTTGCGACATTCTCTTACAAACATTTTGTGTATATCTTCTTGATCACATGCCCAAGAATTTCTGTAGATATATTCCTAATAATGGAATTGTTAGGTCATCAGATACATGCATTTTCAGCTTTAATAAATGTCACCAACTTTTTTTCCAAAATGGTGATGTGAATTTACCCACCCAGCAGCAGTGAAATTTCTGTCCTTCTGCATCTTTTCCAACACGAGGTAGCCTCAGAATTCTCATTTTAGCCAATTGATGGTTATGAAATGCTGTTGTACTCTTGTTTGAATTTTCACTTCCCTGATTCGTAGTAAGACTGAGTGCCTTTTCATATATTTAGATTTCTTTGTTGTTCTCTCTTCTGTAACTTTTCCTTTCATATGTTTGTCCATTTTTCTCTTAGGTGGTTTGTCTTATTGATTTGAGGAAGTTATTTATATATTCCAGACAGTAGTTCTTTCTTTGTTACATGAGCTGCAGACATATTCTTTCTGGCTGTGGTTTGCCCTTTCACATTTTCATGGGGTTATTGATGAACAGAAATTATAGATCCTGGTATATCCATGTTCTATTTTTAAGGGTTGCACTCTTTTTCCTGAGAAATTATTTCCTACTTGGAGGTTGAAAGCATATTCTTTTATTTCTCTTCCTTCTAAAATGTTAAGGATTTAAGACACCACATTATCTGTATCTTATCTGTTTTGATATGGAAAGTTTTGTTTATTTAGCTCTAAAATTGAATTTCTTCTTTTACTTCTAAGAAATTTAGAATTTTTAAAAATTTATAAACATATGGGATGTTTTATGTAGCTTAACTTTAAAAATATTTTATTGTGGTAAAATAAACATGGAATTTATCATCTTCACCATTTTAAGTGTACAGTTCAGCGGCATCAAGTACATTCACACTGTTGTGTAACCATCACCACCATCTATCTCCATAACTCTTTTTATCTTGCAAAACCAAAACTCTGTTCTCATTAAACAACAACTCCCCATTGCCCCCTTCTATCCAATAGCAAGCTCCACTCTACTATCTGTCTCTATGAATTTGACTACTCTAGATACCTCACGTGAGTGGAATTTACAATATTTGTACTTTTGTGACTGGCTTATTTCACATAGCATAGTTGTCCTCAATATTCATCCATGTTATAAAATGTGTGAGCATTTTCTTCCTTTTTAAAACTAAATAATATTCCATTGCACATCTATACTATGTTTTGTTTGTCCATTCATCTGTTAATGGACACTTGGGTTGTTTCCGCCTTTTGGCTGATGTAATTAATGCTGCTATGAACATGGGTGTACAGATAGCTGTTTGAGTTCCTGTTTTCAATTTTTGGAGGCATTATGCCTACAGGTGAAATTGCTGGATTATATATGGTCATTTTAATTGTTTTGAGGAACTGTCATACTGTTTTCCACAGTGGCTGCACCATTTTGCATTCCCATCAACAGTGCACAAAGGTTCTAATTTCTCCACATCCTCACTAACACTTGTAATTTCTATTTTTTTAATAATAGCTATCCTAATGGATGTGAAGTGGTATCTCATCGTGCTTTTGATTTGCATTTCTCTAATGATTAGTGATGTTGAGCATCTTCTAATGTGTTTATTGGCCACTAATTTATCTTTTTGAGAAAAATGTCTACTCGAGTCCTTTGTCCATTTTTTAATTGAGTTGTTGAGCTATCATAGTTTTTTATGTATTCTGGATAGTAATCTCTTATAAAATATATGGTTTGCAAATATTTTCTTTCTTTTCATAGGTTGTCTTTTTACTCTATTGTGTCCTTTGATGCACAGAAGTTTTTAATTCTGATAAAGCCCAGTTTATGTATTTTTCTTTTATTGCCTACGCTTTTGATGTTATAGCCAAAAAAATAATTATTGCCAAAACCAATGTCTGAAGCTTTTCTCTCCTTAAAGAGGAGACAGTAACAATAGTTGCCTGTGTTAGTCTGCTAGGGCTGCCATAACAAAACACCACAGACCAGGTGGCTTAAGCAACAGAAATTTATTTGTTCACAGTTCTGGAGGCTGGAAGTTCAAGATCAAGGTGCCTACAGGGTTAGTTTCTACAGAGGCCTCTCTCTTTGGCTTGCAGATGGCCACCTTCTCACTGTGTCCTGACATGGCCTTTTTCTCTGTGCATGCACCTCCTGGTATCTCTTCCTCTTCAATAGGACACCATTCCTGTTGGATTAGGGCCTCATACTTATGACTTGATTTAATCATAATTACCTCCGTAAAGGCTCTATCTACAAATACTGTCACATTTGGGGTTAGGGCTTTAACCTATACATTTTGAGGGTACACAACTTAGTCCATAACATTGACTCAAAGCTCTATAAGATAATGAGTGTAACTCAGTTATCACAAGGGCTGGTACACATTTTATAGTCAATTAATGCTAGCAATGGCTATTACACTAATACCATTATTTAAGAATACAATGGGGGGGACTGTGAAAAGTGAGATAAGAAGTTAGATAAGACTTGAAAAGTTTATGATATTTTTAAATGTTTGAAACTCAGCTCTGCCCCTTAACAGCTGTGTGAACTTGTGCAAATTACCTTATCTTTCTGCAACTTTGTGTCTTCTTAGTGCTATTATGTGTTAATAGCAGCAGCTTCATTTCAGGCTTTTGTGGGAATTGAGTGCATGGATTAAATAAAATAACGCATTTAAGGTGCTAAGCACACTGCTTGACATATAGAAACCACTAAATAATCGGTAGCCACTATAGTAGCTAAGATAGAATACATTTATGATAAGTAAGAAAAATCTGACACAACTGATAATTACATGCGAGAATGACAGGGCCGGGGGAGTATAAAAACTTCTAGCCGTACAGTTTACCCATTTGCCAGAGATGAGCCACTTACATGGCTTTAAACTATCTAGGAAACCTTCACAATGAAAGAAACATGAGCAGTTAAAAATTTCACAGTTATCTACAAGGTCAAAATCAACCAAATGCTTAGAAGAGGCACAGCTATTTATGATTTTTAAAAGGACAACATTGTATTTTGTGGATGCTCAAAACAGACCATACAACAGGTTCTCCGTTTCCTTCTGCTGTCAGGGTTCTGGGAGCTGTTGGGTTCCTGTCCTTCCCCAGAAGCTTCCTTCCATTAAATTCCCCTTTTTGCTCAATTTAGGCAAAATAGATTTTGCTTGCATGGAAGCGAAGATCTCTATTTGATCCAAATACTCTTATAGAGCAAGCATACATTTTGCCTTCTGTGAGAGCTACTGATCTGGCTAACTGACGTGTGTTAACTGTCTTAACCCCTACAATTATGTAAAGTGGGTACTGTTGGGGCCCAGAAAATGATGCTCCAAAATATGCTGAGTGCTTGAACTAAAGAAGAAAGTCACTCTGACCTTTTCATGGCCCTGCTTCTCACTCCTCTTTGCCTCCCCAAGTGCAGGGAGAAGCTTTCTCTGAAAAGCCCTTTTCCTCTGGGAGGGAGGGAGGCAACTTTCATGAGGCCCCTCCTTATAATCTCATCAAACAAGGGAGATTTTATCCTTCACTGAATGCCCTGACTTCTGCATTCTACAGTGTATCCATGTAAGAAAAACATTTGTGCCCCCTTAATATTTTGAAATGAATGAATGAATAAATAAATAAATAAATAAATAAATACAGGGGAGATTAACTCTCAGGAAAGGAGACTTCTGGGGACTGCTACCTGAGAGACTATCTGCATGATAAGACAGCCTTTGTTCATCATGCATTTCCTCCTCTACCCTCCCAAGATTTGTGTCACTATCTCCTCACCAGAACCCCCTGAGCCCCTATTTCTTTCTGTAGCTCAAAATACTATTTATGCTTCAACCATCTGGCCCATCTTTGAGTCTTATATTTTTTAAGGTACATATGCATTTTAAATGCATTTGCTTTTTCTCCTGTTAAACTGTCTACTGTCCAGTTTATTACAGGGATTCAATTTATCAAGATGTCAGAGGGTAGAATGAAAGTATCCTTCACCCCTGCAGTACAACCAACATCCACATTTTACAGATGAGGAAACTGAAGCACAGAAAGGTTTAAAAATTATCCAAGTTCACCCAGCTACAAGTGAGAGAGCAAGTGTTACAAATAAGATAGTTCACCCATGACCTTGACCACTGCCTTTCCATCCTAGGAACCAAGAGCAGTGTCATCAGGCTTTTTCTGGTAAAATCCCTCAGCACAGGCTGAAGGCATCCTAAGCACAGTTCAGAACAAGCACTCTCTGGGGGGAGCAAAATTATGTGGATCAGGTTGTGTGGCTGTTTACAAACCTAGCTTAATCCAGGGATATTGCAAAGTTTCTAGAGGAATGAAAGGATTTCATATCCATCATGCATTTCTAGCTAAAGCCTGTTTCTTTCTGCTGAGCATTTGAAGATATTGAACAGTGGAGCATTTCAAATTACATACCCTAACAAGCACCAAGGAGTCAGTAGCAGAGTGAGTATGACCACAGATCAGCCTAGTTAAAAATCCCAACTCTGACATTTCTTAACTATAATATCTGGTGAAGGTTGTTTAAGCTCTCTAAAGTTTCTTATATGGGTCAAATAGGTGAAATACTACCTACCTTACAGGGTTATCATAATAGTTAAATGAAAAAAATTTTTAAGTGAGCACAGCTCCTGACAAATAGCAGGTGCCTAACACACATTAGATTGTGTTACTGTTGTCCATGGGTGCTGCTGTTAACCCGTGGTGTAGCCATTCTGCAGTGGCAGTTAAATATAGGACCATTGTTTCAAAGACTCAAGAGCTTGAGGGTAGCACTGGTATTGTTTAAAAGCCAACAAAAAGGACATGTTCCTGAATGGACATCTTCCTCATTTCCCCTTAAAGGTGAGCAGAGGAAGCATTTGGCTGCCGGTCCACAACTTTCTCCAGAAAATAATCTTTGGTTGGTTTAACTACATGGACAATTGGGCAGATCATACTTTCCAAGCATGGTTGCAGGAAAATTCTAAAGCTGCTCTAACCAACAGTCATTCTGGCCATATAAAAAGTAACATAAAGCTCAGCAAATGCATGAATAGAAGGTCCAATTTTGGAAGATCAAGGCAACCGCTTCCCAAAGCAGCTAACCTCAGAGTGGACACTCGAATGAGCTGACTTGTTTTATAGAGACATTAAATATACAGAGGTTGAAAGAAGGTGGGTAGAGATGGAGTGGTATGACAAGCCAAAGATTTTGACTTTAAATGATCGCCCTCTAGCCCTTATTCCTGACAATAACTGGGATGGATGGTGATACTAAAACCTCACCATCGTCAGATAATGGAATGCTTATCTTTTTATATTTATGTTATCATCAAAGGGCATGCACCTAACTTAGCCAAATATTTATGTAACAACACTACATTGAATAAGCCCATAGGAGATATATGGTATATATAGGTGGATCATAAGAATGAAGTAGACATGTGGAGAAATTGGAACCCTTGCAAGCTGCTGTTGAAAATGTAAAACAGTACAATCATTGGAAAATAGTTTGGCAGTTCTTTAAAAATTTAAACATAGAGTTACCATATGATACAACAATTCCACTCCAAGGCATATCCCCAAGAGAAATGAAAACATACATACACACACAAAAAACTTGTTAATCTAATGTTCATAGCACCATTATTCATTATAGCCAAAAATACTGGAAATGACCCAATGTCCATGAACTGATGAATAGATAAACAAAATGTGACATAGCCATACAATGGAATATTATTTAATAATAAAAAGATACGAAGTACTGATACATGCCACAACATGGATGAGCCTTGAAAGCATTATGTTAAGTGAATAAAGGCAATCACAAAAGACCGCTTTTATATGATTTGAAATTCCAAAATTGGCAAATCTATAGGGATAGGAGTAGTGGATGCTTAGGGCTGGGGGGAGGGGGGAGTGGGGAGTGACTGCTAATGGGTAGGGAGTTCCTATTTGAAGTGATGAAAATGTTCTAAACTTTCATTGTGGTGATGGTTGTACATACAATTCTGTGAATATACTAAAACCATTGAATTCACTTTGGGTGAATTTTGTGATATGTGAATTATATCTCAATAAAGACACTAAAAAAGAAAGAATTAAGTAGGCAGTTTGGCTGAGACTTGGGAAGCAAATGTTACTGTAAAAATTCTGTGGGGAGGAATTGAAGATAAAATATTATAGACCATAAACTCTAGAGCAGGGCTCCCTGATCAGGCGTGATTTCGCCCCCCAGGAGACGTCTGGCAATATCTGGAGACATCTTTGTTATCACAACAGAGAGAGATGCTGCTGGCATCTAGAGTGTGGAGGCCAAGGACGCTGTTAAGCATCCTACAATGCGCAGAGGATGACAAAGAGCCCAAAATGTCAATAGTGAAGTTGAGGAACCTTCCTTTAGCTAAAGGGAGTCAGACAAGCATAGTACTTCATTCATAAGGTTGTTCTTTGCACACTCATCCCACCAAAAGAGTCTGGGTTCAGTAGACGTAGGAAGTTGTCACCTAACAGCATCATTTATACTTAGAATTTCACAGTCTAACAGTTTACAGTCTGATTCTCAGAGTTGTTTGCCACCCAGGGTTTGGTTTGGTAGAAATTCACTGCCAAATTGATCAGTTTCACAGAGCTGGAAGGTCAGAAATAAATAGGAAACAGTATATCATTAATTCGCTTGAATCAGCATGTTCCATGTTTATCTTTCACAAATTCTCAGAGACCAAAGATAAGTTATTGGTACTTTATTTCTAAAGAGTGGAAAATAAATTTGTCTTAGTTTAGCAATAATCAGAATTCATTGTGTCTGTGTTATTTCTGAATCTAATTTCACAGGACCATAAAATATTTACAAAGTGGGGGAAGGGACTTTTAACCATTATGTAGACCAAAGATATTTATTTGATGGAAAATCTATACAGAAGCAAATAAAGACATGTGGCAGCTGGAAGACATCACTGAGTATTTCTAGAGATTCTTTATAATCAGCCACACTTAGAGACAAGCCAAGCAGCCAATCAATCAAGCAAATTAGTAGCAGGGAATTTGGGAAAAGGATATGTTATAAAACTGGGCACATAGCAGGCACATGCAGAGAATTCTCCTGGAACTCAGGAACATTAAATTGGACTCAGTTTTCCCGTCAAATATAAATAAGTTGCCAGGGGGTCAGGAGGTTTGGTTTCTTCACCTTCTATAAGATTTAGGATCTTATTTCCTTTGTGTATAAAAAAAGCAATGGAGTAAATTAGTGACTCTCCAAATCAGTGGAGCTTATTAAATATGTCTAGATTTCCAGACTAAATTCCTTGGAAGTCTGAACCCATAGGTCTAGAGTTGGACACAGGCACCCAGGCTTCAAGTCACGGATGATTTTCATGTGCATCCCAGTTTGAGCATAACTGGCCATTGTTGTCATATTGATCCCGATGCTTCACCTACACAGAGATCGGGGGCTTGGCATGGGGCTGCGGTCATTACCCCCTGCATGTAAATGATGAGGGAAGCAAATAAAGAAATCTGCCAGGGAAGATGAGGGCCTGGCAAGGAGGGTGCTAAGGGGAGGGAGGACTCCAGAGTGCTGGATGCTGTTGCTATGGCAACCCCATCTTTTCCCAGCATGTGTTCTGAAACGCTGCCCGTGCTGTGCATGTGTGCATTGGGTGTGTGTGTGTGTGGGGGGAAGTTTCAAGTCTGATGGAGTGAAGATTATTCATGTCATCAATTTGGAGATGGGGACTGGTGAATAGAGCAAGTTAATTAAATAAAAGCGTGTCTGAACATTAAGAATCAAACAGCATTTCTTAGTAATCTTATGTGCTTGGGTGTTTGGTTCATGTCCATTGCAGGTGAACCCTTGAGCCCTGTTTTCTGTCTTGTTTTTGTTTTTCAGAGACTTTTCTGAGTTTGCTACTTTTATGCTTCTCCTCAACCCAAGCATCCACGTCATGGAGGTTCGTTGTATCTCTATTTGGAGGAACCACGAACATAGCACAAAAAGTTTAGATGGATTAGTTAAGCATGCTGCTTAACTCATAGTCGGCTCCAGGAGAGATCCCTCTCTTACTTTGGGTGGGTCCTTCTGCCTCATTGGCTTTCTCTTCATGGTCCTTGCAGGATGGTGGGAATGGCAGGGAGGGAGGAGGCCAGCTGTGGAACGCCGCGCGTGGACAAGGACGTCCATCCACGGGAGAGCCTGACCCACTGAGAGACTGTTCCCTTGCTGATGGCTCAGCACTCCAAGGTGATAGGCTGGGGGATGTCTGAAACGTGAACTGTAGTCATAGCTTTCCTACTAACCCATAAAGTCCAGTGTTTCTGCGAGCCTACTGTATACTGGATGCTGCCCTGAGCATTTTACATGAATTACTTGCTTAGTCCTCACTCAGAGCAACCCTTGCATTTAGGTCCCATTGTTTATCCCATTTTACAGATGGGAAAGCTAAGATTTGGAGGAAGATTTGGGAAAGCTAAGACTTGTTCAAGATCTTGCTGCTAGGTATGTGATAGAACGGGCCCAGGCATATTTCTACCAAAGGATGTGGTCTTAACTAACACTGTTTCCTAATTAGCCACACGGCTTTTCTTATGTCTACATGAAAAGGTTGCATAAGACAAGGACATCTTAGAATAGGTATGACTTGAAATAATTTTGGGGTATGCCAAGTGAAATTAAACATTTTTACAGTACTTCTGAAAGCCTATTCATTATGCTAACATGTACTGATAAAACATTCATCTATTTCTCACATTTATTTCACCTTGGAGCATAGGTTCCTCTCATTTGTAGGACTATTGTTGTTCAAAATCAACTTTAGGAAATATAGCATTTGACTATATTTAAAAGCCTTACTATTAAAGTAAAGGTTATTTCTCTACTAATTCTTATAATTCTTGCTATATCTGTCAAACTTTCTTTGTCCTTCTTCCCTTACCTTTTTATTTGTTGTTGTTGTCTACAACTCTATTCAGGTATAATTTATCTGCAATAAACTGCACATATTTAAAGTTTACAATTGACTAAGTTTTGATGGACATATACAACTGTGAAACTATCGCTACAATGAGTATATCAACCATTGTTCCTTTCTTGTGTACCTAGGCAATTCATCCCTCTCTTCCACCCATCCTCAGAAAACCACTTGTCCTTCCAGTTTTTCCTCCAGTTTTGTTGGGGCATAATTAACAAATGAAAGTTGTGCATATTAAAGTACGTAACAGGTTTTGATACATGTACAATATACATTGTGAAGTGATTAACACTTCACATATCCACCATATTTTTTGTGATGAGAAATTTTAAGATCTACTTTCTTACCAGATTTCAAAGAATACAATACAATCATATTAACTATAGTCTCCATGCTGTAGATTAGAACTCCAGAACTTATATATCTTATGTAACTGAAATATTATACCCTGTGACCAAAATCTTCCCATTTCCCCCACCCCTACCCCAATCCCTTGTAACCACCCTTCTACTCTCTGTTTCTGAGTTTGACTTTTTTAGATTCTACATAAACGTGAGATCATGCAGTATTTATGTTTCTGTGTCTGGCTTATTTCATCAGCATAATGTCCTCAAGATTCACCCATGTTGTTACAAATGACAAGATTGTCCTTTTATAAAAGACTGAATAGTATTCCATTATATATATAATATTTTTACATACCATATAATTTTATATAGATACACATATATATATACACACATACATATTTACACACAATTTCCTTATCCATTCATCTGCCAATGGATACTTGTGTTATTTCTATATCTTGGGCTATTGTGAATAATGCTGCAATGAACAGGGGCTTGTGTGTATATATATATATATATCTTAGACATATTGATTTTAATATTTCCTTTGGAAACATATCCAGAAGTGGGATTGCTTGATTATATAGTAGTTCTCTTTTTAATTTTTTGAAGAACCTTCATACTGTTTTCCATAATAGCTATAGAAATATATATTTTTACTAACTAATATATATAATTTAATATATATTAAATTAAATTAAATATATCTAATAAATAATATATTTATATTAAAATATAAATATTATATTAAATAAATTAATATATTAAATTATATTTAATATATAATTTACTAACTAATAAATATAATTTACTAATATATATTTTTACTAATATTTTAGTGTCCAAGAGTTCCCTTTTCTCCACATCCTCCCCAACACTTGTTATTTTTTAACTTTTTGATAATAGCCATTCTAAAAGATGTAAGGTAAGTGACAGCTCATTGTATCATTGTAGTTTGATTTACATTTCTCTGAGCCTATTTTCATATACCTATTGGCCATTTATATGTATTTTTCTTTGAGAAATATCTGTTCAGATCCTTTGCTCATTTTTAAAAAATGGATTATTTATTTTCTTGCTGTTGAGTTGTTTGAGTTTCTTATATATTTTGAATATTAACCTTTTATCAGATGTATGGTTTGCAAATATTTTCTCTCATTCTACAAGTTGTCTCTTCACTCTATCATTTCTTTCGATGTGCAAAGCATGTTAGTTTGATGAAATCTTATTTGTCTTATTTTTTGCATTTGTTGCCTGTGCTTTTGGAGTCATATCCAAAAAAAAAAAAAAAATCCTTGCCTAGACCAATGCCATGAAGCTTTTCTCTTATTTTTTCTTTTAGTAGTTTTATAGTTTCAGGTACTACATTTAAGTCTTTTTGAGTTGATTTTTGTATATGGTATGAGATAAGGGTTTAATTTTATTCTTCTGTATGTGGATATCCAGTTTACTCAACAAATTTTATTAAAGAGACTATCCTTTCCCAATAGTGTGTTCTTGGCATCTTTATCAAACAAAGATCAATTAACTGTAAATGCATGTATTTGTTTCTGGGCTTTCAATTCTGTTCTATTTGTCTATATGTTCTATATGCAGTTGCAATGCTGTTTTAATTACTATAGTTTTGCAGTATATTTTGAAGTCAAGTAGTGTGATGTCTTCAGCTTTGTTCTTCTTGTTCCTGATTCTTTTAGCTATTTTGGGTCTTTTCTGCTTCCAAACAAATTTTAGGATTGTTTTTCTATTTCTCTGAAAAATGTCATTGGAATTTTGATAGGGATTGCATTGATTCTATAGATTACTTTGTGCATTTTGACAATATTGATTCTTCTGATCCATGAACAAGAGATATATTTCCATTTATTTGTGTCTTCTTCAATTTCTTTCATCAATGTTTTTATAGTTTTTAGTGTACAGGCCTTTTACTTTCTTGGTTAAATTTATTCCTAGGGTGTTTTGTTGTTTGCTTAATTTTTGTTTGGTTGGTTTTGTTTTTTTTTTTTTTTGCTGCTATTGTAAATAGGATTCTTTTCTTAATTTCTTTTTCAAGCAATTCATTGCATATAGTAAGTTCATCTCATGCATATATTTTTATGTTGTGTATAGAAACTGTGTTGTATACAGAAAACTCTTTAGTGTATAGAGAGGCAATTGATTTTTGTATGTTAGATTTGCATCCTGCAACTTTACTGAATTCATTTATTAGTTCTAACAGTTTTTTGGTGGAATTTTTAGGGTGTTCTATATAAGATCATGTAATCTGCAAACAGAGGCAATTTTATTTCTTCCTTTCTGATTTGGATGCTTTTTATTTTTTTTCTACCCTAAATGCTCTGGCTAGAACTTTCAGTAAATGTTGAATAGAAGTCATGGGCATGAAGCCTGGGGTTGTGGGGGAGTCTGACATTCGCTGGAGGACGGTGTGGTGCTGGGGTTCATGACAGTCAGGTGCTCACCTAACTCTCCTTTCCCTATGAAGAAAACATCTCTCTTTGTGCTGTGATGCATAGGCTTGGGAGAGAGATGATGCAGGTAATGTGAAACTGTTCTTCCTACCTCCTTCAATGCATCCTTTCTTATTTCTGTGCTCTACCTTGGTGTAATCTCTCACCTGCATTCTTTAGCTATCCTGAAGGTATTTTCGTGTCTGGATAGTTGTTTAAATTGATGTTTCTGTGAGATAACAAGCACTATAAACTCCTATTCCACAGTCCTCCTGAGGCCATGTCCTACCTTTCAGTTTTAAAGTGAGAATTCTAACTTCCAACCAAGTTGAAGATTATTCCTGGGAATGGTGAAATGTCACAAAGTTTCACAGTTATTTTCCAATCATATAAGAAGCTTTTTCCATTGAATTAATTTCCTGATCTTTTTTTCCCTCGTTTTCCTTTCAATTTCACTAACAAAAAATAGTGTATAACCCAGACATTGCACCAGCCATGTAAATGAATTTGCCATGAGAGCCCTCATTCTGCCTGTCACTATAACAGGTAGTTTACAAACACTTTGACCTACGGAAGAGAAATATAAGGCTTCCATGTATATTTGAGGGAACTGGGGAATGTTTATCATTATTAGAAATAGTAAAGCAATAAGAGATAATTCACTGAATTCTTCAAAAATATGCTTAGCATTTCACAGACATTTATGTAAAGAGAATTGATTTTTCACTCTCCCTTTCTTTGTAGAGAAACAAGAAGTGGAGGACCTGTACCATTTTGATGAGCTCCAGATGTGGCCTGGAGAATGTTCCTTAAATAATTCAAAAATTGTCTATGGGCCTCCTGCTGTGGGATCAATACTTTGCTAGATCCAGGGGAGACAGAAATAATAAAGCACAATCCTAGCTATCAAGGAGTTAAGACTCCTAAATCTTTACATTATTAATTTTTATCTCATAATTTACAGTTTTCAGTTTTATAGAGAAAAATGAATAAAGAGGAGGTTTCACTTGTCATGTTTTCTTTTGCAACAGAGTCAAATGTTTAGAGATTTTTTAAAGTAATATCATTTAAATATCTCCTCTAGAAAGTTTGAAAAAACTGATCCCTTTGAAAATCATTTTGTCAAAAAATATGTCCTATTTTGATGTTGTGTAGTAATTTCAACTTTTTCAACAGGCTTTGACATTAATTAGCTCATGTCAACCTCAAGATAACCTGGTGAGAATAGGTAGTTCAGGTGTTATAATTCCAATCCAGTAGGCATCTTAGAAAGGTCTCTGAAGGGATAGAGGGAATGATTCATTTGTAATACTGGTTGGAAGGATTGCACCTTACAGTTCTACAGCACCATGAGATAGCTGTGATTGTCTCCACATACAAAGATAAATAATATGGTCTTCCCAGGATCACACAGCAGATTAGTGTTAGAGAAAAGCAAGAATTCATCATTGTAAATGAAGCAAAATATTGACATGAATAGGCTGCTCTGGAATGAGATGGACTCTGGACATCCAAATAATAGTGGCCTTGAACCGACATGAGAGGAACCAACCCTACACCCACAGTCGAGTGAATCTGCATGAAACTAACCTACAATGGCCAGTCATGCCCTCACCACATTCCATCTTCTGAGAGTGCCTGGAGAGAAAGCTGAACATTCTTACTTCCTGGTCTGGCTCTCAAGGTGGACAGAAATCATGCTCAGCCACCGTTTAGCTTTTTGCTTTCAGGCAGGATGTTGCTGGACAGAGCACTCAACCAGGGCCAAGAGAAATTCAAAGGGGTTAATTGTGCCATGAATTATATAAGACATTGTGGTAGGTTCATCACCAGAGTTCTAATTTCAAGTATCACCACTTACCCATTTTCCTTGTTATTATTTATTTTATTAATTCACTCATTTATTTACTAACTCATTCATTTATTTATTCATTCACAGAGTCTCATTATCCCTTGGTAGACATAGCAAGAATAACTGCAGTCTTAGTAGTATAATGCATGAAGTTGCCCAGTATTGCTCCATATTTTCTACTAACTAAAATTTTTGTTACCATAGATCTTTTGGTTTTTATACAATATTCTCTAAAGGTTGAAGATACTTATTTCAACTGCAAACTCTGTGGAAATTTAAATATACATAATTTACCTGAGATTTTCTCAGGTTTGAACTATATGTTTTTCCCACATCATCTCTTTCACCTCAACATTTAGATATCTTGAAATTTGCTTCCATTGTTTTTATTCTTAGTTCTGCTTTTATCCTTAAAAAAAATCTTGAGCTATTAGCTGTATTATAGTGAGTGCTCCAAATCTATTGTAGTTATTAGGAGGGATGGTGGTCTAAAATCAGACACGGTGGCAGTAAATGACTTCAAAAGAAGCCAGTCAGTGCGCTGTTATAACACCCTTTCCCAGTGAAAGCATATTGCCTGTTCCTAATCAAATTACCTTACGCTTGTCAAGTTGTTCCTCTCACAAACTGTTTCTGGTATTTTCCCATGAATGATGTTGAGCTGGCTGGCTTGTGATCAGTTACTCTAGTTTATATCCTGGTTGAAAATAATGGTATCTCAAAATTTTCAGACCTCAGATATTTAATCTGTTATGAGATATGTTTGGTTATTTAAGATTAGGGGCTCAAGGATCTTGTCTTATTGACCAGCAAAGGGCTTGAGATATAGTGGATGTATAATTAGTAACTGTTTTTCTTTTTTGTCTCCTAGCTTTCATCATAATGGAGGTAGAACTCCAAGATTTACTTCAGGTGTGTTAGGCTGGTCCTTGATTCCCAAATGTCTTCTACACCTTCCCATCAGCCCCACTTCTAATCCTGTCATTCCATGATCATCTCAGCGTTTCCCTATAGGAGAAGAAGAAGAACACAGACCAACAGCTACAGGGCTCTTTATGTACATTATTACATTTTATCGTCCCAGCTGGAGCTTGGAGATAAGGTGCCTTATCATCTTTTTACAGATGAGGAAACCACAGAGAGCTGGAGGAACTGGCCTGATTTGACTCTAATAGGAAAGTAGACCCAGGGTCTGAGTACAGCTGTCTGACCCCTAAGCTTGTGCTTTTTCTTTTACGTCATTCTGCCTCATTTTCCCAGTTTATCATCTTCTTCTTCAACTTTAAAGGGCAGCTTCTAAGTTTCTCTGTTCCTTTGCTTCCAAACCTCTAACACTGTTGCCCTCAATAGTTTTCTTTCTCCAGTTTCCTTGTCTAGATCGGCCAGACCTCTCCTTTGAGCTTCATGCTTGAGTAACCTTCTTGCTGTATATCCCACCTCTGCCTGGCCCCTCTGGATGTCACCTCTTCCCCTCCACCTTCCACTCTATCCAGCAGCCCCACTGCCCTCCTTGTCAGAGCTGATGGCTCCACTCAGCCCCTGGTCATACTGAATGCAAAATGCCCCTTAAGGAACTTCCGAAGCTGGATAAAGAGACAAGGCTGCTACATACTGGACATTAAAATAGGATTCAAGATTTCAATTGTTATTGAAGACAATAACGCAAGAATGACCACATGTGTGATAACTGTCTATTGCATGAACCATTTGTGCTGTGTCAGGTGGTCAGGGAAGGACATCTGGAGAAGGAAAATTGAGCCAGACCGTGGAGGAATACAGGATCCAAATAGGCAGAGGACAGTATCAGGGGCATGCCAGTCAGGGGCAATGACAGGTGGAAATGTGCAGAGCTCATGAGCACATGGAGGGGTCAAAAGATGAGGGAGGAGCTTGTTTCTTAAGAGCTTCAGGATCTTGCCAGGAGAGATGATTAGTTCTTTTGAAGAACAGACTTAAGGGCCATTGAGGTTTCAAGGACAATGTTCTGTTTTATTCTTTCCATTATTCAGTTGAATCATTTTTCTGCAAATTGTTTAGAACATTGCTATAGCATCTCAGGGGACAGATAAATTTAGAAGCTATGATTTAAATGCTGACTTGGGTATTTATCTGGTTCTATAGGAATGTACCTTGCATTTCTATAATAATTATTATTATTTTTCTCTAATTATCTGTATTTTCAGCTTTGCCACTGCTAACTCTTTTTTAGCAATGACTGAATTGTATATACCAAAATCAAATTCTTCTCTGTCCTTTTGTAACAAATTCAGTTGCAGCCTGAATATTCTGACTGAGTGTTCTGACTGGAGCTCTGACCTGACTTCATTTTTTTGAGACTGTCAAAAGTAATTAGGGACAGAGAGATTTTCCTGCTCAGCATCTGGAAATGCAAAGATACCGAAAAGGAGTCTCAAGTGTCATTAACATCACCTTTCTGCCTGCTTTTTATATCACCCTGTAAAATAGTCTATTTCACAGTCGGCAAGGTCTATTATGGGAGCTGTCCTCCCCTGGAGCATCGGATTTTTCCTCCACTGGGAAGCAAGTAATGGGTTCCCATCTTTGGAAGATAGCATGGATTCTGTTCTTACATTGACCTGCCATTGATGGCTGTGTGCCACTGGACAATTTGCCTAACCTTGCCCACCTTAGCTTTCTCATTAGAGATTAATTACTTCTAGGGATTTTGTGAGGATTCCATAAGTAACATGTGTAAGGCAACTGGCAAAGTCATCAGCGTATTATAGTACTCAATAATACTATCTGTTAGAACTGGTAAATATAAAGTGGAGGACTTTAAACTTATATGATCTTATGCACAATAAATTATTTCTTTAATGAAATGAAAATAAATTGTACTTTAGAAAGACTTCTTTGCCCTAGAAATAACATGGCTAGAAGTAGTGATATTTTTGAGTGAATAGAAGGAAGATGCATAATGTCAGAAAAGTGAGAGGGGGTTTGGGTCACTGTTGGGACTTATATTTCATTCAATAATAAATAAAATCACAGCATAGTTAAACAATTTTATTTTTTAATGATTTAAGTGTTATATAAAAGATGCTAACATGCACCTGGATATCCAATCAGGTAAGGGTAAAAGATAAAGCATTGTTCTATCTTACCATCCTCTTCTTCAATTACTAGAGAAATTTCAATGTATTTGTGTTTGCAGGACGCTAGGCTAGTGGGATCCAACAATGCATGCTCAGCCAAGCTTTGCCTCTAGGCTGTGGAACAACCCAGCTTCCCATGGTTTAAGATGGACTCTTTTAAGCACAAATCTCTTTTTGTTAAAAAGGGATTTAATCACAAAGTTATTCTTCACTGTAAAACCTAACTGGGCTAATCTCAGGCTAACTCAATTAACTATATATATGTGTGTGTGTGTGTGTGTGTATGTGTGTGTATATTTGGCACTCCATTTTTAGACGAAAGAACCAAATGGCAAGAGTAAAGCTTAAATTATTCTGAATGACACTGGATTACAAAAGCTCTTCATCTGAGAGTCATATCTAGTGGAATCATATAATTAAATACAAAAAAATTCTGGTTATTGATATATAAGATAATCAGTTAAAACAGAGCCATGTAATACATAAAGGAGTATTCAGTTTTGGCAGGAAGCTAATATTGAATGCAACACACAGCAGCAAATGGAAAAAGTGGTTGTTGTGGCGAGATTGGCCAAGATTGGCAGCTGCCAATCATCAGGGTGAGTTGATAATCACCAGGGTTATGCAGAAAGCTCGGGGTGAGGCAATCCCAGGGTCTTAGGAGGTTCTGGGATGTAGACATCCAAATGGACTGGCTCTCCCTGCCTTAGAATTACCTTTTAATTTGTTCCTGCACCAAGGAACCCTCGACAGTAAAGATGGTAAGACTGGGCTTACCATCATGAGTCTGGGGTAATCTTTTATCCTTTGCCTAGAAAGTTTTGAAAACATTGTCCAATGGAGGGGTCCTGTCTTCTGGGAGAATTTGAAGCCACTTAGAGGTTCCATATTTCTGGATTGGATTAAATGGATTCTGAATTAAATTGAATTCTGGATGGATTAAATCCATATTTTTGTGTCTGATTAATTAAATAAGGTGGGATAATCGAGTGTGCTATCATCCGTGATCCCCAATTTGCCTAGAAAATTGGAAAGAGCCAAGGCTGTGATGATGAAAACTAAAAAGTAAGCCTATTTACAGGAGACAATGTAGGGTCAGAACACACACACACACATACATACGGTTCAGCCTTCTTTAAATTTAAATTCTCTAAGTGTGCATTTGGCAATATAAATTCTCAAGCCCCACCACAGATCTACTAAATCAGAAAGTCCAGGGTGAGGCCCCGCACTCCGTGTTTTCATGAGAACTCCAGGGCATTCTGATGTGCACTGAAGTTGGGGAATCATTCTGTTAAAGACACATTAAATGATTAGAGCCAATCCCCAAAAGGGTTTCCCACTTTTGTTCTAGTTGTCAAAGAAATGAAAGTAACCTTGGCATGATAGTTAATTGTTGTTCCTTGGGGAATGAGGGCTCAGATGTTTATTTTCATTAAGAAATTAGGATCACATTCTTGTTTAGTGGACTTCAAGAGGAAAACATAAGTTGTAATCTGACAAGCTTACATGAATCCTCTTCAACCACCATACTCTGAGATTCTAAGTCTTGCATTGAATAGAACTGAGGGCTCCCGTCCCCTGCATGCCCTTCCTGTGAATCACAGGACAGCGGCTCCGTCCCCTGCATGCCCTTCCTGTGAATTACAGGACAGTGGCTCCTTGGCTCCTCCCGTGCTCGGCTGTCCCATTCGCACACCGCAGCGGTGGGAAGACTCTGCACAGTGAGGCAGGCTCTCAGGGGTTCAAAGAAAGGAGGAATTGTGCTGATGTATGGAGGAGAAATGTTCATTCTCTTAACTGCCACTGCTAGAATATTTCTTACTTGGAAAATTATCCTTTGTTTTGGGTAGCTGAGCTCCTGAGAGAAATAAGTACTACGTGAAGGAGGTGAGACTATAAAAGTAACAAAGGGCTTTGCATGATTCCAGAGAAGGAAAGCCCGGTGTGCCTGAGAGGGCGGCAAGGAGAAGAGAAACAGTAAAGAAAGGTTGGGGAGAGAAGAGACAATGACACAAGGTGATGTTGGAGCTTACCTTGAGGAACGGGCTAGTGGAGAATCCTCTGTGGTTTGGTGGCTGAAGGAAATTTCCAGATGGAAATTACCAATATCCTAATATTAAATTGAAAACACTTGTGTTACTGCACGAGAAATGCTCATTTTTCCCCCAACCCCTACTTGTACACATTTTCTACATGCAGGATCTTTTGTGTGTGGAAAACAAAAGGAAGGGTTGGCTGGATGTTTGGGTCAGTGTGGTTAGAGAAACAGCAGTCAGGAGATAGAAGTCGCCATGAGAACAAATGTGTCGTGAATATGTCCAGGAATCTCAGGCAGGACTTTAAACTTCCACAGAGTGTGGAAGGAGGGTTTTGACTGAGCTTATTTAAGTTTCTAAGACAAAGAGACCTCAGTGGATGGCAAAATTTCATTTATTAGTGGTGGTATTTGGGCAAACTTATCATTGCAGGAAAAAATTCCACATTGCCATGTGCAGGGAGAATTGCCTTCTTCAAATTGCTAGAACATGGTTCAGAAGATAATGAAAATGATGGTCTTCTCTTTAGACTATTGCTGTTCAGTAGTGTTTTATGAATGATGGAAATGTTCTATATCTGCACTGTCAATCAAGTAGCTACTAACCATAGGTGGCTATTGCACACTTGAAATGTGGCTACTGTGACTAAGGAACTCAATTTTTAATTTAATTTAAATTTCAAGGGCCCTGTGTAGCTACCATGTCAGATGGAACAGGTAGAGAATGGTAGGCCTTCTGCTTTCAAGTTGCTGTATCCTGTTACTCATTCAGAATAAGACATATCCATTGCATTGCTCCAAAATGCTTTAGCCATAACTCTTGACAAATGAGAGGAACAACCATCTTCTCAGCCACCCTGAGCTTCTCTCCTCTGGGTTAGTATTTCTGCTGTCTTGTCCCTAAGAACTCAGTCAAATCCACTGTGGCCCTAATTCAATCCATGAGCAGAGAGCACACTTAAAGAAGATCTGGACTTAGTGTAATCAGAACTTAGTTTCAAAATCTCTGTACATCCTCCTATCTTAACCTTGTAACTTTAACACAGTCCATAACCTCTTGATCCCAAGGATCCATAAAAGCAAGTCATGAATATCCAGCAATAGCTATCTTGCACCCTCTTCAGTCAATTTCCAGTGGCTTCAGGCCCCTGGATTCCTTTCCTATTTATGCACCTTCCTCACTTTGATCTCCTGAACCAGGGGCTCACAAACTTACTCTCTCATCTGTATTATCGACATACAGATGAGTGAAGCGAGTTGGGTGTAAACAACAGGTAATAGTAGGAACAGTGGCAAACCAGAGAGCTCATGCACCATCTAACAGGCAGTGGGTACCAGCTCCAGCAATTTGTCGCCAGGGAGGAATGTGGACCCAGGTTGACAGGTCTTCCAATTATTCAAGAGAAACCAGAATTGTGAATTTCATATAAAATTTCCCAATCTTTAAATGCTGGCTCATTCAAGATTTTTACAAATCAGTGGTTGAGCCACGTAAAACAGAATGAGAAGGTGTGGCATAGAATGTAGGACACCAGGCTTCAGAGATTTTTAGGTTCGATTTCTGAGTCCTTCACCTCCTTGCTGAGTGAACTTGGCCAAACGGCTTAACCTCTCTGTGCTTCAGTTCCCTCATCTGTAAAATGGGGAGAATAATCATCTGCACCCCTCAAGGCTGTGGAGAAGGTGGAATACATTCACATGCAATATGTGTAGATCATTTAGACGCATGCCTGGCCCACCAAAGGCATGACACTGGTGCGGGCTGTTGTTATTAAGCCCGTGGACTCGTTTAGATCTATGAGGCACCTCTAACTTCTAATACGGGGCTTTGGTTTTTTTACTCCGTAATGATAATGGCTGCCCTAGAAATGTACCCTACCTGCCTGGCGCCCCAGCCGGAGTGGAAAGTTTGGTCATCTGCTGTGAAACACTCTGTAGCTGGGTCCTGACCCCATTGCTCAGGCCTCCTAGGTCCTGACCCTGCAGTGTCTGGGCACTGACTCCACTGTTCAATTCCTGAGGACCAAAGTTTCTGTCCCCAGACTCCAGTTCCTTAGCAAGATTTCTCGACTCCGTGCCATTTCACATGTTTCCTTTGCTCC
>VBSM01001118.1:17238116-17259822 GCA_008086735.1 Cheirogaleus medius | reverse complement strand
CTCTCTCTCTCTCTCTCTCTCATCTCTGCCATAGCAGGCTTGGGGGCATAATAAACTGCAGGATCTTCTTGCACACCACTCAGATTCAAGGGAAGTGAGGGTATATTTCCCACCAGGAGGCACCATGATGCCAACTCTCTAATATCCTCCCTCATGAGGATGAAATGGGCAGAAAATGCAGTGTTTCCATCCCCCAAAAGCTCAGGCAAGAAGCAGAGCAGAGCAGTGGTTCTCTTCCACTCTCGCTTCCCCCAACATCAAGGTGTGACCTTGCTTTGCCCACTTCCTTCTTCCAAGCCTTTCTTTTCCTTTTACCTTTCAAACTCCCTTTTATCTAGTAGTCTGTGTCCTACAGTAGAAGGGCTTTCAAATCACCATGCAAATCTGCACAACCCAACATGGGGCAAATATGAGTCATTAAACTTAAAAACTAATGGATGTAGTATCTGTGCATTAGCTATAAATTATATCTACAGCTACCTCTTACTTCTCTCCAGCAGACAAGTAGGAGAGAATCTGTAGCTACACCATGCAGGTGAAGAAATTGAGCATCAGTGAATACTTTGAAATATCCTATTATGCAAAGTCATGTGCTAAATAAACTCTCCCCACCACTCTTAAGCTTTTACTATTCCTAATCACAATCTCCTGGATTTGTGTTAGGATTAGAGTTGTGTAATCTCAGAGATGGGGATGCTACAGATTCAGTACAGGGATTGAAATAAAGTTCAGATATGGGTTGGAAGAAGGTAGCACCTAAAAAAACACATGATACGGAGTTCTCAAATGCCATGTCTGTTCATTCTCTGAGCAGCCACAAGAATCCTGACTAATCTGGATCTCTCTTGAAACTACAATAGGCGTCTCCATTTAATTTCAGCTAATAAATAGATTTAGCTGCTTATTCTTAATGGAACTTATTCCATTTTCCATGTGAAGTTTTCTGAGTGAACATCACATTCCTTTTAGAAGCTTCCTGGTTATGCCAACCTTATCTGGCCTGGTACTTTTTGACTGTGGAAGCATTGGAGGAGATAGCTCAGTGTGATTTCTTATATTCAGCTCCAGGGTAGATCTTTATTTTTTTAATCATAAATATTACAAGCTTGTAAATCATTTAAACAAACCAGAAATGAAAAAGATAAAGGTCATTATACTTAGATTTGGAGTTAAGATTGGAATACGAGACTGGCAGGGAGTAATATTGCAGGACATCCATCACGTGCATTTCCAGGTAATAAGAAACAGTGATTTCTTTTTGAGTGGGCTGACTTCCTGCAGTATGCAAATGACTACACTATACTAACCCCATTGTCAAACAGGAATGCTCTTCTTGGAAACTTGGCTGTGAAGGTGAGAAGAAAGGGCATCAATTAGATGGGTCTACATAGTTGAGGGTGTTTACCTTTTTATGTTGTCGTTAAAGGCAACCCTTAGGATATATAAAAGCTGATAAGAGGAGAGCTTCTTCCAACACAACTGGGATTAAATTTGCAGATGGCAAGCAAACCAGAGCCAAGCTCTCTCCCACCCTTCTGTTGCACGGGGCTGCTGTTCCTGGCTTTCCTTAAGGTACCAGATGGAAACCACTCTTGAGCAACCTTCCTTGGTGACTCACTGGCTCATTATCCCACCACCAGCTCATTTATTTATACACATTGTCATTTGATCTGCTGAATTCTCCAGAACATTTGGACCTGATGGGCCATTTTATTGGCCCCCTCACTGACCATCCTGTGTGGTATTTAACTGAAGATGTATTTTCAAAGCTTTTCCTATATAAAGGAAAGCATTTTTTCAAGGCAGCTCATCATAAAAAAAGGAGTAAAGACTTTTGCTTCTACACTCTCTAGAGTTCTTGCAATATGTATTCCCTTAATGAAGCCAGATGCATCCACTTGCATTTGGCTCATACATGATCAGTCAAAATGACTCAGAGCTATAATTTTAATATGCCAATTATTTTCTAAAGAAAAACATGAGACTGATTTATATGCATCAAAATAATTTGTGTCTGTTTCACACATTGTAGATTCTTTGTACTGGCTTTGAATTTTTATTCTTTAAGAAATCCATTGTGTTTACAAGGTAGCGTCTTTGGTGTTGCTGCCAAAGCTTTGCCTCCAAAAATATTTGTGAATTCTTTGTTATAATTCGTATTTTCTTTTGTAAATTTGTCAGTTGTATTATCATTAGATCAGATGAACTGCATATGACTGGACAGGTTTATAGCCCGTCGGCAGAGGCCAGTCCATTGGCATATGCCAGCTTGTTACAGCTCAGCAGTAGAGCACTTCATAAAGAAAAAGATAAACCTGATTCAGGCTTTAAAATATATTACTTGTTTATTGGTTCTTTTTACTACCATTTATGAGCTCACCATTTTTTAAATAAAAGAGAATCTTTTATTTTAAACTAAATGGTTTATTTGTTTTATTTAAAATATTTATTAGTCTTTAGGAAAAAATTTTTGAGTAAAAATCACTCGCAAATCCACCCTTCCAGAAATAACACTGATAGTATTTTTATTTTCCGTAGAGTTTGGTTGTATTGATTAGATGTGAACTCTATTGAATTAGAGGAGGGTGATGTATTTGGTTGAGGATAAACATAAAATGTAACTGGCAGGTGGAATTGGGTTCAGGTATGTTTGGATATGTTCTGTGTATGACGGGACTGAAGTGATGTGTGGCAAGAAAGGGACACATTGGTAGAAACAGATAAGCAGGAAGAGACTGCACAATATGCACAGTTTTGAGATAATATAGGAGAGAGCCGAGAACTCATCCTGGAGTTCAACCAAATGAAGCAGGGGTCTGGCTAAGACAAAACCAAGTAGGTACAGCTCCTTTTAGCCTCAAGTGTGGGGGCCTCTCCTTAGGACATTGATATTTCAATGAGAGATGCCTCATGCAAGTGAAGTAAACAGTAATCAGGAGCAAAGGTATGTGTGTTCTAGAAAGCTCCACCAAGAAAGGCCAGGGAAAGAGTTTAAGAGGGATTTGCTCAGTGGGGAAAAAAAGAGATCGTGAGGAGATTTGTGGACTGGGATTCTAAGAAGAAAAAAATTTACAGGGCTTGCAGGTGCGAGAGCCAGATTAGGACAGTGTTTAAAGGTGTGGGCTGAGTTCAAATGCTCTGGGTTCAAATCCTGCTTGGGCAAGTAACCTAGCCTCTTAGTTGCCTTGGCAGTGAAATGGGAATAGGAATGTTCATGGTGAAGACTGTGAGAATTAAAGGATGTAAAATGTTTAAAACAGCACTTTACTTTGCTCATAGTAAAGTAACTCAGTAAACATTAGCTGTCATCATCCCACGATGACTTGGTCATGCTCAGCGTGAGAGAGTTGAGATACTGGATCGACACTCCTCACCCACTCCTGCGGTGTGGAAAAAACCTGAGGGTTAAAACGTGAGCAAGTGGATCTCCTGGTGGGTGTTAGGAAACGGCTTGGGTTACTCACAAGTGGGAGGCTTTTTCTGTCTTGGTGACATTTTCTGCTTTTCAGAAAATGTATTTTATTATTTTTTTCTGGCTAAAGGATTAGGATAAAGAGATGAGAGATGACATTTGTATATCTTTATGTTTGTGGTATCTTGACAAAAATGTGATTTGACTCTTAATCTTTTATTTAATATTATAATAAGCCCTTACCAGTGAGACTTTTTTTGTAATGCTCATGGTGTTAATTCTTAACTAATATTAGTATCTCAATATTAATTTGCTTAATATTAATATCTGCAAAATAGTCCATTGCATGATTACATTATGATGTATGTAACTAATATCTGTTATTGAGTATTTTATGGATTCTGTTAATTTGATGTTGTGAATGATGTGGGAGAACATCTCTTCTTATTCCTTCATTTCTTCAGTAACTATTTATTGAGCACCTACTGTATTCCAGGCTCTACGGGAGGCACTGGGGGTAGCAATGAACTTGATATAATTTTTAGTCTACATCTCTGATCTTCATTAGGATAGCTTTCTAGAAATAGAACTGTTGGTCCAGAAAGAATGAGCACTTTAAGGCTCTTGATATCCATTGCCACATAGCTATTCAGAAACCTGCCAATTGACACGTCACCAGTAATAGATCACACAGTTAATCTTGAGTCAAATACAATGTTTCTTAGGTGTCCACATCAATCTAAAAGCATTTCCACCCACTGGAAAAAGCAGATGGAGACTCAATTCTGAGAAGTAGATTTACCTTTCTACATCGGGAACCACAGCACAGTGAATAAACCGCATCAACTCATTTAACTTGGTGAAATCATTTTAAAAGACTAGAAATGAGAATGTGAGAGGCAAAGAAAGAATAAAACTTGCGCCACTGATGAACCAAGTAGTATACTTTTATAAAACACAGCTGTTACATTTTGAAAGGAAGACAGCATGGTCTGAGGAAAAGTATTCAAAAGATTATGATAAAAAACAATATTATACTGAAATTCCAAATGGTTTCAATCTCCCATTTCATCTTAAACTATTGGGTATGTGGTAATAATATGCATCAAAGATTGACCACGTGGAAAAAGGAACAATGGAGTGGTGAGGCAGAAAACCCTTTTGGTGCCAGCAATGCCGTGAAACTCAATAGGCCTTAAGAACAGTGATAAATGCAAATCTTGGTCCACTGATTAAGTGATGAGCCTTGCTTCAGGGTGCTATTTATTAAAATGAAAATCTTCCTTTCTATCAGTGGAACCATAAATTAATTCCTATCTCTCTTATTGTGAATAAAGGGGTTACCTGCTCAGGGTTTTAAAACAGGATCACCAAAGGCAGGTCAATTTTGCAAAATTTCTTTTGGAAAACATTGTGTTGGTGTTATATTTAGGGCTTGATGAGTGGCAGAAAAGGTGGAAATGACCCCTGGGACTGGAGCAAGCAATCAGAGTAGGTTCCAGGAGAAGACAGTATGTTGGGGCCCTCCTTCGGGGTCCAGAAAGAGGACACTGGCTTGTCCCCTGGGAGGGGGAAAACACAAAATCACAAAATCAGATGAGTCTGGTATCAGCAAAGCACTGCCAACAAGCTTGACTCGGAGGCAGGATTCCTATTTCTGGAATGGTTATGTTTTTAGCATCTCCATCCTCCCAGGAGTACTACTACCACTCCTGCTAACAATAGCAGCTACTATTTGTTATGCTGTTGCTGTAGGCTGGGTGCTCTACAAAGTCTTGCATACACAAACTTACTATAACCCTCCCAAAAGCCAAGGGTAAGATATTTTATTGCCCTCTATAAGACAAAGAAAGTGATCCACAAAGAGACTTGATTGAATGTCTAAGGTCTCACGACTCCCATAAATGAAGAATTTTGAACTCAGAACTTTCCTAATTTAAGAACTTTTAATGGAAGGTTGCTCAAAGAATTTACTTGGAGAATAACATAAGAGTCCAGTTTCCAGACTCAAAATACGAGTTAAACAGGAATATCAACAAAGTGACTTGATGTCAAATGGATGAGATCTGGCCAAGGAATCCTTGAATCCCCACCAACTCAGAATAAGTTAAGTCCCAGACCTTAGGGAACTCATAAGAATGAGATCTTAGTCATAAAGGTTAAAACATATTGGAGGGAAAACCTGAGTCCATCCTTGGAATTAAAGCCCTGTCCCTGGGCTCTCCAGCAAGAGTAAGACCTAGGCACAGTTTTCCTAATCAAAATCCCCTTGGTCTTATCTGGGTTTGAAACGAATCCTGCTCAGTCACTTAAAAAGAGACGAAAACAGGACAAATTTTCCCTGAAGTCCTCTCCAAATAACAAATCTTAGATGGAACTTCAGAAAGCAGAGAATGGAAGTATCCTTTGAAAACCTTGGTTGACAGTACAGGGTGTGCTCCCTACAGATCATTTCTGGTCATTTCTAGAAAATGCAAACCTCAGTGCAGAGAGGCTCCCAGCAAGCTCTGTTAAAGGACAGGCCCCTCTCTCCCTCCCTCCTTGTCTAAGTCCTGTCTAGATTCTAGGTGAGCGAGTAAGCGGACCTCCCTCAAAGTGGAAGTCAGTGCTTGTTAATGGCTCACAGTGAAAGAAACACAAAAACTGAGAGTGTTTAGAAATTGTTACCGCAATTTGTCATTGCCATGTGCTCTGGTTAATGATTGCTGTAACAAAACAAAGTGATCTAAAACAAAAATGTGTTATCGTCTCTCATGGTTATGTGGGTTGAGCTGGGCATTTCTCATCTGTGGTCTGCCATGTGTTTGCTGTCAGAAGGCAGCAAACTCATGGAGTTAACTAAAGGCTCAAGTAGACAAGGTCTCCAAGATGGTTTCTTCATCCATATCCCAGCCTCCTCATCTGGGAGGCTGGAACAGCTGGAGCTGGCTGAGCATCTCTCCCTGCTGCCTCTCCATGTGGTTAGTTTGCTCTTCTCAACTTGGTGGTCTTGTCGTAGTCAGATATCTTAACTGGTGGCTGGCTGCTCCCAGAGAACATGTCCCAAGGGGGTGGGGTAAGAGCTGCAAGGCTTCTTATGACCTGGTATCAGGAGTCACATGGGGAATGACCCATTTCATGTTTTATACTATACCCCCTAGCAGACATCACAATGTCACACGACAAGGTTATGCTCCAGAGATGTTAATTGTATTTAAATATAGCCCTTGGAACTCAACAATTTCTTTTATTAGGAAGTTTAAAATTTTCTGTTTCTTTTTTTTTTTTTTTCTTAATTTTCTGTTCTTCATCCATGGTAGGCAGGATTCTAAGATATACTGCAACAGTCCTGACTCCTGGTGTAAATATCCCATATAATCTCCACCCAGAGAGTATGGACAGGACTTGTAAATATGGTGGAATATTACTCCTATGAATAGGTTACATTATACGGGAAAGGTGAAGAAATTTTGAAGATATAATTAAGGTCATCAATCAGCTGATTTTGGGTTAATCTAAGGGAGATGATTCAGGATTGACCAGACATACTCAGGCGATCTCTTAAAAACAAGTTAGGGGTCAGAGAGAGATGAAGCCCGAGAGAGCTGCTTTTGCTGGCCTTGAAGAAGATGAAATCTTCCACCAGTTCTATAAGTGAAAGGAGCTGAATTCAGCCAACAAACTGAATGATCTTGGAAGAGAACCCTGAGCACCGCGGTCCTGGCTGTCACTTCAGTTGCAGCCTTTTGAGACCTAAGATTCATACATGAACAATTTGGAGACAGTCTATGAAAGATCATCTGTCTGGCTAGAGTCAGTTTTCCAAAGTCTCTAAGGAAAAAGGAGATCAATTGTGGTAACAACTTTTAACCTATGATTTGTTTTTCTCAATCCTTTGTAATTATCAGTAGTTACAGAGAGGGGTTCTTAACCAGGGGTCCCCAGATCACTAAAGCATCCATAGATAGAAATCCATAGAGGAGGGGAGTCTGTGAATTTGGGTGGAAAAAACAGTGTTAAAAATCTTTGTTTCCTAGCTGATATGTAGCATTTTCTTCCAATTTGAATCTAGGCAACAATCTACAGCACTCTTAGCAGTATCTGTGCCTTGTTACCAACAGAAGTCACAGATATTTTCATACGTTTCAGTTGTTGCAGCTCACAAAATATCATTTTTATCCATTATCACTTCAAAATTATGGTAGTTATTTATTGAAGCAGTTTGTTATTTAATACATCAAATGGGTAGTTATTTACTGAATTTATTAGGGAAGCTAGTTATTAAGTGTATTCATAAGGAAATATATATTCTTGCAAGAAATGCATAACCACAACCTAATCATAAGAAAACATCAGATAAACCCAAATTGAGGAACATTCTGAGACTAGTATTCTCCAAAAGTGTCAAGGTCATGAAAGACTAAGGAGACACATATAATGTGGGACCCTGGATTGGATCCTGGGACAGAGAAAGAATATTGGTAGAACAATGTGTGAAATCTAAATACAGTGTCCAGAGTATTAATTATTAATAATTATTAGTATTACTAATTCAAAGTATTGCACCAATATTAATTTCCTAGTCTTGATAAATGTGCCATGGATATCTACGACATTAACCTT
Organism: Cheirogaleus medius; assembly: GCA_008086735.1. Classification (NCBI taxonomy): domain Eukaryota; kingdom Metazoa; phylum Chordata; class Mammalia; order Primates; family Cheirogaleidae; genus Cheirogaleus; species Cheirogaleus medius. The sequence continues at coordinate 17,251,808 of VBSM01001118.1, read as the reverse complement.
AGGAGAATCTGGGTGAAGGGTAGACTGAAACACCCTGCAGCATTTCTGTAAGTCTAAACTTATTTCAGAATAAAACGTTAAAGAATTACATTTGGAAGCTGAAGCTAAAGTAAGGAACCGCGTATATTACCCTTGATGACTTATTGGTATAATATTTTGATAAAGGTATTCCAATATAATTATTTTCCCTTGAAATCTTGTGCATTTTATGATTTAAAAATATTATGCTGAGAAGGGACCCGTAGGCTTCCTCAAACTGCCAAAAGCATCAGGGCAGATAAAGATGAAGAATTGCTGATTGAAGGCAATTGAAAGTTGCTGATGCCAAATGCCAAAGTTACTGGATTAAGATCTATGAGGAATGCGTGGCCAGGAAACGTCTCCTCTTTGGCCTTAGCTTTAAATGAGTTGGCCTGAATCCAAGTTCTTTTCTTTAGCATCCTTCAGTGCTACTCTACAGATATGGCATGGGGGGAAGCCAACCTACAATGACAGGTGAGACCAACCCACTGAAAGCTCCTGGCCCTGAGCCACATACTCCATGCACCGTACACTAGTATCCTGCTACTCTCCCCACACAGCGGTGCAGGAGTCTCATCTTTCTCTATCCTAGCACATTTGTTTTGAGCTTGGGTCAGGGTTTTAAGTATTAATCACTTACTGGGACATTTGTTTCTCAGATCAATTTCCAAACCACCTTAACATGCACATATAGGCTTTATCTTTCTGCCAGGCAATTATGCAAAAACAACCTTGTAGATGTTACTGGCCACCTCTGCAGGTGCTGGTGACAGAGCCAAATCAACAGAAAAATCTTATTGGAGGCAACATACTGAGATGCTTTTAGGAATAGACATTTATCCACGTAACTACATACTGCAAGAGGCAGAGAGGAGAAAAGAGGAGTGCCAAGAAAGAAGGGTGAGATGAGGAATTTGGCTATATCTTTAGATTGTTTGGGTGAAAGGAAAACTTCCATTTTACCCATGGAAGGTTTGCTGAAAAATCAATTCAAAATGAAGCAGATTAATAAGAGACAAACTTACTTATTTGAACATGTATACACGGGAGCCTTCAGAATGAAAACTCAAAGATACAGGGGAAATTGTCCACTTTTATGCTTAGGTTCAACAAAGCATGAACAGCTGTGTAGAAATATGATTGGACCAAAACAGTATGATCTAATGGTAAAAGACCCAGCAAATCCTCTTGGTATAGATTCCTCTTGGCCTCTCCAAGCATGCATTCCTTCCTTCTGAGTGTGGGGCAGCACCCTCTTTGGAATGGAGGTTTTATGGCCTACAGTCAAACAAGGTAGGTCAAGTGATTAGTTTGTGGCTAGCTTTCACATAGAATAATTTTAAGTTTTATGGCTGGCTTTAGCAGACTGGGTGGGGAGGAAGAGGTTTTGGCTTTTATGACCTGTCTCTGGGAGGAGGGATTCCAGTTTCTAGGCTAGCCTCAGGGAAGACTGAGAATGAGGGGCAGGGCGACAAGGGAAGGGCAAAGAAGAACTTTTGCTTCCAAGGCTTTCATTTTAGGGTACTGCTTTCCAAGCCCTATCACAATCTACTCTAAACATAGCCACAAATTCTGGCCCCAATAATGTATGGGCATCTGGAAACCAAACCTTCCTTCTCTTCTCCTCTTCTAATCTAACGAGAAAATGCAACCCTACTGGAGAACACTTCAGTGACTCAAAATGGAAACATAGGTTTGCTCTATTCCTTGCTGAAATGGTTTTTTAGAAATAATCTATTAAATAATAAAACTTAATGAAAAAGTAGAAGTTGTTTGCTTTTGCCACAGTGAATTATGGTTTGGTCAAAGTGTACAGAAATAGTGCAATATTAAATCACCACTGTCAAGAGACATGGGGACATTTATGTCCTTTCCTCACTGAGAGTAAGCACTCCCACTCAGGCTTCTGAGGCAGGGATACCACAGAATTTTGCCTGTGTTTGGCCAGTTAAATATTTTGAGGCTGCTGCTGTAAGGACTGTTACCATCTGGGAGAGCTAGCCATGTTTAGGCAGAGTCAGGATTCAGAATGGCAGCAGGGGAGGCTTAAATGCATAATTGAATATAAATGTTCTCTGAGGGTTTGGAAACATCTCATTTGGAGATCTTGAAGGAGGTGTTTGGAGAAGCTCCTGGTAATTTTATTTGGGCATGAAAAGAGGTTTAGGGCTTTTCTAGGCTCTCAGCAATCTTGTATGCATACCATAATGCCTTATAAAATAGCTATGAGTTTTCTCTATTGGACAGAATTAAAAATGAGGCAAATGTATCTTAGATTTCTTTTGAAGACCTCCTGAACTACTGAATGAAAAGGGATTTTGAACACCTACCATGTGCCAGACCATTGTACTAAATGCTTTACACGCTGTATTGCCTCTTTTAATCCTTGCTATTTTCTTAGGAATTGAATATTACTGGTCCCATTTTACAGAAACTTGTGAATTCTTTATGAAGTTTCTTTTTTCTTTTTCTTTTTTAATTTAGCACCAAGCCACAGGGACATGAGTACTGCTTCTGTCTTCAAGAACTTGGCACTCTAAGTCCTGACCTGGTTGAAAATTGTAAATTTCCTTCCAAAGTAATCCACATTACTTTTCCATAAGAAAATAATCACATGGATATCTTCAGAGAGGAGGAACCATGAAATCCACATTATGTTTAAAAGCCTATGATGTTTTTTATAGTTGTGCAAATTTGTTGTGAATATTCCTCCAGATAAATATATTACAGAAAAGAGTTAAAGAACCTTCCAGTTTATAACAGCAAGGATTGTAAAAATATTTCCAAGTTAGACAGGAAGATTTTTCTAGAGAAAGAACCTCTCTGAATTAATGAACAAAAGGTCATGAACTTAAAAATCCATAGTGTCATTTCTGAAATGCTGGTGCTAGTGAAACATCATTGTAATGGGAAGGGAGAATAAACGCGTCATTCCAACTAATAAATTGAAACCAATAAAAGGTGTTGGATGACTGAGAATTCCAAGCTAAGGGAAGCAAATACTAGCACCATTCTAGGAAGCTTCCTTGAGTCATCAAGGAAGTTGGCTAAAAAGAGGAACCTTCAGGTCTGGAGACATCAAGGGCCGTTGTGCCATGCCTTTCTGGTGGTGGTGGCCGACTCTGACCCACAGAACACAGCCACTGCAGTCAGCTCTTCCTCGTGCTCTGGTTTATAAGTCAGATCCTCGGTGTCTTTGGTGTTTAATCATTCATAGGAGTAACTTACACTGACTGAGCACTCTGAGTGCTGTTCTAAGTACTCTCCTGGGTTATCTCATGAGTTATCTTGTGTAATCCTCGTGGCCACTCTATCAGCTAGCAATGATTGTCATCTGCATTTGACAGAGGAAGAAGCTGACCCCAAATCATATCTGGAGTCCAGACAGATAGAGGGAAATGCTTTCCTTGCTGGATCCCTGAGTTAGTGTGAAAAATGAAGTTACTTTTCAGAATGCTGCTAGCTGGTGTCTACTATCCATTCTCCTCTTCTTCCTTCCCTAACAGAGCCTGGATTTGCTCAAGGTGTCAACGGGCCTGGCAACCAGGTATCAGCTCCCCAGACCCCTTTGCAACTGTGAGCGGCCATGGTAAAGCCTACATTCCTAAAATTAATGTCCTCCAATCCCTGATTCAGGAAAATTAGAGCTTTAATTGACTCACACCTAGGTCTTGCTGCATAGCAAACTATCCCAAAGTTTACTAGGTTAAATTAACAACCATTTTTTTAAGCTTATACTTCTTTGAATGGATGATGTGAGCTAGGCTCCACTGGATTGTTCTGCTGGCCTTGTTTGGGCTCACTCATGTGTTTGTGTTCATGTTTCTTGCCATCTCGGCAGCTCTGCTTCTGGGAGTTGGCTGGTCATTGACTGGAGTGAAGGGGTGGTTGAGTGCACATCTCTCATCACCCAGCAGGTCAGCCTGGGTTCATTTATATACCAGTAGCAGATTTCCAAGAACAGCGAGAGAGGAAAGCTCCCATGTGCAAGCACATTTTATGTTTCCGCTCCTGCCGTATTTACTACTGTTCCATGAACCAAAGCAAGTCACATGGCCAAGACCAAAGTTAGCATAAGAGGAAAAAAAAAGGCATGGGCATAGGGAGGGGAAGAACTTTTGCCCATTTTTGCAATCTATTACATATGGAACATCCTAAATTATCTCAAAACATCTATCTTCTTAAATTGTATAGTTTGTTTTAAAAATCTAGCTCTTAAAAAGATCAGTAGAGATGATTATCTTGAAGTGTTTTCCCTCTGTAGCCATTTTCTATTTTTTAATTGGCCCTATTTTGACCAGTGGTTATATAAATTTTGCTCACTCCATTTAATGACCCTTTTTGGAGAAATGTATTGCACTTCAGAAAAATTATCCAGACCTTTTTTTTTTGGAGGAGCTATATCAAATTTTAGATCTTTTGAAAAAGAAGGCCAAAATAGCAGCCTAAGAGATTGACTTGAAAAGAAGACCCAGAGGTGACAGACTTGCACAGACTGCTCAATCAGCTCCTAGGGCTGCATAAAGTCTAATCCCCATAATAAGCCCACATTTTATATCACGCATAGTTCTGCTTCTCTGATCAAACCATTACTAACACAGCCACTTTTCCCTTTGCTCTCTTAAATCTTTCTAACACCTGTTGCCTCAAGCATTGGGGAGAGGTGCACTTGGCCTTAGTTAGGGTCTCTTCAGAAGCAGATTTTGAGAAAAAGACTCAGGAGTAGATAGTTTATGGGAGTGGAGGGCAGTCCCAAGAAGCATTGAAAAGGAGTGAGGAGGGTGAGACAGGGAAGAAATCAGAGCCAATAAAGGGTATGATAATGGGTCTTATCCCTGGGAGCACCTGGGGCTCAACACTGCTGAGCAGTCAACCTCAGAGTCAACACCTAGTGAGCAGAAAGGCTGGACATTTGTCCAGTGGCTCCCATACTCTGTTGGGTGAGGGTTGCCCCAAAGGCGCCAACTCCCTCGCACTCCTTATGTGATCCTACTTGCTGCTATACAAGCTCCAAAGGTGCTAGAGAGCCCTCTGGAAACAGGTAGAGCTGCAGGTGAACCCAGGTGGGCTGAGGGATTTGGGATATAACATCAACAGCATCATAAAACATGTCCTAATGAATAAACCCAGGACAGAGGATCAGCAAACATGGGTTTTGACTTCTGCTCTGTGACTCGACCATGAGCTGTGCAAAGGTGGCAAATCACTTATGTTCACTAAGGCTCAGTATTTCCATCTGGGAAATGAAGTCACTGGGCTATTTTTCTAGGCTGGGGAAAAGTGTACTAGACAAAAAGCCCATAAGGAGAGATGGCATTATCAGGAGGTGGAGAAACGTGAGCTCCTTCCCCCTTGTAAAATTGTGTCTTTAGCATAGCTGCCCTAGTAAAATCGTAGTTCCATTTATCATTGCAAGAGTGAAATATTAAAATCTTTTCCTCTTGTCCTGTAAACATTCCCACTACTATTAGTCAGATTGTGCTGCATACCAAATGGTTGGTTTACAGCAACATTTGTCTTCTTGTTTATAGTCTGTGGACCGGCTGTGTCTCAGCTGGACTCGGCTGGAATCAGCTGGACTTGGCTCACGGCTGCAAGTTGGGTTTATGTCTACTCCCCATGTTTCTCTTTGACCAGCTACTGGGAAAATGCTCTTCTCATGGAGATTCACAGGACTGGGAGAAAAAGCCAAAGTGTATAAGCACGTTTAGGGCCTCTGTTCCAATGGTGTTCATTAATATCCCATTGGCCAATGCAATTGGGTCAGGTCCAAACTGAGGGGTGAAGAAGTGTGTTCATCCCACCACAAAACAAAGGCAACTGCAGGGACAACTAATTCCATAACTGGGAGAGAGTAAAAAATGAGAGCAATAATCCTACCCACCACACCATTCTCATGCTCAAAGTCATCTTCCTCGCAAGAATTAATCATAACCACTCTCTTGGCCTCTTCTTAACATTTGTGGCATTGCCTGATGTCTTAGTTATTTTGTGTTGCAATAACAGAATTCCATAGACTGAGTAATTTAAAGTGAAAAGAAATTTATTTCTTGTGGTTCTGGAGGCTGGGAAGTCCAAGATTGAGGGTCCCACATCTGAGAAGGGCACTTTTTGCTGCATCATCCAATGGTGGAAGGCAGAAGGGCAAGAGAAGGCAAGAAAGGGGGGAGGAAGGGGGCCAAATTCATCCTTTTATCAGGAATCCACTTCCATGATAACTAACCCACCCCCTCAATAACCATTCATGAGGGCACATATGTCATGGCCTAATCACCTCTTAAAGATCCCACCTCTCACTGTTGCACTGGGGATCAAGGTTCCAACACATGAACTTTGGGGGACACATTCAAACTCTAGTACCTGAGTAGGTCCATCAACTCGGGCTTATTCTCAATTGTCATGGCATTTCCACTTCTGTAGAGAAAATGCTGGAGTAGATGATTTTGGCGCACTGCCGTGCATCCGTTCCCCTGCTGCTGTGAGTGAGTGTTGGCTGCTAATAGTGTACACTTATCCCCTTCTCTGGAGCCATTAGCACATGGGACATCCCTCAGCTGATAGGACATCCTACCCTTGGAGGGGAAAGTCCAGAGACATTTATATGAATTTATGTAGAGTACAAAAGCTAGCCCCCTTGCCTCCCTGGGAGGATGATTTGCCAGTATAATTTATACTCCTAGACCCCCCTGTGAATCAGGCCAAGGCCAAATTTTCTTTGACATCATTCTTGATTATCTTCTTCCCTATCCTCCTTCTCTATTCCCTGCAGTTTTCTCCTGAGTGTCCTCAAAAAATCACATGTGCCCAAGTCCTTTTCTCAGGCTCTGCTTCTAGGGAACCTGATCTAAGACAGTGCCTCTTTTAGCACCTCTGCAGTACCCTGCACTTTCTCAAACTAACTATGCATGGGATGAATAAAAACTTAGAATTTTCCTTATTCAGGATGGACACCAGCAGACTCCTCAAAGCCTATTCAATAGCCTCAGTCACCTGAAGTGTTTATTTCTTCTTGACTACACAGACATTATGGTTCCTCATCTAGTATCTTATAAGATATGCATATGTCTATAGTGCCTCTTTCATCCATCACTTACTAGAAAGAATTGTATTTAGTCTGATGGGTTTTGACCTAGTGAACCCCTAAGGGTTTCTAGTGACCACCTTCCCTTTTTTTCACATGAAGAACATGTTAGCCTGGAGCCCCAGGAGAGCTGAGGCTGAAGTTCAAGGAAGGAGTAGGGTAGGGGAAAGTAAATGTGGGCTTTGGAAAAGACCCATCTGTGTTCAAACCATGGCTCTGCCATTTGTAAGCTGTTCTCTTGGTCATGTTTGTTAACATCCTGAAGCCTCAGTTCAGCTTCTATAAATTAAGGACAATGATACCTGAAGGACAAGAATAGTCTCCTTTACACCCAGAAAACTGTATGGTGACAACTGTGATTTCCTACAAGGCTATGAGCTGCTGGTTACCTGGCACATTTTAGCAGAGTCCTGAATCTGAAGTTTGTTTCAGGTGGAGCCAATGGGACAACCCATGCCTAGGAGGCGGCCCTGAGCTGGGATGCCAGGGTGATGACTCTCAGTCATTAAGTGCTTGCTACTTGTCGGCCACTGTGCTCAACCCTTTGTCTGTGTTGTCTGGGAATACTATAAGCAACATTATATTATTCATCTTCTGCCTCCTCTCACCTATGGGCAGTTGATCAGCCAAGTCAGAAAATCAAGATTTGGGAAAAGTTGGAGGAATTGGACTAAAAAATATAGCAGGGCATGGTCTGGAAGGATTGGATGGTATGAAAAAGCTCACCCACTGCACTCAGTGGGGGCCATTTTAGAGCATCTGAGCTAAGCAGCTTGCAGGGTTCTTACCCCAATCATGCATCTACAGTGCATTTGTGTTTGCTTTCTGCGGAAAGAGATCTTTATCATCTCTTTGAGATTCACCGGTTCCATCAATTCTCTCAAAAGTACATGATGTCCTCATTTCATTTTCCTTCTGTATGCCCAAATTCCTTCTCCAGCCTTTACTTCATGTTAGAATTTCTGCCTTTCCCCACATAAATCACCTGGACTCTGGGAGCCTAACCCTGATCTAGAGGAAAAGAGACCAAAAAGATAAAAATACCCTCCTCTCCTTTGCACCCAGGAAAATGTGTGGTTTCAACTGTGATTTTCTACAAGGCCATGAGCTGCTGGGTACATGGTGCTTATTAGCAGAGTCCTGGCTCTGAAACGATAGCTCTGTGGGTTTTTTTCCATATCCACATCTTACATTGGCACTGAATGCAGCTGTGTAAATCTCCAGCCACTAAATTCTGCTCTGCAATTCCCTAGCCTGTTCATTTATTATTAATTATGACCATTATTTATATAGAACTGGAGAGTTTTATGTCAAGGCTGAAACCTGGCTGGGACATAAAGCAATGCAGAGAGATCAGCTCACAGCAAAGAATACCAGGGATCAGAGGTGGGTCCCCACTGCCCTCCTCCCCCACCAAGGGCAGGTGTGGCAAGAGGAGGCCTGAACAGGTACAGATGGAAGCCAAGGGAGGAGCAGGCCTTGCATGAGCTCCTATTCTCTGAGAAGCTTCTTTTGGAAGCAGAAGGAGCAGTGAAGGGGCAAGGAGGTAAAGCAATTTGAAATTTGATGGCTGGAAGGATAGGTCATTTTGTGTGTGAATGTATTTATTTATTCCACAGCCAATCACTGAGTTTGATTACATGCTAGGGGTAGAGAATAGGGAGATGCACAAAGCAGACATGACCTCTGCCCTCCTGGAACTTGCATTCTGGTTGAATTCAAGATCAAAACTGAGATTGAGTGTTGGGGTTACAGAGGGTGGTAGAGTGAAGTGTCCAGGGTGGTGGGAGTGGAATAAGAAAGCAGACAATTACTCAAGAGCAAACACAGCAGGAATGTCCTTTTTTTCTGAAGAGCCATTCCATCTCAGCTTGGCAGTTTTCTAGCCCTGGAGTTTTGTTCTGATTCTCTCTTGGAAGATGAACTTGATGGAGACTCCAACATCAAAAGAATATTATTTTAGTCATATTTAACACACATTCCACTGGCTTTCTCCATGCCAGGAACTGTTCTGAGGGTTTTCTGCATATTAATTAAATTAATTGTCATAACAACTTCTTAAGGTAGATACTAGTATTGTCCTCATCTTGTATGTAAGAAAACTGAGGCACAAAAGCTTAAGAATCTTGCTGAGCTACAGAGACTTTAAATCAAGAGGGATCGTCTCCACCAGAGGGTGCCTTGACGTGAAGATGCTACTGTCTCCCTCTCGCCCCTTCTAACATCAAACTATCATTTACTCACCCAAGAAGGATTGATTGAATGCTGACTACATGCCTAGTGCTAAGAATACAGAGACAGAAAGCAGATTGGTAACTGCCAGTGAGTGAGGCCCTGGAGTGGGAAATGGAGAGTAACTGCCTAAATACACAGAGTTTTCTGCTGGGGAGTTGGAAAGGTTTTGGAACTTGGTAGAGGTGGTAGTTGCAGGCAACACTGTGAATGTGCTAAATGCCATGAATTATTCACCTTAAAATGGTTAATTTTATGTTTTGTGAATTTCATCTCAATGGGGAAAAATGCAGAAGGAGGCACATATCTCGCATGTGTCTTATATATCGCTGTGGAGACCCAGGGGAGGCAAGGATTTATTCAGCCTCAGTGGTCAGGGAAGTTTTTGCTAAGGGTTTCTATTTGAGCTAAGCCTTAGCAAAGGTCACAAATGCAGGAGGCTTCAAGAGCCAGGAGAGTAATGTAAATGTGCTGTCAGCAGAAAGACAGCAGGACGTGGTATAGACTCTGCCAAGCTCCGGTGTCCATGCTCTTCTCAGGGATACTCAAAACCAAAAATTTTAAACATTGCCATGGCCCTGCTGGCTTGATTTGGACACATTAGGTGGATTCTCACCCTGGCCTTAAAGGACGAGGAGAATGTTAATGAAGAAGACACTGTCGGGATGGGTTTAAGAAACAGACCCTGAGGCAAGGATTTGGCTGAAAGTGGCTTATTTGGGAGGTGGGGGAGGCACGGTGGGGAGTGGAGGAGTGAGACAGGGAAGGGCAGGAGCTCACACAGGGTGTGCTCCTGCACCACTCACCTCTGTGGCAGCTGGGAGCCAATGTCTCCATGGAAAGCTAGGAGCTGGTGTAAGACACACACTTCAGCATCATCCCAGTTGAAGGGCAAGGGAGCTGGGGTATTTATACACCTGCTCTCATCAGCCATAGGGTGAGGGCTGCTCCAGAAGCACTTTTGGCTGCTGCATGGCATGCACAGAGACGTCTGTCAGGGAGAGGACGTCCTCGAGATAGAAATTCAGGGGTTGGTGGTTGACCATCTGCTGGGTTCATGGGAATTGCAAGGTTAGGGAGACACAGGCAGAGCCCCGACAGTCTTTGATACAGTGAGTGTCCTTGCTGCAGAAGGAACTAGAAGTATCCAAGGAAAAGCAGAGTGTGCATGGCTGGTTGGCAGAAGGCCAGAATCTGGGGCACCTGGAGGAGAGTCAGCCAATTGGATGCTCCCAGCACTTGGAATCTTATTGAGAACTAACTTGTGTCTGCAGTTATTGGCTTGAGTACTGAGCCCATTGTGACTGGTGGTGCCCTAAACAGCCTGCTCCTGGACTTCCCACCACCCCGCCTCCCTTGACCTTTTCCAACACCTGAGCATGGTTCTTTGGTCTTTCCTTTGATTCTGGGGAGTTCCTGATATCTTTCTACTACTATTCCTTCTCTGCTTACATTAGCCAAAGTCTATTTCTATGCTTTGCAACTGAAGACCCCGCTAGTACAAGTATAGAATAGGGCAACCTGCTTTAGAAGAAAGAGTATTCTTATTTGGTTATCGAGGCATAAGAACAAGAAAAGATTGAGAGCATAACAGTGAGAATATAATACCAACCAATAATATTACATGAAGTCTAGAGACAGAGTATGAAATTTTGACAGATGAGAGAAATAGACCTTCAGTGCATAAAGCCAGGGTGTCATCTGGGGAGAAGTCTTAGATGAAAAAGTACTTGAGCTCTGAACGCAATCACAGGCAGTATCAGGAGTAGACTTGCCTTTAACCAAGATTCTGCATGCCAAAATGCCTATGAGAAGCATTGTGATCCACTTCCCAGGGGTGACCCTGAGCTGACACCCAGAAAGTGTGGTCTCTCTTCCCCTATCCAGTTTCCTCAGAGGCCTGACTCTGATCTTGCTGGCATCCTCAGCATCCTTCTCTTAGCACTTTGTCACTAATGGATAAATAAACTGGGTTGGTTCATTGTTTCCTCCTCCTGGTGTTACGTTTTCACCATTTCAATTCCTCCTGGTTTAGTGCTGAGAGACTGCCTAGAGAAAGCAATAGGGCAGGATTGGCAGAGTGGCTTGAAATCTAACCACCATCTTATACGCAATGCACGAAAGACCACCAGGATTGAATCTCAAGATTCAATGACAAAAATACGCAAGGTGGACACCTGGAGTGGTGACACAGGATTAGGTGCCAAACAAAAGTAGATGCTGGTTACAGGTTACAGGTACTCGGATTGGAGAATACAGAGGATAGCTTGGGGGAGAGGAAAGATAAAATGGGGAACTGAGAAGAACCCTGGATCTAGAGGGAGGAGATGAGGGGTTCAATTTCAGTTCTGAAACAAAGAAAATAATTGAGGAAAGTTACAGACCTTAGTCTCTGTATCTGGTAAATCTGGTTGAGAGGTGGCTCTAGGAGAGGACCTTTTGAATCCCACTCTCTTCCCAATATCCAATAAATGCCATTCATCTTTTCCACCAGGGTTTGTGTACACACCAACAACTCACTTATCCAACAATTGCCAAATCACTGTAGAAGTCACTGTTTTCTATGTGATATGTTGGGAACAGAATGAGGGTAACAAAGGAACTCTGAGGTAGATTGGGATCTAACAAGAATGTTCTCTAAATTCCTTTATGCTGTGACTCTTGTTTTATAATCTGATGTCACTAAGGAGGTACCCCTGAGTTCTGCCAAGGCCTGAGCTGTGTGGAGGGGCTCTATCCAGCTCTGGGGAGTTAGAACCAGCTTATGCACGTATGTTCCTCTCACAACAGGGTCTTCAGGGGGCTCATGTTCCTCCTGAGATCAGGGTCTGAAGCCCTAACAGTAACTACAGTGCCTACCCCAGAACATCAGCCATGTCCTACAAGGTAAATGTGTTGAAATTAAGCTTAGAGATCTGGACAATTCTTGACCAAATCCTAATAGACTTGAAGTTTTCCCTCCTCACAATGAAGCTATGGGCCACACTTAGGATCCTGAGAAGCAGAGCATGAGCTCAGATAAAATCAAGTGCAAGTTGTTGACTTTTGAGGTGGCCCCAGGAAACATGGTAGGGAAAATGTAAATAAAAATGTAAGACTTTAGTGAAATATATGAGAATCTAGATATAAAGAAAGATACAACATATTCATAGATAGGATGTTAAAAGTGCAACTGTTCTGTGATCCAGCAATTTCATTTCCAGGGATATACCTTAGAGAAATTCTCAGAAATGAATACTGAGATATATTCTAGGATATAGAAAAATAAAAATCAAATAGCTTAATTGTCAATCAATACAAGAGATGAATACACACACACACACCTATTATAGTACTTAAATAAAATGGGAAATATGTGACATTTAAAATATATGTATCAATATGTGTGAGTTTATAACAATGTTGATTCAGAAATGGAGATAGTGAAGAAATACAGAGAGTATGGTGATGTGTAAAAACTTAAAACAAAATAAGGCTGTATACTTTTTAATGTCTATGTTTTTTATATGGTAAAAGTACAAAACTGTGGCTGGGAGAAATGCACACCCAATTCAGAACCATGGCCACCTCTGGGGTCAGAAAGGAATGTGATGGGTGAGGGCTTCAACAGCATGGGTAGTATTTTAGTTCTTAAGAAAAAAGGAGAATCTGAAACAAACTATGTTGATACTTGTTAAATACGGATGATGTATTAGTTGTGCCATCATGTAATTTCACAGTCAATTATTGTTCTCAATTTATTTCATCCCTGTTTGTTTCATTGTAGAAATTTACTTTCCCATAAGTGATAATCACCTACATGGCAGGAACCATATTTTATACTTTTGCTTCTCCTGAAGTCCTTAGCACAGTGCCGCACTCACAGAGGATGCACAGTGAGCATCCTTGTTTTAATGCTATTGAAAATTAGGTACCACTCCAAGTCGTAATAAGAAGCAGCAGAGGAAACCTCCTGGAAGTTGTTGGTTGATTTCCCACTGTAATCCTAGAATAGCTTTGTATTGAGACGTCTCAAGGTTTCTTCTCACCAACAAAACTTTAATTGCAAAATAAATAATCAGCTACTTTAAAAGGGCTAACTGGAGTGTAGTGAGTTCTGTCAAATGACCTCTTGAGTGTTTGGAAACTTCGTAACTGGTCCTAAACATGTAGATGTAATATTTCCAACAAAGGTGCCATTTTTTAATTAATCCACCTTTTAAAAATCCTGAATATTTGTTTCCTTTCTAGGTCTCCTCTCAGTGGTTTAAATATTAATTATGAAGCATTCACCAGTCTTCATAAGTGAGGTATCTCAAGAATGAATAAACAAGCACCACATGTACTCACCAGCAAATTGGTATTAACAGATCAACACC
>VBSM01001118.1:17134740-17238016 GCA_008086735.1 Cheirogaleus medius | reverse complement strand
GGAAGGAGGGGATTGGTATATACATACATAATGAGTGAGATGTGCACCACCTGGGGGATGGTCACGCTTGAAGCTCTGACTCGAAGGGGGAGCAGGGGCAAGGGCAATATATGTAACCTTAACATTGGTACCCCCATAATATGCTGAAATAAAAAAAAGATAAAAAAAATGAAGATTCACGAATCAAGCATATCCCAATTGGCGAGAGTATGTGTATGCAAATAATCAAAGTGACCCAAGCAAGTGTGCATGGGCACCAGGACTCTAGAAATAGACCCTGGCCTGGGGCAACCAAGAGACGGGATCATTTGATGGAGTTGTAAGTATGGGGGTGGAGATGCTCAGTTTCTAAGAAAAAATGCCAAAAGCCTAGTTGCTGGCTCCATCAGGCATGACAAGAAAGTGGATGGAAAAGTTGACCACAGAGGAATGAAGATCATAGACCAGTAATTCAATTTAGCTTATTGGGCCCAAGTACCCTGTTCCCCAACACAAGCACAACCACACACACACACGCACACAGACACACGCACACACACAGAGGTTTCCAACATCTGAAATTTCACCAACACTTAGTAACTGCTTTTACTGAAATATCATTTCTTATAAAAACTCTTGTTAAAATGCAAATTTCTTACCTTGAAGTTAACTGATGAAGCTTTCAATGGTTATAAATAAAAGGAAAGTAATGTTTTATTGAGTCTAATCTGTACCGCATAAAACCCTATGAGGTAGTTCTCGCTAGCCCCAGGTATTATGTGAGGAAACTGTGGTTCAGCAAAAAGGTAATTAGATATTGCTAAAGGCCTCGTGGTTGTCAGCTGGAATGTAAATCCAGGTCCCTGTGACAACAAATTCCTTGAACTTTTCACCATTGCCCACTGCTTCCTTATCAGATAATAGAGGACTGGGTGGGCCCTGAAATTAGGAGAAAATTTTGATAAAGAGTAAAGAACAGAAAAAACTAGCCCCCCCCCCTCAATTATGGGCTTGGGTAGATTCTTCCACAGGTCTAGGCCCCTGATGAGGGGATGCCACAGGTGATGCCTGCCTGCCTCATGATTTGATCTATGGCTGGTCCTATTGTCAAGCCAGTTAATCTCTCAGACTTGCCAAGCGATTCTTCTTCTGAAACATTGTGGACGAGCTGCTTAAAGTCACATTGACCCTCATTGCTGTTCTAATGAGCTGCACTTTCCCCAACATTTCAGAACTCAGGACCCCTCCTCCTTCCCAGCCTACTCTGAGGAAGAAATGCTGCCCCTCAGTAGGTTTTGGAAACCCCACGTAAGGCTTCCTGGCCTAAAGTCTGAATCTAGAAGGGCAGCAGAGAGCATCTGGGAGCGGAAATTTAAAGAGCTATTGGTTGGTTCTGGTTCTGACATTAGCATCAAAGGCTAAATAAATAATGTAATGTTCCTGATCACAGAGTCGAGCAGATAGCAATTAGGACGGCATTACAGGGATTACTCGTGTCAATCTCCGTAGCTGAGATCAAACTTGGCTAATTTGTGGCTCTTGTTTTAATTTCTGTCAATTAGAGAAATAAATTGCCAATAAAAGCTCATATTGTAAAAAAGGTTGTTTTAACCTTTGATAAAGTGCTTGGGGAAAAGCATAGAGAAGAGCTTCCTAAGTGACTGGTAATGGATCAAGGTCGAGCGAGAGATGCTGTGAAAAATACTGCTCCAAACACCAGAGAACACTAACAAATAGGGGAAAGATGAAGAATGGAAAGGGTTTTCTGGAGTTTTCTGAAACAAAGAATTTCAGCTTAGAATGAAATATATTATATGCGAAAACTAAAATTTAGGTTCAGAACATAATATGCTCATGAAAAGATTTGTCCTTTTCATTTATGCATCCATTCTGTCCCCAAGTATTTATTGAGCACCTACTAGGCATTGAGTTCCAGAAAGACAGTGATAAGGTCCATAGCCATGGTCCCTGCCTTTGTGGATCTCACAGCTTTGTTGGAGAGGTAGTCGTTAGACAAATAGGTAAACACAAAATTATTAAGAGGAGGCATTGGGTGTGAGGGCAGCTATGATGGCATGTAATAGGATGACATAAGTGGAAATTAAGAGGTCAGAAGAGTGACCCTGAAGGGGAGACTTGAGTAATGGATTACAGTTAGTCCAGTAGAAGAGAGGGGGGTCATTCCAGGCAGGAGGAATGACCTGTGACAAGGTCAGGAGACAGGAAGGACATTGAAGGATCTCAAAGAAGGTCAGACCTCTCAAGTAGAGTGACCGAGTCACTGAACACCAATTTCAGATCAGGCTCCATTGTAAGGCCCTTCTCAACATGATCTCATTTAATTAAATTATCCACTATCCTCCTTCTATTTAGTACCCACAGAAGCCTCAAGGCTCTGCAGAGACCTCACTCAAGTTTCCTTTTGGAGGGGGTATGTAATAGAGAAATGTTGGTGGCACAGATGGGCTCACTGAGGTCTCTTCCAGATCCTTAATGGACACCCACTGACCCAAGGCTCTGTGTTCAGTGCTGTGTGATAATCTGGAGAGACATGGGACCCCCAGATTCCTTTAGTAATGCACTAAAGCAAATGTGCCATTGCTATAGTTCAAGAAGAATGCCATGTGTGCATCACAAAAGGTGTACTGAAAAGGGAGAAGACTGGAGGGGACATAGTAGGCTACTGCAATAATGCAAGACTGGGACAAGTGGGAATGCTAAGAAAAGTGAAGGGAAGAAGGACTGTGAGGTTGGCTGGAACTTGGCAATTTGCTGTATGGGATGAGGTAGGGGCCAAAGAAGGTGACAGGTCTCATCTATCTCCAAGGAGGGTGATAGGTCTCAACTACCTCCAGGGAGGGTGACAGGTCTTGATTATTTCCAGGGAGAGTGATAGGTCTCAACTCCTCAAGAAGATGGACAGATCTTGACTATCTCCAAGGGGAGTGATAGATCTTTGCTGTCTCCAAGAGGTTGAGCCTGAGTGATTGACCAAGAGAGACAAAACACAGTGAAAAGAAAGAAGTCAAAAGGAGAAGACAGTTCATCTATATGGTGAGGGTGGGACAGAAGGTCATGGACCCAGGTGGGAGATTAACCAACACAAGTCCAGAGGTCTGCAGCCCTGGTATTAATGGTGCTGCTTAGACAGCAGACTAGGCATCTGTATCCCAGCCACCATGATTTCACCCTACAGTATGAGCCTGGTCATTTTGTTATTCTTTTCATGTCAAGATGAAAGTGAGTCTTAGTGGATGTCCCAGATGGTCCCCTGGCTGAGATGTGGAAGCCCAGACAGACAGTCCAGTAAGCAGCAGTTGGGCCTCCTCTGTGCTCCACGGACCTTGAATATTCCTCCTTCATGATGCTTTGCACCACCTAATCCTGACACATCTTTCTATTTGTCTCAGTCTTCCCAGCTAGGCTGAAGTTTGCTGAAGGCAAGGACTATCTCATATCTTAATCAGGGTTTGTTTCCCCAGCATTTGGCATAGCCCCTAGTACTTGTCAACTGGAGCTCATGGTGATGCCTAAAGAAGGCTTCCTTGTTCAAGGTCTATTATCCCTGCTAGGAAGGTGGATACCAAGAGAAAATATAAAATATAAAAATTGTGGTTTGATACAGAGAATCTTAGCTCTGGAAGAAACCTCCCTAATCACCCAGTCAGACCTCCTGATTATACAGGAGACAAAATTCAAGTCCCCAAGACAGGGATGAATTATCCAAGATGGCAGAGCCAGGGTGAAAAATCTAGCTTTCAGAACTCAGTATCTCTTCCTGCCTCTTAGTAACACCAAAGTGTTCTTTCCAAGATTATTCCCGCCTAACTTTCAACATGATTTCCACCATGATGGCTTAGAAGACCAAAGTACCTATGGATTAAGTTGGAAGGCCTAAAGAGAGAACACAGGGCCAAGAGCACACCCTCTTAGACCCTGCTTCTGCCTCAACCTCCCCTGGTGTACTACTCATGCATAATGTATGAACTTATGACTGCTTCCCAAATAGAGTGTAAATGCCATGAAGGCAAGGACCAGATCTGGATTATTGCTGTCTATGTTCATGGCTACGGCAATGTGGTTGGTGCATGTTAGACAACAAAAAAATAAAATTTGCATGATTGAGTAAGTACATGGATAAATAGCCTCCCCTATCAATCTTCAATCCAGGAACCTTATCATGCCCCAGGGAATTCCAAGCTTATCAACCTCTTTGGTACCCACTGATCTCTATGGCTTAAACTTCTATGTAAAGAGCAACTGGTTAGACCCAGTGCTGGGAGAACTGGTGTGGATTGGATTAATTTAAGGCTTATCAATTTTCCTATTTTGTCTAATGCAATCAGAACTAAGCAGTTTCTTTTCATTTCAGGCTTTGTGAAGAAACAACATGCATTATTTAAAGAACAACAACAAAAATAAACCCTTCTAAATATTGCACATTCATTTGCAAGCAGAAGATTAATACAATAATAACATCTTGGATATGAAAAACAAACAGTTAGTGAAATGCAAACCTGGCTGAGAAAAATTGCCTTCTTTCTTGGAGAAGAGTCACAGGAGACTGGAGAACAAATTATTTTTCTCAGCTTTGGGCCTTCAGGGTATCGAAGCTTCCTGAAAAGGATTATGCATCATGGAAAGTGTTAATGTACCTTATTACCGCAGTTCTCTCTGATGAATTCTTTGGAATCAATAAAGGTACTTAACAGTTAAGAATTTCATTAGTCTGCATTCTGCATTGCAATACCAGGAATCTCTTAGATTTATATAACACCTATCTTAAGCAAGTTCTTTTGAAGCAATCAAAGAAGATAAATAGGTTCTCCTGCTGTGTGAACCCAGTGAATCATGTCGATTTAGGGTGTTTTTCTCCTTGTGGACTCACTGAGCCTTGAGTAGGACAGAGCTTATGTGAGTTTTGCAAGTTTTCTGTATGTTTACCTTGCTTTTTATATGCTTTTAAAATATATAATTCCACTAAGGATGTGTCCAAAAATTGGCCTGAAAGATGAAAGGAAAATAATTACTACTCTTTGATAGAGAACTTGATTTAGTACTTAGCTGGGAAGATGAGACGGAAAGATAGGGAAAGTTGACTAATTCTACAAGGAAAGAATGCAGAAAAAAGTCACAAGGCAGCCCTTTGAACAATAATTTCATGAAGGTTAAAGCTAAAGGAGCTGAGAGTTTGGAGAAGGGCGTTTCCCATTGGGGCCGGTGTGTTCTGAGAAGAAAGGAGTTGACCTTGAAGGGAAGAAATATGATTGGCAGAAATGGCACCGAAACTGTTCCAAGAGGCATCCAAGGGTGACATGGTATTTGTGTTGATTATGCATTTCTTGTGATGCTTATCTATTTCAAACTCATTCATGAAGACAACGATCAATGATAAAATGCAAACACTTGAATGAGTATCATCAGATAAAGGAAATGAAGGTCAGTGTTCTACCAATGCTGGGGTACCAGTTTGAGCTGTAGAAGCTTCTGCTTTGCAATGTTCTTCCACCTTAACTACATGGTAAACCTTACAGCCATAGAATATCGAGTAACTAGAACATTCTATTGCTTTGTGATTTAACCATCCTTTGATTTCTTAATTATACTAAGGTCTTTTGCTAAAACAGCCTGCTCCAACATAAGACTTAGCATAGAAAAAGTCTTCTTTGAGCCCTATGAATAATATCTAGCTGGCAAAAAGTACAGAAATCTCTCATTTATAAAGCTGAACCACCTTAAACAATTCAAACCCATCCAGATGTTTGTGTTCATTTGGCAGAACTTACAACAAAATCCACTTCTCTGAAACCTTGTGTTGTGATGAATGTTATGAGAGATATTAAAGCCATCAGTCAAGCTAATTCTCTGGAACCATGAATAGTCTCTACTCAGACACATGACAGGAGAAAGAGAGGCAATTATCAGAATGATAACATCCAAGACAGGTGTCAAGGGGCAATGGTGGGTGAGGGGGCAGGTGGAGGAAGACAAGATAGTTGCATTTAATCCATGTATGCTTGTTCAACATTTGGGTTCTCTTTGCTTGTGTACACAGGACTTCCTTGGAATATACATATTTAGAGAGATATGGTACATGTGGTTCATTTTAGAGGGATTTTTTTTCTCAAGTGCAAAGAAATTTTTTCATTGTGCAATGAAAACACAGCAACTATTCTGAAAACATTTTGGTTTCTAATCTACATGCTTGGGGCAGGCTTCTTTGAGCCAGTCTCATCCCAGTGCATTCCAACTTTGGTCTTTTTGTCTTGTTTTTATCCCTCTGTGCCTACCAGCATATCAGTCATTTTTCTAAAGTTAATGAAAAGATTATACAGTAGTAAAATCTATCAGGAAACTTCTATGGCTTGATAAACACCCCCTCTTCCACCTCCATACTAATTAATTTCAGTTCTAATCACTTTATTCTTTGTGTGAAACAAAACATCTAAATTTGTTCCTCATAATCTTTGTCTACCTTCAGATTCCTAAAAATACCTAAAAACATGCATAAACATAAGGTTCTGAGAAGCAGCCTTTATCTCTTAACCCTTAGCATTTTTTGCTTGAAAACTTCATTGTCGGAGAAATCAGATGCAAAACGTTCTCCTTTCAGCCAAAAAAAATTTCCTATATCTTTGTGATGTTGCTTATTCAAAGTAGATTTTCTTATTTTGGTTTCAGATCACATTAATTGCACTATTTATTTCTTTTCCCTTTGAGATTCTTACTCATCTGTTCTTGCTGTCTCCTGAATACATTTCCTACTAGTGGGAAGCCCTAAATGATGAATAGAACTGCAACCTTGCCAGGCTTCAAGGCACTGATATCTAAATTTTGTTTACTGATAGCAATAGGCTTTTTAGTAGGAAAAAAATGTAAGCATCAACTTAGGAGAAAAGAGGTCTTTTGATCAGGGGCTTTCACATCAATCTATGGGTTCTAGGATGTTGTGTCATGGGCTACCTAAGTACTTACACTGTGCACTGTCAAGAAAAACTAGCAAGAGAGAAGGCATGATAGCTACCTCTGGGACCTTCATGGAAATAGTAAAAAAGGTTTCAGTCAATTTTCCTACTTGTTAAATAAAACACCGGGAAAGAATATAAGTAATGATACAAAGAAAAATGTGCTATAGTAGAAAGAACACTGGGTGGGGCATCAGGAAAGCTGGATTCTAGTCCCTGACTCACCCTCAGCCTAGGCATTTGACCTTTGACTGGTCTTGTCTCTTTCCCATTGCTTGGCTCCTATATTTGTGGAATGAGAGGTTGAATGAAGAAAATTATCTTCTCCAATTTTGATAGCCAGTGATGTTGTGATTCTAAGATGCCAGTAAAATGGAAGAACTGAGTTCTGAGCCTGAGTTTCTCTTTCCTTGCATTATGAAAATCTGGAAACGTTCAGCATACAGGCAGGGGAAGGTCATGTTCAACCATCTGGTTAGTTCCCCTACTTCTGAAGTGTAGGGAGAGTGCAGAGAGCTGGAGTAGGTGAAGGTGCAGAACTGCTCCAGTACAGTCAAGGCTGGAGATCGCCACCATGGTGGGCCCTTTGCTGGAATTCTGAATCAGTATTTCAAGGCTGAGAAGGCCCTCTAGGGTATACAAATGGACTCCATTAATGGTTGAATAGGGTATATTTTTAATGGGACTAATTGCATTAATAGTTGACAAAGTTATTGTGATTTCTGTGAATCTACCTTGTGGCCTTCTATAGAAATTTTTGTTTTATCTCTTTAGCATGCCCTGAAATCACTCATATTTCTTACTTAGTGTATGTACAGATTTCTGTATTTTCCCAGAAAACTATCAGGGCCTATGTGAAATCCTGCCATAGTTGACTCTACAGAATGGTGGGATGTCTGTGGGTATCATAAACCTGAATGATAAAGCCCTTCCTTTCTAAGACTCTTAGCCCATCTCTCTACTTTCCTTTCAGTGTCCTTTCTAATTGGATACACTTCCCTTTTGTCTTCCCCAAAAGCATTGTCTTTCTTAGAAATGGAAGAGAGTGGGACTCCTGGCCTCTGCAAGCGAAGTGTCTGACTTCATCTTCTGATATTTTTATTCTCTTGCTTTGAAGCCTTCAAAAGGAAACACTGTCTTGGTAGAGTGTTAGCCTGGAGCCGGTGAATGTCAGTCAGGTTCACGGGAAGGAATCAGTTTCTTGTCTTGAGCCCTTCTTGCTCCTGCTTGAGGTTGGATTGATATGTGATATGGTGCAGCCAGCCACAGGTCTGCAAGACATCTGAAAATATGCAACACTCTTGAGATACTTAACTTGTTAGTTTGGTGGGTGGAAATAATCTTGCAACCAGAATCACTGGAGTCCAGGGCAGGGCCATTCGATCCCCTGGCCTTGCCTGGACTATCTACTCATTAATACCATTTATGATCAAGACATGAGCCCATCATTTTTGCATTGTAAGTTCTCACACTATGACTAGGGTTTGGAAAAAAATGGAGGGAGAAAGTTGGAAAAGAAGATTCTTTCAAGGAATGAGAGTGAGTTTTTATGTGAGAAAATGAAATAATTTTCCATGCATGTTCACACACATACGAGCAATTTGCCCCTTTTAGACTCTGTCCTATTGTCATCCATCTCCCTAGATGACATACTTGATGCTCTTTATCTAATTGATGACCTTTCAATCTTAGGATATTCTACACCTTCTTTCATGAGTGGGATAGTGTTATATAGTTACAGTGGGAATTCTTTACCTTCCCATCATTGCTAATTAGAACTTACCTGGGATCTCACCTCTATGTCTACTTGGCCCAAAATGGTTCTCTTTATGCCTATTGTCCTAGAGTAACTATTAATAGCATCACCGTTCCCTACCAAAGGGTCCTGATTTGGATGTTAAATGATACAGACACTGTAGTTTTGTCATGCTGGTGCCAAGAAGTCCTGATTACCTGGACCCAGATGATGACTTCTAATTACTTTTTGGCCCATGTATATAAAAAGCTCATGAGGTCATAAAATAAAACAACCTCCCCATCATAAATATCCATTAGGTTGGTGCAAAGGCAAGTTGGAAATAGGTTTCATTCCCCCCATATTTCATTACTACCCCCTGCTTACTATGAGGTGTGAGTTGTGGTGGTGATGGAGTGAAACTCACTTAGAGGATAATGGTAAAGGGTGTTGCACTGTGGTGTTGAGTTGTCACATCACATGATGTCTGTGGGCAGGATCTGGTGAATAGAGTAGTCATAGCTACTATAGAAGCCTTGCCTCTGACCACATCAATATTCTGAAATGTAGAGTTTGCATTAATCTGGACTTTTCAGTTTCTCTTCTTAACTCTTCTCTCTACCCAATCCTCTCTGTCTACCCTCTGTTCCTCACACCCAGAGGTAACATGAAGGAAGCAGGAAGCCTGGCTCATTCAGTTTTGACTTATGATTAAATTAGAAATATATCTGTAGAGTTGAGTCAATTATGTAAGTGTTGAGTTGTCATGGCACTGCTTTATCATTGATGGAGTCTGGTTGGTTCTTTGTTTCCATATTTGGTATTCCACCACCAGATAATAGGAAAAATTTAATTAATTGTCATGGGATGGTTAAGTTCATTGCTTTGTATCCTAGTTCTGTTCAGTCAGTCAGTGTCCCTGTACTCACCACCGACATTTTGGCAGCATAGCAATTAAGGCACTACTTGTCCTGTTCATAGGTAATGGATGCTTTTGAGTTTTACAGAGGCAACAAGCCAGAGAGATCCAATATATTTTTTAAAATTTTTTGCAGGTTGTATCTTTTTCAAAAGGAGAACATTAAGTACTCTTCCTTCTAGGCCCATGATTTAAAACCACGGCTTTTAAAATGGACCAATTATTTAAATAGTAATATATAAACTAGGATTCTTAATAATTAATTTTATGAGGTGTACATTTGAAAATTATGGAATTGATGGCATTATGAACAAAAGCGCGTGGCTGAAAAACACTCAGGCCACTGTATAGTACCTTCAAAACCAATAATGCATGAAATCGTTCTGGAATATTTGTGACCTTTATCTTCCCATTCTGTAAGGCAAAAATTATTGACATTCCTTCTATATTCTTCTATATTCTATATTCCTTCTATATTCTCCACAAATGCAAATCATGAACTAACAATACTGATTATGAAGTCAGTGTTAGAACTGCCTCATATTTAAGTAGCAATGATCAATGATGATCAATTTACATAAAGATCCTTTACATATGTAACTTCTTATAACTCTTTCAACTACATGATAAGGTATTATTATCTCCACTTTGCCTGTGGTCAGAGGCTAGTTTGAAGCTGGAGATGTAGACTTGGGAATCGTTAGTGTCCATCCAGCTTTGGGAAATAATAGACTATGCCAGTTTCCAGAATTTTACAAAGGAGGAATGATAAGCTGTCCTAGGAACTGTTTGAAGGAAAGGAATATCCTTTAGCTTATTTGTTGTAAGAATTAGTCTCATCTGAATAAAGGTCATTTTTTGAAATGCATTTGTTTTGTAAAAAGGATGAGCAAACTGACCCTATGCATTCAAATGTCCAGGATCCAAGTTACATGAGTTCTTTAGGGTCTTTCCAGCCCACAGACTAAATATGCACACAGTGGCAGGCAATGTGTCTCTGGATTTTCGCACCACTTGAGGATTGCTGTGCTTGCTGTAAAATGTCATGTTTGCTGTGCACCTGGGGAAACTCAATGAAGCATTCTGCATGCAGGCAAGCTGACACTGACGTTAATCATTGTCACTAACTCCTGGACTTGAAAGCAGATGGCAAAACCCATGGCTTCTCGTACAGAACGGGTTGAGGCTGTGAGTTGATCCTGCTTGTTTTCCGTTAGAAGTCTCTTTTCTTTTTCTGATGTTGTTTTTTTATCTTCCTCTACTGCAAGGACAAATGTCACAGAAACATTTAACACACATTTGAACATGTGTGTATATAAATGTGTCTGTGTAAAACTAGCGTTACTACATAAATCTACTTTTTTCAAAGGGAAGATAATAAATATGGCTGGAAATACCTTTTTCAGAAACATTCAACAGAAAATAATAATAATAATAATAAATAGATACCTTCTAAGAAGAACCCAAATATTTCAATCATTTGAATGGCTCAATTCCAGGGTCTCTAAAACGTGTCCCTCTCAGTCAGACCCTTCCTCTCTTTTCCCACTTGACTGTCTTTGTTATAAAAGTACGTAGGGAAAACAGCAGATTCCCCGGTATGGCACTTCCATGTCACTTTCCCGGCAACCAGAAATGTTGACTGTCTTCTGTTTCATTCTTAAGGTTCTCCAGCCAGAGGCTTCTAAAACCGCATTGAGACTGGTGGTATTGTGGCACTGCGAGTCCCCTAGCTCTCTCTCGCATCTTCTCCTTGCCCAGAATCACCATTATTGTGTTTTTAAGGCATGTGGAAAATGTTTAAGATCATATTAAATCTTCAAGAGCCACTTGGTTGATATCTCATTCCAACTGTTCCCAGAACACAAATGCAAATGCCAAGTGGGCTGGCAGCAAGTCTTGATTCATTGCAGTACATATGTACATGCTTTGTTTGAGAGTTAACTGTTTACAAGATAATTAGAATTCCAGACTGATACTTTCATACACGAGAAGAAGATAGGATCTAAACTTCAGTGGCCAGAGCTAGGTCTCCAGTACTTTGGAAAGCAGAGCATCTCCAGCCTTGGGATCATGCCAACAGGTTCCCAAACACCGTTGGAAGTGAAGGAGCTACCATCGTCAGTCCCATAAGTGTAGTTCTTAGGAAAGAGAGAGACCCTAGGACATGAAAGAGCCTTTTATCACTTTGAAAACCATCACTACTGTTAGGAAGCAGATCTTTCGTACCTCCTCATGATTTTAGTAAGTACTAAGCTAATTGAACAAGCCCTTTTTGAGTGCCTGAAATAAATCATCTGACTTTTAAACCTCTCTAAAGAGACTATATAGATATGAAATGATATAGAATGTTAAGAAAAAATAAGAATGATTAAATGTTCTTTTATTTTTCAGAGGTAATAATACTCCTTTGTAACTGTCATACAAGATACAACCTGTGAGTTGTATTTCTCAGAGAACCAGGCCCCAAATTAATTATCCTAAAAATATGATAGCATCTAGCCAATGCTCTAAGCAAATAGATGCAATGTAGGATTGTACTTACAAGTAAGCTATACGCTCTTTATGCAGCATCCCATGGGTTAATCAAACATCTGCTCTAGATGACTGACCAATAAGCAAAGAGGACTTGACATCTTTTGACCTTGAGACCTTTAGCACCACCTTTGCCTTTCTGTATAAAGATGGGCACACTGCCAACTCACAGGCAGAAGAGCATGTTGCTGGGTTGTTCACTTGTCAGTTTCATTAAGCTACCTGTGACTAACTGAATATTTGTCTCTCCTCTAAAATTCCTAGGTTGAAACCCTAATCCCAGTGTGATAGTATTTGGAGGTGGGGTCTTTGGGAGATAATTAGGTCATGGGGTTGGAGCCCTCATGAATGTTATTAGCGCCCTAATAAGAAGAGGCCAGAGAGCGAGCTCAGTCTCCTTCCGCCATGTGAGGATACAGTAAGAAGGCAGAAGTCTGCAAGGGTCCTCACACTAGCCGAGGGTCCTCACCAAAACCTGACCCCACTGCCACCCTGGCCTTAGACTTCCAGTCTCCAAAACTGTGAAAAATAAATTTCTGCTATTTATAAGCCACTCAATCTATGGTACTTTGTTGTAGCAACCTGAACTAAGATACTACCTGAATTTCCCTCCTCCATCCCAGTTGTGACCAGCCATACACATGTGTGCACATGTTCATGGTAGAGACTATGGCCATAGGCCTTGAGCCTACAGATGTGATCTTTGGCCTAACTCAACCATAGCTAGCTCTTCAGTGTACAGTTGGGTTGCTCTGTCTATCCCTCTACCTATCACCAATCTATCTCCCCCATTATTCCAAAAATCATTAGTGGCTGCAGCAGATTGTATTTTCCAAAGATGACTGCAATATCCTCCATCCCACATAGTCTCCTTACAATGTGATTTCAACACTCAGACAAGAATACTATACCCATGAAGCTGTTCTTCAGAAATGACTAATTATCAGACAAACAAAAGCTAAGAGAATTCATCACCATCAGACCTGTCTTACAAGAAATGTTAAAGGCAGTTCTTAAAGCTAAATGAAAATAACACTAATGAGTAACATAAAAATATCTAAAAGTATAAAACTCACTAGTAAATATAAGTACACAAATTTAGAATTTACTAATACTGTAATGGTAATGTATAAAATACTTATTTCTTTAGTATGAAGGTTAAAAGATAAAACTATTAAAAATAATAATAGCCACAGTAATTTCTTAAGACATATGCAATATAAAAAGATGTAAATTATGACATCAAAAATTCAAAATGAGGTGGAAGTGGAGTAAAAGCATAGAAGGTTTTTTTCCTTGCAATCAAAGTTACATTGTCATCAGTTAATCAACTTAAAATAACCTGTTACAGCTATAAGACTTTTTTGTAAGTTTCATGATCACCATAAAAAGAAAACCTATAGTAGGTACACTAAAAAGCAAAGAATCAAGACATATCACAGAGAAAATCACTTAGCCACAAAAAAATAATAAAGCAAGAGATGGAAGAAGAGAACAAAGGATATAGAAAACAACTAGAAAACAATAAACAAAATGGCAATAGTAAGTCCTTGTCTATCAATAATTACCCGTAATGTAAGTGGATTAAATTTTCCGATCAAAAGACATAAGCCTGAGTGGATAAAAAGCAAGAGCCAATTGCTGCCTACAAAAGACTCATTTCACTTGTAAGGACACACATAGATAGACTGAAAGTGAAGGAATGGAAAAAGTTATTTAATGCAAACAGAAATCAAAAGACAGAAGGAATAGCTATACTTATATCAGAAAAAGTAGAGTTTAAGTCAAAAACTATAAAAAAAGACAAAGTAGGTCATTATATAATGATAAAGGGGTCAATTCAGCAAGACGATATAACAATTATAAACATATATGCACCCAACATTGGAGCATCCAAATACATAAAGCAATATTAAGAGACTTAAAGGAAAAGATAGACTGTAATATAATAATAATTAGAGACTTCAACACCTCACTTTCAGCAATGGACAGATCACCCAGACAGAAAATCGATAAGGAAACATTGTACCTAAATTACATTCTAGAGCAAATGGACCTAATGGATATATACAGAATATTTCATTCAACAGCTGAAGAATACACGTTTTCTAAACTGCACATGGAGCATTCTCTAGGATATGTTAGGCCACAAAACAAGCAATAAACATGTACATCAAAAATGAAGAAAGATTTCAAATAAGCAACCTAACATTGGACCACAAGAAACTAGAAAAACAAGAACAAACTAAGCCCAAAGTTAGTAGAAGAAAGGAAATAACAAATATCAGAACAGAAATAAACAAAACAGAGACTAGAAAAACAATAGAAAAGATCAATAAAACTAAGAGTTGATTTTTTGAAAAGATAAACAAAATCCACAAATTTTTTTTCTTTGATTAACTGAGGAAAAAAAGACGATTCAAATCAGAAATGAAAATGTAGACATTACAACTGATATAACAGAAATACAAAGGATCATAAGAGATTATTATGAACAATCGTATACCAACAAATTGGATAACCTAGGAGAAACAGATAAATTGCTTGATGCGTATGATCTGCCAAGACTGAATTATGAAGAAGCAGAAAATCTTAACAGACCAATAACGAGTATGGAGATTGATGGATCAGCAATAAAAAGTCTCCCATAAAAGAAAATTCCAAGATCTGATGGCTTCACCGCTGAATTCTAGCAAACATTTAAAGAAAAACTAATACCAATTTTCCTCAAACTCTTCCAAAAAATTGAAGAGGAAGCAGTCCTTTCAAACTCATTTGTATATTATGTTGTACACAGTAAATACATGCAGTTTTATCTGTCAATGTAAAAATAAAATAAAAAACAAGTTAATTTCAAGAAAGAATATTCTGGTACTAAACCAGCTCTATTGGAAAGAATCTATATAATGAAACCTTGGTATCCACTGGTGGTTCCTGACCCACTGAGACCTCTTTGCAATTACCTCAATCTCCCTTTTCCACATGCTAGAGAAGTCACAGTCTCCCAGGTTTTCTGTGAATTCCTGGAATGGGAAAAATGTTCTCATGGTTCCTCTGAGATGAACCTGAGTTCATCTTTCAATTCATGTTGCCTCTTCTAAATTCTTCCAACCCAGAGATAAAATCCAGCCTCTTCCCCAACATGCACATAAAATACCTACTCTCATCAATCATTTTTGGGGAGGAAGACCACCATGCATCACATAGCAAGCAGTGTTGAAACACAAGTCAAGCATTCCTATTCTGTAAAGTCTTTCTCATAATTCTACCACCCCAAGGGTCTTCCTGACCCTCTGTCATCACCTTCCACTATGGGCTGGGCCCTCTGTTCATTTTTCCCTCCTCTCTTCTCTCTTCTCTTCTCTCTCTTTTCTAAAGAGCAATAACTGAGCTCTCCCCACCACCATTTTCTCCTACACAGCATTTTAATCATTTCATTTCCTTCATTGTGCCAAGCTCTAGCAAGCACAAGCTCCTAAAGAAAGTTCTGTACCTAACTGAAAGCATGATGGCAACTAGTAAGGTAATCCAAGACTTGCCCCTGTACAGTAGCAATAAGAAAGACACTTCCCATCTTGGTGCTTTAGAGTTTTTCATATTTAAAACGCCAGGTTGGACTGTGATTTCCTGCTTTGGCATTCTCCTTGAGTCCAGTGGGAAGCCAACATTGTACATGTGGAAAAGAAATGTCAGCATATTGGCATCTGGGCTAATGAACAGATCTGCTAATTGTGTTTTATGTGAAATGTGAAATTCAAGGAAAACAGTAGTGGATATTAGCATTGCTAAACAGAGTCCTGTGCTATTTTAAAAAATATGTTCATTCCTGTTCTTCCACTAATCATTTGTGAAACTTCGGTTAATTAGTTAACGTATCTAAGCTTCATTTTTTAAAAAATTTTGCATTGTAGCATGCTGCAATCAGTCTTGGTGATCTCTAAGGTACACTACAACCACTTTGGTCAACTGGCGAGATATACTGAGGATAAACCAATACCCTATGACTTGCACGTCTACTTCTAGAAATGAACCCAGCAGAAATGCATACACATGACCACCAAAAGGCATGTATGAGAATATTCGTAGCAGCACTATTCATTATAGTTCACTAGTGGATTGAATGATGCCCCCCCTAAAAGATACATCTGCATCTTAAACTTCAGAACCTGTGAATGTGACCTAATTTAGGAAGAGGGTCTTTGGAGATATAATTAAGTTAAGGATCTTGAGATGAGGTCATCCTGGATTACCTAAATGAATTCCAAATCTCATGACGACTATCATTAGGAGAGACAAAAGAGAACAGGGACTAAAAGAAAAGAGCATAAGACCATGTCAAGACAGAGCAGAGACTGGCATGGTACAGCCATAGCCAAGGAATGCCTGGCACTACCAGACTCTGGAAGAGGCAAGGGAGGCTTCTCCCCTAGAGCCTTCAGAGGCAGTGCAGCCCTGTCAACACCTTAACTTCAGACTTCTGGCCCCCAGAATTGTAAGACAACAAATTTCTGTTGTTCTAAGCCACTAAGTTTGTGGTAATTTGTTACAGTAGCCCCGGGAAACTAATACAAGTCCCAGACTGGAAACCACCCACATGTTCATCCATAGTAGCATGGATATGTAACAGGTAGTATGGTCACACGATAGAATACAGCAATGAAAAAAAAACGAACAACGTGGATGAAGTTCATGAACATAATATTAAAATAAGGAAGCTTGACTTGAAATGCATAATGCACAATCCTATTCATGTCAAGTTCAAAGGCAGGACAAGTGTTATCTTGCAAAAGATGTCTGAATTGGAGTTACTTTTGGCAAGGGGTATTGACTAAGAGTGGGCACAAGGCGGCCCACTGGGGTGCTCTAAGTATGCTAATTCATGATCTGGGTGGGGATTACAAGAGTGTTTATTTTGTAGAAATACATTGAGTTGTATACTTAAAATTTGTACACTTTATTGTATGTATGTTCATCTTTAAAAAGTTTTATAAAACTATGTTTTTAATCTTAAAATATGATTCACAGAATTAAATATTTTGTTCCTATAAGCAGAGAACATTCACCAGGGTTTATGATATGCTTTGAACTAGTATAGAAATGAGATGGTTGGCTATGGTATTTATATAGGGAGCACTTTGTAAATTTAAGGCAGAATTGTTGCATACTGACCTAGCTAAATTCACATGTTCAGTGACTGTTACAATACGGTTATTTAGGTTTTCCATGTTCACATCTAAATATTATAAAAATCCCTCAAGTGTAAACTATACTTTGAAGGCATTCAAACATGACTCTATACAAGCAAATTGGCATGATTTGGTTTATATTCCCCAATCTGTTCATGGCATTCACTATGCAGGCCATTCACTATATAAATGACATTCACTATATAAACTCACCTCCTCCAGGGGGCCCCCCTTGCTTGCAGCTACATGTGATAGAGTGGACTGTATTGCCCTAGTGCTGATGTTGTCATATTTAGTTTGTATTTTATTCATCACAACTATCTGTTTATGTGTTATTTTATAAGAGTCCCAAACTCACTTCCATATGTGTATGACAGAGTGTGTAGATCTTAAGTATTTTTAAACATTTAAGCATCAGGACCTCCTTAGGCTAAGTTACCTAGAAACAGACACTGGGGTGAAGATGCATGTGCCAGTGATTTATTACGGAGATGCTCCTGGGAGAAATGGGTAAGGGAGTAAGGAAAGCAGAGGAGGCCGAGCAGCAGTGTGATTCCAGGCAAGTCCTGCAGAGGGTATCTTCGGCCTGATCCCACCAGAGCACGGCTGTGTAAATTACACCTTAGAGTTCAGAGTTTCCCAAGGGAGCTGGGCTTTCATACCCCAACACTGTCAGTCATTGACTACACTCCCGCCCCTCCTGGGAAACACAGACTATCACGCACTGTGACTTTAGTGCAGCCAAAGCAGCCCCACTGGTTCAAGAGCAGTCCTCTGAAAAGGAACCCCTGTGAGACTCCCAGGCACACTGAAGCTGCAGGAAGGATTTATCCAAAGAGTAAAAAGTGTCCAAAGGGATTTGTGCCCACTACAGGGCCATACCTCCCGTCTCTCGGGGAGGTCCCCTATCCTCAGCTTTGGAACAGTGTCCTCTGGACCTGGGCATAGCACAAAGCTCAGTAATTCCTTCTCTCTCCCCTGTGCTGTGCTGGCACAAGGAATAGTACAAGTTTGCTGTTCCCTGAGTTCCACCCACAAAATGGGGCATAATTCTCTTTTACTCTACACTCTTGCTAAGCCTATCAAAATCAGGGAAAGAGAAAAGGTGGCAAGGGACAGGGCACACAGTCCTTTCTCAGGGACCTATCTGCATGCAGCTCTCCTGTTCGCCTTCCCTTGTTTGAGAAGTAGAATAGAGTGGTGGTTGAGAGTTCACAATCTGCAGTCAATACGCCTGGGTTTGAATCCCAGCCACTATTGTATCATCTGTGGGGGCTTTCAGAGAATTTATATTAGTAACGTGTTATTATAACCCTCCAAAATGTATAAACTTTTGGCCCTACAGAGCCTGGATCCACCCTGGAAATTAACTGTAGTTTTCCTTACGCTTCATATCTTGGAAACAAACTTAAACACAATGGAGAGGATGGGAGAAAGTGACTGGAACCCATCATAAATTCCTTTTGTGCTAAGAGTGATGTTGTAGGATCTCCATCTTCATCCTTACCATCATCCTCATCAACTTCGCCATCACCATCCTCCGCATCATAATTATCATCATCACCAACTCCATCCATACTATCATCTTCATTAACATCATTATTTTCACTTGCCACAACAATCATCCTTATCATCCTCTTCTTCTACTTCATTGTCATTCATTTCATGGCAATTCTGCTCCACGTTCTCATTTATTCTGCCAACTTTCTGAAACAACATAAAAGGAACATGAGCTAAGGTCTTCATCCACGAGTCAGGTGAAGACATAGATTTAACCATGGCTTATTGTTTATATCACGCTGCTTTCAGCCTGACACAGGCCCTTTGCATAGATCCCAGGAACCACTGTTCAGATCTCCCTGCCCAGGGGTCAAATCTAGACTCTGATACTAACAATAAGAGTAATGTGGTGGAAATCTCTTCACCTGTAAAAGGGGAGGAAAATAGAAGCAATATCACAGTGAAGAAATGGAGATTCAGAGCTGCCACAGAACTTGCAACATAGAAGGCATTGACTAAACCTGTCTAATTTCGGCTCTCCATCCCAGCTTGGGCCCTTTCAAGGGACAGAAATTTGCCATACCTTAACACAAAGAATGTATACACAACAAAACAATAAAACAAATGATAAGACACATGAGAGGGAAGCAGAAGTGAGTATGTTCACTGTGAAAGCTAATTTTGTTCTAATGTCTGATATTTGACTCTGGGTTCCCTGGATACAAGGAAAACAATGAAAACACAGAAAAATTTCCCTCCAAAATATATGATTTTTCAATAGAAATGAACTTACCTTGGCATTACATTTTAAAATATATTTTTATTGTGAAATTTTACATACAATTTCCTGAGATCAGTTTTTAAAAGTACAGAAGAATGTCCATATGATTGTTTCTTATATAAATCTCAGACCAGCTGGAAGCCTAAACTTAAAATCCAACAAAGTCAAGGTAATTCTGTAGGGAATTAGCACATGTAGTTCAAGACTGAACAGTGATCAAATTTAATATAGGAACAGAATTCAAACAGCATGGAGGAGGTTTGGGACTTTGTCCCTTAAACTTTCTTCCCTAAATGTTACTTCTTTCAACTTGTATTTTCAATAACAAATGACTAGTGGGAGGCTTAAGGTTTTATTCTTTGATAAGAGCCTCATGTACTGATGTTAAGATTGAAGGTAGGTCTAAATGTTATAATAATAAATAATAACAATGATGAATGATACTAATAAAGCAGTTCTCTTGCTATCTAATGAACTGTTGGATTTGGGCTGATTGGATTCAGGAGAGTGTCTGCCAAAAACAACAACCTATGTATTGAAATAATTAACATGAACCCTTCTTTCTGTTAGAAAAAAAAATATTTTGCTAGTCCAGATGTACAGTCTTCTAGATTCAGTTATCAATGAAGCTCAAAATATATGACAGAATTGGAACTGGTTTTCTCAGAACTTGCTTCTGCTTCCTGAAGGCCAAGTGATTAAACAAGCAGTTCAGCTTTTTTCAGTGGTTTTACACTGGTGGGTATCTATTGTGCTAATTCGTGTATAATTCAGGTCTGAGTATTTCCTGCAGGGCAGGCCTGGCCATGACAAATTCCCTGAGTGTTTGCTTGTCTGGAAAAGACTTAATTTCTCCATCAATTGTGAAACTTAGTTTTGTAAGATACAAAATTCTAGGCTCACTTGTTCTGTTTAAGATTGAAGATGGGGACGCACACCCTTCTGACTTGTAAGGTTTCCACTGAGAAGTCTGCTATTAGCCTGATGAGTTTTCCTTTGTAGGTCAGTTGTTGCTTACATCTAGCTGCGTGTAGAATCTTCTTCATTTTGACTTTGGCCAGGTTGATTACTGTGTGTCTGGAGATGTCCTATTTACTATGAATCTTCCCAGTGTTCAATGACCATCTTGTATCTGGATGTCTGTATCTCTGGCAATATTGGGGAAGTTTTCCTCAATAATTCCCTCAAATAGGTTTTTCATGATTTCAACTATTTCTTCTTCTCCCTCAGGAATACCTATAATTCATATTTTCGTTCACTTTGCATAGTCCCATATCTCTCCAAGTTCCATCTTTTTTCTTCTCTTCTCTGTCTCTTTGCATGACTCGAGAGCTTTGTCTTCAGCCTCTGAGATTCTTTCTTCACCATGGTGTAGTCTGTTGCTGATGCTCTCTGCTGTGTTTTGAAATTCCTTGAATGACTCTTTCATTTTTTTGAGTTCTATTATATCCTTCCTTATGTTGTCTCATTCTTTAGTGACTTTTTAATTAATTTTCTAAAATATTTTTTGGTTTCTTTTTGTTGGTTTTCAACTTTCTTTTCAATTCCATTCATCTTACTTGCCATCCATATTCTGAATTCCACTTCTGTCATTTCAACGATTTCCTTGTAGTTTGAGTTTGCTACTATGGCTCCATTGTGATCTCTTGGGGGTGTCAATATGTTTTGATTTTTCATGTTGCCAGGGTACTTTTGCTGGTTTCTTCTCATCTAAAATCTCTTTTCTAGACTAAGGGCCAATAGGTTTGTAGGGCACCTGTTTTTTTCTGGGAACACTCCTGCTTAGTTAGAAAAGGGGGAAGTCCCTAAATGGTGCTTTCCCTCCCACACACTGAGATGTCGACATGGTAGGGGAGGGGAATGTGCACTAGAAGCCTATAATGCAGCTGTTCTGATTTCATCTGTTCACCTGCAATTGCCTCTGCTCAAGCTTGTGCTGGATGCTGTTTGTGCTAGGTGTTGGGCTGTTCACCAGATAGTTGTAGGATGTTTGAGTTGGGAGCTAAGCAAGACCATCTTCACTGAGGCTGGTGTTGTGGGGATTGCTCTTCCCAGGATCTCCCTGCAGAGGTGACAGTGGTAGCTGGGTGAGGCTATCCATGCAGTGGTCATGAGTTCCCATGCTGTGGGCATTGGCTCAAACCTGGTCACAGTGTACTGGTGGCTTGAGGCTGAGGGATCCCTGCTAAGATGTTGGACATTGGAGCAGTTTTTGTCGTAGTGGAGGAATATCCAAGGTGGGGTCTTGGGGCCCAGGTGCAGCCCTAGAACCTCAGGAGTGGTGTCCCAGGCCTGGCAGAAGCTCTGGAGACACAGAGGTAGACTCTTGGGCTCTGGTGTATGAGCCTCAGAGTCAAGATTGAGGAGGAGCCAGAAACAGGGCTTCTGAGCACTGCTTCAGAGCCAGGAGCAGGGCCTTGGGGGTGACAGTGCTGATCCAACCTGGAGGATGGGGTCAGGGCTGAGCAGGCAGCAGGAAGTTGGGACCTGGAGAGCAGACTCAGGGCCAAGCAGGTGGCGGACTATTCTGTAGGCTTGGGGACAAGATGCCAAGTCACATGGGTGGAGGTCCATTCCATTGGCTGAGGGACCATGGAGTTCTCTTTGCACCACCCAGGACCCACCAAAGCAGTCACCCAAAGCCTCTCAGGTCAAAGTCTATGTGCTCAGATCCTGTCATGCTA
Source organism: Cheirogaleus medius (assembly GCA_008086735.1). Classification (NCBI taxonomy): domain Eukaryota; kingdom Metazoa; phylum Chordata; class Mammalia; order Primates; family Cheirogaleidae; genus Cheirogaleus; species Cheirogaleus medius. The sequence goes on along the minus strand of VBSM01001118.1, from coordinate 17,215,732 downwards.
TTGGGGAGGGGAGCTTGGCTTCCAGTCACCAGGTACAACTTAGAGGAGCTTTCCACTGTTCCACACCTCCCCAGCCCAGTGAGGGCAATGTAAAGGCCACAGATGCAAAGCTTTTACAAGACAATAGTACCAGAGGGGAACAAAGCAATAAGGTACTACCCAACATGATGAACATAAAAGCATCCCGCATATGAATTCTATCTCTTAACGTTGACAGTTCAAATGTGCCACTCAAGAGACATAGGCTAGCTGAATGGATGAGAAAACATACCAACTATCTGCTACCTCCAAGAGACACATCTAAACCATAAAGATGCACACAGACTCAATGTGAAAGGATGGAAAAAAATGTTCCATGCAAATGGAAACCAAAAGAGAGCAGGTGTAGACATTCTCATATCAGATAAAATTGACTTTAAATCAACAATAGTAATGAAAGACAAAGAAGGTCATTACAAAATGGTAAAGGGAGCAATTCAACAAGAAGACATAATAATCTTAAATATTTATGCACCTAACACAGGTGTTCTCAGATTCATAAAACAAACCCTACTTGATCTAAACAAAATAATAAACATCAGCATCATAATAGCTTGGGACTTCAACACCACACTGAGAGAATGGGACATATCCTCCAAGCAGAAAATAAACAAAGAAACAATGGACTTAAACAGGACTCTAGAACAAATGGGGCTGACAGACATTTACAGAAGATTTCACCCCAAAACTACTGAATATACATTCTTCTCATCAGCACATGGGGCATTCCCTTCAAGACTGATCATATTTTAGGCCACAAAACATGTCTCAACAAATTCAAAAAATTAGAAATCATACCATGTATCTTCTCAGACCACAAGAGAAACATTCAATTCTACACAAAGTCATGGAAATTAAAAACATCCTGCTGAATGATTATTGCATCAATAATGAAATTAAGGTGGAAATCAAAACGTTCCTCCAACTGAATGCTAAAGGGTACACAGCTATCAAAATCTATGGGATTTAGCAAAAGCCGTCCTAACGGGAAAATTTATAGACTTAAATGCCTACATCAAAAACACAGAATGATCAAAATTAACAATCTAATGACACGTCTCAAGGAACTAGAAAATGAAGCGCAAACCAAACCCAAAGCCATCAGAAGAAAATAAATGACTAAAGTCAGAGCAGAACTAAACGAAATGGAAAGCCACAACAGCAACAACAAAAATACAAAAGATCAATGAAACAAAAAGTTTGTTCTTTGAAAAGATAAACAAAATTGATAGACCTCTCACTAGATTAACCAGAAATAACAGAGAAATGACCCAAATAAGCTCTATCAGAAATTAAAAAGGAGATATTACAGCTGATACAAGAGAAATGCAAAATATCATCTGTGAATACTATGAAAATATCTATGCACATAAACTCAAAAACAAAGAGAAATGGCCAAATTCCTGGAAACACACAACATCCCAAGACTCAATCAGGAAGAAATAGAACTCCTAAACAGACCAATGACCAGCGACAAGATTGAAGCATTAATTTAAAAATCTTCCAATAAAAAAAAAGCCCTGGATTAGATGGATTCACAGCCTAATTTTTTCAAACCTACAAAGAAGAGCTGCTACCCATACTGCAGAAATTATTCCATTACATCAGGAAGGAGGGGACCCTACCCAACTCATTCTATGAAGCCAGTATCACCATCAGTATCACTGATGCTCTGTGTTGACTTCCTCCCTGTTCCTATCTCACTTCCTACTCACCTAACAGTTTCCTGGGATCACCCTGCAGATGATCCTTGACTCAGGATTAGCTTCTGAAAGAAGATAAGTAAGACAATCCCCACATACTTACAATAAGCTATTTTCATTCCCAGTTTATAGATAAGGAGACTCAGATTCACAGTGCTATGGACTGGATGCTTCAAATTCATATGTTGAAATCCTAATCCCCAGGTGCTGGTATTGGGGAGTGGGGCCTTTGGGAAGTGATTAGATCATGAGGGTAAAGCCCTCATGAGTGGGATTAGTGTCCTTATAAAAAGAGATCCCAGACAGCTCCCTCACCCTATTCTGCCATGTAAGGACACAGCAAGAAGATAGATGTCTATGAACCAGAAAATGAAACACTGAATCTGCCCAAGGATCTTGGACTTCCAACTTCCAGAACTGTAACAAATTTCTGTTGTTTATAAATTATCCAGTTTATGGCATTCTGTTACAGCAGCCTGAATGGTGTAAGATACAGAGAAATCAACTTGTTCAAGTCATAACATTAATAAGTAGGAAAATTAGATTCAATCTCACATAGACCTAAAGGTTCCCACTGTACCATGCTGCCTTATAAAATTGGAAGAACTAATTTTCCATGGAATCCATACACAGACATGGCTTTGGGAACACAAACATCTAGAACCTGCAACTTCCTTGTTACTAAACTGGTATTCTAGTTTTTATATGTTCACAGGGCATTTTCTTGTTTCTGTCTCATTTGTAACAAAGTATTGATAAGTTTGGTTGGGTCTTTGTGAGTAATATATCCATAGTTGCCCAATTAAAGTGACTGCAGTTTCATATTATTATCATTATTATCATAACATTCTTCGCATGGTGTGCTGGGTGTCTTCCCTGTGCCTTTGCTACTACTCCCCTCCACTCTGCTCTCTGTCACCCCCGCAGAACTGACAAAATACCACTGGTGAGTAAGAAGTCATAGAATCCAAAGGTCATAGGTTCAGCTTTTTAAAAATCATACTGCGGTAGTAACTGAAATTGATTTTCAAAAGAGTCAAAATTAAGCAGTGGATATAATGAACAAACACCTCTTGAATCTTTGCCATAAAAACGAAATTTCTTGTTTCATATGGTAATAAAAATACATTTAAAATGTTAAAGGAAAATATGACCAGAGAGAAGCCAGTCTTGTTAGATGCCCCAGAACAGAATCACATGTTAAAGTGTCATATGTTTAAAGTTCTCAAGATAAAAAATAAGGCTGAATGCTTAAAAGTGATTTAAGATATTTTAAGCTGCAGAAGTGCGTAATGGAAAAAACAGGTAGGGGGGAATTGATTATGTAGGCAGAAAAAGAGCAAATATCCAAGTAAATACAGGACATTTGCATGGTCAGAGCCAGCCAGAGGAAAGAGGAATTAAAGGGTAAAGCAAAACTAAAGTCACTTTCTACAGGCTCCATCGATTTTGCCAAAAGAGAAAACGGAATGTATTTTTAGGGGTGGTGACCCCTAGAATGCCCTTCCTCATTTAATAAAATTTTACCCACATTGAAGGCTCAGATACACACCCTTTCCTCAATCGGCTAACATTGCCTAGTCAACTAACCTCTTTGGGAGGTTACTCTGTCTTTCAGAATAATGTCCAACTTCTTAGTTTTAGATTTGCATTTTGTAGCCAAGGTACCCCTCTGAATTGCCTTTCAGCTCTACTCACATACACAGTCCTCTGGCACGACTCTCTTTGTATATTGGCAATTCCATATGCATATCATGCAATGCCTGGACTGGTGCATTCCCTCACCATCCTGGCATCCCATCCACCTGGCTTTCCCCCTCTTGTTCTTTAAGACCAACCAATGATCCCTTCTGGGGTAAGTCTCCTTGATTATCTGTACTCATCAAGCCTTCATAGCATCGAAAGTAGGGGCTAATATGGAGATTATCAAATGAAATATGAATTGCTTATTTACTTGTCACTCTCTTTAAATAAATTGGAAGTTTCTTAAGGGCATTGGGCTGTATTTTATCTACCTTTGTGTACTTGGAATGTGATGGAGACACCTAAGATGGTAGTGTCTTAAACCAAATCAAATTGGATATGTTAAATGTGGCATTTGGATCAATATATTTCTAAAGTCTTCCTTGGTTCCACAATTCTCAAATCCTTTGTCCCAGGGGATTTCTAGACAGCGTTTTGGACATTTGTCCCCAGGTATCTTGACATAAGGTAAAGTAAAGCAAATGGGGGTATCCAAATTGTGCTCACAATACAATTGAGTCGCCAAGAGGCCAAGAGATGTGTCATCTCCACAGATCAGTAACTTGGCAAAGCACAAATTATAACTCCTTTTAATGAAGCTAACTTGATCCTTCATACAAAGAGGTTTAATTTTTTGTGGAAGATCATTTATTTTATGGCTATGGTAGGCTAAATCACCTGCCTTTCTCAGATATGTGTCTTTCAGATGGCCCAGGCTGAGAGAGGGTCCGGCAGCCAGCTTCTAGGAAACTGGGTCGCCTACAATACGATGTCACATCTTTACGATTTAGCAGTTGGGAGGGAGCGGGTTGGGCACAGCAATCAGATGGAATTGACTGCTGGTAGATGGCGATTTGTTACATTTTGCATTCTCTGATGTACAATGTCTTTGATTGCTAGCACTGTCATTTCAGGTTTGACATCTTTCTGTGGAGAACATCTGTGGCATGCAGCATTTCTCTTCATATTGGCGAGAAAGCAGACAAGACACTGCTAATTTTTTTAATCACATGATACAGTGACATATACAGTAATGGTTATGCTGTATCTAGGCTGGAATTATTTCAACTTTATTTGACAACCACCAGTTTCTCATCTTGCTGCTTTCTTTTCTTTTTCTTCTTTTTTTTTAACACCTTTGTGCTAACCTGGATCTCTGCGGCTCTGATCTGAGGGCAAAATGATGGGTATTTTCCTTTTGTTTCTTTGAGGGGCACAGCCTTTTAATATGGCCCTCATCTATGCAGAAAAGCCAAAAAGAGTCATCAGGGCCCATCCTTCTCCCAGTCTTCCCATTTATTCTGGAAATTTCCTCTTTTTGACATTCCCCATCGTTATCTCCATCTCAAAACCTACAATGGTCTTCATGGTGTTCTAGGCTCTTACAGATAGGAGGGATGATTTGACAAAAGAGGTCTACGCCAAACTTCATTAATTTTATGTTTGAATTCTTTTCCAATTCCCCTCAAATACAATGGTACCCCTTAACGGAATCACTCTTTACCAGGAGTAATATCAAATGGGTCCCTATGGGAAGAATTATGGGAATCAATGGTTGTTATTGAGGAATGAAGGTTTAGAAGTTTTTCACATATTTTCAAATAAAACTGGTCCTACCTTTTCCCACAGTACTTGATGTGATGACAGAGCACAGAACCAGCTGTCCAAATATTGGTTCTGGCTAATGCAGTAAATCACCGTGAGACCCTAGACAAAGTCATTTACCACTCTGGTTACAGTTCTCTCAAGTGTAAAAGAAGGGAATGTATATTAAATGGTATACACATTGACTACAGCTCTAAAATGTCACATAGTTATGAATGAGAGTATCTAGAACATTTCAAAAAATGTCCCACACCTTGACATAGAGATGATAACACAACTAATGACGAGGCAACTCATTCTGGAGATTTCTTATCAGAAAGGCATCCTATTTGCTTTACACTAAATAAGGTATAAATACGACAAAACACAAACAACAAAAACAGACACAGAATATGGGTCTTATCATGGTATAGCGATTTTTTTCCACCCTCTTTTTGCTTTAGATTACTTGAACTGTTGTTAGATTTGGTCCACACTTTCCTGATTCCTTGGGAAGATGTTCCTAAGATAAAATAGTGTCTCCCTAGAAGTTTGGGTTCTGGTGATATTTATTTCAGTTTATAAGATATATGTCAGCTTAGACCAAACATTGCCATCTTCACAGCTACGTAGGATGCTGGAAGCTGTGTGGACGATTATGATGACAACTCATTCTCTGACATTCCTTCCATGAGGTGGTGGGGCCTTTTGATCCCCTCTCCCTGATCTATGCAGGCCCTTCGACTCCTTTGACTAACAGAATATGGCAGAAGTTAACCAAGAAGTCTCCAGGCCCAGCCCATAGGATACTGGCAGATTCCACTTCCTGTCTCTTGGAAAACTCACTCTGAGACTGCTCTTCCTGAAGAAAGCTGGCTGCCATGTAAAAGTAGAAGTTCAGCTACCCTGAGATCACCATGCCGTGAGAAGCCCAAGCCACGTAAAGAGGGCTTGAAAGATGAGGTGCGATGTGAAAAGAGAAGGAGGCCAAGGAGAACTGACACGCCGGACACGTGGATGAAAAAGCTACCTTGGATACGGATCCTCCAGCCCCTGCCGCTCCAGCTGATGCCACATGAATTAGAGAATAATGATCCAACCAAGTCCTTCCCAAATTTCCAGCTCCCAAAAACATGAGAAAAACGAGGTGTTTGCTGCAACCATTAAGTATGGGGTAGTTTGGTATGCAGAAACAGGTACCTGAAATGAGCCATCAGGACTTCTGAAAAAGAAAACAGTTATCTTTTATAGGCAAAAATGATGGAATGGTAAGTCCATGATCTTCTCCTGCGGGCAACAACAGCTGGCCTTGTGACTCAAACCCACTTTCAGTTGAAATCAATAGGACGTTGTTCCTTCATAAAGTCAAATATTTACCTCTGCTAATGAGGCTATGGAGGCTTTCCATTACCAATTGTTTGGAAGAGCTTAATGGATCTAAAATTCCAGGTGATGTGTGTTTGGACAGAAATGTGAGCAACCTCTATTTGCATGGTGTTGCAAAAGCATGAGTCAGCAGAACACCACTTCACTGGAGAACAATATTTGGGGAGTAGAAATAATTGATACAGCATCACAGATGGCCATAGGTAACCTTCTGTCCTGAGATGCCCCATGATACATTCTGTTTTGCTGTGCAGAACCTCATTGCTAGACTTTGTCTTGGAGCTAGAGAAACTTTGGCAAGCTTGAGCCTTTTCCATAATTATTTTTACAGTTTTTTCTAGATGACTTTTTCTCTCTATTCAACTTGCAGCAGTAAATCCTTCTAACTGCAAGTTTGGGGGAGCTTTTTAAATTTTAAATGTATTAGCTTTTTTCTGCTTTTTGAGTTTTTAAAAAAACTAATAGACTTTTTAAGTATAGTTTTAGGTTTGTAGAAAAAAAATTGAATGAGAAGTACAGACTTTGCATATACCCCTCAACTTCCATCAATTTCTCCTATTTTTAACATCTTGCATTAATGCGGTACATGTCTTAGAACTGATGAACCAATATTGATACATTATTATTAACTAAAGTCCAAGTTCACATTATGGTTCACTCCCTGTGTTGTACATTCTATGGATTTTAACAAATGTACATGTACCCACCATTACAGTATCATACAGTTTTAGATTTATGAAATTTTTGCAAAGATAGTACAGAGAGTTCCCAATTATAATGTATATAAAACTGTACCTAGTTTTCCTCATTTTATACATCTTACATTATTACAGTGCGTTTGTCACAATGAATGAACCAATATTGATACTTCCTTGAGCTCCTAAATGATTTTTTAAATTTGTATACTTTAAAGTTTGTGCTATGAAGTTCTATGATTTTTGTTGAATGTTTAATGTCTTATATTTATCATTATAGTACTATAGAGAATAGTTTCACTGCTCTATAAATTTCCCTGTCCTTCACTTGTCCAACCTCCTCTTCTCCCTAACCTCTGAACCTCTGAAATTACTGATCTGTTTACCATCTCTTTAGTTTGCCTTCTCTACAACAGCATATAGTTGTAAACACACAATATGTAGTTTTCAGACTGGCTTCTTTCACTTAGCAATATGAATTTTAAATTAATCTATCTTTTGATATTTGATCACTCATCTCTTTTTATTGTTGTATACTATTCCATTGTATTTATATACCATAGTGTGTTTATACATTCACTTAGTGAAGGACATTTTCTTTGCATTCGGTTTTGGAATATTATGAAAAAAACTGTTCTAAAGACTCACATGCAGGTTTTATATGGACATAAGTTTGAAAACCAGTTTCATAAATACATAGCAGCATCATTGCTAGATTGTATGGTAATCTTTGAAACTGGCTTGAAAAGTTGCTGTACCAGTTTTGCATTCCCACCAACAATGAATGAGTTTCTATTGCTCCACATCCTTGTCAGTAGTTAGTATCTCCAGTTGTTTTCTTTTAATTTTAGCCAGTCTAATGAGTGTGCAGTGATATCTTATTGATTTGTTGATTTGCAATTCCTTGATGATAAATGCTGTTGAGCATTTTTCATATGCCAATCTGAATATCTTTTTTGGTAAGGTGTCTGTTCAGATATTTTGCCCATTTTTTACTTGGATTGTTTATTTTTATTATTAAGTGTTAAAAGGTTTTTGTATATTTTGGACATGAGTTCTTTGTAAGTGTTTTACACATATTTTCTCTCAGTCTGTGGCTTGTTGTTTTATTTTCAAAACAATTTCTTTCACGAGAAGTTTTTAATGTTACTGAAGTTCAAAATATTGATTTTTCTCTTATTGTTATTAGTATTGCATTTGAAACCTCATTTCCCAAGCTAAGGTCATGTCGATTTTCTCCCATTTTCTTTGATGTGTTTTATAATTTTGCCTTGTACATTTAGGTCTATTTTCTATTTTGAGTTAATTTTTGTGTAAGGTGTAATGTTTGTATCTAGGTCCATTTTTTGACATATGAGTGTCCAGTTGTTCTAGTACCATTGATGGCTTGCTCCTTTGCAAAAAATTAGTTGTGTGGATATGTTTCTAGGTTTTCTATCCTCTTCACTGAGGATATTGTGTGTCTATTCACTTACCAATACCATGCTCTTTTGATTAATGTAGTCTTTCATAAAACTTGAAACCAGGTAGTTAGTCCTCCAACTTTTTTCTTCTTCTTCAGGATTGTTTGGGCTACTCTAGTTCCTTTGTCTTTCCATACAAACTTTATAATTAGTTTGTCAATATCTACAAAATAACTCACTGGAATTTTGATTGGGTTTGCATTAAATCAATAGATCAAGTTGATAAGAATTAACATTTTAGCAGTATTGAGTCTTTTAATTTATGAACGTGAACCTGATTTGATTTTTTCCATGACTGTTTTGCAGTTTTCTGCATATAAGTCTTGTATATATTTTCTTAGGTTTATGCCCAAGTATTTTCTCTGTGAGAGTGCTATTGTGAATGGTATTTATTTTAAACTTCAAATTCCAATTGTTAATTGCTGGCATATAGTAAAATAACTGATTTTGGTATATTATATTACATATTGTTACTATATTTTATATATTATCATTATATTCAGAAACCTTGTTATACTTATTTTATTAATTCCATGAGCCTCTTTTGTCAATTCTTTGGGATTTTCTACATAGACAATGATGTCATATACAAACTGAAACAGTTTTATGTTTTGCTTCCCAATATGTATCCTTCTGTTTCCTTGGTTTATTTTATTGCACCAGCCAGAACTTCCAGTATATGTTGAATGAGAACAATAGGAGAAGATATCCTTCCCTTGCTGCTGATTTTAGAGGACAAGTGTTCAGCTAATATGATATTAGCTGTAGGGTTTTTTGTGGATATCCTCTGTTAAATTCAGAGTTCCCTTCTAATCCTAGTTTGCTGAGAGTTATTCACATGAATAAGTGCTGGATTTTGTCAAGTGCCTTTCTGTGTAATTGATATGATCATATGATTTTTCTTCTTTAATATATTGTCATGGTGGACAACACTGCTTTGAGTGCACCCCACAAATTTTGATAAGTTGTATTTTCATTTTAATTTAGTTCAAAATATTTTAAAATTTCTCTTGTGACTTCTTTGATTTGTGTGTTATGTAGACATGTGTAGTTTAATTTCCAAATATTTCTTAATTTCCCAAATATGCTTCTATTATTGATTTCTAGTTTAATTCCATTGGGGTCTGAGAATGTACTTTGTATGATTTAAACTTATTATGGTGGTTTTTATGGCTTAGAATGTTGCCTATGTTTGAAAATGTTCCATGTGAGCTTGAGAAGAATGTATATTCTGCTATTGCTGGTTGCAGTATTCTATAAATTTCAGTTAGAGAAAATTGATTATAGTGCTATTCAAATAAACTGTATATTTATTAATTTCTCTGCCTGCTTAATCTATCAATTACTAACAGGGGCATGTTAAATTTTTCAGGCATAGTAGTGGATTTGTCTATTCCTCCTTCAGTTATATGAGTTATTGCTTCACGTATTTTGATGCTCTGTTGTGAGATACACACAAGGTTAGGATTGTTACATCTTCTTTGAAAATTTACCTATTAATTATTATGTAGTGCCATTGTTTATCTCTGACAATTTTCCTTGTTCTGAAGTCTGCTTTGTCTGAAATTAATACATCTATTCCAGTTTTCTTTTGATTAGTGTCAACATGGTCTCTTTTTCCATCTCTTTAATTTTAAATTGTCAGAGTCTTTATATTTAAAGTGGGTTTTATGTAAACAACATATATTTGGGTCTTGTTTTTTATCTGACAAGCTCTGCCTTTTAGTTGGTGTATTTAGACCACTCATTTAAAGGAATTGTTGATATATTTGCTTTAACACCGACCATGTTCATAACTGTTTTATGCTTTCTCTGGTTTTAATTAAGTATTTGCATGGTTCAGTTTTATCTGTTCTCTTATATGCTTCTTTTTACAAAAACATTGTGGTTGCCCTAAAGCTTATGATGCACATTTTTTTTTAGTCAGAGTCTAACTCTGTCACCTGGGCTAGAATGCCGTGGCATCAGCCTAGCTCACAGCAACCTCAAACTCTTGGGCTCAAAGGATTATCCTGCCTCAGCCTTCCGAGTAGCTAGGACTACCGGTGCAGGCCACCATGCCTGAAAAATTTTTCTGTTTCTAGTAGAGACAGGGTCTTACTCTTGCTCAGGCTGGAACTCCTGAGCTCAAGTGATCCTCCCACCTCAGCCTCCCAGAGTGCTAGGATTACAGGTGTGAGCCACCATGCCCAGACTACAACATACATTTTTAACTAATTTAAATCCACCTTCAAATGACACTATTCTGCTTCACAGGTAGTGCAGGTACCTTATAAGAATATTCCCTTTTTCTCCCTCTCATCCCTGTGTCATCACTGCCATGTATTTCACTTATCCATGTGCTATAATCACCTAATACATTCATACTATTATTAAATTATACAGTTATCTTTTAGGTAAGTTAAGAATAATAAAGATATAAGATTTATTTTACTTTAATTAATTCCTTTTCCAAGATTCTTCATTTCTTTACATATAAATATGTAGTCATGTGTTGCTTAGTGACGAAGATACATTCTGAGGCAATTTCATCATTGTGAGAACATCACAGAATGTACTTACGCAAACCTAGATGATATAGCCTACTACATACCTGGGCTATATGGTATAGTCTATTGCTCTTAGGCTACAAACCTGTACAGTATGTTACTGTACTGAATACTGTAGGTAATTTTAATGTAATGGTAAGTATTTGTGTTTCTAAACATAGAGAAGGTACAAGAAAAATACAGTACAAAAGACAAAAAATGGTATATCTGTCAGGGCACTTGCCATGAATGGAGCTTACAGGACTGGAAGCTGTGTGAGTGAGTCAGTAAGTGAGTGGCGAGTGAAAATGAAGCCTAGGACATTACTATACATTACTGTAGACTTTATAAACACTGCACTTAAGCCATACTAAATGCATTAAAAATTTTCTTTCTTCAGGAGTAAACCAACCTTAGTTTACTATAAATTTATAAGATTTTTTTAGTTTTTGACTCTAAAATAATACTTATAAATAGCTTAAAACACATCATGCAGCTATATAAAAATATTTTTTATTTATATCCTTATTCTATAAGATTTTTTCTATTTTTAAAAAAAAATTTTACTTTTTAATCTTTTTTGTTAAAACCAAAGACACAAACACACACATTAGTCTAGGCCCACACAGGGTCAGAATCATCAATATCATTGTCTTCAACCTCCACATCTTATTCCACTGGGAGGTCTTCAGGGGGCAATATCAGACATGGAGCTGTCATCTCCTATGAAACAATGCCTTCTTCTGGAATATCTCTTGTAGGACCTGCCTGAGGCTGTTTTACAGTTAACATTTTTTATAAGTAGAAGGAATATACTCTCAAGATACACAATAAAAGGTATAGTATAGTAAATACATAAACCAGTAACATGGTCGTTTATTATTATTTTCAAGTACTATGTATTGTACAAATTGTATGTACTAGACTTTTATAGGACTGGCAGCACGGTAGGTTTGTTTACATCAACATCACCGCAAACGTGAGTATGCTTTGATGTTACGACATTACCATGGCTAAGATATGATTAGACATCACTAGATGATAGAAATTCTTCAGCTTTATTACAATGTTGCAGAACCACTATTGTATATGCAGTCTGCCATCAACTGATACATCCTAATGAGGTACATGACTGTAGATCCAAGGTTCTGACCTATATCATTTTTTTCCCCTGAAGAATTTATTTTAACATTTACTGAAGCACAGGTCTGGCTGGGGTGAATTCCATCAACATTTGTTTGTCTGAGGAAGTTTTGATTTCTCCTTCAATTGTAAAGGATATTTTCACTGGATATAGATTAATGTTTTGTTTTGTTTTGTTTTGTTTTTTTCTATCAACAATAAACAATTTAAATATTTTATGCCATTCTCTTCTTGCTTGCATAATTTCTGATGAAAAATCTGATGTAATAACTATCCTTATTCTTCTATAGATAAGGTAATGTTTTTCTCTGGCTTCTTTCAAGATTTTTACTGTATTTGTTTTTGATTTTCTGTAGTTTAAATATGATGCAACTTAGATGTACGGTTTTTGGTTTGGGTTTTTGGTTTTTGTATTTTTTTGTATTAATTCTGCTTAATGATCTCTGTACTTCCTAGATCTGTGGATTGATGTCTGTCATTAATTTTGTAAAATTTTCAGATTTTATTACTTCAAATATTCTGCTCTGCTATCTCTTTCTTCTTCTTGTATTTCAATTACTTATATTAATACTACATCTTTTGAAATTGCCATATAGTCCTTTGATGTTGTGTTTTTATTATTCTTTTTTTTCTTTGCATTTCAGTCTGGAAGTTTGCATTGACCTATCTTCAAGCTCACTGATTCTTTCCTCAACCTGGTCAAGTTTACTTATGAGCCCATCAAAGGAACTCTTCATGTATGTTGCAGTGATTTTACTTCTAGCATTTCGTTTCAATTTTTTCTTAGAATTTCCAACTATCTGCTTTTACTATTAATCCACTCTTGAATCTGATCTTGTCTATTTTTTCCCTTAGATTCCATTACATATTAATCATAGTAATTTTAAATTCCCTGCCTAATAATTCAAAATCTATCTCATATCTGAGTCCAGCTCTGGTGCTTGCTTTATCTTTTCAAACTGTATTTTTCTATCTTCTAGGAATGCCTTGGAATCTTTTGTTGGATGATGGACAGGTTGTATCAGGTAATAGGAACTGAGGTAAATAGTCCTGGAGTGTGAAGATGTATGCCACTCTGATTAGCAGGTGGGCTTTGTTCAATATTTTCTATAGCTACAGGGACAGAAGCTTCAAATTCTTCTAGTTTCTCATGATATCTATTACCCTCTCCCTGCCAGAGCTACAGAGGATCTATCTCAGTTCTTCACCATGAAAACCTGGTGGGATTCCTCCAAGTAAAGCTCACAAAAATGAAAGGGCTTCTGGGTGTTTCTCCTTCTCATGCAAGTCTATACTCAGCCTCCAGAAATTCATTACCTTTTGAGTGCTTCTTAACGTTTGACCAGTGTATGTCTTCCAGTTTCTGCTCCAGGTAGGCAGATATCAGCTGGGACCCTCTGCATTCACCTTTCTCTCCAGATTTGGGGTAGCACATTTGCCCTGTGAAGTCATTTTGCAGTGAAACTGAGTCAATAAAAAAGTCTATAATGTCAACAAATACAGTGAACTTAACCAACAAACTGTAATAATGCTCTTTTCTGTTTGCTAAAGTTATTATTCAGAGACTATTTTAGAAACTTTGTAAGAAAATCATAATTTCTATAAAAAGCTATGTATATGTTTCCAAATTAAACCATAATATGTTCAGGAGGAATATTCTTTAAAGAAAAGTTTTGTTGTTCATCAAAGGCTGAATATAGTTTCACTTAAGAAAAACTACAGAAATCCTATAAATTTAATGACATCCCATGAGCTTACCAGATTATTTTAAAAGTTGAATTACAAAAAAAGAAATAATACACTTGCACATATGGAAGATGCCTCCCTCCTTTAACTAGCTTTAAGTTTATTGTGCCTTTAATTGCCATTGCACTGAATACTAGGGAAAAATGATAACAGTATAAAAGATTGTAAACAATAGTGTTTTTCATTTCAGAAAATTTTCCTTTTCTTTGAACCTACTTATGAGTAGGGCCTTTGGAATTATTCCGCATATGCACATGAAAGTAGACTCTGGAAATCTTCTCTGTGAGCAAACCATGAACATCTTGTTAATTTAATTTCCCAAGACATCAAGGAAAGAACAAAGAATTGAAATTACTATTTATTTTCTATTCCATTTATTGGCTTTGGGCCACTGACAAATGAGAAAGTTTTGTGAGTAGAGAAATTTTTTTCAATCTATGTCTCAGCAGAAATAGAAATCAAAAAAGCAAAAGGTAGTCTTTCGGGAATAGTGTTGGGAAGGGCACCCGAGAAAGTGTCCCCTCTCTGTGAGAGTCTTTCTGTGCCTTCCACTAATCACAGACCTCCTGATTTTCCTGGTTGGACTCTGGGGCATGTGGCATTACCAAATGATTTCTGGAATCCAACTATTTCAGATCTAGAAAATATGTCAGAGATAAATATTCCTTACTCATTTCTCGAAAGATAAACTGAAGCCCTGTAGAAGGTAAATCACCTGCCCAAAACCACATGGCCAGAGCAGACACAGGCCTGACGCCACTTCTCCCTGCTGCCATCTTTCCTTGAGAGGAGCAGACCAACCAATGGAAACACTGAGTGACTCCTACGTGGACTTGCCTGATTCTCTAGTTTTATCTTGTTGGCAAAGGGAAGAGTTTGAGGGAAGCTTGAGTCACTTATTTCAGCGTACTCCCTTCCATTAAGCTCTCCTTTGAATCACATGTTGTTTTTCCTTTGGCCTTTAGCTGCCATTGCATTGCAAATAAAAATAACCTAAGTTCTTAACGTGCATATTTGCAGCCAGAACACTTGATTATATCTCTCTTCATGAGTCCTATCTGCAAAGGCCACAGCCCTGTGCTCTGCAAGGACTTTTCCTCCCTGGGGGCTTTTCTTCTTTATGTGGGGAGTCAGCTTCTCCCTTGGCAATGGGCCAAGTGTGAACATCCTGCTTATGTAACAAGCCCCCTTTCCTCTGCAGACCAGATGAGCTCTTGGGCTCTGTGGCAAGACAGTGGCCATGCTCACTGCTCCTGGACTGGGGACACAGTCAGGCAGCCACTTTGTCATGATGCTCCCAGCTCCTGTCTGGGCTTGTGTGCTGTGGCTCCAATTCAGGGGCTGGCTCATTCTGTTTATGGCATTTGGAATCTTTCTCCTTATGGGTTTGGATTTGTCCAGCTTTTATCTTGGGGATGTTTGCTTTCTGCATCCAATCCTCTCTCCAACTAAGTCAATATTTGCTTTCTGTGTCACCGCTCTTACATTGCTAGATGTTTACCTTACTTTTTACCTTTCTGGCTCATTTTCACTCCCTTTTAATTCTCTCACTGTTAAATATCCTTTAAAATTTTATACTCAAAATTACCATGTATTTCTCCCGGGGTCCCTTTAGCTGGCCCCTGACTCTGAATCCTCCTTGTTCCTGTGAACAACAGATCTGTCTATCCCCATGTCACCGTATAGCACAAAATAATAAACTCCTTGACACTCAAGTCTTTTTTTTTTATCTGATCCTCCATCTGAGAGGTGGTATGCACATTTTCATGAAGACCCTGACCAGCAAGACCATAACCCTGGAGGGGAGCCCAGTGACACCATCAAAAATGTGAAGGCCAAGAACCAGGCTAAAGAAAGTGTTCCCCCAACCTGCAGAGGCTCGCCTTTGCAGGTAAGCAGCTGGAAAATGGCTGCACTCTTTCTGACTCCAGCATCCAGAAAGAGTGAACCCTGCACCTGGTCCTCCATCTGAGGGGTGGCTGTAATTCTTCAATCTTGCATTCACAGTGCCCAATGATGGCATTACTCTGCACTATAGCCATTTGCCCCAATTTAAGTTTAGAGATTACAATTATTGGTAATAGCCAAACCTGTTCAAAATGTTAATAAAGGTTTTGGTGCATGGTGAAAATAAAACAAAACAAAAACATGAATTTTGTCTATTGGTGAAAATAGAGTCTGCCTGAAAAACACTAGGAAAATAAGATGAGGATGTCACTTAGCAACAAATACCCCCAAAATTCCTCAGCTTCAAAGAAATTTTGCCCACTCTGACAATGGTTAAATGATGCATCTGGAATCAACGACTTAAGAACTTCCCTGCCTCTAACATCAATAAGAAATGACTCACACTTCACACCTGTTGTTTCCTCTGCAAGGAAGGCTCTTTCTCCTACTCATGGCCTCATTATTTCCTGCTCAGACTTCAAGTCATGAATGAATATCACCTCTCCAGAGAAGCATGCCCTGACCCTCCAGTCTAAATTATATACTTTGATCCTCAAGTCTGTAGCCCAAACTTGTCCTTTGGATTCCCCACTGTGACATCCAGCTGCTTGATGTCCCCATCAGATGTCGCAATAGGCATCTTAAATTTAACAGTATGAATTGAACTCTTTATTTTTTGACCACCAAATCTACCTCGCCAGCCCCACTTGTTAACTTGTTCTGTTCCCACTTTCCATTTGTTTAAAGAGTACTTGCATCACACTATGCAGTTTGTATCCAAAGAATCACAGAAGGTTTTGACAATGGAAGAAACTCGTTGCATCTGAATCCTCAGAATAAAATGTTCACTTAGAATCAAGTTGGAAGGTCAAGTCATTTCATATATATATATGATACATATATATGTATTATACACACATACATTTATTATAAGGAATTGGTTCATGTGACTGTGGACACAGGCAAACTCCCCAGATTCACAGGGTGAATTGGCAAGCTAGAGACCCAGAAAAGCCAATGGTTTAGTTCCGGTCTGAATGCCAGCAGGCTCAAGATTCATGGTAGCTGATGTTTCAGTCCAATTACAAAAGCAGGAATATTTCTCTGTTACTTGGAAGAGGATCAGCCTTTTGCTCTATTCAGGCCTTCAACTGATTGCATGAGGCCCACCCACATTACGGAGGACAATCTGTCTTACTCAATCTACCAATTTAAATGTTAATCTCCTCCAAAAACACCCTCACAGAAATATCAGACTACTGTTTCACCAAATATTTGGGTTGCATGGTCCAGTTAAATTGACACATGAAATTAACCATCACAGAGGGCAAGTGTAGCACACGCCTTGGATCCACTTTTACCAGTTCAGAGGGCCCTTCCCTTGACTTCCAATAGCCTGAATCTGCACCTCTTTTCAGAAGACACCCTGGGGCTACTGGAGCCACACTGCCCACATGGAGCAGACAGGCAGTGAGCACAGAGAGCTGGATGTTCTTTGGAATTTATCTTCCCCCAGGGTAACCCTTGGCTGTTGACCGACTAACAGATGGTGCAGGAGTAGGCAGGCCCAGTGTCATTACTTCAATTTGGGTTCAAGTTAGGACTTTCTTCACTCCCTTACTGAGTCCTTCCAGGATCAATTCTTTCATAAGATACTTGCACATAAATTCTTATCTCAGGTTCTGCTTCTTAGGGAAACTGGCCTGAGAAACAGCATTTCTCATAGTACCTTGTTGGCTGATGTCACTTTCTTCCTGAAGTTGAGCCCTACCAGAGTTTAAGGAGATGATCTACAGTTTCCTAAAGATTTTGCATCATCAAATGGTCAAGTAAAAGCATCCTTTCTGTTCGGAATCACTAAGAAACAAACCTCTGAGTTAGGAAGATATGAGCTCTGGAATCAGCATGTACCTCTAGTCCTGGTCTTCTATGGGCACATTCAATCTTGCTAGAATGTCCTCTGGTGGAGAATCCCTTTCCCTCAAACCTCCCAGAAGGAGAATTAGGGGGAGACTGCTGTTTGCTAAATTGTATGCTTTACTGTGAAATGAGAACACCAGGAGGAAGCCAGCTCTGATAATGACAAGATCCAGTTAGCATTTAATTTATACACATGCTGATCTATTTCATAACTGCAGGTTGCTGGTGAGGTGTGTCTTCCCTCTCGGAGCCCTCAGTGACTGCAAAAGGTAATTACTGAAACGGTTCGGCTCTGCTCATGATATGGAAGTCTCACATTTTTTGAAATGACTTAACCCGTGGTGTCACTGAGCTTTCCCTGAAGAGAACTAGGAGCCAGAAACCCATGTCAATGAGTGAAATATTTCTTTTCTTCACTCAGGTATATGAACTTACTATAATTACCTTTCTGCTCTGTTCATTGCAAGTAGGTACCCAGGAGAGTGGGAAACACAGTCCTTTCAAGAGCCTGATGATAAACACTGTCAAAGAAAGCCCTTGAGAAAATGGTTGCACAGTGTTCTTGAAGCCAAGGCATCTCAAGGGATTTTCTGCTGGTCGATGAATCTGGGTCTTTGTAAGCTGAAGAACTTGGAGCACACATGCACACGCACACACACACACTCACACTCACAGAGTTATTGCTTTTTAAAAATATAATGCCTGGGGTGGCTCAGGATGAATGCTAACATACCATGAGAAAGGAGAACAAAAGAGGAGCCATGGGTGACTCAATGAGCATTTCTCACATCAAAGTAAGTGGCCAGAAGATAGCCAAAACCACTGCCTGTCACCTTCCACCATATGCGTCACCCTCTGGCCAAGTTTGCTTCCCATCCCAAATTTGACCTCTTGGCCTTCCCTGACCTTGACTTCTGGACCAAGGCTTCACAGGAGATGAGACCCCTTTCTGTGAAGTGAAGTAGAAATTCACCAGCTAGATTCAGGGAGCAGGAGACCCAGCCAAAGCAACAGCAATAAAAAGTCACGGGGGCTGGAACTGGAGTCACATGTTGGGGAACTATGATTAGTTAATTATGGCTCAACTCTAGAAGACAAGGAAAGACAGGCAGGCCAAGTCCAGCTCAAGGAGAAATCCATATGCTGGGCAAGAGTCTGGATTTAAATAGGTATCACAGGGCTTCAGTCAGGGGAGAAACGCAATCCCATGGGGTTTGCAGATGGCTCCTGGGGGCAGCAGGGGTGGATGATGAATTGATGGGACACTATTGGAGGCAGGAAGACTGGATAGCACTGTTGTGGTGTGACAGCCCAGTGCCAGAACACAGGATGGGAGAAGAGGGTGGGTCGCAGTCACATTGGTTGAATAGAACTGGTAAGAATAAAAGGGTTTTGGAGGTGACGTCATTGTAAGTGCAGATGGCACTGTGGCGGGAGCCCAGAAGGCCAACCTCCTGCAGCCTGTCCTTACCTCTGGAATGAGTGTTGGGTATGTTATGAGTGCTCCCTAATTACTTGCTGACTCAATCGATCTGATATTCTTCTCTCATCTCAGCCCTTCTTCTGTAGAAGGCCCTCGCCAGCCATAAAATGATGAAACAGCAAATAATGTCACTTTCGTGGGTCTCATAAATTTTCTGAATCTCTGTTTCTGCATTTACAAAATGAGGGGGCTGAACCAGGATCTCTGCTGATCGCCTCCAGCTCAAATACTCCAAGGCAGCCAGTTCGCAGGAGTCTGAGCTGGCAGCTGCCTTCTGGGGGATGTTGGCAGAACTCTTGGGAGATGATCAGGCTGGGAGAGAACCTCCCCAAGTCCCCCTCCAAAGCCAGGGCTAACCAAGGAGAGCTGCACTGATTGATTGTATTTGTGTTATTCACAGGCACTGAAACAGTGGTTTCTGCAATTCCCTTTAGTGAAGGAAATAAAAATGAGCCCTGTTGTGGGGGAAGGGGGAGGCTGTGTTTCCAAGGTAAGTTCACTGGTGGTATAAAATTGTGTTTTTATTTAAAGTGAATTTCCAGTTGGCTGAATTTATGCTGCCTTTGATACCTACTCAGTGCTTTGAATACCACCTGCTTATCCTGGCTTTGTTTTCCCCAAGCCTGAGAGGGGATCCCTCGACTGCTGATTAAAAGCTCTTCGACAACAGCCTGTGAGTGTTTCACTGATAACATTCTCTTGACTGCTTCATCGGAGCCGCCCTGGTGCAGATGGAAGCCTGTGGCTGGGTCTCTCCAGACAGGCCTTGAGCCTTCAGGATCTTATAGGCAAAGAACCTAAAAGGAGGACAGGAAGGTTCCCAGGGCAGTCTTGTCCCAGACTTCACCCTCACTTGAATCACTTTTCCGTTTTGTACCTCGGCTCACTGGCACCCGCTTCCCCTTGTCAATTCCGTGAAGTGAGTAGGAGGTTATATGGTGAATACTGTGTGCTCCTGGCTTAAAAGAGAAAGACAGGAGAGGTTCTGTACAGTTCTGCAGGGATTTCAAAGCTAACCCTTGCCGACTGTGTGGAGGGAGGCAGGGCTCACATATAAGTGAGCTCTCAGGGCTGGAATTTCCCTGGGTGGAAGTGCTGGGCTCAGAAGCTTTGGTCCAGCTTCACAGCTCCTTCATCTACAAAATCACAGAGAGTCATTACATAATCTCTGCTGCCTCTTGCAGGTCTGAGATTCCTGGAAACATACCCTAGTTGTTAATATCCGTTGTTCTTGTTCAGTGAGATTGATACCTAGAAGCCAAGAGAGAAACACAAGTGCCCTTGGGTCTTTCTACCTGCATGCTTGAATGGGAGCTGTCCAAGGTGCTAAGGAGCTAGAGGAAACAAAATCATTTATCATGCAAACTAGGAAACTTCAGAAAATGAAAAAGCATGCTCTGGGTATTTCTACCAGGACAACAGGCCTAGACTGGAACAATTCAAAGCACTGTGTCTTTGGGTGCAAAACTCCTTGTTACTAATATTCGAATATTCTCACTGAGGTTTCTTCACAGTTTGTACCTGGAGAACAGAAATGATGATTACATGGAGAACCTTGTTCTGACCCCTAAGATGAAGTGGGTGGGTTTGATTCCTTGTTACCAAGGTAACCTCTTTCAATAAGCCTTGAAAAGATAATTACTCTGTGTGAAGACTTTTCTGCTTTGCATGGTGCACCAGTGCAGTTCAGAGACAATACATTTACATATGAAACGACAGACACAGGCAGGATCGCCTTGATTTTATGAAGTGCAACTATTCAAAGTATAAACATCTGTCTGTAAAGGGACTTAATCAGCTTTAGTTTATGTGTCTTGTCTTAATATATAAGATACAATTTTAGAACTATAAGGATTTAAAACAATAAACATGCCCAATTTCCCCATTTTACAAATGATGAAACTGGGGGCCTAGAAAAATTAAACTATCAGTCCAATATCTCAGAGCATGTTAACTGCAGATGTCATATCAAAAATTGGATTTCCTGACTCCTAGTCTCGTACTCCTCTCATCATTTTGTGTATTTTTTATGACTATCAGCCAATGAAGCAGAATGGATTCTTAAAATATAATAGTATTTTTAATTCTTTAGAGTAGCAATTAGTAATTGACAATAATTCAAAAATATAAAGGAGCACAAAT
The DNA here is from genome assembly GCA_008086735.1 of Cheirogaleus medius. NCBI lineage: Eukaryota > Metazoa > Chordata > Mammalia > Primates > Cheirogaleidae > Cheirogaleus > Cheirogaleus medius. The sequence goes on along the minus strand of VBSM01001118.1, from coordinate 17,194,210 downwards.
TTTAGTAAAATATCATATAGTCCTGCCATCCAAAAATAACCACAGTTAATTTTTCATATATATATTAATATATATCCTTCCAATCTCCTTTCTGTAATTTTTAAAGAGAGAGACCACACTGTACTATAGTTTGATCTGCTTTTTTCCTGTAACGTTTTATTGTAAATATGTGCTCTGTGTAATTAAACGTGCATTTGCAGCAGCATCTTACTGACACAGTTTATCTCCCATCACAGTAGCTTTTACTCATGTGGACTCGATGAACTTGACTCTCAGATTGGGCCTACGATGAATTTCTTACGCCTCAAAGGTCACCCTCAATTTTCTCCAGATACAACTCTAATGAGTCCTACAATCCAAAAAAAGAAAAACCATCTTAGTCATGGCATAAGGAAAAGAAGTCAAACCCACAGCTTTTTAGACAGCAGGAAAATTGTTCAGTGTTGTTTATGATAAGAGAAATATATACATCAAAATTGCAATTACTGTTTTTCTCTTATTAAATTGAAAAAGTTCAACAAGTCTGACAGCATACTCCATTGGAGAGCATGTAACATGTGGGGAAACCAGCACTCTTGTGTGTTGCTGGAGGGAAGGGAAATCAGTACAGCCTCTGTGAAGAGAAATTGGGCAAAATCTATTAAAATTATATAATGCATATGTCTTTCAATTGAACAATATCTTTCCAATGCTAGGAAATATCATTCATATTTATCTTCTCAAGTGCAAAATGATATGAGCTTGAGATTAATGATTATATCATAGTGTCTTTTTACATTTTTTATTTTTAATTATTATGGGTACATAATAGTTGTATATCATTATAGAGTATGTGTGATGTTTTGATACAGGAATACAATGTGAATTAATCAAATCAGGGCAACTGGGTATGCATCACCTCCAGAATTTAACATTTCTTTGTGCTAGGAACATTCCAATTCTACTCTTTTAATTACTTTAATGTATGCCCTAACTTATTGTTGATTATAGTCACTTTGCTGTGAGAAAGATTGGAAATGCCTTAAATGCCCATAAATAGGGAATTAGTGGCTTATCCATAGAGTGCAAAATTCTGTAGCTACAAAAAATGTGGCCTTTTGCATACTGATGTGGGGCAAGTTCCAAGAGCTAATGTTAAGTGGGAAAAGCCAAAAAAACAGGATGGTATGTACAATGTGTTGCCATTTATGGAAGATGAGAAAAGCATTAAATATCTCAAGAGTGCACAAGAGACTCGTGTGTCATTTAGAATCTTGGGTACCATGGAAACGGATGTCCTTGAACAGGTAGCAACTTGGGTTCCAGTTCTGGCAAACAGCCACTGACCAGCAGCCTCCAGGTTGTGCTACTCATGTCACTTTTGTTGTTCAGACAAGTTTGCTTTTTCTTTTTGATCTTTCTTTTCTTTTCTTTCCCCTGTGGATGGCTGTTCTCCTCATCAAGGAGATTGAGAAAATTCAATAGTGTTTAATAAAGGCTACAGAAAATGGTAACTTCTGCGTTAGGATAGGACTTGATTCTCCAGATCAACACTTGTGTTTGGCCTTTTATAAACAATCAAACAAGGAGGCTGAAAATAAAGGAAAGATTACTGCCATAATCTTCTCAATTGCTGCTCACGACTGGACACCAGTGATTTGGGCAAAGAAGTTCTCCTACAAATAGTGGCCGAACAACTGCAACAAGAAAGCCTGGACTTAGAGCCTTGTGATATTCTGGCATAAGCAAGTCATTTTTCCTAATGCCTCTCTTAGCCACACACAGCTGTTTTCCAAGCTGGCTCCGACCTTTAAAGGGTAAAGCAATAAGTCTCCTATTACAAGAAAGAGTCCGACAGGCTGCAGCCAGTGACTATCAGCTCTGTTCTGCAAAAGGATGGCCCGTGAGTCAGGGCACCAGGGTTGTCGCTGTCCTTCTCCAGTTATTGTGGCTTTGTCTTCTCCCTATAAATCAGCAGCCTTCCTGTGGCACAGAATTTGATGTCTTCCACACATTCATACCTTCCACTATACGTCTGAAAAAAAAATAGATCATACCATTAGATGGCTTAGCCAGTTTTGCAGAGCTTTAGCAATCTTGAAGTCTATTCTGTTTAATTGAAAATATATACTTTTCTTCTTCTGTGTGTCCATGAATTGCTGTGGGCAAGAAACTCAAAGTCCAAGTTCTCCAAGATAAAGATTTGTATTGTTCTTTGTGCCACCTGATATTCCTGTGGCAGAGACTATTAGGATTCCCTCTACAACCTTTCAGCACTCACTTCTACATACTAAAAGCAAATGCCAGTGATTCTCTGCCCAAGTGATTCTTCTTGCCTGCGTACAGGGCAAGCCAAAAGTGCCAGAGATCTCCAGAAGCAGCCCTCAACCAATGATGAACAGGGAGTTGGTCCCTAATGATCTTGGTTTTCTCATTCTTCCATTGTGATAACTTAGGCATGTTCTGCACAGTCTCCCAGAGGTCCCCAGGTGGATTATACTCCAGTTGCACAAAGTGGGAACCTGCTAGATCATACATATGCATCAGAGATAGATGAGATAGCAAGAGTTTCACTTCTAGTAATATGATATAATGAAATATCAAGAGAAATCCTGGTTAATAATACATGTATCACCCAATACAGGATTTTTTTTAAAAGCAGAATTTTTTGTAAAATTCATAGATAAGCTGGCTGGTGAAAAAATAAGAGAATTCCTTGAAGGGTAGAAATAACAAAAAAAGCCAAATTTGAAGAAGCAAGCAATGCCAGAACTAGCATTTTCTCCATTTTCTCTATGTACCTCTGATCTCAGGTGCTCTAAATCATGAATTTTTGATAGGGAACAGGAGTCAAAATGTTGGTCCAAACTAAGCAGAATCCTGATGAAACATCCAGCATAAGGCTGGGACCTTCATGGTGCAATGCTCTTAGGTGTAGACAAGGAAAATACCCTTCCAAGGAGAAAAAGGATGATGGTCCACTCAGATATCAGCAATGGGAGGTACATTAATGATAATGATAATTTTTTAAAGAAACTTCCTTAAATGCCTTTGACTATAACCATCATCACCAAGTTGGGAACAGAATTTACTTAACCTATGTCTCCTGAAATAATCCAGACTCTGACTGTAAATTAAAGTGTTCCTGGGTTGGTAGTAACCTAAACAATTGGCAGAAACAATGGCACATCCTTTCTGGTGGATTATCATCTTGACTCAAAATGCCAAAGCATTTCCAAAGACAAAGTTCTCAGAAAAATGAGCTCACAATCAAACATATGGGAAACACGGTGCCATGAGTGACAATTAGGAAAAATAACAAATAAGATAACCAGACTGGCAATAACTGTAGATATTAGAATTAAACAGACACAGAATATAAGATACATAGGTTTGATAAATGGACAGATACAAAAGAGTTGGAAATATGATGAAGGAATAAAAGATACTCAAAGTTGACCAGGTATTTTTAGAAAAGAACCAAATAGAACTTCTAAAGAAAACTGTCTATAAGTAAAGTTAGAGACTTCATGGGGGGCCGGGGGAAACAGCAGATTAGACACAGTGAGATGAGAGTTCGCAAATGGGAAAATAGATCTGAAAAATGTACCAAGAGATGTGCGGAAGAACGCAGCATGGAGAGAAGGTGCGAGAGAGCATAGGGTGAAAAGCTCCAACATGTGTAATCAAGGTTCCAGGAAAAAATCAGAAGCGGTGGTAATGCTTCTGAATTACCTGAAGAAATAATGATTGAGAAATTTCCAGAACTATTTGCTGAAAGAATTACATTCATCCTCACATGGAGAAAGGCAGAAAGCATATTGACCCCAATGAAAAGAAATAAAAAGAAACTCATATGTAGATATATCCCAGTAAAACTACACAATATCATATATTTTTTTAAAATAGCCAGAAAAAAAAGACAAAGATATGGCAATTATAAAGAGAGCTGCTGTATCAATGACAAGAGAAGGCACATAAAATATCAACGTGGAATAAAATATCAATGTGCTAAGAGAAAAAGAACTGTCAGCATAGAATTATACAGCTAGGAAAGATAAATTTGGGGGGGGGAAGAAAAGGTTAAATAAAGACATTTTCAGAAAAACAAAATAGAGACTTTTTTGCCAATAGACTCTAACTACAGAAATTTCAAAAAGGAAAAAAAAGTGGTGCCTAGAAAATCTAAGATGCAAGAAGGAATGACAAAGAAAATAAGTATGTTTTAGTAAATGTTTGAAGTTAAAAAGTAAAGGTAAATTAAAATCCTTGCTGACAATAGTATAAAAATCAAGAGGTAGTGATTGGAGGTAAAACATCCTAGAGTAATATCTTATTTTGTTTGAGAGAAGCATAAAGATTATTCTGAATCTTAGACCATGTTAAACTTACATTAAATAGGTGTATAGTTTTCTAGGGGACATGCAGAGGTCTTCCACGAATGGGCGGTCTGTTCCTTAATCTAGGTGCTGGCTACGTGAAGGTATTCATTTTATGAAAACCCTGCAAACTGTGCACTTTTGACATGTACATTTTTCTATTTGGAAATTATATTTTCATAAAAATTTAAAATAAAAAAGGGAAATCACCAGAATGACCATCGAAGTAACAGAACTAGGGTATATAAATAGGATGTATAATTTCCAAACCAGGAGAAGAAAAAAGTGAAGTAGAGAAACATACACATAATTCAAAAGAAGATAAAAGAGTTAAAGGGTCAAGTAAAATTTTTTAAAATTTAAAAAGGTAAAATTTAAAAAATGTATAAAATAAAAGTGAATCCAAATATATCTGCAATCACAATCTATGTAAATTTTGTTAAAAGACAAAAAATCACAGTCTAGATCTTTTCAAGTGCCAAGCAAATGGTATTTATAAATACCTGAAACAAATGACATGAGATATTCTAAAAATAATAGCTAAAGAAGAGTTAGCGTAGACATTAAGCAAAATAGACTTTCTAGACAAAGCATTATCGGTGCTAAAATGGGTCACTAAAACTTGATGAAGTTTTCAATTCACAAAAGCAATATGGGAATTCTAAATTTGTATGATAATGATAACACAGCTTCTAAAATAAGTGTATTTATCATAAGACTGGAAAAAATTGATAAATCCACCATCCTAGTGGGAGACATTTAATTCTCTCTTCTCTGTAATTGAATGATTGAGAAAAAAAAATGCACAGGATAAAGAGTTGAACAACAACAGGAATCAAAACTTCCTCTTAAAAAGTATCATCCTTGGGAGAAACAAAAACCATTTTAAAACGTGACCTAAAATATAATAACAAAACATCTACCATATCTCTGGATGAGTTCATTTAGCCTGCTTCTTTAAACAAAAACAAAACCTTATAGATTTTTTTTCTGAATCCAAAAACCATATAAAATGTCCAAATGAAACTGCAAGGTCTCAAGTATGATAGGACCCTCACTCATATCAAGGCTGATGACCCTCCTCAGATAAATAAACACACTGTTAGGTGTTTGTTCTTCCTTAGATCTTCTTAATGTTGATTGTGAGACAGGAAGTGTTTTTAATGAGGCTGTGTTCTCAGAGTCACATACTTTGTCAAATCCATGACAGGTGACTGTCCTATCAATTAATTAGGCCTTTCCACTTTGCTTTGATACCTGGATAATAACTGGTTTGAAATTATGGAGAAAAAAACCCCAGACCAAGATATTTATTAATTGAGGTTACAGTCTCCAACAAACATGTGGCTTTTTCTGTACAATGAGAGGGTAGATTGAAGAGCAGGGTAAAACTCAACAAATACTGTTTTAACTGATTGGAACTTTCCACAGACCCTCCCTGAGCAATATTCTAGGTGCACGTGCAGCTTTGGGGGACGAGAGCTTAAGCAAAGAGAAAAATGAGCTAAGATGGAGAGTGGGGTGTATGTGCTAGTGCTGTTTGTTGAGAGGCAACAGTGAAAATAGATGCTCTGGCTTCAGATCACATGCCCTGGTGCTCTCCCCTTTCCCCCTGAGAGGCAGAAGCACAATGCAAGATTTGCCAAAGTGTTTGCTGTTTCACAACCTGACACGGAGGCACTTTCAAAAGATTTGCTTTCCTCTTTTGGAGGATTCCCAAGCATGCAGAGAAACTAGACGGTGAGTGTATGAGTTTTCTATTGCCTCCATAACAAATAACTGCAGGCTGAGTGGCTTATGTAACACAAATGTATTAAGTTCCTTCAGTCAAAAGTGCAACCTGGGTTCCCTGGGCTTATCAAGGTGTCAGCAGAGCTGTCTTCCTTTCTGGTGGCTCTAGGGGACCATGCATTTCCTTGCTCATTTGGTTGTTGACAAAATTCAGTTCCTTTTGATTGTAGGACCAATATTCCTTGTGGCCTGTCAGGTGAGGGCTGTCCCCAGCTTCTAGAGGCCACCCACATGCCTTGGCTTGTGGCCTCCTTTCTGCATATTCGAAGCTGCCAATGGCAGGTCGAGTTCCCTTCATGCATCTAATTTCTCCTCCTCCTTTTTACCATCTGAGCTCTCTCCTAGCTAGGAAAGGTTCTCCACTTTTAAGGACTTGTGTGATTAAATTGGGCTCACCTGGATAACCCAGGCTACTTTTCCCCATCTCAAGTTCTGTAACCTTAATCACATCTGCAAAATCCCTTTTGAAATCCACATAAGGTGACATATGTTCAAGCTCTAGGGATGAAAGCATGGACATCGCTGGGTGTTCCTCATTCTGCTAACCACAGTGGGACAAGGGTTGGTTTCACCACAGTTTCAGTCTCACAGTTTGGGAACCAAGAGAGCACTTCAAGCTGCAGAAAACTGCATTAGGGAAGAGAAGAACAATTCTGTTCTTTATTCTTTTGCTGCTCTCTTATCTCCTTCCCCACTCCCTAGATGCCAGGATCCAAGCCAAGAGGTGAGGAAAGTCAAGAAGGCAGAGAAGTCCTCACTGCATTGCAGGGCTTTGCACTCATGGGCATGGGCAGTGGTTAAATGACCCTTTTGTTGTTTCTTCAGAGGTTCCCTACAGGGCATTTCTCTTCTACAGCTCTAGAGCAGAGAAGCTGCATCTCTATTCAGGATGTAAATGCAGTCCAGAAAGAAGTGCAAGAAGTCAGCCTGAAGGGCTCCAGCACGTGGCGAGAGATGGAGGCCTCCCTGGAGACTCAGCCTTATGAAATGGGGCTCCATAAAGAGGGGGGAGCTGTGGAGTCAGGGACTGGGCAGAGGCTCAAGCACCCAATGGACTCTAACACAGGGTCTCAGTCTCAAGTGGGCTTCCCCAGAAGCAGACACTGGGAGAATTTGAAGGCAAGCAGTTTATCCACAAGTTTCCTGCAACACTGGCAGGGAGGTGGGGATGTTATATGAGAAAGGGAAGGCAGCCTATAAAGGCTGTGTGTTGGTGTCACCTAAGTAAGGGACAACTGAAACTTCATCCCAAGGGAGAGCCTGAGGAAACGGTGTGGAACACACTTCAGAGCTAGCTCACGGAAGGGGCGGGGAGCTGGGGTATTCGCATACCCTCTCCCATCACCCACTGGTTGAGCATCCTCCTGGGGAATGTTTAACACCCAAAGACCTCTGGCCTGTGTGGCCAGTCACAGAGATACAGGGGCAGGCATCGAAAGCCCTCAGCAGCACATGGACAAAGCATAGTACTAGGCAAACAAATGATACATCTGGGCTCGGAGCAAAATGAAAGGGAAGCCTAAGAGGAGAGTGTGCATGCTGTTGTTGCACACTAAGTCCTTTAGGGGTAGAATATATCTCAAAATCTGGTTAGGGATGAATCTAGAATGGAAAAGAGGGTTTCAAAGTAGAGAGATACAGGATTCAAGAGGCCAAGAGTATCATCATGTCAGGGGAGACAAAACGAGTATGCACAACGACAGCAATACGAACCATCATGTACTAAAATCTGATTTGTGTGGCATAAAAATGAGAGCGAGAGCTGTGGGAAATGAATGAGCCAGAAGAAGTGAGCAAAGTCTTTAGGGAGAACGACTGTGACCGTATCTCCAAGGATGGATCAGAGTGAGCAGAACTCTTCGCATCATTTGTTTTGCTAACCCCTTTCAGCTGTGACATTTAATTAAAGCCAGGGGGAAAGTGAGAGAGCAAATGAGTGTGTCAACAGCGTGAGGGGAAGAGGCGTCTCCCAAGGTTCATTCTAAGCACGACCAAGGGGGTGTCCCCCGAGCACATGCTGAACGCTGTTGAAGAGCTTGGGTTTGCTGTGTGCTGAGATTGTCTCGGAAGGAAAGATCCCGTGGCGGTATTTCAAGGCTGAAATGGCTTTCCAGCTCCATTTTCCTAATTTGCTGGAGACTAGTCCAGAGAAAATAATTAGAGTTGCTTGGATAATGTGTTTGCTTTACCACTTTCAATTAAGGACAAGAATAAAGTGAGAGAGTGAGCGCATGCACAACAATGGAAGTACTTTTTTTATGTTCCCGCCATGCCTCCATGCAAACTTGCACAATATTTTCCTGGTTATTCTAAACTAATGAGTTCCCAAGTTGTTTTATTTTAAGCAGTTTTATTAAGGTATAATTAACATTCAGTAAGTTGCACATACTTAAAATATACAATTTTGCTAAGCTTTGACACACACATATATGATGAAACCACTACTGCAATCAAGATAGTGTGAACATATTCACCATTCCAAAAGGTTTTTTGTGCTTTTAGTAAAACCCCCCTCCAGCCCAACTAGCCCCTACCGGCACCCTGCCCCAGACAACCACCTGCTTTCTGTCACTATAGGTTGGTTTACATTGTTAGAGTTTTACATAAATGGAACCCTACAGCATGTATCCTTTTTTTATCTAGCTTTTTTCACTCACCAAAATTATCTTGAGATTCATCTGTGATTTTTTCTTTACCAGTAGTCCAGTATTTTTCATTGCTGAATGGTCTTCAGCTTTTCAAGACTGCAAAATCAGATATTTCTTTAATTTTGAGATGTGGTCATTATATCATTTTCCTAGGGCTGCCTTAACAAATTACCACCAACTTGGGTGGCTTTAAACAACAGAATTTTATTCTTTCACGGTTCTGGAGGCTAGAATCCAAAACCAAGGTGTCAGCAGGACCATGCTCCCTTGGAAATCTCTAGGAGAGAATCTACCCCACGCCCTTCTCTGAGCTTATGGTGTTGCTGGCGATCCTGGGCATTCCTTGGCATGTGGGCACATCACTTCCATCTCTGCCTTCATCGTTGTTCATGGCGTTCTCCCCTGGCTGTCTCTGTCTCCCTGTCTCCTCTTCTTAAAAAGACACCAGTTATATTGCATTCAGCATCCATCCTATTCCAATATGACTTCATCTTAACTAATTACATCTAAAATGATCCTATTTCCAAGTAAGTTCATATGTTGTGATTTTGGGAAGGACATGAATTTAGGGTAGAGAGGAAATTCTCCCACCTGCTACAGTCATCCTTCCCCATTAAACCTTATATGTTTCTATTAAATTAAATTAATAACAGAGAGAGTGATTTTTTAAATTCTTGACCTATCTTGAGATAATGTGAGCTGGGAATCACATTTCCCAAACTGTGTTCCAAATAATTACATATGAAATTATATTCTCTAAAAATAGGATGGTATGGTCAAATAAGTTTGGTGAATGCTGGATTTTTTAAAAAGTGTCTTTATTGAAGGCTTGTCAAATCTTTAACATGCATAACTAGAATAAACTTGGCTCTTTTCATTGCCTTTCTCAGCACAGCACTGCTTTCAGAAGAGCTACAAAAGAATTGAAAAGCAATTTAAATCTTTATTGCAGAACTCTTAAAAAACACCAGAGGGGAAACATACTACATTATATATAGTAAAAAATACCCCCAAATCCTTACCCATTTCTGCAAAGACAGCTGATCACCTGACAGCAGCTGCCCCCAAATTGTAGAGTCATCCTCTTACAAAACCTCCTCAAATCTTTCTCCCAAAATATAATCTGAGCTGACATTGTCTCTTTTGCCCCTTCCTCCCCTGTCACCTTCCCAAATTCATCATTTTTTTTTTTAGAAAAATGGAAAACTCCTGCCCTTTCTAATGTAGAAAAATCCAGGCTTTAGGAGCTCTCTGGTTTTCCTCCCTAACCCAAACACACTGAAACTGACTGAGAATGGACAAAAGGAGGGGTGGAGGGCGTTGGTCTATCATGAGAAAGTCTATGGAACTAATTGTTGCAGGCATGGCTGAACAAAGGAAGGGGTGATGGAGGACAATGGAAGACTCCAGGAACATGGCACTACCATTTGTTCCAAGCCCAATCCCCAAGGCTTTCTGGAGAAATCCTAATTAATAGATATTGTTGACTCTGATACCTCTGGTTGTTCTACTTAAAAACAGACTGCCTGGGTGTACCCCCTCAGCTAGCGTCCAGATAATAAGCTTATACAAAAATTGTGTGAACGAGATTAACTGTTCTCAGACTGTCAACAGTTTCCTTTTCTCCCCTCTGTCTTAGAACGCCTGTTTTTACCTTTTTTTCTTGGCTCATTCTACCAACTGACTCCTTCTCATGTGAGTAAACAACATGCTTGCAAAATTAATAAACATGATGCAAAAATAACTAACAGATGTATCTGAATTGTTCTTTGTTAAGAAACATTATTTCTTTTTGTCCCTGTCACATAAAAAGTACTTCACAATGATTGTCTAGGTGGGGTATGCCATGTACTCTAGCTTTTCTTACACTTGCCTGTAAGAGCCTTTTTAGTTACACATAGGAGGCCTCAAATGCTAACACACACCCACAATTTGCCAGTGTTTCTACCAGCCAGATCTGCAGCAGACCCCAATGTTTTCAACTGGAAGCCACTAAAAGGTAGGCAAGCAGCCCAATGAAAAACTACCATGCAAAGGATATACTCAAAGCACAATTTAATTTTTTCTACCATCTTCCCTTTAATGTAAGTTCCCTGTTCCTGGGTGAAATCTTGGGTAGGTCCAATGAATTAGGCAAAAGACAGTATTATGTCCACTTTAAATAGCACATAAAGTCTTGATTTGGAAGTTGGAATGGCCAGTCCTTGATAGCAATGAAATATTTGGACATGGGGTAGTGCCACATCTTCCGTCCTCTAGCTAGGCCTGCTGTGGCCTGTTGGTGTCAGACGGTGGGGGCAGGGGTGGCTCTTCTTCGTTGTTCCTCTACAATCCTCCCTCCTTCTTCACTTGCTGACTGCAGGGACTGCCCCCTCTCAGGGCTGGCCCAGGCAGAGTGTGGGCTGTGGAAAGGTCCCCTCCTGACGTATTAGGTATGATTTTCACCTTATGTCAGGACTCTCCAGTGCCAAGTGAACAGTTCCCAACCCTTTCTCTTAGGAATATCTTTGTGGGCTCTTCCAGATGCAGATCCCACACTGTAGCCCATACTTCTCCTTTGGCCTGTCACTCTGCATCCAGCCCATGGTTCAGATGCTCACTGTTGAGGGTCTCATCACCCAGTTGAGGGAGTCCATCTGCCGAGTATGTGAAATGGCTCCAGGGGAGCTCTCTTTCTTCTAGGGTCAACAACTGGTCCACGGGAGACACTTATACATGCTGTGAGCTACGGTAGACAGGAAACACACTCACTTTCCATAAGCAACAGCCAATCACAGACAACCACCAAAGAATCTCAGCAACACTCCCCTGACCTCTAGAATGTCCTGAGTAAGGAGACAGACTTCCATCTCCTGGGTCTCTAAAGCTCAGGGGATGTATCTCAAGTTCTGAGTGGCCTCATTGAGCTGTTCCCCAAAAATGCTAAGGTTGACATGAGGGAACAGGTACTGTTTCTACACCTCCTAGCTGCACAACTGTCTCTAAAAATACTCATCACAAAATCCTCTCTCTACATCTGCACTCTCTTAAGCCTCTCTCTAGATTAGGTGCCCAAAAGTTTTGAAACTGATTTTCTTTGTAAATGCTGCATATGATGAGCTGGTGCCTCACTTTGGAATTGCATTTGTTTTATACCTTTGTTCTTGTTAGAAACTTCAGTTTTAAGATCCTGTTAAGACATGTCAAACTGTAAAATGCTAACATACCCTTTCTGTAAGAAAGAATGCCAGAAATTAGACAGGCCTAGAACTGTGTGATCCTTTTCTTTGTTGCTATACTGACCTGATTTTCTTTCTCTCTCTCTCTCTCATATATAATGTAGGAAAAAAAGACCTATGCAAATGTGAAAAATATCAAAAAAAAAGGATCAAAAGTATCAAAGTTAAATTTTAAGTACCTCCTAAATTCCAAAATAATTTTAAGATAAAACATTTAAAATAATTTTTAAAATTACTTTGAGAAAAAATCCAGATGTCCAAAAATAAATGGCTTATTAAGCACAAAGTGTGGCTCATATTTTGGATAAATAGACATTAATTACAAATAACAATATAGATCTAATTTTTTATTTTTTCTCTTTTATTGATGTATAATAATTTACATACTTATGAGGTACATGTGAATATTTGTTCCATGCATAGAATGTGTAATGATCAAGTCAGGGTACTGAGCATATCCATCACCTGAGTATTTATTATTTTTATGTGTTGATATTATTTCAAGTCCTCTCTTCTAGTAACTTTGAAATATATATAATATGGTTGCTAAATATAGTCACTCTAGTTTGCTATCAAACATTAGAACGTATTCATTCTATCTAACTGTATGTATATACCTATAACCAACCTCTCTTCATCCCTCCTTCCCCCTATGCACCCTTCCCAGTCTCTGGTATCTATCACTCTACTCTCTACATCTATGAGATCAAGTGTTTTTCTCCCACATAGGAGTAAGAACATGTAATATTTCTCTTTCTGTACCTGGCTTATTTCACTTAGCATAATGACCTTCAGTTCCAACCATGTTGCTACAAATGACTCTTTTTTATGGCCAAATAGCATTCCATATCACACATCTATGTACATGTATACATGTGTGCATATGTACCACATTTTCTTCATCCATTCACCTGTTGATGGATACTTAGGTTTATTCCACATCTTTGCTATTGTGAATAGTGCTGTGACAAGCATGTGAGTGCAGGTATCCCTTTGATACACTGATTTATTTTCCTTTGGGTAGATATCTAGTAGTGGGATTGCTGGATCATGTGGTAGTTCAAAAGTGTTTTGAGAAATCTCCATACTGTTTTCCAGCATGGTCATACTAAATTACATTCCCACCAACAGTGAAAGAGTTCCCTTTTCTCCACATCCTTGCCAACATCAGTTATTTTTTTCTCTTTTTAATAGAAGCCATTTTAACTGGGGTGAGATGATACTTCATTGTGGTTTTGATTTGCATTTCCCTGATAGTGATATTGAGCATTTTTCCATATACTTTTTGGTCATTTGTATGTCTTCTTTTGAGAAATGTCTATTCATGTCTTTTGCCCAGTTTTAAATAGGATTATTTGGTTTTTAACTGTTGAGTTGTTTGAGTTTCTTGTATATTCTGGATATTAGTCTACTGTCAGATGAATAATTTGCAAATATTTTCACCCATTAAAGAGGTTGTCTCTTCACTCTGTTGATTATTTCTTTTGTTGTGAAGAAGCTTTTTAGTTTAATATAGTTCCATTTGTCTATTTCTGTTTTTGTTGCCTGTTCTTTTGAGACCTTAGTCATAAATTCTTTACCGAGACCAATGTCTTGAAGGGTTTTCCCTATAATTTCTTTTAGTAGTTTAATAGTTTTGGGTCTTACATTTAAGTCATTAAACCATCTTGAGTTAACTTTTGTATGTGGTGAGAGATAGGGGTCCAGTTTCATTCTTCTGCATATAGTTATCCAGTTTTCCCAGCACCATTTATTGAAAAGGGTGTCATTTCCCCAATGTATGTTCTTGGTAGCTTTGTCAAAGATCAATTGGATATAAATATGCGGATTTATTTCTGAATCATCTATTCTGTCCCATTGGTCTGTGTGTCTATTTTTATACTAATATCATGATGTTTTGGTTATGATAGGTTTGTAATATGCTTTGAAGTCAGACAGTGTCTCCAGCTAAAATAATGTCTCCAGCTTTGTTCTTTTTGCTCAGGATTGCTTTGGCTAGTGGGCTTTTTTTTTGGTTCCATATGAATTTTAGGACTTTTTTTTTCTATTTCTGTGAAAAATGATGTTGGTATTTTGACAGGGATAACATTGAATCTGTAGATTACTTTGGATAGTATGATCAATTTAACAATACTAATTATTTTGATTCATGAGCATGAGATGACTTCCCATTTGTTTGTGTCCTCTTCAATTTCTTTCATTAGTGTTTTGCAGTTTTTCTTGTAGATATCTTTCACTTTCTCAGTTAAATTTATCTGTAGAGCGCTGTTTGGTTTGTTTTTTTTAGCTAATGTAAATGGGATTGCCTTCTTGATTTTCTTTTTGGCTATTTCCTTATTGGTGTATAGAAAAGCTATAGATTTTTGTAAGTTGATTTTGTACATACAAAACTTTACTGAATTTTCTATCAATTCTAAGAATTTCCTGGTGGAGTCCTTTGGCTTTTCTAGATATAAGATCATATTATCTGCAAAGAGGGATGATTTTATTTCCTTTTTTCCAATTTGGATGCCTTTGTTTTTCCTTGCCTGATTGCTCTGGCTAGGATTTCTAGTACTATGTTGAATACAATTGATAAAAATGAGTATCTTGTCTTATTCCAGTTCCTAGAGGAAAGACTTTCAAAATTTTCCCATTTAAGATGATGTTAGCTATAGGTTTGTCATACATGGCCTTTCTATTTTGAGGAATGGTCCTTCTATGTGTAGTTTTTTGAGAGATTTTATCATGAAGTGAGGTTGAATTTTTTCAAATGTTTTTCCACATTTATTGAGATGATCATATGGTTTTTGTCCTTCATTCTGTGATACATCACATTTATTGATTTGCATATGTTGAACCATCCTTGCATCCCTGGGATAAATCCCACTTGATCACGGTGTCCTATCTTTTTGATATGCAGTTGGATTTGGCTTGCTAGTATTTTTCTGAGGATTTTTACATCTATGTTCATCAGGGATATTGTCCTGCAATTTTCTTTTTTGTTGTGTCCTTGTCTGGTTCTGATATCAGGGTAATGCTGGCCTCATAAAATGACTTAGAGCAAATTTCTTCCTCTTATTTATTAAGAAATTTTGTTCATGCTGTACTGTTAAAATAAAAAATTAACCAAACATTTTTTATGGCATGATACCTTTTAATAAGTGTGTTTGTGTGCATGTGTGTATATGTGAACTCATAAAAAAAGTCTTAAACAATAAACACTTGTATATTAAGAGGAATAATTTCTGAATGGTAGGATTATGGGTAATTTTCAGTTTCACTTTACATTTGTCTGCATTTTCTGATTTTTTACATTGAATATTTTTATTTTTTATATTATAGTAAGAGGAAAAACCAAAAAAGATGTTTTAATTGAAATTAAATGTATTTTGTTCACAAATGTGAGATCTTTTAATTAACATAATTGTGCTTGAGTTTACCATTTTAAAATGCAGTAAGAATATTTTTATATTAACTGTAATTTTGCTTCAATTCTTAATTGGACAGTTTTACATGACAAGATGTTCATGACAATTTCTTAAAATATTGATGAGCCAGGCTACTTGCAAATGAGTCTATTTATATTCTCACAATTTTATTTTGAGACAGAGTCTCATTCTTTTGCCCCAGCTAGAGTGCAGTGACATCATCATAGCTCACCGCAACCTCAAACCCTGGGCTCCAGTGATCCTCTTGCCTCAGCCTCCTGAGTAGCTGGGATTACAGGTGCATACCATGACACCAGGCTAATTTATTCTTGCTCTTGCTCAAGCTGGTCTCGAACTCCTGAGCTCAAGCAATAATCCTGCCTTGGCCTCCCAGAGTGCTAGGATTACAGGCATGAGCCACCATGCACAACCTTCTCACAATTTAATACATATTTCTTTTATTCAGTGGTTGTTAACCAATTGTAGGCAAAACTATAGCTATAAAATTAAAATTTGTGAACATTTTTCCATTCCCACAATAGGAAAATATCCTTAAGAATTGGGTGGCTTAAGTTCCAATGAAATAGATTGTTTATCAATATTTGAAACATAACATTGTGTCTGCAATTTCCAATAATACATACAGACTTCTATTCTGCAAGTTCACTTATATATATATTCCATAGTCACTATAATATAACTATAGGCTTCACTTATATCAATTCTTCCTAAATCCCATAAGGAGGCAATTGATCTGCTAGTATAATATCTTGAAGAGAGAGGAGAGAGACACAGCAAGGCTTCATGTGTGCAATACATTCTTATTCGGTCTTCCTTGGGAATCATGGAGCTTATGGATGTAGAGCAAATGTGGAGCAAGAATGATCTTATATAGCATTATCTTTTAATTGGAGTTTCTATTTCTGTCACTGTTTCATTTGCTCACCATAATAGCTTAAACTGCAGCAATTGGCAGAAGCATCATTGTCAGTTTGGACTGTAGAAAACAGGACACAGGCAAGTGTTTTATTTCCAAAGAGGCTTGGAGAGGAATTTAGGATTTTGCCTAGATTTTTCTTGGGGAACAAATTAGCTCTGAAAATAGCTAACTACATTTAAACCAGACTCCTGAGGAGTGTTTGCATCCAACC
Source organism: Cheirogaleus medius (assembly GCA_008086735.1). Lineage (NCBI taxonomy): Eukaryota > Metazoa > Chordata > Mammalia > Primates > Cheirogaleidae > Cheirogaleus > Cheirogaleus medius. The sequence goes on along the minus strand of VBSM01001118.1, from coordinate 17,177,634 downwards.
AACACTCGATGAGTCCTCCAAAACTCTTTTCCCTATTCCTTCAACTTCTAGCTGAAGGTTAATTTCCTACAAATAGCATTTGAGGAGACTGGAAACTAGGAGCCCTTGTGTTTGGGGGGAGCTAATGACCAAAAACATCAACCCATTAGTACATAAATGTGAGCAGGCAACTTTGTCCTTGCATAATAGATGGTGAAACTTCTGACAATTCTCATCTATCTTTAGATGAGATAAAGGAGGTATGAACTACCTCCATTTCCATTTTGGTGGTAGTTCACAAATGGAAATGGAAAATGCTGAGCATGGTTAGCCTAGAGAATTATATTTCTATTTTCTAAGCAGACTGTCTCCTTTCGCTCCTAAGAGATAAGCCCTGGCCTTATAAAGAGCCAATTGTGTTCATTTCTAAACTTGCTTATGTTAGTTTCCAAATTTCTGAAATTATGCAAGCTTTTTAAGTATCACATGAAGACAATGAAATGAGTGCAAAGATATTTATCTTTTTTTAAATAAAACTCAGTTGAATACTTTGGAAAATCTAAAGGTGTATAACTTAGAATTTGCTATGAATTAAAAATGGCACAAGCGTAAAAGATTGGGAAGAAAAATGTTAAAAGTAGAAAGATTCTGCACTGAGATTATTTCCATGTTGTTGTTGCTGTTGTTGTTATAATAATTTAATTCTTGTTCCTCTTTAAAGAAATAAAAAATCGGAACTCATAGGTGAGCCAGAGTACAGTTTATATAAGAAACACTAAGTATTTCTGAGCACTGGGGATCATCATTAACAGATTCTTCTTGGATCCTATGCCCAGAGATTATGATTCAGGTGGTCTAGACACAGTGAGATATGAGCATTTGCATTTTTTTAAATTTAACAAATAACTCTAACACACAGCCAAGCTTGAGAAGTACTGCACTAGAACAGTACTTCTCAAAATGTATTGTATACACAATCGCCTGAGGATATTGTGAAATGCAAATTCTAATTCAGTAGGTCTGCAGCTTGAGGTCCAAGGTTCTACATTTCTAACAAGGTCCCAGGTGATGCTGATGCTGCTGGCCCAGGGAGCACACTTTCAGTAGCCAGATGTTAACAAATAGGAAGAGGAGACCCCTCTAGCATTGGTGCTCAATGCTGGCTGCACTGTAACCACCTGCACAGCTTGAAAATACTGAGGCCTGAGTCTCACCCACAGGGATTCTGATTGGATCGTCCATCTGGGGTGATTTCCAGGTAATTCCACTGTACACCCAAAGCTGAGAGCCCCTTCCCTGAAAAGTTATATATTAAAATGTGCACTTGACAAAGAACATATGTTGAGACACTCGGTCTGTAAACTTCTGCTAAAATATGTAGTTTATTTTCTGCCTTTAGAATGGTTCCCCAGTTCTTCTTCTCCTTCTGTTCCCTCCACTTAAAAAGTTAGTCTGTTTGTTGAGGATCCTCTTGAACAGCCCATGTCAGTGACACAATTATTCCTGCAAGACTTGCCCTACACACTCAATCAACTCTGAAGACTTCAAAAGCATAAAACAAACCATTTATTTGAGAACAGAGACCATGTGGTATTCTTACTCCAATTTTCCAAATTCAGCTCCTAGAACTGTAAAAATAGCACATGGATTGAGAGCCAGATGTCGTGCTCTGTGGAGAGCTGATTTGGTAACAGGTTTCATCTGTGAATGTTCAATGACTTGATAAACCGAGAGTCCTGGTGCGGAGGAGCGCTGGAGGAAGACTAATTCTTTCTAGAGAGGATCTTTGGGAATGCAAAGAGCAACTTAAAATGGAATTCCACATTAAAGATTAGAAATGTTGAATTTGAGATAGCTCTAGAAGGACTGGATCAGAGCTTATTACCAAGTTTCAAACCAGCAAAGATTTGCACAAAGATGGGATATGTTGAACAGATCAAGAGCAGAAATCTTTGAGACATTGAAAATTTGGGAAGAATTTCTTGGACATCTGTTATATATAAAACCCCGGGTTATTCACAGGACGATTGCAAATACAAACCAGAGGTGCCACCACCAGCATATAACCTATAAAAAGAATAATATCTTATTTATCTTGTACAGAGTATTTTACATTTGTTCTATCAGTTGGTACAAAAATAATTGTGGCTTCAGACCGTGAATTTTAAATCATTATAACTAGGCTCAGACACACATCTTTATTAATCAAAATAGGAACCATTACAATCAACACATTTTTGCAATGAGAAATGTTTGTTTATTCCTATAGTGTAAAAAAATCCATGCTTTGGTATTCGACAATTTAAACCTCCCAACAGCTCTATGAGATACTGCCATGATTCCCACATTATTCTGCCTAGCAGTCTATAGGTTTCCAAATATATTCCCACAAATTATCTTATTTGATCTTCACAACAGCCTATGGGGTAGATTGCAATTATTCTCCTTTTACACACCACCAAACCGAGACTCAGAGAAAGTTAAGTAACTTGCTCAAGATCACACAGCTGGGAAGTGACAGTTCAGATCCCAGACCTGGCTAAGTGCTCTTTTTCCCTCACGCTGTGGTGACAGTGTGGACTCACTTGGAGTGACCACATTATTTGTGTCTGTTCAGACAAATTTATAAGGCTAAACTCACCATTTTTTCCCTTCTCTCACTAGGGCACCCAGCATCTTCCTGCCATAAATGTGCTCAGGGCTTCTCAAAAAGTAATTGTTTTAGAAGCTACAAATAAGAAACAATGTTATCCTTTCAAAAGTCCTGTTTATTCCTGCTTTCCTGGATTCAGCCTTCTGTGGATTGTGAAAACATTGACTCTGTGGCTGACCTAGTGGTCCACTCTACTTGTCTGTAGGGAAGGCTATCTTTGAAACAAACAAGAAATATAAAAGCTTAAAAAATTATTCTGGTCCTGAAGACTAGTGAAAAAAAAATATATATATATATATCAGAATGAATTATAGGTGTGTGGTAGGTCACATTTCCCAAATACAGCCATATCAATAATTCCTTCTCACATTCTCCTCCTACAAGGTGACTCATCACTCCTATGGAGAGGTGGGGTGGGGTCTATGTCCCTCTCCTTGACCATGGGTAGGTTTTATGACTATACCAGAAATGCCACTACATGACTTACAAAGCTAGGTCATAAAAGGTGATAACAGTTTCTTGGGATTCTGCTATTGAAATACAACCATCAGACTTGCTGGATCAGAGAAATCACATAGAGGAGCTCTGCATAGGTGTTACAGCCAACAGCAGCAGCAGCCATCACATGTGTAAGTGCAAATACCTCCAGAAGATTCCACCTCCAGTCATCAAGACACACCTCAGCCTCTAATCTTTGCAGCTGAGCTTCCTGACATCCTGAAATAGACAGAAGCCATCCTCACCATGCCCTGCCAAACCCCTGACTCACAGAACCCATAATTGTAATAAAATGGCTGTTTCTTATCACTACATTGTAGGGTAGTTTGTTATGCAGCAATAGATAACTGATACAAGATGATGCATTTTTCTATCATTCATTATGACTTTAATATCAGACTTTCAGAATAATTGAACCATTAAATATGAGACTGTAACATGTGACTTAAGGATGTTAGAAGTCCAGACTTAAAAGGTTATAGTCACTATAGTGAAATTAAAATGACAGGTGTTTAAATAAAATGTGGAAAAATCTCTTAAAAAACAGTGTGTAATTGATAACTATACATTATTGAATGGGCATGCAAATAATAAACGGCAAAGAAATTGTGAAAATTAAAATGTAATTCAAACTAGTATAACAGAAAAATAGCAAAAATGTCTTTTTTTTTAATGACCTACTTAGGGATACCACAAGCACAATTATAGCCGAAGCTTAATTTTCAAATGACAAAATACCTAATTACATTGTATTTAAGCAAAATGCAGACTGATAGGTACACTAATTAGAAATGGATTTCATTTTCATATTATTTGTTCATGCATGTAATGTTGTTCTACTTATTTTCCCTTCTCATTAATATGGAAAATGGAAAAATTACAAGAGTCAAAATTGGTTTAGAGATGTATATATATTTTATCTCAGTGTGTGGGTTTCAGCTGCTTCGAAAATTTAATGAGCTTCTAAGATCTCCAGTTTCAGAAAACTGCAAATCTAACGGTAGCCTATAAATATAATACGTACGCAATAATGAAACAGACCAATCAATTCCTCATTACTGTGTTGCAAGATGCCTACCAGGTAACTTTCTCATTTAGCGCTCTTTTCTGCTCACAGATAGAGGAGCATGAACCTTGAGATAAGTGGGTTAAAGAAGGAAAAGGTATCATAGCAGTCAGCTTCTCTTTTATCCACCTTTCCTTTTATTATTTTGTAGCATTTATATTTTTATATATGTATTTTTTATTTCAGGGTATAAGTGGTTTTGAGTTACATGGATGAATTACATAGTGGTGATGTCTGGGTTTTTAGTGTACTTTTAAAGCCGTAGTATTGGTGGATCCCAAGGCAATGCGAAAGTGCAGCCCTTTTTGTACTCCCTCTTTGTGGTTTTCTAATATTCAATTAATATTAAGGAAAAAATATTTTCATCAGCTTGCTTCTAAATTTGGTGTCTAAAATCTGCTCTCCCCAGAATTTACAAAGAAAATATAAAGCTTTTTGAAGATGCAAATAGTCACAGTCTGCCTGCCACTTTTATAAATACGTCATGCCCTCAAAAAGCCCTCAAAAGTAATTTTGTTTATTAACATTTCTGGGAAAGAATCCCTACTTGCTTCTGTACCTTATTTTTTGTTTTCAGATTTGCCAGATGTCACAAAGTCAAACCTAATATATACAAGTAATTCTTCTTCCTTCATTAAAATTATTAAATATATTAAAATCCTGTCTTTTGAAAAAAAGAAGCAAAAGAGGGGGAATGATTTCATGTGGCTCAAGAGCAAAGACATGTTCAATAGAATTAATCAAATGAAAAAGCAAAACCAAAATATGGATCAAGGGGAAGTTCAGCCATTAGTCAGGGCCTCCTCTTCCAACAAGTCATTAGACAGACAGCAATGCTGACCCACCACGGTGTCCAATCACCTGGGGGTGTTTAATTTCAACTACTGGGACCCCACTAACCAAGATGCAGATTAAATGGGGCTGGGGCAGAATCCGAGTGAAGGGCTCTTCGGGCCCTAAGGGTTATTCTAATACACAAATAGGGCTGAGGACCTGTTTAGGATGAGGAAGTCTTTGCTGCCTTCTAGAAGGGCTGCAGGAGATGGGAAGAAGCGAACATTCCCAGGGTCACTTTGCTGAGTAGTGCCATGCCAGCTGTACTAGTAGGTTTATAAGAACGAGAGCATGAAATTTAGATCACTTAAAAATTTCTCTTTTTACTTACAGAATTTTCCTCTGAAGCAAGCTGCCCAGCTTAAAAGCTAGCTTGTCAGGGAAATACATGGAGTGGAGTGAATCTTATTTTTCTTCTCTTAATTTTGCTCCTAAGACCAAACTCAAATCTCTTTGAATCCCAGTAACATAAGCTGTGACTTTTGGTGGATCTGGAGAAATGGCAGGAATGATAAACACTTCAGAGATACCCAGAAGTTCAATCAAATAGCAAATTTGGGTGGGAGGACACCCCCTCTAGTCTAAGCAGGTGTAAAGGCAAAAACCCACACAAACATCTAATGAAGGCAAAGTTTGCACTTTGTTTTCAGGAAACAGGAAAGCTCCCGCTATTTATTTATGCTTCTCAGAATGCAGGTGTTTTGAATCTAAATATGAGTAGGCTGGCATTTCTGCCAAACAAGCTGTACTCAGCATCTCTTAGAGTCTTATATAATTCAACACGTGTACAGGTAAAGGTCTACCCTGGGCCACAAATCAAACTCATGGCCATCACAGACTTTGTTCCATAGTTTTGCCTTGTCTAGAATGTCATACACTAGGAATCATAAAATATGTAGCCTTTTCACATTGGACTCTTTCACTTAGGAACAAGTATTTAAGGTTCTCCCACATCTTTTCATGGCCTGAAAGCTCATTTCTTTAAGCACCGAATACTATTCCATTGTCTGGGTGTACCACAGTTTGTTTATTCATTCACCTACTGAAGGATGTCTTCATTGCTTCCAAGTCTTGGCAATTAAGAATGAAGCTGCTGTAAACATCTGTGAGCGGGCTTTTGCATGGACACAAGTTTTCAACTTCTTTGGGTAAAAGTCAAGGGGTATTTATTTGGATACAAACAAAATTTGTTTGGATACAAGGAGTATTTGATTGTTGGAGATGGTAAGAGTATGTTTAGTTTTTCAAGAAACTGCCAAACGGTCTTGCAAAGTGCCCCATTTTGCTTTCCCACCAGCACTGAACCAGAGTTCCTGTTGCTCCACATCCTCACCAGCATTTAGTGTGTGTCAGTGTTCAGGATTTTGGCCATTCTAATAGGCATTATGTAGTCAATGTACCTCATGTTGCTTTAATTTGCATTTCCATGACAATATATGATGTTGAGCATCTTTTCATATGCTTATTTGCCGTCTGTGTGTCTTCTTTGGTGAGGTGTCCATTCAGGTCTTTTGCCCATTTTTAAATGAGGTTATTCATTTTCTAATTGCTTTGTTTTAAAAGTTATTTGTATATTTTTAAAACAGTTCTTTATCATATATGTTCTTCGCAAGTGAGAAATGAGGCAACATAATAATTGCTGAAGAAAAAAATAGTAGAAACCCTGAGTCCCTGACAATCATGAAATGCAATAACAGGCTGAAACGTCCTAACTCTGCATCTCTTTTACATGACAGAGAAATAAATGTCTGCCTGGTTAAAAAAAGAAAAAAAAAAGACCAAAATCAGTGTGGTACTATTAATTCGGTCTGTCTTAACAGGCTGGGAACACTCCCTCCCTCACGCAGCACTGAGGACATAAGAAGTAATCAATGCACATCCATTAATTGATTATGTACTAAAAAGGGAATGTATTATAACCTCACGTTCTTTGTTAGAACACTACAACAATCATGTCAGGAAGTAATTTTGAGCACAACTCTATTAATTTTCATGTCTTCTCCTCTACTTTTTGTTCCCATGGTGTTTTTTTGGTTTTGTTTTAGAGTTGTCACATTTCGTCTTGGCAACAGTGTAGTTCATGCCCCATCCTCTTCCTCTGGGCACCACTTCTCCTCTCTCGGCCGCCTGTTTCAAGGAGGAGCTGCCGTCATAGCATCCTGTCCTTTTGGCTATAGCTGAGCCAATTGGAATCCTTCCCCGGGATTTTTTAAAATCTTACTCCAAAGCCTACTGCAAGCCACCGTGGTCTCCCCCATGGGCTGTTGTATACCCTCCAACTGGGTTCCTTGCTTCCCACCCTCCCCTCCCGCCTCTCACAGACTACTCTCAACCAGTTTCTCCAGAACCTTTATTTAGGGCATGTCAATTATCTTCTCGGTTCTCTCTTTTGACTTACCATCATCTCATTCTGGATGAAATGCAGAATTTTTGACATTTTCCCCAAACTCCTTCACTTCATGTCCACTCTCCTGCTACCTTGATGTTCCTTCTGCATGTCAGGTATGCTGTGACCTCAGGGCCTTTGTACATGCCATTTCCTCTACCTAGAACATTCTTCTCACCAAGAATGGCTCCCTACCCTCCTCATGTAAGTTTCTGTTCAAATGACACCTTAATAGAGAGGCCTTCTCTAAACTTCTGATGTAAAATAATCCCCTGCTGGCTCTCTCTATGCACATACTCTGTTTTTGTTTTAATTCTCTTTAGCACTTAACATTACCTAACATTCAGGTAGAGTTTTTTTTGTTGTTGTTGTTTATTATCTGGATCCCACCATTAAAAATTAATCTTTACAAAGGCAGGGACTTTGTCTGCTTTGCTCACTGCTATTTCCCCCGCCCTGAAAGCAGTGTAGGCCCTCAACAACTATTATGTGGAATGAATGTCTTACTAAACCAATCTCTTGTTGGATATTTCTACACTGATGTCTTCAACCAGTCTTAAGAACTTCTGAACAGCTACATATATAAATGTCTTAGGTAATGATTGAACAAAAACAAGCTTCAGTAATAATCTTATAAAAGCTCTTCTTTTGAAAGATGAGAATCTTAAACCCTGGGTGGGTTGAGTAAAGTGCCCAAGAACACACAGCTATTCATTGCACCGTTGCTTTTGGCAGAAAATAAAAAGCCCTGGCTGGAGCTGTTTACCAGCCTCACAAAGGAAGGCTCCCATGCTGCGTGTGAGGCTCTCCTGATTTCAATTGCATCTGGAAAGCTCCGAACAGGAAGCAGGTGCAGCCAGCTGGCTTTGTTGTCTCGCAGGCCAAAGCAATATATGGCCTTGACCTAAGCGTTATTTCCAAAGGAGGGACTGGGGAAGCGTAGAACAGAAGGTCTCCCGGCCCCTCCTCCTGTCTCTCATTATCTTTGGCTGCACAGAGGGACTGAATAAATATCTGTGAAATAAACAGCCCCATGCCCCTGGAGCCAGAAGTGGGACAGCACAGGAACCTGCCTGAGGTGCTTAAATCCTCGTGCCTGGTTTCTTTCTCCCACCAGCCATCCTTTCTCTCCCTTCCCCACTCCCTTCTACACATCCATGTTCCCACAAGGACAGCGTGTTACAGTGATAAATGATTTCCAACTTGTTTGATAACAGAGCTCTATTCTCAAGGGATCCTGATTAGCATCTCATGGATTCTTTCCAACACACTTTGAGAAATGCTGGCATAATACAGAATTGCAAAGCAAGAGGCGCTACGGCGGGTCCTACGTAGGATGCCCTCAATTTTCCAGGGAGAGGCACTGATGTCTAGAGAGCTTTAATGACAAGCCTCAGAATCACCCATCCTGTTACAGCAGAGCACCCTCGAGGTCTCAGGGTTTTTTACTAACCCAGGCCAACCATTGAATTATGCCAATTTTGTTTTCTGGAGAAGAAATTTAATTGCATTGTTCCCACATAAAGCAATTCTTAAGTAAGGTACTCAAGGTAGATAATTAAATTCTGAAAAGAGTTTTGTACTAATTTATTTAATAAAATCCAACTTATGCATTATATATGTATGTAAATGTATGTGTATATATGTATATATTTATGTATATATAGATGAATATATATCTGTGAAGCTTCAGATATATAAAGCATACAGAATAATGCAATAAACATCCATGTTAAGACACATAACATTAAACATACCAATGACTCCTTTGATGTAACCCACCCTATAGCATTGTGGTTTTAATTTGAATTTCCTGATTACTCTTAAGGTTGAATGTATTTTTATATGTTCATTGACCATTTGTGTTTCTTCTTCTAAAATTGCTTATATAATTAGCCGGTTTTTCTATTGGATTGACTATCTTTGCACGAGTTCTTTTTATAATCTAGAATCTTGAATCCTGATCATATACAGTGGTTATACACATTTCAGATATTTTTTTCCAGACTATGGCTTGTGTTTTTCATTTCTTATTTTGACCTACAAGAAACATAAAGGGTTTTTGTTGTTGTTATGGTAAAGTTGAATTTATCACTTGTTTAAAGGTTTTGTGATTTTTAACACTAAGAAATTCTTCCCCACCCTCCAAGTCCATAAAGATATTCTACAGTTTCTTCAAAAATATTTAATAGTTTGCTCTGTATAGACAGGTCTTTAATCCAACCTGGCATTTATATTTACCTAAATTGTGAAGGAGGGATCTGAATTTTTTTAATATATATAGTTCAATCATTACTGTATCTCTATTGAATCATTCACCCCTTTCTCATAGATTTGTAATGCCAACTCTGCCATTTGTGAAGTTCCCATGTCTGCATGGACCTGTTTCTGGGTCCTCTCTTGTGTTCCATTGTGTGATCTCCTGGAGCCATAAAGCTGACAGCAGATATGAATTTTATTTTTCCTTAATAATAGAAAATCATGGAAGCTGGATGATGGGCCTGCAAGACCTCATTATACCACCCCCCAACTTGTGTGTATACTTGTTCATTTTTGTAATAAAGGGTTAAACAGATAACTATACCTTAATAGAGCACCAAATGCATCGCTACGTTGCAGTTGCCTATAGGCCATGCTGTTTGGGGCCTCCACATCTTTGTTTTTCTGTCCTTTTTGAAACACCCGTCTTCCCATCTACCACCCATTCTCCTGGCTAACAAAGCTCATTCCTAAGAACATACCCACTGGAAGCCTTTGCTGACCACCCTCAGGCTGCCCTGGCAGGGTGGCCTTTGTCCATGCCTTTCTCCATCAGGGCTCTTACCCCAGCATGTGCTGAGGCCCCTGAGAGTAAGAACAGTGTCACATTTATTTCTGTTTCCCCATAATGGAACAAATTGCAGATAGGGGGTACCTTATGACTATTAGATAAAAGACTAACTGAATGAGTGAATAAGTGAGTAAATGCTCAGGTATTCTTTTAGGACTAATGATAAGCAAGATACAAAAGAAGTGGGGAAACAAGAAGGTCACTGACTCATAAACTTGGCCCTTAGAGTGTTATCAGTGCTGGGATGATTCTAAATGCTCAGACCCAGACTCTCTCTGCAGAAGAGCCAGGAAAAGCCCATCTTAAAAAGCAGAGTGTGAGCCGGGCGCGGTGGCTCACGCCTGTAATCCTAGCACTCTGGGAGGCTGAGGCGGGTGGATAGCTCAAGGTCAGGAGTTCGAAACCAGCCTGACCAAGAGCGAGACCCCATCTCTAAAAAAAAAAAAAAAGCAGAGTGTGTCTGGGAATATCAGTGGAATCTTACCTAATGCATGCAGGAGCATTTTTGCAAACATAAAAGCTCTACACTTCTGTACAAAGTAAAATAGCATAACTATTATGATCAGCAGCTTCTGGTAACTCTTATAATATTCCTGAGTGTCTTTTGCACTTCCGAAACAGTAGCTTTTTAGAAATCCAAACTGCATGCGAGAAATAAGTAAGATCATTTTCTGAAAACATGAAGAAAAACAGGGTATGGGATCTATCAACAAAGCAGACAACACAATTCAGCAAAGAGCTCAAAGATAATATGACCTGCCCCGCCTCGATGAGTTTGAAATGCACTTAAGAAAAATAAAAACCCTTTAACAGCAGAACTGATTAATAGTCAAAGCATATAGATCGTGTCTGTTTTGAGTAATGCAATATTTTCTTTTGGTTTTCCGGATCAAGCACAAGTATTTTCATGTTGCTGCTACAAGTTGTTCTCACCAACAGAGGAAAAGGAAAAAATCTTCCACCAATAGAAGTCAGAAAGATGATTCTCTTCTCCACATCACCACTTACTGTTATGTAGTATCTCCTCTATTTTTCTTTGTTTTTTTCTTTTCTTTCTACAAAAGAGTAGCAAGAAGCTAATTCTAACAGAATAAGGAGAACAACCTATGATCTTAATAATTAAATACCAGGAAATAATGGCTATTGTCTTCAGTTTACAGACGAGAATCTGGAGTCCAGAGAGGTGAAGAGATTAGACACAAGGTCACAGGGCCGGTGAGCTGCAAGATTTTCCAGTCTTATAAACTTTCTTCATTATGACCAAGTGTGTAAATTAAGAACAGGAAATAGTGAATGTCACAGAAGAAATAAGTATACCCAGAAAATGTTCTCTCAAATCTATTTAATTTATTTGTTGATAGAAAATACCTCCTTTGTGAAGTTTTTTTAATAAAATCACCATATTGCCAAAAAAAAAAAATTCCCAACCTTAAATCAAGTGATGCTCCCCTCCTCTGTGGGTTTGTTTTTAATTAATCTGCATTACAACCCAATTAGGATGAATCAAGCAGATAACATGTAATGCCTTTTTGGAAACAGAAACAAATTTGGACAATTTGGTAATTGGACCACAGGTGGATTTGGTGAGAAATTAAGGAAAGATTCCAGGTATTCTAGCTGCTGGATAACCCTGCATTAGATGGTGTCACCTCAGAAGCTTAAAGCTAAATTTTCTACCCAGAATTTGAAAAATGCCCCATCTACCTGCTTAGCACAGTATGAGACTACAGAAGGCAGTGAGGTATGACAGGTGGTTTTATAAAAATTAGTAAAAACAGCGCCAGAGGAGAAGGAAAAACAAAAACAGATGTGTAAGTGTGTATAATCAGAAGGGCATTATGTACATAATCCTAGCAGCTTTATTCAATGGCTTATTCCATTTCAGTAATCATGTTGGTAGATGAGCTAATTGCAAATTTGTTAAATATTCATAACCAGCAATTTCTGCTAAGTGACAATGAACCGTCACAGTTGAAAGGATTACAGACCCTAGTGTGACATGATTTTATAGGCTGCTTCCTGCCATTGCCCCCAAATCCTATCCATCCACTTCTTATCTATGGTAGAGACATTAAACAACAGGCAAGGTGGGCAGAAGTGCCCAGGTGTGGAGGGGCAGAGAGCAAGCAATGGCCTGTCGGTTTGACTCAAGGTAGGATACTGAGGCTGATGCCTATAGGTTTCAAGTTCTAAGCTCCTCTCCATTGCCCACGGTTTTGCGAGTGGGTTTGAGAAATGCATTTTTCAGGGATCTATTCCATTCTCAAACGCTTTATGTAAACACTGCCCTGTTGAAGTAGAAAAACTAGAGGAATGGTTAAAGATTATTTTCACCAATGATTTTTTCTGTTACATACAGCCTCACCACTCCAAGCTGTGGTCTGTGGGCAGCAGCTTCTGGGAGCATGTTAGACAGGCAGTATCTCAGACCTCACCACCAACCTGCTGCTTCCGGAGCTGCATGTTAACAGGATTTGCATCCCCAAGTGAATATTACGCACTTTGAAGTCTAGAGAAAAGCACTTCAACTTATTCAAGAGAAACAGTGTCTTTTGTGATTCCAGATCACATGAGCATAGAAGCTCAGATAAAATAACCCAAAGACATGGGATTCTGATTTTCAGGAGATCTGTTAATCCCCACAGTGCATTTAGAGGCCAACCCATCTGTTTTGCACATCTCCATTGTATTTAATAGTTACTGTAGTAACCGTGGTTAGTCTCCTTCCTTTATCCAACATGTGGGAATTTCTGTCTTTTAGTGCTCTCTGTCAGCTGTCATGATATGCCGCATGAGTTGAGGTTATTCATAGGTTTTCCACGTGACACTAAGTACGTTCAGTAGGTTAATTCCCTGGTAGTCTCACTCTTTGTTAGGCAGTTTCCTCATTCTACCAGAATCTGCTTACATCTGCATGTACACTCCAATCCCAACATCACTGCTCATTGATAATTCTGTATTTGTCAATTTCCGGTTAGTCTATTCACGTAAACATGTTTTTCATTTCACTCTTACATTTGCCGTGACAGTCCCAATTGATCAACTAATTCATCGCCTGTGTACTCACAGTCATAATGGTCAGTTGCTCCTTATCAGACATCTGCTAGTACCAGGTTCATTGTTTAGCACTGCATATGTATTGTCTCTAATTCTCTCAGCAAAACAGCACAGTAAGGGGTATATCTCCCATATATAGATGAATAAATTGTCTCAGAAAGCTTACGTTATTTGCTCAAAGCCACACAACAAGTAAATGAAGTCTAGATGAAAATAAAGGTGAGCCTGGGTCTAAATTAGTTTCTTTCCACTGCCTCACACTCCCCTATTAGTATTTGGCAATTCGCATCCTTACGCTCACAATTTTGTAATCACACAACGATGTCATTGATCACTCCTAGATGTTAGAAGCATTGATTTCAGATTACGCATGTTGCGTACTTTTCATGTGGAAGAGGAATGTCAACAAATGAACCCATGCTCTAGTCAGGTCTCTTTGGATTTCAAGAAAGAGAAACTCACTTAAAGTAGCTCAAATAAAAGATAAACAAAAATGTTCAAGGACAAGAAACCTACCTGGGCCCCACTGGGACCAAAGCAAGGAACACAGAAGGCAGGAACAAATGTCTTGGGGGCTATGGTGTCTGCCTCCAACTTGCTCTCTCGTTGCACCTTCCTATGCCTCAACCCCACTTCCTCTGATTGAGAGACCATCCCCAACTGCAAGAAACAATCTTTCTGTATCCAAGTGGAGAGAGCCCAACTGTGCAAAGTCACTGTTTCAACAGCCCACCCAAACCTGCTGAAGAGCCCCAGTGAGCCACAGCAGTGTTCTAACTTTTAGCAAACCCAGTCCCAAATTCAGTATTACTAAAGCCTGCACAGGAAGCCTATGGAGCAATACTTGGCCTGGAGGTCCTGGACCCCCTGGTCTAAACATCTGCATTTCATATCTTGCTGGAGCTCTCCTACAAAACCAAATCCCTTCAAGCAGGAGCATTCTGGCCCAAGTGACAAAATGTTGCCATAAAATTAATGTCTTATTGCCTACTTTCCCAATATCTGATGGCCCCCAGATGGTTATCTTGACATTAGCTCTGTGTAGTGAATCAGGAGATGCTTGTGAGACAAAGATGCTTAGGGGGTTGGAACGTTTATGAAACTAGGCCTCTTATACTCTCTGAGGCAAAGGTTTTAAGCACACCTTCCTAAATGTGTTAGCCTTCACACCTGGTACCTCTAGAACACTTCTGCTTCGTCGTTTTGAACATGGTACAATGTGACCACAATAGTCAACGCTACACTACTCTTCAGTTCTGACACCAGGCACCAATTGGACCTCCCTCTGTGTCTTCTAGTCAAATTAAAGGGCAGGGGGAGACTATGCTTGGTCCTTTCTTGGGCCCCTGACTGTCCCTAGTCAATCCTTGTATGTCATAAGTATGTATGGTAAAACCCCTAAAATACTGTTAGTTAGAAACCATGCAAGATTGAACATCTAATTCACTCAACAATCGCTCATTTATTCATACAATGAGCATTTATTCAAGATCTATTAATCTCAAAGAAAAGATGATATAGACCTAGACTCTGCCATGAAAACCTCTGAACTTATGCAAGATAAAAAGCAACAAGTACTGTCAGAGGGCATGGAACAAACCAGTGTTTGGTGATACAAAAGAGGGTGAAGGGAGAATTACGTACAATAAACACCTATTGGTGTTAAAGCTGAGAGTCTAGAAGCAAGAGCTTGAAGGGGCTAAATATGGAAACTCCTTTTTCAATTATAGTTCTCAGTTTCATTCGTGTATGTTACAAGAGAGCCAGGATGCATATTTAAATGGCCCATGGCTGTTCCCACAGAGCCTTTCCATGTGTCACATGCCTAACTACAGGGCTGAGTATCTGGTGTCACAGACGAAAAAGGTTGCTATAGATAAATGATGTTTATGTCGATGTTTTCATTAAAAGAAATCTAAATAAATGGGGATAGAGACATTTCAAAAATGTGTTACACGTTTCTCTGCCTTCTTAAACATGGTACCTTAAATATTTGAAAACTGAGAGTCACAGTGCAAAAACTTATACCCTGCAAAACTGAAGCAATGACCTCCGGGGAAATAAAATACCTGCTCTTACACTGCATTTTGTTGTTATGATTGTTCTGTTTTTAATTTTTTTTTCTTCTGCCTTTCCCTTTGGAGGAAGTTGTAACTTTCCCGCTCCTTTCATAGTATCTATCTGCATTTACCAGGTTTGCCTCTTCCCAGTTCTAAGTTGTTGCTTTTAATCTGCAGTGGAAATTAGGTCATAGAAATTGTTATGAACATGAGCAAAGTGAGAGAAAAAAGGCTCAGAATTAGGAACTCTGTGCTCTCTTCTAAATTAAAGGCAGGGAAGTTATAGAATATACATTCTAATATCTACTTTGAATATTCAAAAGATGTTTTTATGCTTATTACGAGTTGCCGTCTTGTGTTTCAGACAGAGGAAGGTGTCATGTACTTGATCTCTGTATTATGAAGGATTTGCCATAAAGTACAATGAAAGTATTAATATATTGCCGACAAGCAGTTCCCCACCTCCACCTCCAGGCCTGAAGAAGGAATGTTAATTGACGGCCTTTGCAGTCTTAGCTCTGTGGAAAGGACAGCGTGGGCAGTCAGAGGAAACCCCAAGATTGAGGGGGATGGCATTGCATGGCTGAGTAGGAGCCTGGTTACCCAGCAGATCTGCTGCCCTGCCTCTTGCTTGCTAGAGCAGGGGGAGAACAGACTTGGAGAGAGATGAAGGCTCCACAGAAAGGTAGCCTCTCCCTCCCAGTGGTCACTGTGTCAGCAAGAGGTGGATTTGCTGTCAGTCAAGTGGACAATCAAGAAAGTAGCTGGTCTACCAGAAGGCTGCCGACCACGGCACACAGCGGTCAGGGGCAAGATTAGAGCAGGTGTAAAGAGGCTGAGTAAGGGAGGGAGCGCCATGTGCAGGACAAGGCAGCAGGGGAGAGGTGACCGCATGGTGGACAAGGAGAGCCAGTCAGTACTAGCAGCAGAAGTGTTTTACCATGACCATGCCTTGATTTCTTAGTAAGAATTTCAAATCCTTTATTTTTAAATAAGGAACCAATCCATATGGTTTTAAATTCAGAAGCTTCTAAAGGGAACAGTATGAAAAATAAGTCCTGCCTTCCACCCCATCTCCAAACACCCAGTTCCACAATTCCAATACTGTCACTAATTTCTTATGTATCTTTCCAGAGATATCAATATATATTTAAGCATATGCATAATATAAGGGAATGCATGTATATGGGAGGGGGTCTGTAATTTTATATCCATGGTAGCATAGATCACAGACATCCGGTACCGTGTCTTTCTCACTTAGGGCAACAGCTTGTCAATCCTCCCATCCCAGAATATACGTAGTGTTCCATTTTATAGATATGCCATAATTTATTTAATCAGTTTGCCATCAATGGGCATTAGGGTTGTTTCCAATCTTGAATTATGACAAACAATATTGCCATGTGTAACCTTGGTGTCACAGGCTGAGATATCAGTCCTGATCCCTGGAATCTGTGAATATTGCCAGATATGACAAAAATGTTGCAGGTAGGATTAAGTTAAGGCTCTTGAGGTGAGGAGATTATTCTCTATTACCCAAGTTGGCCCTAAATACAATCACATGTACCCTTGTAAGAGTGAGACAGAGGAGATACACTACACACATGGCTCTTTGTCATTACTTCCCTGTAGATATTGACAAGTTTTGCATCTAGTTGTAAATTTATTTCAGTATTTCTTATCTCTCTATAAATGTGTGCTACTTTGGATTCTCTTTTGAACTGGTTGTAACATCATACCAGTTCTTCGATAATTAATGAGTAATAAAATAATAAAGTAATAAATAATAAATAAATAAGTAATAAAATAAATCCTTGACAGGTGCTCAATTTTATCCATATAAGAGTCATCATTTCCCCATTTTATCTTTTTTAAAAAATAAAAAATCCCTTAACAGGAACTTTGAAAGTGCTTGGCCCATAGTAAATACTCAATAATTACTAGCTCTTACAACATTAATTTTATTAATATTTAAAATGATGCTTGAGTCGCACTTTAAATTCATCTGGGGAAGGTGCACTCCAAAGATAGCATTGAAGTGTTCAGTCATTTCAGGTTTTCATCCAGTCATTATTAAGCATTTCCTAGGTCTGTGGTGCAGTGTTAGCTGTTAGGGACACAAGAAAATAACTGTCTCTCTCCCCGTTTTCTCTTCCACTATGTCAAATGCTGGTTCCTGAAAATATCTCCAAAACAACCCGTTGCTATGACAAAGCTGAGTTTACTCTTCTGCCATAAGTGAAAGCACTACTTTGAGAGTCTTAGTAGCATTTCAGATGGGGCAAGGCAAAGTAGGGATACTTAGGAGATTTTGAAGTCCGGTTTAAGGTGAGTCAAGGGGAGTGGAAGTGTGGACTTGGTTAGGAATGAGGAAGAATCATGACATAACAGTTTAGTACTGGTGGACCCAGCAGGCTAAGAAATTTGTGGCAAGGGGTTCAAAGACTTGTGGTTTAAACTGTCACGTGGTGCTTTCTATTGAAGAGTTGATGAATCTTTCAGGAAGTTTCTGGAATGACCAATCAAGTTATTTGCAACTTCTTGGACAAGAGTTCCCTAGAATAATGATGGCACGTTGTTGAAGACAACATCTACTTGATAAATGAGGAAACTGAGGCTCAGGAAGAATAACTTGTCTGCAGTTTCCTGGCTAGAAAGTGGCAGAACACAGAATTGAATGCAAGACAACAGGCTACAAAGTCTACATTGTGCCCCACAGCTAAAAATGATTACATTTCTAAATGCCAGACCCTGGGCCACAATCTCTGTAACATCCAGTGCTGTCCTGGGCACAGGGTATGAATAGGTTAACCCTAAGCCTTTGTCAAGGATGCTGAAGAGTGAGACAGTTTGCCCAAGTCACACTGAGAAGCCTTCCAAGGCAGGGGCATCTTCTGACTTTCAACCTGATTTCTTCCTAGTAGACGCAGCTGCCACGTGCTTGGCTGACCAGGAAGGGTACTGCGCACGTTTATACCTGTTAAATGATTGAGGTTTTAAAGCTCCCACAGTCACTCAGTCCTTGATTTGGCTGCATAACACCGAAAGCGAAAGCCATGAGGACTCTATTACCAGCAAATTGGCACTTTAAACCACGACGTTGGTTCAGTCTGGATGCATTAAAGACCCAATGTGAGGTGGAAGCCTTCATTCTCTCCCTTTTTCCATTTTTTACTGAAGATCATTGACCTCCAGGGTGAAGTAGAGGGAAGGATGGATTCAGAGCACGTAACAAGGAAGGAGAACAAACTTCAATGCTCCTTCTGTCCTTTTCACCCCGATCCCCATGAAATTTTTGTAGCTCTCAGCTGTGTGGGTTTTTTTTATTATTTTGTTTGTATTTTTTTTACTGGATACAAATTAAAAAATATATTTGTCACAGTGTCTATCTAAACACCATACTTGATGGTACTCATCTGAAGTATCTATGTTTTTCATCTGCCCCCGACCCGGAAATATATAATCTACTTCCTGTTTTGTACTTTATTGGGAATCAAATTTTAATCTGATTCTCAATAATTTGTCCTATCAGCTTTCTTCTCAAATCTTGAGAAGTCTCTTGCCTTTCATGAAAACATCCTAAAACTCTTAAAAAGCAGTGATACTATATGTTTAAGATTCCCATCTTTTTTATTCACCTGAGGTCTCAGGTTCTGTGGGGAAATAAAGAGCAAAATTCAGTGATGTTTATACTCATTAGTGTGAGACGAATAGCTTAACAGCCTTGATTCTTTCCTTGAATTCATAAACAGAGCAAGGGAAAAAATCCACAAGTAGTCAGAATACAGGGGGTTAGCATAATTCTTCTTTTACTTATGCTAAAAAATTAATTTTAAAAAGTTCTAGCATGGATGACTTTGATTTATTAGAAAAAATAATAAAGAATTTATAGTTCAGAAATTTTCTAGAAGAGGCAAAAAGGCTAGAAAGTTATTAAAGATTACAGAATGTTGTATGGGGGGAAGAATCCTATCAGAATGACTTTCTAAGTTTCTTACAGTACTCTTTTCTTCTGTGAAGACCGATTTAAAATTTTCCCTTTTAAAAATAAAAGCATAAACTAGGAGTATTCTAACTTCCAGTAATGAATGCATGACTAGTCCTGGGCCTGTCAAGGTAAACCAGCCCCCACTTTTTGGTCTAAGATTCCAGGAGTCAGGGCAAAATGAAAGTAAAGCAGCTCTTATACAGACTGCAGACTGGCTTCAACTCTCCTGGGTAATCCAGAAAATTCCAAACCCCAAAACTGGATTCGATTATCCCTGATTCCTAGTGCCCCCAGGTGCCTGGAAAAATCAATTTTCCCAGAGTTGTATAATATGGCAGGACCAAGATTCTTGTGACACATGTTCTAAAACTGTCACTCACTATACTCATCACTTATCAGTGAAATAAAGTTAAGTGCAATATTTTCAGAGAGAAAGAGGAGATGAAAGAAAGGAAAAATTGGGAGGAAAAGAAAAGTTAACTTATACTGCAAATTATTTCTACAAATAATCTTTCAAATGCAATGTCCAGCACCTAGTCAAAGATAAATAAGAACACAAAAAGACAAGACACAATAAGGAAGAGTCAGCAGAAACAACCAACAGGAATAAGCAGGAATATATGAATATTGAAGAGAGAGAAGTATATGGGTAATTCTAAGTGATGATTAAATAAGATAGTAATCCTATTATTATTATTATTTGTAATAAGCAAAAGAAAAAATTGAGAGCAATCCAAATGTCCTTCGACTCCAGAATTGAGTGTTTAATCACATGGTGGAATACTGCAGAGCATGGTCAGCAAACCAAGGTGCATGAGACATGCCTGGCCAGTGGCCTGCTTTTATTTTTTTATGGCAAGCAAGCTAAGAGTGTTTTATTTGATTTTGTTACATTTTTAAAGGATTATTTTTTAAAAAAGGAAAGAAAATATGTAATAGACTTTACATGGCCTACAAAGGCTAATATACTTACTTTCTGGCCCTTTACAGAGAAAGTGTGACCCTTGCTATGGAGAAATGAAAATGCACTGAAGCTACATATAACAACATAGTTGGGTCTTCAACATACATTATGGAGCTAAAAAGAGCAAGACCAAAAGAAGAAAAAACTCCAAAATGATCCCACTGACATAAGTTTAAAAGGCAGAGAGAATTATAGTTTCAGGATCCGTTCTTAGGTAGTGAAATTATAAAGAAAAGCAAGGACGTGTTTACCATAAGTGTCAGGAGAGTGGCCACTTGTAGGTGGCAGAAAAGAGAATGTAACTGGGGAAAGGGCAGGTGGGGAAGTGAGCTTCAGAAGTCGTAGCAATATCTACTTGTGTGGCAGTTACTCGAGTATTTACAATAATTTGTTAAAATGTACATTTATATCTTATGCATTTTTCTATATGTGTATTCTATTTCACAATAAAATAATTTAAAATGTGAATTTTACACAAATCTTTTTTTAAAAGGGAGGGAAGGAGGGAAAGGGGAGGTAGGGAGGGAAAGAGGAAGGAAGGATGGAAGGTCTGTGAACTTTAATCTACCAGTCAAGTTGATGTTCTTTCTATAAATGAAAAAAAAAAAATCTTAAGCAGTGTGTTCAACTACCCCTTGATTTGAAAGGTAATTTCATAGAAAATCATTGCCCATTTGTATGTTTATAAAGAACTTAGCTTGGAGAAAAGGTCAGTGCTCTTGCTGTGAATAAAATATTTAGGAAAATAGCCGTGGCTTTTCTTTCTTTGTTTCCCCACCTGTGCCAGCCTCCCAGCCTTGCAATGTGTTAACCACCTGCCTTGCCTGTGGTGGTCTTGGTGCCTTTCAAAGATGTTAACATTTTCACCACATCCTCTTTAAAAAGATTTGAACCATTTTTCCACGATTATGGAGGCTCTCATTCTTTTTTTTTTCATATCCTCTTTCCCTCTGAAAATATTCCACTCACCTGTACTTCACTGCCGAGTGATGAGTATAGTGAATGACAGTTTTAGAACACGTGTCATAAGAATTTTGGCGCTGCCTTTTTATACAACTCCAGGCGGGAACACTCACCTCATGGCAACTCCCTATAGCTGTGCGGTGCCCAGACCGCATAGCTTGTGCAGCAGCCTGGCCAGCCCTGGGTTGGGGGCTGGGAGGGGTGATATTAAGATTTCTATGGGTTTCAGTTAAAAGGGAATGGGTTAAGTCTGTTCATAAAGGAGTTAAGCTAAACAATAAATGAACTTCTTGCTCTAAAAATTAAAAAAAAAAGTGGTAAGAGCCATGCACTTGTAGTGCTGTTCACCATACAAAGCTCTATCTGATTTACGTACCCTCTAAACTTCCATATAGGTGGTTGGAGTTGATTCTCACAATTAAATCTAACGGCAGTGGCCAAAGTAATTTGTTTATGCGAACTGCATCAGATGGAACTGGGTTTAAGTCTGGGCTCTGCCTTTTACTGGCTGTGTGGGCTTCAGCAAGTTGCTTAACCTCTCTGAGTCTCATCCTAAAAAAAAAAAATGATGAGGATAAAAGTAATCATCTGTTGTAGAGAATTAAGTGAGCTAATATATATAATGCACACTGCCTGGCACATTAGATAATGCTCTTATTATTTATTCTCTGACTATTTGGCTGGAGGCTTTTGACCTCCAGCCAAAAGCATGTGCAAAAATATGTCCTGCCTTCATCAGTCCTCCAGCTGAGAACCCAGGAGAGACCTCCTGCACCTTCTAATCCCTCAGACTCCTGCACACCTACCTCTGCCATACCCAAGCAATCACCAAGTACCACCCAGGACCCTCAATTCCCACCTACTTGTATTCTCTCTCCTCAGACTCTCCCAAACCTCCTGTGGGACATTGACCCCCATTGTCGCCACCTCTGCTTACTCATCCATACATCCATTCATTCATTCACAGTTATATTGAGTAGACAGAGTGGCTGAAGAAGACCTCTCTAAAGAGATGGCACCTGAGCACCTGGAGAAATTGAAGGAGTGAGCACGGAGATTCCCGGAGAAAAAGTATTCTAGGGAAAGCAATTGATATGTACAAAGACCCAGACACAGGCAAGTCTGAGGACCAGTAAGGAGGCAGAGGATCTTTGTTGAGTGCTAGGAGACGTGGATCCATGTAACAGGCCCTCTCTGAGTTGCATGAGGAGCCATTGACAGGTTCGAGCAGAAGGGTGACATTTTTGAAGCATCACACTCTGGAGGCAAGGATGAAAGCAGAGAGACCACATAGAAGACCATGACATGGGTCCAGCGAATGAAGATGAAGACGGTAACAGGTCGTCGTTCTAAAACACAGTTCCAATCAGGTCACATTACTTGGCCCATGCACACATCACACATACACACACTTAAAACCAGCCCACATTTTCCCTGTTGCCTATGGAATAAAATCCAAACTCTGGCCCTCTCTTTTACCTCATGTCTTTGTATCTGCTCTCCCTTCCACCTGGAATGCTCTTCCCTCCCTTGTCTTTCCAGTTATTCTTCAAAACTCAGCTTTTATGCGAGCTCCCCTTAAAAGCTATCCTTGATCCCCTTCTCTTTGTCCTTCCTGAAAGCCTTAACTGCCTTCTCCTCTAAGCTGTCTCTGCCCCCAAGGCCATAAAACTATGACCATAATTATCACTCTGTCCTGGAATGATGCACCTTCATTTCAAATCTTTTATCCTGTACATTGTGAGCCTCTTCTTTGCGGCATTCCCTTATTTTAATTTTTTTCTATCTTGGGCTCTTTATACAACCACTGGTATAGCCTATGTGTTTAACTTGTAATTAATTTAATGCAATAGTAAATAGAATCTTATTTCTGATTAATTTTTCAAGTAAAGCAGATTACTTGAGGTTGTTTTGGTAACTCTTTGCTAGAATATCAAGAATCTTTGTTGACATCGCTTTTGGTACTTGTATCTCAATGTTCATGTGTTACACTGCCAATTTCTATATGAGCTCTGATTCAAAATTTAGCAAGGAATGCTCCCCCCACATTACTTTTCTCTCTGCCTTCTGTCCTTTCTGGGCTTTGAGGTCAGTTTGAGTCGTGAACTTTGAGTTTGCTGGCATTGGACTTCTTGACCTCCTTGATTAACTCCTCCCTCTCAATCAAAACCAAACAAAAGTCATATACTTCACTGAGTCAGCTTGACTTCAGCTCTAAGAAATTCTCCCCAAACACAGTCTTGAAATATATGATGTGCTTCCCTTTGGTCCTTCAGCAGGGGTCTGCTCGACTTCAGTAAACACTAAAATACTGTTTTACACAGATATTTCTCTTTGGAAATTCCATGGAAAGTTAGCAGAATGATGCTACCTATCGTGCGATGTGGTTTGATTTTGGCCTGGCCACAATTCTAAGTCCTGATGTGAATTTCCTTTCTTGTTGCTTATCCTGTGCATGTTAACTTGCTGCTTGGTAAAATTGCAAATTCCCAATGAAAGCTTTCTACAATTGATTAGACCCAGGCTGCTTGGCAATTTCTTTCTAATCTCTTTTATTGTGCTTTCCATAAAAATGACAGCCCTGGTATAAATCCTAGTTTAAATCAATGCCAGTAAGTGCTAATCTCTTCACAGCACTGGAGATGAAAATGTCAAATGGTACCTGCTGGGCATTAGAACTCCCACTGTAAATCATCAAAAATTAAAGCAACACCAAATTGATTTTGTTTCCCATCTTTTTAAAAAATCAGTTTCAGATTCATTATTTTTTCAGTTGAGTTATTCTCTCTCTCTTTTTTTTTTTTTGTTTATAGTCTAGTTGGATGAGATTGATGAACTGAATTTGGCATGGCAAATGTGTTGATGTCTCACAGCAAAATATACAGAACCCAGAACTGTACTAGAAAGAGCCTTAGGATAAAGTTGATATTTTAAAGTATGACACATATATTTAAGTTACATTTTGACTCTTCTTCATGTAATAATATCTCAATTAAGTGGAATCTTGGTTGAAGAAGCTACACAAGAAAGTTCGCAACAATGGTACAATCATGGAAGAGAATCTCTAGTCCTTTGTGTCCCATCTTTGATGCTGTTGCCAAAACTACTACAAGCTACACTGGAGGATGCCCTCACTAGGGGTTGGCTGCCTGAAATCTGATCACCTCACAATCAAGATACAAAAAAATGCATAGCTCAAGTGTTACGTTTTCAAGTGATGCTGTAAGAATTAGGCAATCATGGTTTTTAAACTCAGGAGAAACTTAACTAAGCATCTTGTTCAACTTCTCACCCTACTTCATTTTATCAAGAAAAAAACTAAAACCTTGGGAGATTTAGTGGCAAGGTCACAGATTGAAAGACAAAGAAGTAGATCTTAGATATTTAATTCAAGTCTCTGTGTTGCATCATGGAGAAAATACGAGGAACACACCCACACTGAGCATAAGGCATGCAAAAATCCGATGTGTGTGTGTTCATAAAAATAGTTAATTCCCAGAGAATAGACTCTTCATGTACGTTAATGAAACAGAAGAGTGGCAGGAGAAAATAATGTTACACATGAGGTGAAGACTTAATTTAACTATAGATGTTTCTTGACTTGCAATGGGGTTACACGCAGATAAACTCATCCTAAATCGAAAACATTGTTAAATTGAAAATGCATTTAATACACCTAACCTGCTGAATAGCATAGCATAGCATAGCCTGCCTTAAAGGTGCTCTGAACACGTACATTAGCCTACAGTGGGGCAAAATCATCTAACAGAAAGCATATTTTATAATAAAATGTTGAATATCTCATGGAATTTATTGACTACTGTCCTGAAAGTGAAGAACAGAACTATTGTGTAAGTACTGGAAATATGATTTATACTGAATGTATATCACTTTCATACCTTTATATCATGGAAAATTAAAAAATTATAAGTCAAACCATTGTAAGTCAGGAACTGTCTGTAGTTAGCTTTGGATTTACTTCCAGACAAAATATGTTTTTATTTTGTCTGGTTCTCTTTCTTCTCTCATAGAGGATGCTAACTGGCAATGAAATGCTTGAGAAATAAGCAGCATAAAGGAATGGCAGAAAATCACACACGCAGTAAGACAAGGCAGTTCATCAAGCAATGAGCCAGCCTTTGAGCAATGGAGGACTCAGGATAGTTTCATGAACTGACCACAAAGATTTCTCCAATCTCTGTCTAGTTCATAAAGTTATTCATAATTTTAAATTCTTTAATAGCAATGACTAAAGTACAAAGCCTTCAAAAGTACCTGTCTTTCCTCTCACTAGCTTATGTCTTGCAAGAGAAGCAAGTTCAGGTAACTATTCAAACCAAGCAGGGTGAACTCAGTAGAATACATCTGCTTAGCTCTGACAAACTGTTGGCAGGGAAGAATGAAGATACGATTTAACTAGCTCAACTAACTTTTGCAGAGTTGCCAGGAATCCAAAAATTGATGTGAAATCCTCCAATTTATAATTTTGACAATTAACTCAAAATATTTTAAACTTATCTGTGGGCCACCAATATAAGATCTTTAACTTAAGAGTGAGAAACCAATTTAGCGTTTAATAAACAAGAAAGAGTGAACCATGAAAAGTTACCACTTTCAGTACCTGTCGCTTCTCTTAACAGTTTGCATTTACCAGTGAGCAAATGCTCCCTGATTCATGGGTATGTGTCCTGTGGAAGGATGAATTTGTATCAGAAACAGAGAGATCAACATCCAATAGCAAGTTCTAGAGAGAATGCTGTAGTAGGTGGAACAAACAATGACATGGGAATCATGATTGAGGTTGTCTCTAGTTAAGCTGTAGAAACATGAGTGAATCTCTCAGCTTCTCATGGAGAGTCTTTCTCACTTGCAAATCTGGAATAAAAATACTTGCTTTACCTGAAGCACAGCTTTATCATGATAAAGGAGAGGGGAAGGGTTTCCACAGTTGGAAAAATAGATGGTTGGAAAACAAAGGATTAAAAACACTGATTCATTTGTTTAAGAAAGAAAGCCACCTGGCCTTGATTTAAGCCACCCAGGAAGGATGTTCAGCCTCAATGCAGCGAGGTCTCCTTTCTGCTTCTCAGTTCCTGCCAACTGATCATGAACCCAGAAGCCACAGATTGCAGATTCATTTAAACCTTCCTCTTTCATTTGCTATCCCTTGATCTGAAAAGCTTTGGTGATTACACAGATTGAGGCAGAATTCAGTCACTGGAAATAACTGCATTCTTTGTTCTGTGGCTTCTCTTTAATGTACATGTGTGTTGCCTTCATAAAGCCTGGAGATTATTTAACAACCTGAGACTGTGATCAGGCTGAGCAATCCATGTCATATGCCTTATTGCTACCAAACTCAAGAAGGAGGAAAAAAAGCACAGTCACAATCTGTCTGTTGGAACTGTTGCTTTCCCCTTGCCCAGAGCCAACACACAGCTTCTCCTATCTTCCAGGAACTGGTCTTCCCTGCTAACACTTGCAGCCAAGTCACAGCCAGGATGCTACTTACCCAATGGTACCAATGTAGAGATACAAAAAGGCATCCTTTCTGCCCTGCCATGCATCAGTCACCCACTAGGCCTCTGAATATTCATAGTGTCCAGATCTCAGGCACCTGGGGTGCATTAGTGATTTGCAAGGGTAACTACAGATGGCAGATTTTCAAAAGAATTAACTTTGTCAAAGGAATACAGTAAAGAAAATTCTCTAAGAAAAGGATGTAACAGGATGCAGGGAGAAAGTGAAAAGCAAAAGAAAAGAGTTTATCCAATAACAGCCTTTCTTGTCTTCTTAAGGGAAGCTGGAACGCTTGAGGCCAGCTGCAGGAAAATTTATTCCAATTAAGCAAGTATTTTGAGTGTCTTTATGCTTGTATCTGTGAGCAAAACTCTTGAATGGTGGTATAATTCTCTGTGCATAGGTGGTTTAATTCATAGCACCTAGATTAGTTCTAAGCTCATAGGCACTCAACAAAGCAGTAAATAGTTGATTCGAAAGAATTCTATCATTTGGTTCTTAAAAGAACTCTCAAACTGAAACTTAAAGAAGTTAAGTGACTAGCTCAAGGTAACATTGACAGGAAGTCATAGAATCCTGATTTGAATCCAAATATAGCTAATATAAATGTAACTAATAAGTACATCCTCTTTCCCCTGATCATGGAGAGAGAGAAAATGGGCCTCAACTTCCTGGTTAAGAGAATGGGCTCTAGGGGCCAGACTCCTTGTGTTTGAATTCTGGCTCCACCACTTAGAAGCTCTGTAATTTGGGTCAGGGGAGCAACTTAACCTCTTTATGCCTTGGTTTTGAGCTATGTAAAATGGGGATAAGACAAGTGTCTACTTCAAAGCATTATTTCAAGTATGAAATTAGTTAACATGTGTAAAGACTTTACAATAGTACTTGATATATTGTGATCACTCAGTTAATCATTTGTTCAGTTAATCCTTTTAGCTATTTTATATGATTATTAGAGTCAGGGGATATAGTCCATCCAGTCATAAAATGCACAAATTCAGATGTAAGGTCCCATATGCTGGATCTCTTGAAAACATAATGCAAATGAGGGAGTAGAGGGAAGTGATTGAAAATCATCACAATCTTCCTTTGCACTAGAATGATACATCACCATCATCTTCATCATCACCATCATTTTCATTATCTTTACCACCAACTTCCATTTCATAACACATTCACTTCATGTTCCACTTACACACAAATTTCTCCACTAGACAAGAAAGGGACCCATGTTGAGTTTTCCTTCTTAAGTCAGGTTAAGAAAGATAGAGAAGCTAATTTCACTGCCCTCACGTGTTTATACCTGACTTTTTCAGCTAGGATGACAGCCTGACACATGGAGAGAGATTAGGGCATAGGTTGAATTCATCCACCTTCACGTTCTAACACTGACCACTTAGCATCCCTTAATATCACTGAACCTCAGTTTCTTCATATGTGAAATGAAATAAAAATAATAGAAAGAAAATATACGTAGAGTGTCTAGCTCAGATGACTCTAGGTAAGTACCGAATAAACAGATCTTGTTAGTCATTTGTCCTTTCTGAACCATTTCCAATTTTATACAAGTTATAATAAAAGATAAGTATGCTCCAAGGTCAGTAAAATAGAATTAATCCAATGCCTGAAAGAGAGGAATAACCAAATACGTTGAGAGCTGAGATAGTTCCTATAATTAAGCATCATATTTGACTCTGAGCCTCCTTGGAAGCCAGGGCAAAAATGGAAACCAATGGGTTTCACAAAACAGAAAAAGCAAAAGAAATAAAGTCTAAACTGGCAATAAGTCATGAGACGTTTCTCATGTAAAAACCTTATAAAAGTAACATGGAGTGTCATGTTAGACAGGTCTCCCGACATCAATTTCATTTAAAAAAATGCAGACCTTATTTTTACTTGGATGTTTTAATAAGGAACTCGGATAGCAGCTGAAAGGTTAACATCAAATCCATTTCAGTTCAAATAATTCTGGAGAGGATTAAGCTGATATGGTCTGAGAATGATGCCTGAAGGTAATCAAACATAATATAAGAGCAGAATCAGGAAAGCACAACCAATCTGAGTGCTGTAGAATAAGGAATTTATTATAGCAATTCACCTTTGCACTGTTGTGGGAGGTGCTGGGAAAGAAAGGGTGAGAAAATGGAAATTGGCAGATCAAGGAAAAATCACCAATTAGGTTTCCTGAAGCACCGGCACAGGGGAACTTGGAAGCCAAGCACCTCCAGCAACGGGGGTGGGCCCCCTAGCAGGGCTGGTGTGGAAGTCTAGGGAGGTTCCTGCCTCTTTATGGCTAGTGCCTTTGGGAGTTTGCAGCCAAGAGTCCAGTGGTTAGCCTGGAGTTGCTGTTGGTCAGCAGAGCTGGGAGTCAAAAGGGAGAGCTGGACTTGAGGTGGGGGAGAGAGCAATCACAAACCAGAATCCACCTCTGCACCAGTCTCTCTGCACCTGATCACCATGACCTTCAGAACATCATGGCTGCAGCCTCACTTGGCCTCTCTGAGTCGCTCATAAAGTTCTCATTTGACCAACTCCAGTCTGGAAACATACAAGGAAGTGGATTCTGGCAAACTTAGCACCTGTTTAGCCAAGTGGGCCCAGAGCAAAAATCACACAGAACTCCATTCCAGCCAGCAAAAGGAAGAAAGAGACAAAAGGGGGAAGGGGACAAATGAACTAAAGATGCATTCTTCCTTTCTCATAAAGATTGCTTTTGGAGCTGCTCATGGTATTTCTGCTCCTGGCCGGCAGTTAGATCACTCTGTGGCCAAATCATCTCATCCTGGCTTTCGGGTAAAATTTCAGGATGTGGTAGAGAAGCCCCAAATAGTCCCTTTCTTTAATGTTTGACCTAATCAAAACCTCTTGGCTGCATTGAAACCTAATCACCTTCCATGGCCTGACTGGATCTAGCTGAATTCAAAAATGTACTAGGGTAAGAGTAACTAGCACAAGGTTACACAGGCCCAAAATGACACTTCTAATGAGAGGATGATAGCACCAGATGAGGCTGAAGGACTGGGTCTTCCAATTAATAATATAATAATTATACTTACGCTTATAATAACATAATAATTTTACTGGGGTTTCACTCTGTATGAAGCACTGTGTTTTATCTCATTTAATTCTCGCAATTCTAAAAAGGTTCACAAAAGAATAGATGGAGGCTCCATAAGTTTAAAATCTTGCTCTAAGTCACACAGCTAACAATTACTAATCTAGGTCTTGAATCTGTCTGACTCTATCACACCCACTCTTGGGTTTTTTTTGTTATTTTTTTTTTGTCTCTTCCCCCACTGTTTAGTAAAACTCCAAGCCCTGCAAACTGCTTAGCATGAAGGAGAGGTGTGAGGCAAGATTTCACTCTTAAAAGTGTTAGCAACTTGGCCAACGATACCATCAAGACTGGCTTTTGCCTGGGGTGTACCTCTAATGTGCGGCTATGTGTTAACTCAATTCCCAAGATTATCTCATGGCCCAAGATTGCTACACTGGCTCCAACCATCACAGCAGCAAATGTGATAGCTCTCAGCCAATGCAGGTGATATCAGCCTCCCCACTTCCTCACCCTGCCAGGGTTGTATAATAGTAAGATGAGTAATTCTGCATGCTTGCTTAGAGCTGCCACACACTTTGCTACTGACTTCCTGATTCTCAGGATATGTATAAGTCTTCCTGGGAGGCTAAATACTCATTTAAAGGCGTGCTCCTCCTTCAAAGTCTCATAAACCTAGTCCATGAGTTGGTCTTTGAACTAGGATAGTATATACCTACTGATCTATCCATTGAAAGACCTCTTTGTTAATATATTGTTCCTAATGCTGTTGGGTAGGTAAGCCCTTTGGGTTTTTTTATTTATTACTTCATTTATTATTTATTTACTTTAATAGATTAAAATTTTAAATATTTTACATCACTTTTCAAAAAATATATGCATCATGGAATAGCTAAATCTAGCTACTTAGCATATGTATTACCTCACATACTTACCATTGTTTGTATTAAGAATGTTTAACATATACTCTCTTAACAATTTTTAAGAATACAATACATTGTTATTAACTATAGTCAGTATGTTGTACAATAGATCTCGTGAACTTATGCCTCCTAACTGAGATTTTGTAGCTTAAGATCTTTGTTTTATTGTTCATATATTAGGCTCTAGTGAACAGGTAGAATTGTGTTCTGATTATGAAACCACAGCCTCTCAGTTCACTAATGTGTTCAAACTACAAACCATCTGGTCTGAAGCAGGTTAGAGACAGTAGTTTTTGTTTTGCATCCTCCATAGCACTATTATCCAAAAATTTTGACCCTCAGGAAAAATTCCTGGAACTTCTAAAGACAGACCAATTTCAATAAAAAGTTATTGAATGCATTTTGCTTTATTTTGTTCATGAGTAGAGAAACATCTAATACGCCAAATGTCTAAGAGGGAGAGGAGCCGTTAGCTAAAAGCAATGTACATGTTAAGTCCAAAGCCTGTGCCAGGTGCTCTGAACCTACTTTTGCTTTAAAACATCTGATGGATGTTCAAGGATGGCCACATCACAGATTTGTTCTATTTCTCCTTTACTACATGAACAAACCATCATCACAGAGATGGGATAATTCTGTCTCTAGTTTTCAGTGTTTTCTCCCTCTAGCATTTCACTGGACTGCACCAATTAGTATTTGTACAGCATTATTTGAGTACAGTTTGTGTGTTATGATTATTTATTTTGGAGGCATTTTTAAAAGGTTACCATGGTTCCATTGTTGTATGATCAATTTATTAGTGGTCATTAAAATCAATATAATGAGAAAAGTATTTTTACTTTTTACAACTCGCTTGCTTTCTCCACAGCAAAAGTATCCTTGAGCTTCTACCTGGGTTTGATATGTAAATTAGGGAGAGGAAATTTAAGGGGATCTTGAGTTCCATGTCTGAGTTAACATAATTCTTTCAAGTGCAGCCAATAGGAACACAGGAGTCCACAAAGGAAGGCAAGTATGAGTGAGTTTAGTCACCAGAAACGTTCTGTCAGGCCATCCAACTGGGATTTGAGACAATTCAATTCACATCCCAGTGACTTGAGGAAACTCTGCTGATCTCTGTGTTATACACACACACACACACACACACACACACACACACACATATATATGCTTATTTAAAACCCAAAATAACCTTGTGGACCAGATAGCACATGTATTATTTTTGGGAAAAAACTGAGAACCGAAATGTTATATGGTTTGTCCATCATAATTCTGATAAAGCTGAGAATCTGTGCCCTGAGATCCTTTAATATTCTTGTCACCACACCTGGGGACTTTTCCAAAATCATAAGATGAAAGGCAAGAGGTGAAATATAAGGTGACTTTCAAGTGCTTGCATTTCCAAGTGATGATGACTAAAAATGTGATTGTAAGTTTGTACAGTGATTTTTGAGAACTTGATCACATCATTGGAAAAACATTTCTTGCATCTTTTTCGTGGTCTCATAAGATTACTATTCTCCTCATTGTTGCACTTTGTTCCAGTTTCCCTTTCCCGTTCATTGTAATCCAAGGAGACATTTTCAAAAGTTATTGCGACCATCCAGTTAGTATTAAATACTACATTTTAAATTTAAGATTTTTAATAACAGAGCTGCAAATTGAAATTGTCATCTGAAAATTGTCAGATGGTCAAATTTTTTCTCCTTTATTATACATTTGATATTTTCTGAGAAACTACATGGTTTTTTTTGTTGTTAAAATGATCAGATTGAAGATATCTTAAAGACGTATTTCTTTCCCTTGGTTAGTATTATAAGTGACAATTATATAATAAAGTAAAATCTTAGCCTTAAGTTGTATTTTCTTCCACAAACCAAAAAATATCCTTTGTTGTGTCAGCTAATTTATGCTCAGCCTATCCTTTTTAACAATGTTTTTCTTATATTTGGAACGTGTCATTACATGGGATAATAATTTTGTGGCCCCAGATAAAGTAATGAAAGAAATAGAAGAAATTCAGTCTCATATTTATGTACAGATATTTGGAGTATTTCCATCTTGTGGACTTAAGAGTTATTCTCATCCTGGCGTCTTATTTCAAAACTACTTCTCAGAGTTCTCATATTTATGTCTATCCTCATGGAAAACTGTTTTAGCATGGTAATATGCGCAGATCAATTGCTGGTGCTAGTAATGCTAGTATCGATCATGTATAAATGTGTAATAGCTGGGAGACAAATGAGACATCTCCCCCTTCTTTTAGCCTGGTACAGTTTGCTCTTCTGGAAGATGCCTTTAGTACAAAGCAATTTCTAGGGATGTCTGAAAGCACATGGGTTAAGCACTAAGAATTCTTTCAGCTTAACTGATCTGCAGGTGAAGAAATGTGCAGAAGTGATGATTTGTCCAGCACCGTGGACAGAGCCACCATGCTGCCATATTGGTGCAACAGATGGTGGCTCTGGGTATTGTCACTCAGAAGAGCTCTGTAGCATTCATCCTATCTCCTTAAGCCTTTCCTTTTTCCTTTTTTCCAGTGAGTTCTTCTTCTTCTTCTTCTTCTTCTTTTTTTTTTGGTAATTTCCTAAGTCTTAAATACTAGGATTTAATATACTGGTTGTTCATAATTTCAATTTTGGTTGTTTGGTTCTGGAAACTTTTCTCAAAAATGCTAATTTTGCAATATTCTCCAAGCCTCTTAACATGATTTTCCTCCATATTATTTCTCTTGCCCCAATATATGTCACTTTTTTGTTCTTCTATGTTGTGTTGTTTTGTTTTGTTTTATGTTGGCTACTGCATTCACCCAGCCAGGCTCCCATAAGGCTCAGATTTGTTTTGGTTATAAGTCACAAGGTTTCTTTTGGTCAGGTCACAAGTGCTCTGTCTAAATATGTAATAAGTTGAATGTAAAAGTATTCTATATCCTAAAAATATATAGCATGTGTCATGTTTTACATAGGTGATATGTCAGTCAGGGAGTCAGCAAGAAAGAGATAGCATACACAGAGGAGTAATTGAGAGTTTATTAAGGGACTGTCTACAAATGTATGGGAGGATCAAGCAAATCCAGTGAAGCGTAGTGAAGCCCATGGGACTAGCAACATACTGGAGCCATTATCCCATTAGGCCTAAAGAGACAAGGGGCGGGGTGTGTTAATGGAATCTGGAAAGGGCTCCCTGACAGGAGCTCTGAAAGAGGTGAAGGCAATGTGCAGAGATCTAACAGAAGGAGCCTGAAAAATGAAAACCCTGAGCTGACTCTCCCACCCAACTCTCCAATTTTTAAACAGTGCCTCCTGTTGGCCAAATCCAATGGGAAGCCATAAAGCAAGAAGTCTCATTGATATGATCCATAAAAGCCAATCTCCAGGCACAGCACACAGTGGAGAAGGATGGAGAGATCAGATCGGAAAATGGAAATAACCAGACATATATAGTATGCACTGTTGGAGCTACATATTAATATCTGATAATGTTGAAAAATTATAAATATAAACTCAGGTCATATTGCAGAACCCAATCTGCCCATATGTACCACGTAGTACTTATAACAAGTGACTGATCCTCAAGAGTCTCTTGCTCAGATACTTTGTTCTTCCTTGAGGATGAAAGCCAATTATTTTTCATGAAATCCTTCACTCAATACCACTCACCTCTCAATAAATTAGTCAAACATGAGTAGGTAATTCACCATTGCCTACCACTTTAGCATATTCCTGAAATACCTTTCAGTCAATATATTCAGCCATACCTGAACAATTGACTTCATGTTCTACCAAAATCTTTTCCTCGATACAGTCAATGATTTAGCATTTAAATTTTCCCTTGAATAAGGTGGAATATAGCTCTTAAAATTTGAAAATAGCCACAGTGCTGTGGTTTTTGACAAATCATCTCAGCTAAAAGACGCAAGCTCATGCTCCTTATTTATTCATCTGTTCTTGCCAAGGAAACTTGCCAGCTCCTCCTGGTGCATGTCTCCTGGGAAAAATGAGAGGAGAAATAATAAGGGCACCTTGAAGAAACAACATAATTATACATAAAATATTGTGGGCAATGGTGAAAGTTGATATGGTTTTGCCATTTCATGTGGAGCTGAGAAAAAGAGCCCTCCTTTCCCTGACAGTGAAAGAAATATGAAGACACATTCTACCATAGATCTTTATCTTTTTAAATATTCATCACCATTTTAATCCTGACATTTATATACTGTTACATGGTAAAATGACAAGCTGACTTCCCCTAATAAAGACTGAACCCGTGATCCCATGATTTGGCCATGTCACCTCCATACTGTAACCAACTGAATCAACCTGTTATCAAAAAGTCACCAGACATAAGTCAGTGACATGTTTATGCTAAGTAATATCATTCCTATTGGCCTCAAACAAATGTAAGAGTCATTCTTTACATCCACAAATAAATAACCAGTGCATCGAATGTTACCCTCTCTACCTGGCATTTATAGGATGTGTTAGTATATCACCAGACCATTTACAACATTTTAGCTTTATTTTAGTAAACATCTCTCAATATAGTTCTGCCTCATAAATTGCCCCTTATTCTAATGCATTGCTCATCTTTGATGAACAGGTATTGTAACAGACATCTGTTGTTTTTATCCATCTGTCATCCTTGCCCATTTCTCTGGGGCAAATTTTTTCATTAAATAAAAAAGATTGTTTTGTTTTTGAAGTTTTTATTCTATTTTCATAATAAAACACTGTGGCCCCAAGGAAAAAAATTATTTTCTACTTTGGCAGACAATGTGTTAAATCAGAAGTCACAAACTCAGATGACTTTAGGGTCAGGAATGTAAAGCACATAAGTCAGAAGGCTGAGTGAGGATTCCAGCAAATTGGGCAGCTCAATCCCTATTACATGGAGTGGGGAGAATAACAGCTGCTAACTTCAGCTAATTGTGACCATGTTTCCAAATCTTTGGTTATTCTAAAAGAAGCCACATCTCTGAATGTTTTATGGAAAATAATCAATTTTAGAGGATTATGACTCTTTTTATTAATACTGCAATCCATATAAAACATACCTGCAAGCTAGATGTTAATGGTGTGTAATCTCTAGCATAAATTAATGCATAGTGAATAGTGCTGCAATAAACATGGATGTTCAGATGTCTCTTTAACACACTGATTTCATTTCCTTTGGAGATATATATATCCAGTAATGGGATTGCTGGATTGCATGGTGGTTCTATTTTTAATTTTTTGAGGAACCTCCACACTGTTTTTCATAGTTGCTGTACTAAGTTACATTTCCACTGACAGTATATAAGAATTCTCTTTTCTCTGCATTCTTGCCAGAATTTGTTATTTTTTGTCTTTTTAGTAATAGCCAGTCTAACTGGGGTAAGGTGATATCTTATTATGGTTTTAATTTGCATTTCTCTGATGATTAATGATGTTAAGCATTTTTTCATGTATCTGTTGGCCATTTGTATGTTTTCTTTTGAGAAATGTCTGTTCAGGTCTTTTGCCTATTTTTTAATTATATTATTTGATTTTTTTGCTATTGAGTTGTTTGAGTTCCTTATAAATTCTGGATATTAACCCCTTGCCAGATGCATAGTTTGAAAATACTTTCTCCCATTCTGTAGGTTGTTTCTTCACTATATGGATTATTTTCTTTGCTGTGTAGGAGCTTTTTAGTTTAGTGTTATCTCATTTGTCTATTTTTGCTTCTGTTCCCTGTGGTTTTGAAGTCTTATTCAAAAAATCCTTGCCAGTCCAATTTCATGAAGTGTTTCCCCTATGTTTTCTTCTAGTATATTTTATAGTTTCCAGTCTTACATTTAAGTATTTAATCCATTTAGAGTAGATTTTTGTATATGCTGAGAGATAAAGGACTAGTTTAATTCTTCTGCATGTGGATATCCAGTTTTCACAACACCATTTATTGAAGAGACTGTTCTTTC
The DNA here is from genome assembly GCA_008086735.1 of Cheirogaleus medius. Taxonomy (NCBI): domain Eukaryota; kingdom Metazoa; phylum Chordata; class Mammalia; order Primates; family Cheirogaleidae; genus Cheirogaleus; species Cheirogaleus medius. The sequence continues at coordinate 17,140,920 of VBSM01001118.1, read as the reverse complement.
CCTAATGCATGTTCTTGGCATCTTTATCAAAAATCAATTGGCTGTAAATACATGGATTTATTTCTAGGTTCTCTATTCTGTTTCCTTGGTCTATGTGTCTATTTTATTCTACTAACAGATTATTGAATAAACAAACTGTGGTATCTTCATGCAATGAATACTAATCAACAACAAAAAGGAATAAAATATTGTTATATATTATTACAACATGGATGGATTTCCAAATAACTGTGCTAAGTAAAAGAATCCAGACAAAAAATAGTACACATTGCATGATTCCTGATGATTTGGAAGAATTGAATGTATGCTGAAAACCTAATTAAAATTTCCCAAGCTCCTGAATTTTAAGAAAAATGCAACCTCATCTAAAGTGGCATAAAGCAGGGGAGTGGCTGTCTGAGGAGGGGCGATGTGGAGGAATGGGAGGGAGAGATTACAAAGTGCCATGAGAAATCTTTTGGAGGAGATGATATATTCATTATCTTGATTGGGGAATTCTTCCACAGGTGCATACATTTATCAAAACTTATCAAAATTGCACGGTTTACTATAATATGCCAATTATTCATCAATACAGCTGTTTTTACATTTTTTAAAATAAGTTAAAGCATAGTGAAGTGTGTTATTTGAAATTAACAATATTTTAATTAGATCCTATATAAATTATAATCTCTTGATTGTAGAATACGAAGAGAAAAGAAATCTACAAAGCCACTAGGGATTGTGTTGAGTGGCTAATTCTAGAAATATCTATTTGTAAGGGCATAATTTTTGATTTACTGTCTCCAGTATTATAAGATAAAGTAAATATTGAATGATGAAGTTTCCTAGAAATAGACTATATCATATTTCTGCAAACCATAAAAAAATATAATATTTTCAAAAGAATAGAAAAATGGTATATCTGAGAACACAGCCATAAATTTTATAACTGTTCTTCCAACATGTTTAATAACATTATACATTAATTTTTCTACTTGGGCTAGGTCATCCAAATTGATACTAAACAGTGTATAATTACCCAAAGCATTCAGGTCAAAGTAAGGACTTTCCTAGAATCTTATGTTTCATTACAATGGATAGAGTTGATCTTATAGAACTTATTTATACCTTTTATTGTTTGCACTTTTAATTTACATATAAATTTTTATCTTTTTAAATTCCAGCTTATATTTGCTAACCAGCTAGGTACTTTGTTCTCTCTGAATTATTTCTGTTATAGAAATATTATGTTATTTCTATAACATAGAATAACTCTCAAGCATAATATAGTTAGAGAAGTCCAAAAACAAACTTCCCAGTTAAAGATAATTTCCATAATCATTTAGAAAGCGAATTGAGGATGATTTACTGTATTTTTTTAAAGACCATTAAAAAGAAAAGAGAATTAACTCAAAGTAGAGAATTCGTGAATAGGTAATAACTTTCTAAAGACAATAAGCAATGTTCCAATAAGCCTTAGAAATAACTAATTAATTTTCCAAGTGAGCAAACATTATTTTGTAGTCCTGTAGACCTAAAAAGGAAACTAAAGGTAGTGAATAACAATGTGTTCCTAATTTTTGAAAGATTAAAAAAGACTTTGGTCCTCATTGTTTAGCTACTTCAAATCCTATCAAAGTAATAGAACCTAAACTAGCATGAGAAATAAATTTTCATTTTCCTGGAAAATAAGGAAGCAAGGAGTAGCTTTTGTTTATGAAGAGTTGATTAGTCTGAATAAATCTTATGACTTTATGATGTTACAAAAGGAATATAACCCAAAGCACGGTAGATTCAATGTTTTGATGATAATAAAACACTTGATGAAGCCCCATAAATTCTCATCACTATATTAATTTTAGATGGCTTAGATAACAAGTCAGCTGAGAATTTTCAACTGAAGAAAAAACAGAGATAAGTCATTTAAGGGAAAGGCATACGTTGGCAAAAGGTATAGGAATTGGAGGTAGGACCAACTGAATCCCAGTGATTTAGAAAAAGTAGATGGATACTGAAAAACTAATTAAAATTTCCCAAGCACCTGAATTTTAAGTTACAGCAAATGTGAGAGTGTTGATAAATACTACAGAAAAATGAGATCAGACTTTGTAAAATAATAATTGTCTGGGGAGAAAAAAAGGCATGATCAATGTCTTTGAGGCAAGATCAAATTTGACAGAAATCTATAAAGAGGTAAAATATTTCAGAAAGCCTATGTATGGACTGGGATGGAGGAAATAGAGAGGGCAGGGTCATTAGGAAGAATCAACTTGAAAGACTTAGTAGTACAATATCATAGTGGAGAATTGTTACCACCCAATGAAAGTATCATTGCTGCATGTGAGTGCTCAGAAAGAATGCAGCGGAAATGGCAAAGCCAAGCTTGGCTTTTAAGAAGACTTTATTTTAAATTTTGACCTTCAGTGGTACTTACGTGATTCCTCTCCAGATTACACACCCCACTCAATTTAAGAGAAATAGTGAAGTGTGAAGTGTGTTATCAGATCTTTTCCCTAATGGTCCAAAGACTATTTAAAGGTTCACTGGCTTCTCCTAAGCCTGCTTCTAGCTTGCTCTGTCACCTCAGTGGTAGGTTTTCCTTGACCTGATGTTCTGTGGATCTAAAGTTCTTCCCCTAGAACAGGCGTCCTCAAACTACGGCCCGCGGGCCACATGCGGGTGTTTTTGTCCATTTGTTTTTTTACTTCAAAATAAGATATGTGCAGTGTGCATAGGAATTTGTTCATAGTTTTTTTTAAACTATAGTCTGGCCCTCCACCGGTCTGAGGGACAGTGAACTGGCCCCCTGTTTAAAAAGTTTGAGGACCCCTGCCCTAGAAGTATATCTAAGTGGAAGGATCCCAATCATGCCTTAGATGGTTTGGATTTTTTTTTTATCACCCATAGATCTATTGATTTATTGTTATGAAGCCATAAAATAGGAAAGTTCTGTCCTTTTCAGGACAGTATCTTCAAAGAGATTATGAGAGTCTGTGGTACATCTGAACCAGAACCAAACACCCCATGTCATTGCTACAGATACAAGAGTAAATAAATTAAAAGAAAGATCCTCAAGATATTGATGGGTTTTGTGTCTGCTCCTGAATGTCAATCTGCTTGTGTCAGTATTCTCTTCCCAAGTCCTCAAAATTAGTAAATACGAGACCATTTGGGAAAGGTTATACAAAAGTAAATGTCTGTTGGTCACTGTAATGTTATTTAAAAGTATGACTGTCCTCGACATTTCTCAGGCTATTGATGATGTCTCCTATGTCATAGTCTGTGCTTTGGCATCTCTTTGAAATTAGAGGCTTCGGATCTGAAGAGTATCTAATCCAACTGTCCCTTTTTACAGATGAAGAGATAGAAGCTTTGAGAGGGGTGTGACAATTTGGACGAAGTGGCATAAACAGCCAGTACTAGTAGAGCCTGCAATAGACTTCCTGGCAATTGGTGTCTAGGTCAGTCCTCAAAACATGCTGCTGCCACCCTCTCTACTGTTCACCTTCTTACTTCAAAGTTACTATTGTTATTATTAGAAAGGGGTTCAAGAAATAGTAATCTAAAAGAGCAATGTGTGTGCACACATGGATATGTATTTGCATTTCAAATTACAATCCAGTGTATAGACACATTTCCTCCACTTGCTTATTACATTGTTGTACTTTGAAAATTTAGCATTTGAATCACAAAAATATTTTCTCTTTTCATTTACTGTGCTGTTCTGACAATATTATGATGAACTATATCTATGTAAACCACTAAAAATGATTTATTTTAATCAGTCATCCAGGTTTTATTTAGTTTGTACCCAATTTTACACAACTTTAATTATTTAAAATGTAGATATATAAGAATCAAAATTTACTAGCATTTTATCTTTGGAATTTATTTAAGAAATATAATATTGCTCTGTGTTTTTAAAAGCAAATTAATAAATATCTCTAAATAGATGGTAATTTCAAGTTTGTTTTCCAAGAGATTTAGCTACATTAGTAGCACTATTTCCCTACACCCACAATCTTCTCAATTGACTTCTTTGATGCTTTTCATGTCTACTTTCTAAAGACTTAGATTTTATCTCTTTTGCTGCTTCTGAAATTCTCTCCATGACTGTGAATCCACCTAATGTAATTTTCACATTTGGTGCCATTTTTCTCAAATGACAACACAGAGCAGGAAGAACAACGTAGTCTTGTTTCATACCAACTTGGTACCTTGATTCAAAATATAGATGAAATATAAAGAAACAAAAGAGAGGAAGAGTTGAAGATCTCCCAGTAAGAAAATCTGGTGTTATAATTAAACACCTATGAAAAAGTAAATTGTGGAGCAAGATAGGGTGAGAAATGAGCTTCGGAGCAGAAATGTACTGAGCAGAAATGTACTGAGGGAGTTGGTCTGTTCCCTTCTATTGATATTTTTCTAGAAACCTCATCTTCACTCTGGCCACTTTCATCTTTAGCCCATGTCCTGGCACCTCACTTACTTTTCTTAAAGGAATTTAAGAAATAATAGTGGTACACAGATTACTTATATTTTAATCAAAATCTTCAGCAATGCCCATATTTTTATGTCAGCAACCAGACTTGCTCTGAATACAGTGTGACCCATAGCTTTAAAAGCATATTTATTTCCATCAATAGTGTTTTTCTTGTATAGATTCTGACTTCGTGCTAAAATGAAAAGGGAGGGTTCTGTGTATATATATGAGTGTGTCTGTAATGTGTCAATGGTATAAATTCTCCTCCTCTCCTCTCCTCCCCCCTCCTCTCTTCTCCTCTCCTTCTCTCCTTCTCTCTCTCTCTCTCTCTCTCTCTCTCTCTCTTTCTCTCTCTCTCTATGAATTGCATACACTAAAGCTCCTAAGAAAAGATCTCTTACCTCTTAATCAAATAAAGCAGGATTTTGAACTTTGGAGCTAAATGATAAACGAGATCAGTGTAAATACTCTGTAATTCAACAATATATAAGCTGCTTAAAAACAATCATCCTCATTTTGTTACAGACAGCGCTTTCCTGTTTCCTCCCTCTCAGGCAAGAAGGGCAAGTCAGTCGTCAGCAGTTAGCAGCCTCCAGCGTGAGTGGACCTCTCTTGACTGGATAACTTAGTTGTCCCCCTGCTACTTGGCCTGTATTTGCCTCCAGCCAAGGACGCTGAGCGGGAGTCTTGGCCCAGCGCCTGGGATCAGTGGCTACACCTTCCCAAACTCGCACCCTAGCTGTCCTTGTGCAGCCGCACGTCCCCAGTCTGAGAATGCACCTCCAGGCATGTCAATCCCGGCTGCATCTCTCCTGACCTGAAGGCAGTTTCCTTGGTGCAGCCGGGACTCCTGCAGGAGTCCCCTCCTGTCACAATCGCTGACAGGGGGCAAGCCTAGTCTCCTGCTTGGCTTCCCAGCTGCTTAGCTCCTGATCTGCCTGGAGCCTACAAGAAAAAGAAAGAAAGAAAGCTTGTTCCTGCACTCTAGCCCCTATAAGTCTCACCCCTAGAAGGCTACTTTCCCCAACCTTCCTGGTGCCAGGAAAGAGAGCAAATCTCCTGCGGGATCTGCCCAAAGTGACCGGGGGAGGGTCAATCTTTGCTTTGTTACTGGGAAAAGGGGAGGCAAGTATGCCTGGAGAGTGTGTGTTTGTGTGCGTGTATGAGTGAGAGAGAGAGAGAGGGAAATGTTTTGCAGAAGGAAATAAGCAGGGAAGAGGCACAGGGAGAGGCCGGTGCCCCAGCACCCCTCGGGCCTCTGAGAGCCGCACACGCTGTAATTCCCTTCCCAGAGCCTTACAGATTTCCACAAACAATGACATCACTCGCCGCCGCTGGCCTGATTACAGCTGGGGGGATTTTCCTGGGCTCGCTGCCGCCCGGGCGGAGACGGAGGAGCTCTCCGGGGTGCTGAAAGGGGCGGGGGCGCGGGCTCGCGGCGCGGCGCCCCCAGCCGGCGGAGGCAGCCGGGCCTGGCCGGGGGCGGGCAGGGGCTGGCCCGGGGCGTCCCAGGGCGGGGCCCGCCGCTTCTCCAGCCCTCATTGGCCGCTGGCGGGCGCACGTCACCCGGGCTGGTGCTCTCCTCCAGCCCCTGTGGAATTGGAGCTGAGGAGGAGCTGAAAATGCAGATTTAGCATCAAGCACAGACATACACTCGCTCTTTCTCTCTGGTACACACAGCTCCCCACATTCGCACCCCTGCCCGCGAGCCGGGC
>VBSM01001118.1:17079383-17123837 GCA_008086735.1 Cheirogaleus medius | reverse complement strand
AAAAAAAAACTCACAACAAGATGCAGAGGCTGACACACACTACATGGTAAGGCCCATCCAAGGGGATCTGAGCAGGAAAGTGATGGTGTCTGCTACAAGAAAGAAGGCCAATTGTGAAAGGCAGCAGCAAGTATGACATAGTGGAGATATCAATTATAGACAATTCTTTCAAGAAGTCTAGTGGTAAAGGGAGGGCAAGAAGCAAAGTAGTATGACAGTGACTGGATGCGGTTGTAGTGATTTTTATGAGTAATGATTTCTAAACATGTGTCAGACTACCTGGAGGTTGCTATCCCACCAATATTGTGACATACCTAGCTAATCGAGTCTGCATTATTCTAACTGGTTTACCCAGAGCCATTTACATTTTTACAAATAATAACTGCAATTATAAAATTACAGCCTGTCAGAACAGAAAGGGATCCTAGGAAGATCTTAGTTTAACCCTTCATTTTACACATGAAGAAAAGGAGGTCAAACACTATGTTTATGTGTTTAACTCTTTGTTGCTTATTAGCTGTTCAGACGATGATGCATTGCTGGACCATGGAACCAGCTTTCTAGACTGGATGAGATAGAACTGGATTGCATGAGATTTCTATGAGTGATTAGCCACATAAACCAACTTAGTCTGACCAGACTAATTAATTTCAGGTCGTCCTGGTATGCTTTTTTACCATTTTACTCTCCCCAAAATTTTTATGAATTCCAATTTTCCAAACAAATCTTCTCATAGATTCAGGGATTACACACCGGCAGCAGCCTATTGGATCCACACTTGGTGAAAGACAGAATAGGAATTTATTATTCTTTGAGTATCCCTTTAGTGATTAACACAGTGTTATATATTTAGTAAGCACCCAATAAATACCAAAATAAATGATTAGGAAAGGATCTAAAGGTTTAGCATTATCATTAGATTCTCATTTCATGACAGGCAGATGTGTCATGGGACAGTGCAATCAGGAAGACCACGTATGCTAGGAAAGGTTGTATGAATGTCCTATTTTGTGCCTGTGTTAGATGGCTTCCATTAACCAGTTGCCCTTTATACCCTAAAATCTTGTGACTTCATGGTTAATTAAGAATCAAATGACAGAGGAGAATAAGGTGATCCACAAATCCTATCCTTCTTTGCCCTTTGCTTGTCCTCCACTTCTGTGAGAAGGAAAAAAAAAATCCGTTTCATCAGGTGGCCATCAATTCTCTTCGATGATGGTGGAAGCTCAAACACGAGAAGGTATTTGACATCCAAGAATCACGTCTAGTCAGTTCTTGCTGACTGTGTTTCTAGGAACTGTCAGTCAAGAATGGGAGGCCAAGAGAAAGAAGCCTTGCAGAACTTAAAATGTGGGGACAGGGACAGGAAGCAAGCCAGTTGTGATCTCCTGAAGTCCAGGGGCAGCACTTTAGGCAGAGAGGAGATGGGCAGAATCAGGCTGAAGGGGACCTTGGAGAGTTGTGTCTTCACCGAGGCTTGGCATAAACCCAGACTTGGACCCAGCAGCTGAACCCAGAAACAAACCATGCTGGCCATTAACTGGAAAGGAAAAAAGGACCAAGGAAGAGTTATGGGAGTTTCTAAGCAACGGACAGAGATGTTATCAAGAGCCACAGTTATACCAAGGGGAAGCAGAGAAAGAGAAGAACATTCAGTTCATTCAACAAACAATTACTAAGTATATTCAATAAGCAAGTATGATGCCAGACACTGAGATGTGGATTTGGGAACAAGTTAGACAACTGGAATTCAATCCCATTGGTGTAAGAAAGGTAATAGCTGGAGGAGAGACCAAAACCCAGTGTGAAAATAGTTTTTAAGTCTTTGTTTGTACCATATTTACTAAGTCCCATTGGCCAAAGCAAGTCACGTGACCAATCTTAGAGTCAGTGTGGGAGGGGACTAACCCAGGGAATGGATACAGGGACACATGAACAAAACAAGGACCATTCCTCCAATCTTCTACTACAGGACTCTTGAGAGTTACAATATCTCTGAGTTGTCCCATCAAAGGGTGAGGAATCTGGGAAACATAACCACCAGCTACCATTTCTCCTTGGTTGGGGGTTGCCCCTGGAGGGCATCAAATCTCTGGCGCTTATGGTGCATGAAAGACATTGGCATGTGTAGGTACTCCATATGGTGACCTCTAGAGTGGGGCTCAGGAAAGGCAGGTGGAATATCAACACTATCTGCTACTCGGGGGACCTAAAGTTAGGTAATATACAGATGTGACTTCCAGGAACCACAGAGGAATGGGAGTGCTCTTTGTAAACAAGTAGAGTATTGGCAAGTTTTGTGATAGATTTAAGATATAGTGCATGCGAGGCAATGACTGCCAGCAGAAGGAAAGTCTTCACAAAGCAGACAATGATACATACATTGAGGTGAATCAACATGGAGGCTTATAATTTGACAGATTTAAAGGAAAGGGAGTTTATAGAGGAAAGCACAGGATGTGCAATAAAGTGCACAGGGATTTTAGAAGGATTGCAACTAGCTTTGACTGGCTAAGTGCCAAGAGACTGGGAGATGAGGTCAAATAAGTGAAGTGGGGCCAGTTAAAGAGGGGTCCACTACACCATGCTGAGGAGTTTGGATTTCACAAGTGGGTTGAAGGAGGCATTGAAGGGTATTTGGAAACTAGGGTAGAGAGGCCGTATAGAAGAAGAGAACAAGCTAAGCTAATAGTGAGTTGGAGGAACCTCAGTCTCTGCCTTGTTTCTTTGTCCTGTAGAATCACTCATGTCCTGGTAGCAGGTTTCACCATCCTTTTTAACAGATGATGCTACTAAGAAGTCAGGTTATGTGTCTTTGATCCCATTGCCACTGGCTGATGACATCAGTGATACTAATGGCTTGATTAATTATTGTCCTTGAAGTCACAATGAATAGTTGGTAGAACAGCCAGTTCTGTCCATGCAGTTTAGTCCAGCTAAGAGCAAAACAATTAAATACATCCTACTTCCTTCCCTGGCATATAAATACATGAATCTAGAACACACTCCCTAACTTAGAAGCCAAAAAGGGAAGAAAAGACAGTGGTATATCACCGTGATCCCAGCCCACCTGATGGATAGCTTACTCTCTGATAGTCCAAAGGAATAAAGCTTGTTTTTAAATTTCCCTTTCTGGTATGATGTATGGAAATTTTGCCTGAGGCTAGAAAGAAATAATTCCATGGGTGAAACTCAGCATCAGGTATCTTCTGCCTATCTCATTACCTTGTTGTCATTCTACACCTCATATAAATCAGTTGTTCAATTCTTGGGGTAAGTCATAGTTTGAATCCCACTGTGGACTGTTAGCTCAGTCCTAGAATAGTGAACAACTATGGGTAACCCAAGCCATTTTATACTGTCGTGCTCCTGGTTATGGGGAAGAGTGGCTGCTGGAATCATGGAAGAGTTGAGTGTTATCCATGAAGGACAAGTGCTTAGGAGTGGGCAGGGTGGGCCTAGAACCAAGTGTCCTGAATGCTAGATCGATGACTTTCCTCTCTTTCCCCTTGTTTCCCTTATGCACAGCACCTTACAAATCAGCTAATTCCAGAAGAACATCCATCCATATGTTCTTATTTTATTAACAAGTTTTTGTTGAGCCCTATGAAGATGAAGCACACTGAAAGGGGTGGGTTCTACAGTTAGAAAGATGACATATTCAAGTTTATGTGCAAAGGAAAGCATATAATAATATGCTAGTTCTATAGGCTAGTTTATAAGACTTCACCTGACCTGATGTCTCCATCCAGCTCTTACAAATACCTGTTTTATGAGTAGGGGTATAGGAAAACTCTGGCAATTAGTCTCTAGTTCTACATGCAAAAGACCTTCTTAGACCATGAGAAGCTGGTAACGCATGCTAACAAGTTGAGGCTGAGTGATATCTGCTGTCACATCTGGTTACTCAAAGACACGATGACCTCGCTCCACAGGCCTCCTCCTGTAAACAGGAGCTGGAAATGCACATAAACAATTAGGCTTCTCCGCTGCATGAAAGCATCTGCTTAACGGAGCCGTCGAGACTTCCACTCTACTAGTGAAATCATATTTACTTTATTCATCTAAATAATGTGGCTTGTTTGCCTTCTGTATGAAATTGCCTTGCGCTGTTTCTCATTGATGGGTTTTATGAGACAGCATATGATTTTCTGTGCAGCCAGATGCTACTCTACCTCTGAGAATGGAAAGGCTTCTTGTTGAGTCGCTTCAATTATTTTATCCCTTTATAGTTCTGGAGCCATTGCTTTACTCAAAATGTCCAGCTCCTCATCCCCCTTTTCTTCTCCATTGCCCAGCCATGCCTCCCCCCTCAATTTAAAAGGAAAAGGATGATAAAAATAAATAAATAGAAGCTACATACTCTGTGTTCATTAAAAATGAGTTGCTTCTTGTTTGGATAATTATAGCAATTGGAAACCACTGAAATAGGCTGTATTTTTTAGTTATTTGGCATTTTTACACTTGGACGCTCAGAAGCATGTGAGCCAGGAGCACTGAGTGTGCCCACAACCATGCCTTGAACTCAGTTTATAAGTTCACCCTTAGGTGGGTGCGTCCAAAGCAGTTCATCTCAACCCGAGGTAGCCATATTAAAGGACTGTGTACCTTACACCCAGGCGCACACACCATGACACTTGTAATATCCCTGCCAAGATGCAACTCTTCAATCTAATAATGAGAAAGCAGCAGATGATCCCCAACTGAGGGACATTTTACAAAATAACTGGCTTGTACTCTTCAAAAGTATTAAGGCCATGAAAGACAGAGACAAATAGACTAAGAAACTCTTTCGGACTGAAAGAGAAATGACAACTATATGCAACATGTGATCCTGGATTGAACTTTGGGCCAGACTATTTTTGGGTTTTTTTGCTATAAAAGATATTATGAAGCCAATTGACAACACATTAATGATGTCTATAAATTAGAAAATAGGCTGGTCCAAAGGTAGTGAGTTATCTCACTTGATTGTTCACAGTTAGAGATTGAACTCCTTGTCCTACTAATTTTCCCCCTTCTCACTACTGCACTTGACTAGTCTTAAAAATAAATAAATAAATAAATATAAATAAATTAGAAAATAAGTTATTTTATTAATATGCATACATAGAGAAATAATTTTTGCAATACAACAAAATGTCAACAACTGGGGACTCTGGGTGACAGGTCTATAAAAGTTCTTTGCACTCTCGCAACTTTTCTGCAAGTCTGACATTATTTCAAAAACTAAAGAATTACTGCCAAAGAATGCATACATTGACTCAAAACTAACATTTAGGTCTCTTCCTCTATGAAATTGAGCTAGGTTAAACTTCCTCAACAACAATGAGGTTTTGTCCCACCCATGCCACTACAGAGCATTGTGACCATAACCAAATCATTTAACTTTCTGAATCTCACTTATCTGTGTAATCCAGGTGTTAACTAGAAATACCTGAACCCTTGGAATCTACATAAGACTCACTCAAACCCCCATTTTGCACCCTGTAGAAGTCCTGACCCTTCCCAATATTTCTATAAATTCTGAGAGTGGGGGCAGGATGCACATTTTACTTTTGGATCTGGATTTCTGTTTCAAAAAACTTTACAGTTAACACACTATGTCTCCATCCCTCACATGCAATCTCCATTCTTCATGATGATGACTCAGGTGTGAAACTCAGCCACTACCTTGATTTCCCCACACCAGCAAAGCCTTACCACTTACCCAAAGCACTTGTGACTGGAAAATATTTTCCTGAAGATGTCCAGATGTTCGGTGTGTGGAGAGGGGATTTATGTTGCAAAACACAAATAACTTTAAAGTAAGCCCCAGGCATACTTTAAGGAGTCCCCACATCACTGGGACATGAGCAGTGGCCCCTTCATTCCCAGCCTCACACCTTCCTGTCTTTTTTCTGCCCCTTGGTTTCTTTATTATCCCCTCCTTTCATGGGTGAAGGCAAATTCTTCCCGGGCAGAGTGCTATATACTCTTGGAGGTCATTTCCAGCATGAAAATGCTAAGATTCTATGAAGTACACTTGTTTGAATTTGACAAAAATGAAATTACCTTTTTGCACAAGTCCATTTTAAAAAATATACAAGGTACATGGTAGAAAATAACACAGAGAGGTGAACAGAAGAAATCTAAATCATCCTAAATTTCACCACCTGTTGTTAACATTTTGGTGAACATTAGGTGAGCATCTTTTTACCTGTACATGCCATTTTGTTTTTTCAAAAACAATATATTGTAAAGGTCTTTCTGTGTCAATGAAGGGAAAAACAGCATGATTTTCAAAGGCTGTATTGCATTTCAGCTTTCCCTCTTTAAAAGTGCAATAAACTTTCTTTCCTGTAAATCCCCATAGGAAGAAACCTTCGTAACCTTTTCTGTGAGATAACACCTGGGAGGATTCTGGCATATTGTGACAATGGGAATTGACAACTGTAACTCTTCTTTGAGCTGCTTTCTGCTGGGAACCGGCAACCCCCTGGTTTGCGTCCTCTCAGTGAGGATGGCCTTTGTCGTGCATGTTTTCCCATGTAGCAAATCAGAAAATACTGGCATCCGTGTCCTGCCTTCTAGGGGGAGATGGCAATCAGAATGCCCCAAAGCATCAGACAGCACTTTCATACATGTTTGGAGCTTGTCTGGGAGGTCTGGTCTTAGTGTGGACCTCCTGATCCACTCTGAGTGTGGCAGGTTGATTTTCTTGATGTCTACAGTGACACCCCACCCCCAACCCCAACCCCATATTTACCTGGGAACTTTGTAGTCCTCCCCTACTTTGCCTCTAGGCTGGCGCCTGACTTGCTTTGGCCAAAAAGGGTGGCAGAAGTGCTGGTGTGCTATCTAAGCCTGGGACTCAAGAGGCCTTGCACTTTTCCATTTAGTCTCTTGCACTATTGGATTTTCTTATGGTACCATCCTCATCTATGAGAACGAGCCTGGACTAGGCTGCTGGAGCAGGAGAAACCACATGGAGGAGAACTGAGGTACCCCAGCCAACAGCCAACCACTGCAGAGCCTTCTAGGTGAACTGCAGCTGACAACAGGTGCATGAGGTAGCCCAGTCAACACCTGAACAATCACTCATTGAGCTTCAATTGCTGACCCATGAAATTGTGAGCTAAATACATGGTGGCTATTTTTAAGCTACTAAGATGTTTGGTGATGTGTAACACAACATGATCATAGTGATACATGATTGATACCCCATGCAACTGAGAGGGTCTCTCTCCAATGCTATAGAAATTTAATGAGGACCACCTGGGACTCCTCAGCCATCAGAGCAGCAGCCTGGCTCCACAGGTTTGCTATTCTCTCCGACGCTCAGCCACTGATCACGTTCTCTGATAGCCAGAGGGAATTGCTATTGGTCCAGTAGAGTCATCAGGTGAATGAAGAGTGTTGAGCAGCAGAGGAGGTGGTCTTCACCAGTCATGCTCCAGACCCGCTGTTTGTCCATTTCTCTTTCCAAGGCAAAACAGGAAGAAGTGAAAAGATTCAAATAGCTAACAGGTGTGATCTGAGATCTGGGCTTTAAGGAAGAGGAATTTTGGTTAAAGTAAACATGCAAGTTAGTACAGGTGAGTGGTTAGAACTTATAAACAAGAGATTATCCAGGCTAACTGAGGCACGGTTGTAATAGAGGCAGGACTATGACTTTGGGACCTCCCAACCCACTTCCTGCCTCTCTTAAATCTCCTGTCTTCCTTTCTGGCCCCAGAAACCTCTCTCCTGTCAGTAAATCTCAGTTGAGACATTAGCTGCCCATGACTTATGTTACCCGTCCCAGGGATAATTGCACTTTCAGGAGACTGAGCATTCAATACACACACAAACATGAAATTTAGGTTGGGATTGAGAGGGAAACTTTGGGGGCAAGGGGAGGCCTTTTATTGGTATCTAAATCATACCGATCAACGCTGCCTCTCCCATAGAAGTTTCCAGCATATCCTTTTTTTTCTTCTCTTCCTACTTACCCTGCCTAATTCACAGCTGAGATCTCCATTTCTATGGCTTTTTGTTTCTGTAATGTGTTTCTGTCAATTGCACAATATAATTTTCCTGACTGTTCTTTTCTTCGCGGGCCTATAAGCACTTTTAAGGCAGAGCCTGGGACACTCAACTCACCCCCCTACACCCGCTGCCACTTCCCTTTCTCTCCCATCCGTGCGCTGCCCATAGAGAGTGCACGCAGTCCAAGGAAATCAAGAATGGTCTTTGAGGAGCGTAAAATGCAGAGCCCATCCCTGTCTGTAAAATGTAAGCCCCGAAATGAAATTGACAAGCAATTATCAGCTGAGCCAGTTTCCAATCCTTGATGTCTTATGTCGTCTCCCAGTTTTTATTCCTTAAGCCTCTTGACAGCAGCGCCTCTTGAAAATAAGATTATAAAAATCTTATATGTGAAACGATGTCCAATGTTCTACCAAACTAGACTCCCAACTAAGCCTGACTCTACCATGAAAACCAGACAACAGACAAGTGCAAAGAAAGCAGCCAAAGGACAAGCATGGGTCTGATCCAGAAGGTCTTACCCGTTCAGGGGCTCTGGATATATTTGAGAATCTTTAACAAGCAATGGATTCTCCTGATAGCAAGTAAATGCAAAGATGCACAAAATTTGGGGTGGAAGTCATGGTCACAGATCCTCTGGATTGCCTAAGTGGAGAGAACTCTGGTCTTAAAAAAAATAAAAAGCAGGAAATGGGCTCCATAAAGATTTTTAGATGCCTTTTTATCTGTTACAATTGACTGCCAGTTCCCTGGGGTTCCCTGCTGTGGAAAAGGAGTTTGTGGGTTCACAGAGGTCCTTTAGCTGAGAAAGGAAGCAAGAGAGAAAGAAGGGAGACAGTGAGAAGCGTCGCTGGGATCCATGAATTTTTGTGGCATAATGAGAATTTCTAAAAACTCTGCCAAGTCTGAGTTAGCAGTGTCATTATACTGTCTTCCAGCCTGAACGTTCAAGCTGACAATTTGCTGTGAATTCTTCTTTCACTTCTTTTTCTCCTTCCTTCTGGAACTACGCATATTTTGCATTAAGAGGGCAAGGTGATGCTTTAAAAGAAGGGTGTTTATGTGTTTCAGTGAAGAAAATGTTTAAAAATATCCTAAATGACTGCGATATGAGAGGTTTCTTACTGGGATACTCAAGAGTGTTTGGGGACCTACCACTGTGTTCAATATGTCTTTGCTATTTGTAAGATCAGTACTCTACTTAAGAAACTGAGGAATGCATCAATCAGCATTACAATGTTGAGGTCTGTGTGGGTGGCAAGCACCTTATACTACTGTAAGTCACACAACGTCTGTCTTTCCCTCCCTCTCCCTATGGCAGGGCTCACGCTTGCACAATGTTCTTAAGCAGCTGCTTCTCAGATGCTCAGAAGACAGTGGATCTTGTCTTTTGTCAAAGACAGGAGGCAAAAAGATCCAGAAAAATAACCAATGCCTGCAGGTTAGTCTTTTGTTAGGTTTGTGATCAGTTTACCTGCTTATTGCCCAAGAGTAAGCTGGGCAGAGTTTCCGATTTTAGCTCCATAAGATCAATTAGCTTCATTTTCTTCCACAACCAAGAGAGCTCCTTTCATGGAAGAATCCAAAGTCACAGCAGGGAGGATGTCATCCACCAGTCCTGCTGCCCCGAGTCTCACTCATCTTTATCCGGAATTCCAGCCCAAGATCTCATGGATTCATAGCCATGGTCACAAATGGGTTTGGGACATAGAGCAGGACTGAAACAGAAGCAGTGTGGTGGGAAGGGTGCAGATTTAGAGTCAGGAGACTTGGAATCTCTGCCAAGAGTTCCCTCGCATCTGGGCAACCCCTGCCCTGATCTCAATCACCTAAGATAACACAATCATGGAAAGTGACCTTTGTGTGTCACATTAGGAATTATGGAGGCCTCTGAGTTGAAACTAGAAAATATACAACCCTTCTAAAAGCCTTCACATTTAAATTTTTAAATATTTGTACATTTTTTAACATACAACTTGGAAATAATTTTAGACTCAAAATATGTTGTGTAAATAGCATACAGGTACACCCAGGTTCACAGCACTATTATTCACAAGAGCCAGAAAGTAGAAGCAACTCAAGTGTCCATCAACAAATGAATGGATAAACAAAATGTGACATATATTTTGGAATATTATTCAGCATTAAAAAAGAAGGAAATTCTGACACACGCTGCCACATGGATGAACCTTAAAGACATTATGCTTAAGTGAAATAAGCCAGACTCAGAAGGTCAAATACTGTATGATTCCACTTATATGAGGTAGTTAGAGTAGTCAAATTCATAGAGACAGAAGGTAGAAAGGTGGTTGCAGGGGTGAGGAGGGTGGGAAATGGAGAGTTATTGTTTAATGGATGCAGAGTTTCAGTTCGGGATGATGGAAAAAGTTCTGGAAATGGATGGTTGTGATGGCTGCACAGTGTGAATGTACTTAATACCACTGAACTGTACACTTAAAAGTGGTTAAAATGAAAAATTTGGTGCTATGTATATTTTACCCTAATAAAAAAATATATCATTTAAAAAATATAAAGTTCCCATTTACCCTTTAGCCAGCCTCCCCAAAGTTATCATCTTGTATAACCATAGTATAATTACCAAAGGCAGGAAATAAACATTGATACTATTAACTAATCTGCAGTCCTTATTCAAAATTTTCCAATTGTCCCACTCAGTCCTTTTTTTCTGATCCAGGATCCAATCCAGGATATGCATTGCATTTAACTGTGATGTCTCTTTAGTCTCCTCCAATTTGGAAAAGTTCTGCAGTCCTTCTTTGTCTTTTAAGAAGATGATGATTTTAAAGAATACTGGCAAGTTATGGGTTTGTCTAATGTTTCTACCTGGTTAAATACACGTATGTATTTTCAGCAAGAAAATAACATAACTGACATGTCCTTCTTAGTGCACCATACCATGAGGCACGTGATTTCGACATGTCTCATTACCAGTGAGGTTAATTTAGATCACTTGGTTAAGGGTGTCTCTGCCAGGTTTCTCCACTATGAAGATACAATTTCCCCTTGTTTACTATTTTATTTTATCCATTAATTTTAGCATCCATTGGTGATGCTTGCCACCCACAATTATTACTCTGGTGTTTCCTGAATGATGATATTCAATTTCTATCATTACTTCTACATTTGTTAATTGGAATTCCAATGCAAGGAAGAATTTTCCCTTGACTCCATTTAAAATTAATTTCTAAAAAAAAAATCAGTAAAACAAGCCAGAATAATGGTAAAATATGTCCCCCCAATGCCTACTGGCCCTTACCAACTCAAAGTTCCTTTCTAGTGTAAAAATTTTCAGATCTGTCATGCCTTCTGCAATAGGGAAACAAAACTTGAAGTTTATACCACCTGGCAGTGGCCAAAGGCACAAGTCTTTGGAGAGCAAAAGACAGCACGCTTACATTTTCTTTTCCTCCCCCCACTTTTTTTAATTATTATTAACTCTTAACATTATCCTGAGTATATCATCAGGGTTAAACAGAGAAAACATTTAAGAACCATTGAGCCTGGAAAATGCACATGAAATATTTATGTTAATGATGCCCTAGAGAATGTGAGTTTTAATGAACAGGAATTAAATCACAAAAGCTGCAGTGTTCTAGAAAATTTTTATATGCACACAGACCCCTCATTAATGTCCATGCCCTTGGAGGTCATCCAGTATCTGCTGTTCTGACCCTGTGCCCTTCCACCTGTGCCAGGGATGTCCCTTGGAGGCCCCTATCTGAGCTGCTCCAGGTTGGTGTCACCAATGGACAGACAGAATCAATACTATTGTAGAGTTTTGAGTTAACACAGCCCTGAAAGATGAAGAAATAAAACTTTCTTCAGTTAGCTCTTTGTTCCTCTTATCCATTGCTGAGCAATGAACCAACCCAAAATTTAGGATTATAAAATAGCCACCATTGTATTAAGCTCATAAATTGGGGGATCAGAAATCTAGAAAGGGCATAGTGGAAATGGCATGTCCATGATCCACAGTGTCTGGAGACACAGCTGGGAAGCTCAGTAACTAGAAGAGGACTAGAATGACGAGAGTCTGAAATGTCCAGAAGCTTTTCCACATATGTATTATCACCTTAAATGGGAAACCTGAAGGCTGGGCTCAGCCAGGGCTGTCAATCAAAGCACTACACATGCTTCCCAGTGTGGCTTGGGCTTCCTCACAGCATGGCAGCCTGAAAGTTGGACTTCTTCAATTGTAGGTCAGGACTTTAAGAGCAAGTGTGTTCCAGGGAGCAAGGCAGAAGTCTCATGGCTTCTTACAACTTAGATTCAGAAGTCATGTGGCATCACTTCTACCATACTTTTATAATCAAAGCAGTCACATTCCCCAGATTCAAGGGTTGGGGTCATGGACCTCATCTCTTGTTATGAAGAGTGTCACAGAATCTTGGCTATGTTTTTAAAAGAGCCACGCTCTTCAAAATTGAAACTCCAGGGAAATACAATTTTTAATAAACATGGAGAATATTCTCTTAGTCTGAACGTACTTCTCTTCCTCCAGAAATTCTAAGAAACATTCCCCAGGTATCACTCTGGCTAAAAGAATCCCTCCTTTGGGTTCCCATAGCACCTTGTCCATAACTCTGTTACAGTGCATTGTGCTCTAAAAATAAAAATATAAAATAGTAACTAACGATTATTGAGTGCTCACTATGTGCCAGGTATTATTCCAAGTACTTTTCATGCATTACCTCACTTAATTCCCATGGCAACAATGTGAAAAGGAAAAAGTCCATTTAATAAGTAAAAAAATCTGAGGCCCACAAGGGTTAAATAACTTGCCAAAGGTCATATTGCTATTAAGTGGAAGAGCTAGGAATTAAAGCAACACAGTGTGGCTCCAGAACTCGTGTTCTTAACCCACTGAACTACAGAGTACCATTAATACACTGCTATGCGCAAATCTGCCTTTCCTAGTGAATTATGAGTTATTTGCAGGCTGAGACTATGTCATAGTTATCTTTGTCTCTCCAGCACCAAACACAGTGCCTGGCTTATGAGAAGGAATACAAAATACACAATAGAAAAGTGCACAAAAGAGAAAAAACTAAAATGCAAATAAACATGAAAAGATTAAATAACATGAAAACATGCTCAAGCTTTCAAAATAGTTAGACATACAAATAAGGTGGCACATTTTGCCTATCAAATTGGCAAGAATTAAAATGCCAATCAATAAATATCAATCCAGTGTTATTGGCAGTATGGGAAAATGGATATTTTTATTCTGATAACTTTTTAGTGGCTCTTAGAATATATAACTTTATAGTGACCTTTCTTTTTTTCAGAAGTATTTATCAAAATGATAAATGTTCATAATCTATGACTGAGTGATTGAATTCATAAGATATATTCTACAGGAAAACTCTCATCTATTCCCATACTGATAATTACAAAGCTCTTCATCAGAGCATTTTTTAATAACAGCTTGATTGAGGTATAATTCATATATCATAGCATTCACCCTTTAGAAATGGGCAATTCAGTGATCTTTACTATATTCAGAAAGTTGTACAATCATTACCATGATCTAATTTTAGAAAATTTTTATCAACCCCAAAAGAAACCCTGAGCCACTACCAATCACTCCTCATTTCTGCCTCCTTCTAGCTCCAGACAACTACTAATCTACTGTCTCTATCTATGGATTTTTCTATTGTGGACATTTCATATAAAAGAAGTGACATAATATGTGACCATTTGTTTGGCTTCTTTCACCAAGAATTAAGTTTTCAAGGTTCATCCATGTTTTAGCATGTATCATTACGTAATTCCTTTCTACTTGAAAATAATATTTTATTGTACATATATACCACATTTTGTTTATCCTTTCATCAGTTGATAGAAACCTGGGTTGTTTATACTTTTTAACTACCATGAATAATGCTGCTATGAACATTTGTGAACAAGTGTTTGTGTAGACATATGTTTTCATTTCGCTCACATGTATACTGACACGTGGAATTGCTGGGCCATATGAAAAGTCTATGTTTAACATTTTGAATAAATGCCAAAGAGTTTTCCAAAGGAGCTATGCCATTTTACTATCCTGCCAGCAACTTATAAGGGTTCAAATTCCTCCCCGTCTGGGCCAACACCTCATGGACAGGGGAGGGGTGTATTTGTTTATACCCATCCTAGTGGATGTAAAGTGATATGGTTTTGATTTGCATTTCCCTAATATCTAGTAATGTTGAACATCTGTGTGTTTATTGGCCATTTGTATATCTTTTTTGGAGAAATAGCTATTCAAATCCTTTGCTAATTATCACATTGGGTTATTTGACTATATTGTAGCATTGTAAGCATTCTTTAAATATTCTTATACAAGCTCCTTATGAGAGATATAATTTGAAAATATTTTCTCTCATTCTGTGGGTTTTTATTTTCTTATGATTTCCTCTGAAGTACAACCATTCTTAATTTTACTGAAGTATAATTTATATATTTCTTTTTGTTCCTTATACTTTTGGTGTTGTATCTAAGATAACATTGCTTAACCCAAAGTCACAAAGATTTATTCCTATGTTTAACCTAAGAGTTGTATAGTAAGAGTTTGACATTTAGGACTATAAATTATTTTTAATTAGATTTTGCATGTGGTTTGAGATAGGGATCCAAATTCATTTTTTTTTTCATTTTCCATGTGTATTTCCAGTTGTCTAAGCATAGTTTGTTGCAAAGACTGTTCTTTCGCATTGACTTTTCTTAGCACCCATGTTGAAAATCAATTGATTATTATAAATTATTTATGGACTTTCAATTTTATTCTATTAAACTCTATGTCTCTTTTATGCCAGTACCACAGTGTCTTGATTAATGTAACTTGGAAGAAATGTTGAAATAGAAAAATGTAAGTCTTCCAAATTTGTTCTTCTTTTTCAAGATGACCTTTGCTATTTATTTGGTCCTCTGGGTTTCCATTTAAATTTTAGGATCAGCAGAAACAACATCTGAGATTTTGAAAGTAATTGTGTAGAATCTACAGATAAGTTGGAAGGTATTGCCATCTTAAAAATCCATGAACATAGGATGCTTTTCTATTTATTTAGATCTTCTTTAATTTCTTTCAATGATATTTTGTACTTTTCAGTGTACAAGTCTTGCACTTTTGTTAGATTTAGTCCTCAGTATTTTATTTATTTGATGTCATTATAAATTGACTTTTTCCCTTAATTCCATGCCTGGATTGCTCATTGCTTGTGTATAGGAATAGACTTGATCTTTCATGTTAATTTTATATCCTGCAACCTTGCTGAACTCTTTTGTTAATTCTAATAAATTTTTGTGGATTCTTTAGGACTTTCTATATATAAGATGTATATCTTACAAATATAGTTTTTTTCCTTACTTTCTAATCTGGATACCTTTATTTCTTTGCCTTACCTGTCTTGGGTAGAATCTCTAGCACACTCTTGAATATAAATAGCAAGAACAGACATTTTTGTCTTATTCTGATCTTAAAGGGAAAGCATTCAGCCTTTCACTATTAAATATGATGTTGGCTGTGGGTTTTTCAGATACATTTATCAGACTGAGGAAATTCCCTTCCATCCCTAGTCTTTTCAAATGTGATTATTATAAAAGGATATTAGATTTTGTCACATACTTTTCTGAATTTATTGAGATGACCATGTGGTTTCTGTTCTTCATTCTATGATATAGTTATTACATTATTGCTTTTCAGATGTTAAAACTACCTTGCGTTACTGAAATAAATTCCGCTTTGTCAGGATGCATAATCCTTTTTATATGTTCCTGGATTCAGTTTGCTAGTATTTTGATGAGAATTTTGGGGTCTGTATTTGAAAGGGATAGCAGTCTATAATTTTCTTTTCTTGTGAGATCTTTGTCTGGCTTTTGTATCAGGGTGATATTGGCCTAAATGAATGAGTTGGGAAGTGTTCCTTCCTCTTCCATTTTTTGGAAGAGTTTCTGAATAGATTGGTATTAATTTTATAAACATTTGGTAGAATTCACCAGTGAAGTCATGTAGGCCTAGGTTTTATTTTGTAAAAGGTTTTTAAATTATTAATTCAATCTCTTTACTTGTTATAGGTCTATTCAAATTTTCTATTACTTCTTGAGTCAGTTTTGGAAATTTTTTATATTTCTAAGAATTTGACTGTTTCAGCAAGGTTATCTAATTTGTTGACATGCAGTTTTTCATAGTATTCCCTAAAATTATTTTTATTTCTGTTGGTTGGTAGTGAAGTACCCTCATTCACTTATTTTACTCATTTGAGTTTTCCCTTCCTTTTTTTCCCCCCTTGGTCAGTCTTGATAGTGGTTTGTCAATTTTGTTGAATTTTTCAAAGACTAACTTTTGGATTTATTGATTTTCTCTATTGTTTTCCTATTTTCAATTTTATTTATTTTAACTTGAGTCTTCTACTTTCTGTAATTTGCTTCCTTCTGTTTGCTTTAGTTTTAATTTGCTCTTGTTTTTCTAGTTTCATAAGGTGGAAAGTTAAGTTATTAATTTGAGATTGTTCTTCTCTTTTAATGGACATCTTACAGCTATGAATTTCCTTTAAAGCACTGCTTTAGCTACATTCCATAAATTGTTATATTCTAAACTTTTGTTTTCATTCATCTAAAAGTATTTTCTAATATGCCCTGTGATTTCTTTTTAACACAGGAGTATGTTGTTATATTTCTGAATTTCCCAATTTTTCTTCTGTTATTCTTAATGTAACTAGTAATTATGATCAGAAAACATACTTTGTGTTTTTTTACTCCTTTTAAATTTACTGAAGCTTATTTTATGGCCTAATATGATCTATCCTGGAGAATGTTCCATGTGACTTGAGAAGAATATGTACTCTGCCATCATTGGGTGGAATTCTCTATAGATGTCTCCTAGGTCTAGTTAGTTTATAGTTTTGTTTAAACTATGAACTTTCAATTTACTTTTTGATCTTCTGTCTACTAATTCTATCCATCATTGAAAGTGGGCTACTAAAGTCATCAGCTATTACTGACAGATTACTTATTTTTCCCTTCAATTCTGTCATTTTTTTGTTTAATGTATTTTGGTGCTTTGTTGTGAGGTGCATACATATTTATAATTCTTACACCTTTCGATGGATTAAACTTTTGTCATAATAAAATGTCATTCCTTATCTCTAGTAACAATTTTTGTCCTAAAATACATTTTGCCTAATGTTTGTGCAGCCACTCCACCTCTCTTTTGGTTACTGTTTACATAATATATCTTTTCACATGCCTTTACTTTCAACCTATTTGTGTATTTAAATCTAACGTATGTCTCTTGTAGACAGCATGTAGTTGAATTATGGGCTGTGTGTTTCATTTTGTTTTGTTTTTATCCATTCTATCCATCTCAGGTTTTTGATGAGTTCTGTTGTTTTTTCTGGGTTTTACTGTTGTTACTATTGCTGTTTGTTTGTTTGCTTAATATCTTTCCTGGACTAATTCTGTAAAATATGTAAGTCCTATAAGGTGTCGCTGAATCTATGCTTGGTTAACTTAGTGGTCAGACTAGACAGAGATTTCCTTAAAGACCTTGAATCAATAAAGTGGGGTATTTTTGTTGTTGTTTGTTTGGGGGTTTTTTGTTTGATTTTTTTCTTTTAATCCTTTGCTCAAGGGCTCTGTGTGTATACTGGGGCACACCTTCGATGCTCAGGCAGGCAATTGGCGACTCTGCCTTTGCCTTCACTTTCTATTTTCAAAGAGCCTGAAAATCAACCAAAGTGAACATGTAAAACCTTCTTAGATATTTCCTGGTTATGTGGCCTTCCAAGTCTCTAGGAATATATTAGAGTTTTGTAAGGCCTTCTACAGATATCTTGTTCCCCAGATCTTTTTTAAAAGTTTTATGTCCAGCCTCTTGTTTGCCCCAATTGGTATTGCTGCCACAGGAAGCTGCAACATTGAATAATTGCCACAGATTGTTTTTGACACACTCCCAGGGGATAGGGCTTTTCCTACTGTGCAAACTCTGGGTCAGATCAAAGAAGAAAAAGAAAATAACAACAAACCCTATGAATGGTACATTTTCAGGTAGCTTCCAGGCAATTATTTGAGAATGGGGCTTTTCAAATAGCTCCAAACCCAATCTGCACTCTCCGGTGTCTGTTTGGCTTCTGGTTTTCACAACTACTATGATTGCAAAGTTGTTGTAATCCAAAAATGCTGAAGAGTAGATGGTAACAGGGCAATTTAAAGCACCACAAAGCTTGCTGTTATTACTGAGAATCAACATTTTTCTTGAATAAATGCTCCTCAGCTTGCTGCAAGCCTTTTTTTAATTTCCGGAGTTCTGTAAAAGTTGTTTCGTCCATTTTTTTCTGTGTTCTAGTTGCTTTTATGTAATAGTAGATTTTTAAAGATTCTTATTGTATCCTCATTCCTGAAGTTCCCCCCTACGCACAGCATTATCTTCTAATGTAAGAAAAAATTGGGAACATCTTAATATGCATCAGTAATGGAAAGGCTAAATGAATCATGGTGTATTCCATGTGTAGAATACTATACAGCTGTTACAAAGAAGGAGGTAGAAAATGAAAGTTTGTGATAACGTGTGAGTGATAAGTGAATAACTATTTTGCATAATAATATGTACTGGGCTTAGGAGCATGCACGAGCACAGTGTGTGTGTGTGTGTGTGTGTGTGTGTGTTTAAGCAAAAAGGAAGATCTAAAACAAGCTCATTTTACTATTAAGGAAATAACAGTTTTCTCAGGTGTGAGTATCCCTAAAGCAAAAAAGATAACCTAACTCCAATACTGCCAAAAAAGAAAATGTGAAGAATTTTCACTTTGTTATTCATGTTTTTTCTGTTCTCTAGATTTACTATATATTCCCTTTATATTAAAAATAAGACAATAATAACCATTATTTAAGAAATATTTGAGTCACACTCAGGCTCTACTTGATCTAAAAACTCTCAAATTGACCCCAGCTATATTGGAAAACCTTACTTTCAAATCATCCACATCACCTTTTCTTTTCTTTCAAATACTGAGTGACAACACACATACCCAACCAAAATTGCAATCACAAATACTTTGAGTGGTAAAATGCATTTTGGTTTAAGGACCCCTTTGGGAATTTGATGAAAGCCATGTGTCGTCTTCCCCAAAAAGTACATATGTGCACTCCTTTGTCTATAATTTTCAAGGATTTATTTAAATTCACTAACCAGATTAAGAATCTCAAATGACATGTTTTTGTTGATACGAAGATGTGGAAAAATGGAAGAGATTTGGGAACTTTGGGGCTCTATATTCTCTATAAAGAGAAAAAAACGATCCAGAGGGGAAGTAATTTGCCCAAAGTTACACCTTTAGATGGCAACAGAAACAAGATACATCCAGGTCTCCTGACTCCCAGGTCAAGGTTCTTCCCCCCAAGTTACCTTGGACCACAAACCAATGACAGTATTCTTGTGGTTCTCCAAGATTCTCACAGGCCCTGTGCCAAAGATGGGCTCTCACTGTTGTGGCTGCTCTGATAAGCTCTGACAGCCATACCTGATTCCAAGGATCCTTGGGATGGGAAGAGAGAGGGAAACCTGGCCTGTCATCCAGTAGGTACTTTCTGAATGTAGATGGTCACACTGTGCTCAGCCTAATAAGAGGCACCAAGGCCTCACAGAGAAAGCCCAAGACACAGTGCAGACAGTCCCTGTGAAGACATGACTAGGTCACAATGTGATTGTGGAGTGACCCGATGATACATGGAGTAGAAACACTGGTCCAAGAGAGCAGAAGGGAGAGTTTGCCGTGGGCATGGATGTAAAGACAAGGCTCCATAGAAAAGGAGAAGGAATCAAAGGATGGACAGAAACTAAAGAAATGGGGGAAAGGACAGAAGGTATCTGGGAAGAGGGAGGAGAAGGCACGGAGTCAGCAAGGGCAAGGAGAAGCAAAGGAGCACAGTGACAGCGGAAGAGAGGGCCAAGTCTTCCTGGAGGCTCGCCAGTGGTTCTCTCACATGCCTCCCAGCCCCAGGGAGCCCCTGAGTGCAGCCCCAGCCTTGGTGTCCCTGTCCCTGGGCCAAGGCCAGACGCTAACCATGCCTGTGTCTGTTTGACTCTCTGCAGCTCCCCTTCACGGAAGGCCTGTACCACTTTTACCACAATGGCCATGCCAAGGCCAAGAGAAGACGCAGCCTACACCACAGGCAGCAGCTGGAGCGAGACCCCAGGGTGAGTTTTCACTGGAAACCTGCCTCCCAACCTCTGCTGCCACCCCTGAGCCCAATCTATTGTGGAGGGGATAGGCAGGGGGGTTTGAAGTAGAAGCACTTCCTGTATCCTGATAAGCCAAATGGATGCTTTGCAGAGTGGCGCCAGGGCCGCTGCTCCTCTGTCTCATGCGTAATCAATGACCCTAGGCCCCTTTGTAGGCCTGGGGGGAGCAAACAGGGATATCACCTTTTCCTGGCTGTCTTCTGGTGCGTTATTGCGGGAGGACTTGGGGTTGCCTGGGAACGTGTTTTGGCCTGTGATGGATGGGAAGACGCCAAGCGGTTTAATGAGTCATTTTATGGAAAGTTTCTACTAGCGACTCCACATGCTCTGAGGAGGCTGCCATGCCCCATATTGTGAGTGGGAAAATGAGTGGGCCAGTAAGTGATCAGCTCCCAGCAGGCCGTGGACTCTCGGTGTCCATGCATGAGGGTGGCCACGAGACCATCTCAACCCTCCTTCTCATCCTGTATTTCCCAGCACTGCCTTAATTGACCCTCCTGCCCCAACTGTCTTCCTGGTGCTTGCAACCTGCATTTTGCTATGTCCATTCTTTACCTTACTCTTGGACTCCAGGTCCCATTTCCTATTCCCCCTGACAACTCAGATGCACTTTTCCCCAACCGAATGTATCATCTTAGCCACAAGGGACTCTTCTTCCAGTGTTTGCACTCCCTGCTTTTCAGAATAGAGATGCTGATGATCATATCTTCCGCCATCCCCATAAACACACTCATCCAGTTGGTTAGATTCTGACTTCTCTCGGGCATCTCACTAAGAGGGAGAGTGAGTAACAGCCCACGCAAGTTGCTCTCTGTACATTGAAGGTAGGGCAACCTCTACCCAGGACTCTTGGGGACAGGCTGGTGAAAAATGGGTCAGTTGTTTGAGTTAGGGATTTGCCCAAGAGACTTCCTTTGAGCTGATGGAATCTGGAAACTCATTTTCGCAGGATTTTTCATGTGAACACTTCCCTAGGTTTAATTTGGACCTTAATTAGGAATGTAGATTAAACAACTGACCAGCCACCAGCAATTTTTCTTTAACTCCTCAACCCAGGGGTTTTCACATTCCTTGGAGTGGACGTGCTGCTCTGAGAAGCCACTTTATCTTTGTTTTTGCAGTAACAGCCAAGCTGCCTGTGCTGCCAGCCAATGCCAGTGTCCTTAAAGGGTCTGTTGTGGAAGCTGGCACCACTGCCTAAGGGAGAAGCCCTCTTTTCTGTGTGATAACAGCTTGGACCCTGGCCATACCAATTCATTGTCTGGGGGATACCCTTGGGCAGCGTGTGGACAGGGATCTTGTCTGTCTCACCTGTGAACCCAAGGTGGCCACCTGTAGATAAAGACCACTCCGGAGCACTGTAACACTGGTTTTTCCTGCATTTCAACCCCGCTCCATGTTCTTGCTTCCTATGGCCAATTGGTTTCCTTTTATTTACATATTTTCTTAAAAGTTCCATTGGTTTCTTTTCTTCCATGATTAAAGGCATGATCTTGCCCCAAGATTACTCAGAAAGAAACATAAACTGCAGGAAGCCAGGCTCAGTGGCTCATGCCTGTAATCCCAGCACTTTGGGAGGCTGAGGCATGAGGATTGCTTGAAGCTGAGTTCAAGACCAGCCTGGGCAACACAGTGAGACCCCTATCTCTGAAAAATAAATAAGTAAATATATATATAAAATAATTTTTAAAAACATAAAAAAATAAAATAAACTGGGGGGATTGGGGCAAAAGGAAAGAGATGTTTAAAAGGCTTGGGCTGAGAAAGAGAACTGAGGGACTCAAAAGCCACTATTTGGGTCAGAGAGACTAATTGCGACTAGGCTAAGATTTTCTCATGCTAGCACCTCTTGAAATGATCTCCAATGTGCTGATTCTTAGAGTGTAAAGTAAGATTTCCAAAAGAGAAGAAAATGAGACAGGTTGGGTTATTACCAAAAATATATATACACATATATATATATATATATATATATATATCAGGCACTGGTGATTCTAAATCATTTGTCTTCCTCCTCAAAATATTATGTATTATCACTAAAAGGGGTGTCCCTTCCCCCTTCACTACCCATAGTAAGGCCCTTGGTAGCCAATTGCCTCTGCCTGGTGGAGGTGACCACGTGCTCTGCCCATGAAAGCCAACAGAAAATAGCACGGAAACTAAAGAAGACAATATCTCCTGTACCTTTTCTCTGTCTTGTCAAGGTTAAATGTCAGGGATTCTTGTCAACAATAAACTTGTTCCAGGAAAAGAAAAAAAGTACCAAAATCTTATAATTCTTTGCAAAAAGAGAAAACTGCTAACAATGACTTCCTCAATCCAAAATATTAGATTAAGGCCTGAGTCTCTTCTGCATGATGTTCCTGTGGTGGTCTAATTTGGGCATCTGCTGATAGCAAAAGATAGTGGCAACTATTCTTAAACAAAAATCATTGACTATTAAACAGTGCAAAAGTAGCAATATAAGGATTCTGCCTGTGGGTTTATGGATATAAAACAATAGGGCAAATATGTCTAGTGTTAGAATACTCCAATTTTGGGGTTCCCAAGCACATTCAACCAGGTTACAAAAAGAAAAATAAATAAAAGTGTAGGAAAGGGGGAAGGAACAAATAGCTAGAAGAATTGCTGATCCAGGCTTTTCTCTCACATAGATGTTGTAAGTTACGCTTTATGAACTGAAGACTTAAGAATAAGTTGTTCTATCATTCTCTGAAACATATTGTCTCTTCGAACTAGTGACTTTATCCATGCTGGCAGCCCCAGCACCCTTCTCCTTCCTGTGCCTGCACTATTTCTCTGCCTCTTTCACTCATTGTCCACAGACTTATAAAGGGGAATGGAACACCCAGTGCAGGATGCTCTGAGCTGATACAGGATATCAGCGATGGACCTACCTGGGTAGCTTTCTGGCCAAAGAAACCACCAAGATTTGCTATCTACCCAAGAAATAAAACAGTAAAAGAGAACCAAGATAGCTTGTTGTTTTGTTTGGGCTTCAGAATAGAAATTTTTATGATGTTTGTCTCTCATTTAGCAGCTAATTCTTATGTTTAAAGCAAAACAGGAGAAAAAAGGCTAGAAAGGGATCATAAAGTGCTACTTTCAATATATTCATCTTTGTTCATGCAGGGAAATAACTAAGAAAACAGATTCTATTGTAGACTGTTTTGAAGGTGTTTTCTTCTCTTTCCAATTCTCTCTACTAAAAGGTTAGCAGGGAGCTGAGTGTCATCATTTAGATGCTAAAAAGTAAAAATTGTGTCTTGTTTATTTCTGTAATATCTTTGCATGGTGCATTTCTGAATACATAGCATAGGCTCAGTAAATGACTGTTGAACAAATGAATGATTAATAACTTTTTTTAGGGTTTCAATTCATGAAATAGTATAGTTTTCGTTATCTTATATTTTTATCCCTATCCTAAAAAAAGTGCATCCATTGGGAAATGGAAGTACTATATAGTCTTCTCTGTAGTTTCTCCTTTAGATATACATTCTTAATTGTGGGTAATAGAAACCTATTACCTACCATTTCATTACTTCCAAGTTTTATCACGAAGAACGCAGGAAGAAGTTTTTAATTTTTAAAGTCCAATATACTGTGTTCCTGGTCACATTCTCAGTTATGGTACAATCACCAAAGCAAGGACAATGTATCTAGAAAGTTTTGATAGCTAAAATAATTTTAAGATATAATAAATAAACCCAATGTTGAGATAAAATAATAAAACCAAAAATGCCTTCTCCACATCAGGCTTAAGAACAAATATTCTCTGCCCAAAACCTCTGTGAAATGTGTTAAACTTTAGCTAGGGCAGCGTCAACAAATCTTGACATCAAACCTAACTGTGGTCCATGGTCAACATATCGAAACCTCATGAATTCTACAAGTACTTGAAAAGCTCCTGGAGAATAGATTTATTTAAGATAATATTTGTTTCAAAGTGCTGGCAAACCACATATGCACATCTGAAAAAGACTATTGAAATGAAATACTCTTTAAAAACATGAAGAACTCACATCATTCTACGAGCAACACACACTAGTCGTATGGCAGCCAAATAATTTAATCAAAAACACACCTAATGGGTGCAACACGCATCGTCTAGGGGACTTACACGCTTGAAGCTCTGACTCGGATGGGACAAAGGCAATATATGTAATCTAAACATTTGTACCCCTGTAATATGCTGAAATAAAAAAAAATTAAACAAATAAAATAAAATAAATAAATAAGCTGAGTTTCATTTGTTGAAAGACATTATTTGATTTGAGCATTACAAACATGTATTTCCTTTTCTAAGTAATTATACTAGCCTGTACAGTTATTCTTCAAAATCATTTTTAAACCTGTTTCAATTTTACAAGTCAGAAACTCCTATCAGTCCAATAAAAATTTTCTTTGGTTTCCCCATCTCAAAGAATGCATGGTGTTTCCTTTGTGTTCTATATTTGGGAGCTGTATCTTTCTGGCTTCTTTCTCATCCAAACGTATCCACATTTCTAATAACCATAGATGGCAGCCGCATAATCCAGGAGTGATCTATTTTTTTCTTTAAAGATCTATTTTTGGATATGTTTGTGGAGTTTTCAAGATACTTCAATAACCCACAAAAGTTAGTTTCACTGGATAATACAATCACTTCAACAATTTCACAGAACAATACCACCAGAGCAAATTTTCCTGTTCTTTAAAGTTAACTGGATATGATTCGTGTGTTTTGTATTTACTGTGGCCAGACTGTCCTTTCTTTTGATTTATATTCATTAACTGTTTGATACTTAGATTAAAAGTTAGGAAGAGAAGGAAAAGCACCATTATCTTATGGAAAGTCTACATTCAGATTGAAAACGTCATGGAGAAAAACATTCTCCTCTTTTGGAGGATGTTTACCTTTTTAAAAGGATTTTATACCCAAAGAATAGGCTGTTTTTTAGCCTTATATTTGTTATCTCTAAAATGTTAAGGTTTGAAATTTTGAGATGCTGCTCTAAGAAATCTATAGGAATTCTCCAATTTATCTTCCAAATGCCTCCTTGAAGGAAAAGAAAAAAGCAGATTTGATTATATTTTACTTATTAAGAAACATACGCATGGTAAGTTTATTATCAATATTATAACAAAAAACAAAAGTAATCATAGTATTTTGTATTTTTGTAGAACTTTTATTCTTGAGGACATTTGTGGCTACCATTTCTTCATATTATAATGTCCTTGTGGCGTAAGTTGGACCTGGGGTGGTTTGTGACTTGCCAAAAGTCTCATGGTTTGTAAGGTGTCTTAACCACTACACAGTGCTGCTATCACTAATGTGTATTTTGTAAATTAATTTTCCCTGCTCCTCTGCACAAAGAGAAGGATAGAGCAGGAAGAGTCCTAAAGAAACATTGATTCAGTCCTCTGAAGGGCATTTTCTCTTGAAGTCCAGGGATACAATGAGGCTTAACATATAGGACAGTGGTTCTTAGCTGGGGGTGGCTTTGTTCCTAGGGATCATTTGACAGTGTGTGGATTGTCACAATTGGGAGGTACCCCTGGCCTCTAGTGGGTCATGGCCTAGGACGCTGCTAAATATCCTGAAGGCACAAGGCATCCCCCACAACAAAGAATTATCTGGCACAAAACGTCAATAGCACTGAGCTTGAAGAACTCAGGTGTAGGGGAACAGCCCGGGAGTCAGACAGCCATGGTGGGATTCCTGCTCTGCCCCTGGCCAGCTTTGTGACCTTAGGCAGGTTAGCACCTAAACTTTGAGGACTCAATTCCCCTCATCTACAAAATGGGATGAAAATAGGGATTAGCTCGTAGGGTCAAAGGGAAGGTCAAATGCCGTGAGACAAGTGAAGCATTTGTCACTGTGCTTTATTTTTCTACTACTGCATAACAAATTGCCACAAATGTAGCAGCTTAAAAGAACACAATTTTATTATCTCACAGTTTCTGTAGATTATAAACCCAGCACAGCATGGCTGGATTCCCTGGTTAGGGTCTCAGTGGACTAAAATCAAGGTATTAGCCAGGCTGGGCTCTTTCTTATCTGAAGGTCCTAGGGAAGAATCTACTCAGGCTATTGGCAGAATTCAGTTCCTTGGGGTTGCAGGACTGAGGTTCTTGTTTCCTTGCTGGCTGTTGGTTGGGGTTTGTGCTCTGCTCCTGGGACCACCCACCTTTCATCTCAAGTGGCTTCTCCATCCTCAAGCCAGCAACACATGCCAAATCCTCCTTATGTTCCCCACCTCTCTGACTTCCTCTGCTGCTTTTAAGGACTCATGGTCATTTCACTGGGGCCACCCAGATAACAAGGATGATCTCCCTTTTTTGAGGTCAGCAGAATGGTAACCTTAATTACATCTGCAAAGTCCCTTTTACCATGTAATGTAACATACCCATGGAAGGAACACCAGGGGTTGGAGACCAAGGGGATCAAACTTCTGCCTTGCCCTTGACTGTTCTGGAAAAGTTGGCATGCCTTCCAGGGTCAGGGGCTCTCCCTACGAAGTCCCAGCTCTCCCGACCTCCAACCCCCATCCAGAGATTGCGCTGAACTTAAAAGGGGAAAACACAAATCTGTGGGCCCGTGACCTTTACCAGATTTTGAGCCCAAATGGTGAAGCTGAGAGACCCAAGTGAAGTGCTTTCTGACTCAGCCTCCCATCTGGCAACCAAATCCATTTTCTAGACACCACGTCGAAGGTCAGCAGGGGTAAACTGTACGTGGGTGGTGCATTTTGAGAGTGACTTGGAGCATTAGAAGAAGGACAAATGTGATAGAGGGGAGGAAGAAGCAGGAGAAAGGTGTCTTCATGGATGTCCCAACCTGTGGGAAAAGTTCATCTGCCCGAATCCGCTGCTTTTAGTATGCCGCAGGGAAGACTTTCAGCATCTCCTCTGGGCACTGCAGATGCGCCTGGCTCCCCACCTCAGAGAGCTGCTGCTAGTGCAATAATTAACTATTTGGGGGAACAGAGGAGAATTATTTACTACAGCTTCAGAAGGGAACAGGGAAAGCTGCTCATGAGTAAGCCTGATTTTTTCCCTTAGATGTGAGCACATTTCTAAATGATGGCTACTGTTCACGCTGCTTACTAAAGGAGAAACAGGACCGCTCTGGAAGGCATGTCTCCAACAAGCCCAGAGATCTCCGCAGAGTTTTAACTTTCTTTGGGAGAATTCTAACAAACCCTACTATAGAGAAGAGGAAAGAGGTGGCTTTGTATTATCCTTATAACTCACAAGATGAAGACTCAAATAGTAGACTGGCAAACTTTTAGAACTTACTGGAAAAATCTTAGATGATTGTGGGGCAAATTTCTCCTGATCTGCCTCACCTGACTCCTTTCCAAACCTTCCCCAAGATGCAAAAGGAATATAACTAAAATGCCTTTATTATATCTTCTAAAAATGAATATTTTGTGCATGCTTATTAAACTCACATTGTAACTCTCTTATGTACTCGGTTGCTGGCAAACCATTTAGTCATTCAGCAAGTAGTTATTGAGCCCAAACTATGGGCACTATTCTGGGTACTGAGATACAACAGTGAACAAAACAAAATCCTCCTCCCAAGAGGCTTGTATACTAGTGAGGATGAGGAGAGAAGCAAAAAAAAAACAATGACCACTAGTTACTTGGTGGGTGGTGAGTGAGTAGGATGAGTGGAGTGGAATGTGGAAGGAAGGAGAGCCGTAGGAGGGGTAATTCTATTTTCTGCTTTATAAAAAGCATCCAGGGTTGGCTACTCTGGTAAGGTGGCATTTAAATATAGACCTGAAGGAGGAAAGAAAGGAATCCATGTGAGCATCTGGAGGAAGGGCATTCCAGGGAGAGGAAGCAGTGAGGGAAATGGCCTGGAGTCCAGGGCACCCTAGCGATGTCCTATGGACAGCAAGAACACCAGTAAGGCTGCAAAGGAGGGAGCCACAGAGAAGGGGAAAAGAGATGAGGTCAAAGAGGAACAAGGAACAAGACCATGGATGATGTTACAGGTCAGGGTAAGAAGTTTGGATTGACTCTGGGGCCAAGCACGGTGGCTTGTGCCTGTAATCCTAGCACTATGGGAGGCTGAGGCAGGAGGACTGCTTGAGCTCAGGAGTTTGAGACCAGCCTACACAAGACTGACACCCCATCTCTACTCAAAATAGAAAAATTAGCTGGGCATGGTGGTGCACTCCTGTAGCCCCAGCTACTCAGGAGGCTGAGGCAGAAGGATCGCTTGAGCCCAGGAGTTTGAGGTTGCAGTGAGCTATGATGACACCACTGCACTCTACCCAGGGTGACAGAGTAAGATTCTGTTTCAAAAAAAAGCAAAACAAAACAAAAAACAAAAAAATAAGAAGTTTGGATTGACTCTGAATGCAGTGGGATTTCTCTGCCTCTGGGCTGAGCAAATAATAGACTATGAGGTGGAAGTGGGGGTGGGGAACAATTGGAAACCAAGGAGATCAGTGTAAGGCAATTGCAATATTCCAGAAGAGAAAAGCCAGTAGCGTGGGCCAGGGTAGCCAAGCGGTAGAGTCAGAGAGGAGCAAGTCACATTTGGGTTTGTATTGCAAAGATAGAGTCTTCAAATTTGTTGATGCCTTTGCTGATGGATTAGAGGAGGAACGAGAGAGAGAGAGAGAGAGAGAGTCAGAGTCGGAGATATAAATTGGGAGTCATTCACATACTGTTAGCATTCAATGCCAGGAGACTAGTTGAGATTCCCTTAAGAAAGGAGTATAGGTAGAGAAGAGAAGCTCAGGAGTTTGAGACCAGCCTACACAAGACTGACACCCCATCTCTACTCAAAATAGAAAAATTAGCTGAGCATGGTGGTGCACCCCTGTAGCCCCAGCTACTCAGGAGGCTGAGGCAGAAGGATCGCTTGAGCCCAGGAGTTTGAGGTTGCAGTGAGCTATGATGACACCACTGCACTCTAGCCAGGGTGACTGAGGGGACTGAGCCCTAGGGCACTCTAAGATTTAGAAGTCAGGAAGATAACTGGGGACCAGCAAAGGAGACAGAGAAGGAACAAGTAATGTAGGAAGAGGATCAGAGGTCCAGAGAAAACCAATCTAGTCAATGTGTTCTACTTCATCCATATTTTGCCAGAGTAATTTGGCCATCCTTATCATTATTTCTTGTGAGAAAGATTAACGTTTCTTCACTTTTCCTCCCTCTAATCTATTTTTCAGACCCTCTCTCAAAGGGTATCAAAATTCACAGTGCATACATGAACTTACGAAATTAAAATGGTGGCATGAATTTTGTTTCAATTGGACACTGCTTTGTGCTAGACAGTGCGTTTTAAAGCAGGGAGTCAAATTTTGACTCAGAATGATGAGAATTGTAAGCTCCTAAAACCTCAAGCCAAACTAGGCACTATCTCACAGCCAAGACCTCATCCCGCAAGCTGCCAGGGGAGGTTACCAGGAAACAGCTCCAGTTTGACGTGGCAAGAGGAGAACCTGAGTTGGGCACCTGTTTTTAATTTTAAGGAACTATATAATAAAGCCATGAAAATGATCAAGTCTGGCTGTAATCCAAAAGGAAAGACCTTAACCTCCAATTAAGGAAAAAAATAAAAATCCAAGCAATATTGATTTAATCCTGTCCACATTTTCATGGATTTCAGAAAGATAGAGCTCTGAAAATAAGTTCCTGTTAAGATTCAAAAATCTATCTAGAATGTAACTTCTCACTCCTTAAATCACTGCTCCAAAATAAATTTTATTCAATACTTAGCTTACGGAGACTACAGATGTGCCTTAGTGGTGACTTAGAATAGGTATGTTAGGTATCTTAGAATAGGTATGTCCATCTAGCTACTGAATATTTCTCAGATAATGCTTTGTAAGGCAAAGGTAGGTTTGAAGTTCAAGATTCCTCAGAAAGGTTAAAAAAAAAAACTCGTCAGAACTCTCTTTGGGTATTTTTTTATTGGTTTAGCCAATTTCCCTTTATGATGCCCATTGACATGTTTGTAATCACATCTCCATCTATAAACGGGCTTCATGCTCTTAAATCCAAATCAAGGGAATTTTGAAAATGAGTGCAATTGAATTCCTGCCATTTCCAGTAATTTCAAAGCCTTGTGGGTTCAGGAGAGGATAATAGTGGAGCCAGGTCTAGAAATGAGTAAACAGCAGTTAGACAAGGAGATTCATGTCTGAATAACAACCCAACTGCTGGAGTTTATCTAATTGGTTTGCCATTATCTGTACCGAAAATGTTGTGTTTTCCATCTTCTCTATGGCAAGCATGTCCCATTTAGCAATAAAGAACTTATTGCCTGAGAGAAAACAGGTAAGACAAAACAATTTTCCATTTTCCATTCCCCCTGAAAAGGGAGAGCAGCCCATCCCAACTAAAGAATGTCCTAATGGATGTTAGTTTGTAAGGACACCTCAGAGAATTGACATGAGAAAGCACCCCCCAGAGCACAGAAGAATAGCAAAGCAATTAAAACCTATTGTGCAGAAAAAGTCTCAATAATTGTCTATTGGGGAAGAAAGGAACATGATTGAGAGAGTCCAGTTGGAGGTCATTCTTGGGTTCCAGTGCTTTCTGTGACACCAATCAACCGTGTTTCCTTGAACAAACCATTTCATCTTCTAGTCTTTCATTCCCTTATCTACACAGTGATGAGTGTGGGCTAGCTGATCTCTAAAATGCCCCCTTGGGTCTTAATATTTGAGATTCCAGGGACAAGACTGAAGCTTCTCTAACTGGTTCATGTCCAAGGCAGGACTAAAACCCAGATATTCCCACTAGTTTGTGATCCTTCCTTTACATATCTTTATTTTCATCTGAGAAGTGGGCTTTTTCTTTAAACGGATACTCCAGAGTGTTTGGAAGAGCTACCATTTATATGTTAGTATTCTCTTCTTTTAGAAGAGAATTTCAAATTTTATCTTCTTCAAAGCAGTTCAGCAGAGTCCTAAAATCCTATTTCTTATTGCAAGGGAGATGTAAGATGATGAAGTAGAGGTGATAATAGCATCTCTATCACGTTTTACATATTGGGATTTGGTGTAAGATGTTACCCAGCATTGTGGGTATGGGGGTCCTTCAACTAAAAAATAAAATTTGAAAACCATTGATTTCTAAATACGTCCCATTCTCCAACCCAGTCAATCTGTGTGTCCAACAGGGATAACAAGCTGAGGGCCCAGAGAGGCCATGCAAATAAGTTACAAATTGAGGTGGGCCAGGTGTAAGCAAAGCAGAAAAACTCAAGAAAGAGAATAAATGGTAAAATTGTCTTCTTCTTCTTTGTGGGGAACACAACAGGGAGTGCTGGAGGCTATGAAGAATGAGAGAGTACTCACCGTATCTAAAGGAGAGAGCAGATTCTCTTTCCCAGCTGACCGTGACCTCCAACAATGGAAGCTCATTGTTGGCCAAATCTACAAATTTTCAAGTAAAACAGCAGATACCAACCTTTGTGCAGAAGCTTTGATATTTAAAAAAAAAAATATTCGTCACTAAGTCAAAATTCCTTAACACACTCTCTAAACTAAAGAAAATATGCCAAAAGAACAAGTTTGCCCATGGGCCATCATTTTGTAATCCCTGCTCCACCCCCTCACAGGACGGGATGACCCAGCCCCTGGCATGACTAGTCCTTGACTTCACTGGTGGCCAAGGCCGTCCAAGGTAACACCAAAGCTACCTTCTTGCAGCCTTGGTCCACAATCCAGGTTCTACTTCATGGGGCCAAATTATTCCATCTTCCACATGAAGAACACTTCAAACTATTTGAAAATAGTTATCCTTCCCCCTGGACCTTCTTACAGTACATATTCCTGGTTCTTTCAGGTATTTTGAATTGAATTTGGTGCTCATTCCCCATGCCTTTCTGATCATACTATCAGAACATGATTTGAAAACTAAGTACATCATCCAGCTATACTCTGGTAATGTCAGAGTAGTATTGGACTCTCACTTCCCATTTATTCCTGTTATTTTAAAAGCTATTCTTCCATTAACACATCCTAAGATCATTTTAACCTATATTTAGAAGTCATAGATCTTACTATTGATTAATACTGCCCCTATAATTAGCTAAAACTTCTAGGTCCTTCAAATATTCTGATAATCAGTCCATCCATGAAGGATGGGAGGATCGGTCCTAAAACAAGGGACTCAGATTTACTTCTTGAATTTTTCATTCTGTTAGAGTTCGTTCTGACCTGCCAAGATTGTATCAGATCCTGATTCAGTTTCCTTCCCACCTTCCTATCGTCTATGATTTTAATCAGTGTCAATATCTATCCTCAACCAGTTCTTAAGTAAAAGGTCAAATAGTACAGAAAAAATGACAAAGCTCAGAACTCTGTGTCCAGAATGATATAAATTCATTAATCTGGACTCTAAGGATTATCTCACTCTGACCCCATATTAAAAGGAAATTATAAAGCACCCAGAGTCTCAAAAACATCATTCAAGTTAAATGAAAAACAGTGTCTCACCGGGGAGGCTGTTTGAAGACTGTGTTTATATGGCTTAACTGCACCACTCTGAATCTAGTTGATCTGTTTGTGTATATTGCTGTCAGAGAAATCAGTTTATTTGCCATCTAATTCAGTCATTCACCAGACCAGCCAGTTTTCAATCTGATTCTTTGAGGCAATTTGAATTCAGCTGATAATTTGTCCACACACCTACAACTGGTTAATGTTTGATCTTGAAAAAATTTTAATCAGAGAATCGGAATCAGTGGGTAATTGCTAATCATGACAGCACAGGTTGGCACTCAAGTGTGGACCAAATCAATTTTTTATAAAACTTTATAAAGTGATTCATTTTAAATAAATCAAGACATCTCAGACATAGACTAATTCGCAGCTAAAATATAACCTATCACTTGACTTTTATCAGCGCACTCAAAAAAATTATTCTAACACTTATTCATGTGACATGGGTAAGTCACTTAACCTTCACTAATTGTCTCCATTTTGTCATCTCTTACATTAAATAATAATGAAAGTCCAAATGTCTGGAAATAAATTGCCTTAATTTTTAATCCCTATCATAGAATCACACAATGAAAGTGCAAATGTCTGCAAATAAATGCCTGAGACTTGAAAGCTAGAGGTGTGACTTCATCTTTGAAAGTACACCTCTGTTTCATAAATATATTATAACTCTGCCAGAGCAGAAAAGGTGATGGTGTCTTCTACTTCTTTTGCATCTTCTCCCGCTTAATTCTCTACTTCTTCTCCTTGCCTGCCCCTCCTCCATGAGAAATATTGGTGTGAATTAAAACAGGGTGCCTTAAACTGTATTATGTTGTAGTCCTTGAATTTTCTGACCTTCCAGAATGCTGTGAATGTTGTGAATAATAAAAATATTACTGAAGATAAACTAGATTATGTTGCAGTAACAAATTAACCCTTAAATTCCAATAGTTTAAGATACAGATGTTTCCTTTTTGCCCATGCTACAAGTCCAGCGTGGGTTGGTGGAGGCTCTGATTAACATAATCTTTCAGTAACTGATGCTGTTGAAGTTTCTGCCACCTTGAAATGCCACCATCCTAACATATGGCTCACAGGGCACTGGAAGAGAAAGGGCAAGGGGAAGCACAATGAGCTCAACCCAAGCAAAGGTCTTAGCTTTCATTCAAAACAATAATAAAAATGTGAATAAAAGCATGTTCTATTCTTCTGGGTGATTCCTTGGGATTGAGACTTTCCTATAAGCTCAGCACATGTGTTTATAATTATATTGGCAACCATTATTATTGTGAAGTCTCTGGCTATCGAGAAATGATGGGGCATCGGTGCCAAACAGACACTTGTCTAGTCCTAAGATGAATGGAACAATATCTCTCACCACATGTGCTCTTCTGCAATATGATCTGGCTCCTCCTCCATCAGTAGGGAGAGTCTATTTCTCTACCCACTTGCAGGCTCTGTGACTTTCTATCCAGTAGAATGTGGTGTGACTGATGCTGGCCCAGTTCTGGGGGTAGCCACTCCCTCCATGAGCTGGTAGCTTCCACTCCTTCCTCTTGGAAGCACCTGCTGTGTGGAAAGTGTGACTACCCTGAGAACACCATGCAGTGAGAAGGACAAGCCAGGTGGAGAGGTTGTAGGCTGTGGGGAGAAAGAGAGGCCAAGGAGCACCAAGACACCAGACCTATAAGTGAAGAAGCCATCTTGGAAGTGGGTCCTTTAGCCCTAACCATTCCCACCCCTGCTACCTGGAGACGTACCACCCAGGCATGTCCCTTCTGAACTCCTGACCCAAAAATCTTGAGCCAAACAAAATGCTTGTTTGAAGCTGCTGATTTGTGGTGTAGTTTCTTATGCAGCAATAGATAACAAGAGGACAGACTGATTTCCCCACCAGTTCAGAAAAGGATGAGTGGTGGAGAACCGAGTCATGCTTGGAGTGGGTTAAAATGAGCAGATAGACCAAACCCTGAGCCACTACACCCCACAGTTCATAGCGTATTCACGTTGGCTCTAAGTCAGTGTTATTTATTGTTCTGTATTTATTGTTTCTTTATTTATTCTGTTTCTGTTGTTCATGATTAACTGGAAAACTTGTTTTAGTTTTATATAATAGTTGTATAGGAACTATAAGCATTAAGAAGTTGTTACCACATTTTATTTTGTGCATGTTTTAAATAATATAACAATATGGGGAAACCAATAGCAAATAGTTTTCCTTGCAAATGAATCCATTCTTTGTTCAAGTTTATTCAAGTTCAAGAACCAATGCATTTGCAAAAGATCTAAAAGAAATGGGATTTTCCAATGTGTTAACTTGGGCATGAAACAAAAACAACGTGTCCCTTTCAGCACTGTGACGTTAGTGGGTGCCACATGAGGGCAATGTGTGTGACAGAAAGAGAGTCCCTACAGTTGTGAATTCTAATCACAACTCTGTCATTTATTGTCCATGCAGTCTCCAGAAAACCACTTAGCATTGATGGTCTTCAGGGTTCCCCTCTGAGAAATGATGAGTGGCATCAGCCATGCCTATGTCGTAGAGTTATTAGGACAATCCAATATGATAGAAAGAAGGTTCTCTGAAAACTGCTAAGTATCACTATTGC
This sequence comes from Cheirogaleus medius, assembly GCA_008086735.1. Classification (NCBI taxonomy): domain Eukaryota; kingdom Metazoa; phylum Chordata; class Mammalia; order Primates; family Cheirogaleidae; genus Cheirogaleus; species Cheirogaleus medius. Next base: position 17,088,531 of record VBSM01001118.1, on the reverse strand, counting down.
TCATAAAGATTCAGGGCAGCGTCTTAAGTTTTGTGCTGACAAATCTGAAAATAACCTGACCAAAAATGTGTAGGAACTGAGTTTAAAAGAAACTCAAATAAAATTATTTTTTAAAATTCAAACCCGTGCCTGAACCAACAGCAAATTACACTGGATTTGGATTTTCTTTCAAGTATGGAGAAACTTGCAGTCAATTAGGATTTCTCACACAGCTTGGTCTGGGGAGGAAAAAGAGAGTGAATGCCTCTCTCTGAATTCCTATAACTTCTTCATCTCTCAGGAGTGCAGATCTGTGGCCAAGATTATGAGCTTTGAATAAATTCTGATTTTAATCTCAGGTCCACCACTACACTTTCCAATTACTTACGTTTTAAAATAGTATGTGTGTAATGAAATGTGCTGATTGCTTTCATTTCAGAAGTTGTCTATTGGCTTTCTTCTATAGAAGATAAGGACTTAACTTTCTCAAATGCAATACATACACACATGCACTCACATGTACTATGTTTACATTTCTTCCAGCATTTGAATATAGTTATATCACAGTATGGGGCTAAGTCAATATTCAGCAAATATATTATTATAAGTATTTAAGTGTTAATCATATTCGAGCCACTTATACTAAGGACATCTTTCTCCAACAGCTTTTTGTTTCCCTGGAGTTGATGATGGCCTTATTTTTTTTTAATTCTTTTTTGCTCAATTTCCTATGTCCTTATGTCTAATTTTCCCCCTACACTATCTAATAGTTTCCTAAAATCTCCTCTCGGTAGGTTGAACACATCTGCTAAACTATCCATTGCTTTATTCAGTTCCATTCACCCTGGTGTCATCACCCCTTGGCTTCACTGTGTAGTGGTTGCCCCGGGACCAGCTCACACTCTTACCCTGGCACTTCCTTCACCATCATCCCAAGAATTCCCTTTTGGTTGTGCAGCAATGGACCCCTCTTTCCCAGATCTCCTTCCTTTCTCTATCTCAGATTACTCCCTCATGCTGCTAGAGAATGTTCTTCATGGGAGGTGATTTTTTTTTAAGGATTTTTAGTCTATCTTCAAATTCATTGATAGTTTGGCTGATTATTGACTATTAGGTTGGAAATCAACATCTCTCAGAACTTTGAAAGTCTTGCTCCATTGTCTTTGCTTACAATGGTGCCCTTGAGAGATCTGATATTATTCCAATTCCTGTTTCCTAGTATTTATCTTTCTTTCCAGAATTTGCTTCTGCATTTTGTAGTGGAATTCATTTCTTTATTTTGTTTTCTTTTGTTTCACTTTCATTTGGTTCCATAAAAGCTAGGTGTTTTATTATTGGCTTGACATTTGAATATTCACTGAAAAGCTTTAAAATGTTTAAATACTTAATGTCTCAGGGTGTGTCTGTGTGCTCCATCCAGATGCAAATATCCTTGCTTCTCTGATAAGATTACTGATCCTACTCTTGAAGTGTTGATTCAAACTAATTTTAAACAAGATTTTTTATTAGCTATTTTTAATGACACAAGTAATACATGAATGCATTTTTATGCTGAAAATCCAAGCAAATGTGGAAGATAAAAAAAAAAAACACCCTTGGCCTAAATCAAGCTCATCTCTTCCCTAAAAGAAAACACTATTACCAGTTTCATGTGTAGCTTTCAGATGTTTTATTATACATCAACATGGATATATGTGCACATATGGAAATAGAAAGTTTTGTGTGTCAAGAGTTTTTTAACCAAATTGGGATCATATTGTATATACTACTTTGCAAATTCCTCTTTTTCCATTTGTAGTATATCTTAGGGAACTTGACTACGTACACATGAATTGAATTTTTTCTTATTAATGGCTACATAGCATCCTCAAATGTAGGTATGCTGTTTGTTTAATTATTAACCTATTAAAAATGTAAGTTCTTTCAAACTTTTCACTACATAGACAACATTGCTTGATTTTTTGTGCCCATGTGTAATTGTTTCTTTAAGATAGCCACCAGAAATGGAATTGATGGGTCAAAGTTGTGTGTTGGTCCTGGACTGATGGTTATGCCTCATCCCAAAATGATGCCACATAGTAATCGGACATGGGTCCTTTGTGTTTCAGAAAGTGTGGCAAAGCCTTGCCCTCATCCTCAGAGTCACCCCAGAGGAAGTTCACTGGTGCCAGTGCAAATTATGCCTTTGATCTCCAATGTTCCTAATAACAATGGTCACCTGTATACTACAGCCCAGCAGACTAGATGTTGCATGCAGTGCACCCTGACAGAGCGCTCCATGGAGTAATGAGTTATAAAATTCAGAGAGGACCTATGCCTAAATATAGTAGGCCAAATATAATAAGAAGGCAATTTTGTTCCAGAATTCTTTGGTTAGAGAAATGTTTCAGTGTTTATTATATCTACATAGCACAAATAGAAGATTCTCCATTAATCCCTCAAATCAGAAAGTGAAAATGAGGTGCACCTAGTGCCAGGGGTGTTTAAGATCAAAATGATACCTGAGTAATTAATTGGTATTCTCCATGTAACTTTAGGCTTTCTAGCTGTCTGAATAAGCGTCTCTGCAAGTAAAATGTGGCAAATGATAAACTCCCAAGTCAACAGTTTGGGGACCCAGTGTCTGCTACAAAAATCAATAGCTCTGATTTGCTTTTCAGTAACTTCACTGAATTATTCCTTCCTATCCACTGCACTTTCACTTGCCTGGCAGATCTCACAAGCAATAAGACTGTGCCTTATAACAAAATCAGATCTCCTGATATCTCTGCCTTCTCCTTTTCTCTGGAGACTTCCTTCCTCTCCCTTTTGAAAGTAAATATTTTTACTTGAATATGTAGTGACCCAGGCGAAGTTCACCATCAGATTTTCCATCTGGGGCCAAACCAGGCATGTGACACTTATCAGTTGATTTACCAGCAAATTGACTACCCATGTACTAGGCAGATTTGGGAGACAATCTCTTTGCCTTCCTAACTGTGCAATGGCCCCTTATCTGCAATGTCTCCTTACCTAGTGTTAGCCCTCCTGGAACTCCTTTCTTATCTGGACACTTTCCCCCCAATCCTAAGGAAGAATGCAATCGAAAGGAAAGCCATGAACTTGGAAGTCAGTGCTGCTATCCCCTTGGGAACAAACCTTAGTAAAGACTAGATCCCAAATTCAAGTGCTTTATACCACAGTTCTACCCCTGGCTAAGACATCTGTGTTTCCATGGCAATACTGAGAATATTTTAAGGACCTCTCGCCCAGCCATTGTACCAGTTCAGGATGGTTGGTCTGGGCATGTGAGTGACCATATATAAATGTTTCTTTTTATTCTAATTAATCTGCCACTTAACATGGCTGGTATGGCTTTTCCCTGGCCAGCCTTTTATTGTATACTCATCCATATGCTTGCTGCCCCCTGTTGGTTCTGTAAATCCCAGTGATGCTTTATCTGTCAGCCAAGCTGTTGCAGGCCACCAGCAAGCTAGGTGTTCTACCCTGTTTCCCTGAAAATAAGACCTACCCATAAAATAAGCCCTAGCAGGATTTCTAAGCATTTACGCAATATAAGCCCTACCCCAAAAATAAGACCTAGTGATGGGCGTGGCTACCCAGCGTATCTGCACAACCCATGTATTTCGTCACGGAGCGGTAAAGAAGACAAGCAGCCCTTCTCATTTGCCCCATGAGAGCTCTATTGCTTGACATGAGAGATTGGGGCCAATGATTCTAAAGGAAATAGAGTCGCAAGAAATTCAGGATAGAATTCGGGGTTTGGAGAGTTATGATGATGTTGCAGAAGAAGACGACTTAACTATATTTGAATAAATGTAGATGTTGTACTGTACTTAAAAAAAATAACACATCCCCTGAAAATAAGCCCTAGGGTGTCTTCTTGAGGAAAAATAAATATAAGACCCTGTCTTATTTTCGGGGAAACATGGTAGTACCTTTTCCTGTAGGAATGGAAATGTTTCTGAACCCTCCGGACATTGCCCTACCACTCTTACCCAACTCTCACGCTCAGTGCTCCCATCTGTGGACAAAGGCCCTTTCTGGAAATTGCAGGGAAGCCGTTATCTCACCTGGCTATTCCTAGTATCCCAATAAACCACTGTTGCCCTTAGATGCTTCCCTCTCCCTATATCATTCTCCAACTCTGAGCTTCCCAGTGCTGTGCACACAATCCATACCAGCTCTCTCCTGCCCCAGAACATTCTGTATTAGTCTGACCCCACCTTTCAGAAATTTCTAACGGTGTATGCTTCATTGATGGGATCCTTTCTTGTTTTCCAGTGCAGTTAAGGAGGCATATTTATATATAAAGGGATTTATACTTATATACATATAGATCAGCACAAATGGCAGCCTGAGAACTGTTCCTTACCTCTCTCTCTGTATACAAACAAACACACACACACATTGTGCATATCCTATGATAAATTGGTATATATATATATATATATATGTTGGTATCTAAGGATTTGAAGGAAAGAGAGGAGGCGGGAGTGGCTTTCTCCCCACCGTTCATGCTGATTTCTATGTAAATTTAAGTGGAAACATCCATTTCTTCCACTGGCTGTGCTTGTTTTTGACCCAGATATTTGCTTTAGCCCATGCACGGTTCTTTTGTAAGGCAAGTTTACTCAAGGGAAAAAAGAGAGAAGGGTACTTATCTGTACCAAACACAGATAAGTTCATGCCAATGTAACACCTCCTCTTCATCTTATTTTTGTAGCTCAGGATAAAAAGAAAATCTCCAAAGGAGGCCTAAAGAACAGCTGCATTAATTAAAGGAAAGGGTTTTCTTTTTTTTTTCTAAGAAGGGCCTAATAACTAATGGACAAGCGAAAGAGACTCATTAGTGGAAGTATTTCCTTTGAAAGGGCATCCATGCTGTGAAAAAAAAAAAAGTGTTATGCAGTGTTATGCAAGGCTTTCTTTTTTTAATAAAGTGAGACCTTTTGTCTTTTTCCTTTTAATAACACAGGCTGGAGAGAATGAGTCTGAGGGAGTCTTACAGATAAGCTACCATGATCTGAAGATTACTCAGATCTGAGGTTCCTTATTTTTCTCTGTTCTGGGGAAAGAGTTTTGTTCATCGCTCATTGCCTTAACTGAAGAATGGGTGGGATTGAGGGTCTTGCAGAGTTAGACTGATGTGTGATGGCTTAGACCCCATTAGCCCAGTTAACTGATGAACCATGTGCCTGGGGGGCCTTCTCCAGGGCCTGCCCCCCTCAGCAACTGCACAGGGAACTGGCTCACTTCCCTCAAATGCTACACTCAAACAGAAAGGCAAAAGGATGGATGGATAGACAGATAGACAGACAGACGGATGATGGATAGAAATGTAGATACATAAATAGTTAGATAAGGAGATTACAGAATGAGCAAAAGCTAAACTGTAGAATGACCTATCATGAAAGAAAGATATCCACAGATGGGGGGACTCAGAGTGAGTTTGAATCCTTCAGAAAATTTCAAGGAGGCATGGAGCGATGTCTGGGATTTGCATTATCAATTGAGATCTCATTTGGAGCACATTTTGCCACCCCACATCATGATGGTTACACACAGAAACTGCCTCAGACTCCCCAGAGGGAACTGATTGAAAGATTTCTTAGGCCAGCTTCATTTCTAACTATTTGTCTCTCAGGCCAGAGTATGACCACTGTATGATTTCAAGGGTGAGCATTTTTTGAAAGGTGCTTAAGGCTTCAGTTTCTTATACTGAAGAGCTAAGTCACTAGCAGTCTTGTCATGCTAAGGAGAAAAGCAGGGGCAATTCCATCTCAGGAGTCAACACTTCAAGTTGCTTACCCCACCTAAATCAAATTAGCAGCCTCACCCAGGCCAGGATCATCCAAAGTAGAAATTACTTATCTACTTCATTTCTACCTAAGCCTCTCTTTATGGGTACAGACAAGGAAACCAAGCCTTCCAGAAGATTTCTGACTTTCCTCAGATAATAGAGTTCATCATTGCAGGAGACACAACCAGAATCCACACCTCCCCTGTCTAATGTGTGTGGCTCCAGCCACGTTCTCCATTGACGTTTAGATCTTCGACAGGCACCCATGTAGCCCTGGCTCTCTTGGACATCCTATGGTATCAACTGCACTCCCATGATCACCATCTGACCAGGTTTGGGAGTTTACAAAGCTCTTTCTTCCTCTCGAGCACTGTGCAAGATAGGCCAGAAAGGTATCATTGTCCCCATGTGGGAACATTGTTCCCACTAGATGGAGGGATGGAGGTTTATGGAGCAAACAGTACAAGAGTGACAGTCACATCTGGGTCTTCAGCAGCACCAGGCTTGCCCCCATACATGTGGCCTCTTGACTACTTCTCCACTAATGGGCTCACCTGGCCTCCTGGAGCCACCACCTGTGCTTGGCTGACCATGAGTACAGCACCTTGTTGGCAACGCCTTTCATCCTCTTCATGACAATGTGTCTCGATTTCCCCTAAGCCCTGTCCTAGTCACCACCGCAGCCATTTGGCTCTACCTTCCGGGAGTTATCCACCGTGTTTTCTCTCAATTGGCTTTATTGCAATTCTAGAATTTGGCAGCACTTCGTTCCATAGAGTAGAATAAGTGTCCCAATGAGTTGAGCTGAAGATGTTGGCTTTACTGACAGAGCAAGGCTAAAGCAGCAGTCCCCAACCTTTTTTAGCACCAGGGACCAGGGACCAGTTCCACAATTTTTTCCCATGGCCCCAGGGCAGGGGTGCGGGGAGGAAAGGCAGAGCTCAGGTGGTGATGGGAGTGATGAGGAAGGGAGTGGCTGTAAATATAGATGAAGCTTCGCTCACCCTCCACTGCTCACCTCCTGCTGTGCTGCCTCCACCCCACCCCAACCCAGTTCCTAAGTTTCATGGAAGACAATTTTTAAAATTTTTCAATTTTTCCTTGGCCGTGGGGGCAGGGGTTGGAAGCGGCAGAGCTCTGCAGCCTGGGGGTTGGGGACCACAGGGCTAAAGAAAGCAGAAGCAAAGAACAAAGAGTGTAGTATTAATAGTTACTTTTCTTTTTTTTAAGGTACTTTTCAAAGTTACTTTTTCTTGCAAGGCTGGGACAGGGAGACTGAACAATAGAAAAATAATTTAGTTAGCATCATGTCTCATGAGGCTGCTTCTTTTGTGCAGGGATTAAAGCAGAGGGAATTTTATTATTATGCTGATTGAAGGCTAAAACTGCCCTATTTGGGAAAGTGGCTGTCTTCTCTCTCTCCTGATTTCGCAGAAGGTCAAATGACAACTTAGTTTAGATTTGGTGATGTGAGACTTTAGCATGGGTGACTCCATTTTGGTTTTTAGACTAGTCTGCTGGGGCCTAGTGCAAGAGCTTGCTCCAAAATAATGAACTAAGCTATAAATTGCGTTTAACACTGTAAATCTCGTGGTAGCCCTGAGTTCTTGAGGAGACAGTATTTTGAGCTCCTTCTGCAGACAACAGCAGACAGAGTGGCCCCACAAGAGCAGGAGCCTTCAGACCAAAGCTTTGAGGAAATGCCAAAACATGTACAAGCCCTGCATAGGTTCTGGCCCTGGCTACCACAATCCATCATTACTGTAAAGAACTCACAGTGGAATTTTCCTTTCTCCAGATTTTTAGGACATAGTCAACTTCATTCAGGTTCCACCACACTGCAGATCCACCTGTGGGTCTCTGTTACCAGACTTGGAGGACATTTGAAAAAAATTCTCCTACCAGACCCCACAGGAACTGCTGAGAAGACCTCATATAACCATAACTATAGATTTACCTTTAGTCTTTTCAGGTCAATTGTATTTAATGTGAATTTTAATTGATAGAAAATATAATTTTCAAAGCCTACAGAAATTGCATAAATGTAAGGCAAACTTGGCCAGGACATCCCTGCAAATAATTCTGTTTAAAAAATAAAATATCACTGTCGCTACTCAATTGTGCCTGTTTTTTCCATGGTAAACAAGCTTTGAATAATGAGGTAACAGCTTTTCCTGGAGCCCCACTGCCCCAAAATAAATAAATAAATAAATAGCAATAAAAGAAGACCTTGCTACCTGACACAAGTGGCTACTTGAAAATTATCTGAAATAAAAACAAGCCAGAATCAACATAATAGTATATAACAAAACCCAGATGTCTCTTGAACAAAAGGTTAATCAAATGCTAATGTTAAATGAAAGAGTTTCAAAGGCAGGAGGAAGAATGTTAGAGATAAATTGGGAAATTAGGTGCAGCCTCCACATGACTTGGAAGAGCAAGCTCTCAGCGCAGAATTTTTTTTTAAGGAAATTAACCTTTTCTTTAACACTTAGAACGTGTCAGAGGCTGTATGAGATAGGTACTAAATATCGTTCTGGGAGCTTATGCTTCAAATAAAAAGCAAAACTACTAAGTTGTACTCGGAGGGAGAAAAATGTAGCAATTGGTGCAATGCAATGCTTTGGTTATTACCCTTCAGCCATATTGTGGTAGACGTTTATATATAAATCCTGGTTTTGTCAGGAATTCAATAAGAATGTGCAGTTGTTTTAAGCCCACCTGCTCTGCTTCACGAATTACAGAACAGCCCATGCCTCCTTCCCCAACACCCTCAGCTCTTGCCTCCCTCTGGATGGGGGGTGGGGTGGGGGTCGTGCTCACAGTCCGTGTTAGTCAGGGTTCTCCAGAGAAACAGAACCAATAGGGTGTAGATAGAAAGAGAGAGATTTATTTTAGGGAATTGTCTGATTCAATTGTGAGAGCTGGCAAGTCTGCAATCTGCAGGGCAGGCCCGCAGGCTGGAAATGCCAGCAAGAATTAATGCTGCAGCTCCAGTGCAAAGGCAGTCTGGAGGCAGAGTCCCTTCGGCCTCAGGGAGCCTCAGTCTTTTCTCCTAAAACCTTCTACTGGCTGGGGAAGACCCACCCAGAGGGTGAGGGACATCTGCTTTACTCTGGTTTACTGATTGCAATGTCAATCCCACCTAAAAGGTACCTTCACAGCAATGTCGCAACTGGTGTTTGGCCAAACATCTGGACCCCAAGGCCTAGCCAGGTTGACACATAAAATTAACCATTGCACAGTGCAATGGGCGAAACAGACAAATCGGATAGCAGTTGATACATGGGGGTGTTGGAGAGAGGGCAAGGCGTCCACAAGGGTAAGGGAGAGGAACACATAGCAAACGATACTTGTAAGGACTTC
>VBSM01001118.1:17032312-17079344 GCA_008086735.1 Cheirogaleus medius | reverse complement strand
GGGGGGGGGGGGGTTGAAGTGGAGAGAAAACTAGAGAGTGATACAAATGAACCAGAAAAAGCAAACATGCCAAGGAGAGGAGGGTTGTTTCCTTCCTGGCCAGTAGGATTTGCAACTCAAGCACAGGGTCAAGTGGGGCCATATAATTTTATTTTCTAACTAGTGGTTTGAGCATCCATATACCGTACTGGAAGGAGGTCCTCAACTCTCTGAGAACCCCAGCAATTCAGAGCCATCAGTGCCATTAGCAGCCACCAGTGGTACTGTCCTTTCTTAGCTGGGTTCCAAGCTTACAACTTCGTTAATTAAAGCTCCCAGCCCTGGCCAGCCAGTGTTCCCCCAAACCACCCTAGTGGAGGCCTGGGGTGCCAGGGGAGCCTTCCTAAGCCTCTGAGTCTGGTGTGGTGCCTGGCCTTAAGGTTTGTCTGCCTTTATCCTCAAGGTGGCTTAACTTTGGGGCCCTACTTGCTTTTGCCTTACACCTGGCCTTGATGTGCCCGCCCCTAGGCCACCCTGAAAGAGCAACCTGACTGGGAATGAATCTGAGGTTTGCATGGTTTCTCTTTCTCTCCCAAAATGCACTGCCTCCCTCATGCAGAGTGGTGCAGCTCCCACTGAAGGGCCAGTTCTGCAGTCTGAATCACGCAGTTTTATGTGCCCTTCCCCCTTCCCACTCTAAACCTGCCTGGTCAAGCAGGAACCCTTTACCAGGCTCTTCCAGCAACAGACAACTCTGCTCTCAGAAGGTCCCTTCTTGTGGAAGATGACATCAGCACCACGTTCAAGCACATCCTTTCATGGAGTCTCCATCTACCCTCCACCTTAGCAGGTACCCTGCTGCCCTAAGGCGTGTAAGAATGCTCCCAAAGGCAGTGGATATCCAGGACAGCATTTCAAGAAGAGGAATGACAAGGGCAACCTGGTCTGGCCCAGAGGAGGGTGGCTTTGATGGAGAGCAATAGCAAGACCAGGGCAGGTGTAATTCCATGGGCACAGAAGACAATTCTGGGTGACCGACAATAGCAGCGGCAGTGGGTCCCTACTCACCTGCTTCATCACTGATGGCGGCAGCAGGGCCGTGCCTGGTGTTATGGCTAAACTGTGTCCTCACAAAATTCATATGTTGAAATCCTAACGCCCAGTACCTCAGAATGTGATTGTATTTGGAGATCAGGTCTTTAAACAGGTGATTAAGTTAAAATGAGGTCGCTAGTGTAAGCCCTAATCCACTATCACTGGGGTCCTTATAAGAGGAGAAAACTTGGACACAAATCCACAGAAGATGTGAGGAAACAGGGAGAAGATACAGGGAGAAGATGGTCATCTGCAAGCCAAGGAAAGACTTCACAGAAGAAACCAACCTTGCCGACACCTTGATCTTGAATTTCTTGTCCCCAATATTATGAGAAAATAAATTTCTGTTGTTTAAGCCACCCAGTCTGTGATGCTTTGTTACAGCAGCCTAGCAAACGAATATACCTGGCTTCACTCTAAATCAAATTGTAGTTACCAATTCTAAAAGACTGCACAAAGCTATCCTATAAGGCTATAGGGGGAAAACAAACAAACAAACACTGGGATCTGGTACTATACTACAGCATCATAGAAGGAAATAAGGATGACAGATTTTGCTGCAAAGCACCTCGTGCCTGGAAGGAAGCATTTCATTTCGCTCAACAGAGCAACACAGCAGGATCCCAGAGAGTACTGAATAAATAAGTGATAAAATACCTTATTATTTTGGATATAAGTTTATGCAGTGACATTACCTCTCAATTTTTCTCAAGAGTTTAGGCTTGTTAGATTAGCCAATATGTAGGTCGAAGAGCAAAATGGGTGATGGCATTGGTCTTTTTAAAGTCAAGATTTGTGGACCTAAAATAAGCCAAATTAATTTTGCATGCAGAAATAACACAGGAAGTCACAGATGCATATTTGAGGGTCAGTGTGAAGTTCTTCTCTTAGAAACTGACGCATCACATTGATTATAATAAACGTGCCACTGTGGTGCCAGATGTCAATAACAGGAGAGGCTGTCTCCCTGAGGAGACAGCAGGTATATGGGAACCCTCTGTACTTCCCACTCATTTTTGCTGTGCACCTACAACTATGCTAAAAAATATAATTTATTAATTTTTAAAAACTGAAAATAGTAACAATTAGAAAAACTTTTGCTGTTCAAAAAACACATCAGTTTGCCAATATCTATCAATATATATCTTCAGAAAGTATAACTTTAAAAATAAAAATAACCCATATTCAAAGCTAAACATCACTTAATATTTTTGTTTATATCCTTTCAGTGTTTTGTCATTCTCTCTTTTTATTTTACAAAACCAGCATCCTATTGTAAAATCAGTGTTTGTTTTACTTTCCTCTATAATATGGTTTTTGAAAGCTGCTTTGTTTTCCATTGTATGGTTATAGCATCATTTATTTAACAATTTCTCTATTTTGGAACAATGGCCATTTCTAATTTTTTTATAGTAAATGAGCTTCAGAGAATACTGTTGTAAATAAATTCTTATGTATGCTTTTTAATGCACAGCTGATTATTTGCAGAAGATAAATTTCTAGAAGTAGAATTGCTGTATTAATCAGTTGGCCCATTTTTCTAGGCTTTTTAGCACATTTCTATCAACGGAGTATTATTATAATTTTTCATCGTCATCAATTTGGCGGGCCAAAGATGGTATCTTATTTTACTTTAATTTGCATGTATTGGATTTTTAATGAAAGTGAATTTTTTTCTACATATTTCTCAGTCATTTTTATTTATTTCTTCTTTGGCGAGAAGGCAGTGACTTTGAGCATGTTGCTCATAGCCGTATCTGCAGCACTGATCAATGCCTGACTCAAAGTAGGTCTTCAACCAGTGACCAAACGAATGATTTGCCTTTTTATGTTCTTGCTATCTTTGGGGGGAGTGTTCATTTTTGCTTAAGGATCTTTATGATTCCATTCGTTACAAAAACATTAGCCCTTGTTCTATCATTCATATGGAAAATAGTTTGTCCCTTTTGTCATTTAAATTTCTAATAATCATATATTCATCACCACTAATTATCACCATGTGCCCAACCTGGGATAGGTACTCTACATATTTTATCTTGTTTAATTGTCACCATCGCTCTAGGAGGTGGATGTTAGCACCCTAATTACTAGTGGAGAAATTAAGACTCCCAGAGGTTTAATCATTTGCCCTGGTCATACTCTCAAGAGACAAGAGAGCCCAGTTCTCTCTGAAATTCCATAAGCCTTCACCTACAATGCTATAGTGACTCCTAAATTATACTTATGTGGGTTTTTGGAAGTAGGTAATTGTTATAGTCCATTTTCTACTGCTATAATGGAATACCATAGCCTAGGTAATTTATAAAGAAAAGAAGTTTATTTGGCTTATGGCTCTAGAGACTGAGAAGTCCAAGAGCATGTTCTGGTATCTGGTGAGGACTTTCTCGTGTTATCCATGGCAGAAGGGCAAGCGAGCATGAGCATGTGAGACAGCAAATGGGAGCCAGCCTTGCCCTTTCCTCAGCAGCCCACTCCCTCAAGAACTAACCCACTCACTCGATAATGGCCTTAATCTGTTCATGAGGGCCCCACCCTCAGGACCTAGTCATCTCTTAAGTGTCTCACCTCTTAACACTGTTACAATGGCAATTAAATTTCAACATGAATTTAGGAAGTGGCATTCAAACCATAGCAATAATAGAGTCACCTGGATCAAAAATAATATATATAGGTATAAAGTTTTTTAAAAACTCCTTTCCCTATTTGCTCATTTTTATCCCAACCTACTTTAAATAATCATTATTATTAATGTCTTGTACAACCTTCCTGAGCTTCTTTACATATATACAAAATACAAATATATGCTCTTCCCCTCTCTTTTTACACAAATGGTAGCATACTATAAACACCACTGGGCATCTTCCTTTGGGCACTTTCCTTATTAATACATGAGCAGCTTTCTTTTTTTAACAGATATATGATATTCCATTGTATGAATGAATCATATTTTACTTAACAGTTCAAATGTTACCTTTGAGTTGTTACAGTCTTGTGCTATAACACACAGTGTTACATTTATTATTTACCACACGGGCAAACACATCTTTAGGATGAATTCTCAGAAATGGAATGGTTATAACAAAGGGCATACACATTTGTAATTTTGCTAGATGTTACCATATTGTCTTCCAAAGCACTTGTAACACTTACATTTATGGTGTTTCTGAGGTATAGAGGGTTTTTATTGTATCAGTTAGAAACTGTGTTTGGCTGTAGAGACCCAACCACAGCAGCATAAAGAAATAAAGGTTTTATTTTCACACATAAATGGAATCTGGAGGCAGACTGCGAAGAGCTGATATGAGAGCTTCATAAAGTCATAAGGAACCTAGACTCCTTTATTTTGTTGGCTCTGGCACTCTGAACATGTGACTTCCAATCTCAAGGTCACAAAATGGTTGCTGGAACGTCACTGTCATACCTCCATTCTAGACAAGAAAAATCCAGGCATAAAAAGTGGCTTTCCTAGAACTCCAGAAATCTCATTGCCCAGGCCTATTGGCAAGAAATGCTGGGAAGTATAATTTTTGGCTGAGCATGTTGCTGTCCTTAATAATATATGGATTCTATTAGGAAGGTAGAATGCAGAATATGAATATTGAGTAGACAAGCAACAATTTCTACTACTGTGTTACATATCTCGGTCTTTTTGTCATAATGTCTTCCTTCCAAAATCAAGTAAATATTTACCAGCATTTATTTTCCTTTTTCTTATGGCTTCAATTTTAGCTCTAATTCATTTTGAATTTATTTTGGTATGCAGTATTTTTAAAGCATGACTTCTTTTTTTAAAAGGAAAAGAAAGGCCTTATAGAAACATCTTTCTTCTTCAGTCCTTTCAAAAGAGAATAAGAAAAATATTTCTGTATGTTTCTATATTTATATAAGATAAAGTCATGAATGCATTAGGCAAATTGATTACAAAAATATATATAATCTATTTGGATTTTATTTCTGTGTATGGTGTGATATAGAAATTTCTATTTTAGTTAGCTAATTGACTCAATATCACTTAGTGATCAATTTATCTAGCCCTGATAATTTGGATTTATTATATACAAATAGTTCAAAATCAAACATTTGGATTGAGTTTTCATTAAGTTTATAGATTACTGGGAGGGGGCAAAATTGATACTCTTACAATATTGGGTCGTTTCCTTGAAGAACATGGCACATCTCCCAATTTATTCATATCTTCTTGTGGGTCCTTCAGTAGAGTTTCATAGTTTTCATTATTTAGGTCTTGCACATTCCCTATCGATCTATTCCCAGGGCTTTTATAGCTGGGTTGTTATTGTGAATACTTTTTTCTTATTATTTCTCCTATGTCTATTACAACATAGGAAACCTATGAAATTTTTAAATGTTGATTTTCTCCAGTTTACTGAACTCTTTTTAATTATGATAGCCTGTAAAATGACTCTCTTGAATTTTCTAGAAAGAAACACATATAAAGTATAAATAATTTGACCTGTGTCTTATAATATTTATATCTCATACATTTTTGTTGGCGTTGTTTTGGCTACAACCTCCAGAGAAATGAATAATAACTGTCAATGTGGGCATCTTTGTCTTCTTAATGATTTTAATAAGAATATCTCTGCTTTGTTATTATGTCACTTGGTTTCTAACAAATACCCATTATCACGTTTCAAAACATTTTTATGTTTCTAATTTATACAGAGTATTTATCAGAAATGAAAACTTAATCAGATATATCAAATATACTTGAAACATGAACCTACATGATCATATTGCTTTTTCTTTTAACCAATTAATTTAATAGTATATTATATTAATAAATATCTTAATATAAAAGCATCCTGAAATTACTATGCTAAATTTTATTTTGGTATGAGATTATCCTTTACCATATACTCTGGATTCAGTTTGGTTGATGTTTTATTTAGAATTTTAAAAATCTATATTCCTAAGAGATATTTGTTTGTAGTTTCCTTTCTGGCAGTCTTTTTCTCAGGAATTGCTAAGCCCAATAAACAAACTAGAAACTTTCTATGTTTTCCTGTACTCCTTAACAGTTTAAATAGCAAAGAAACAACATACTCCTTGAAGGTCAATATAACTCATTTTAAAACTGTGCTGGTCTGGTCCCTCTTTGGAAGTTTATCTTTTGATGTTTCATTTTCCTTTAAGCATACTGTCTATTCAAATTTCCACCATTTCCTGAGTTAATTTTGGTAATTTGTGTAGTCTTTGAAGAGTACTTATACACCTCAATTATCAAATTTGTTGCTATAAACTTATATACAGTATTTTCTTATCATTTAAAAATACTTTCAGTAACTGTAATTATATGCTTTCATTCTAATGTAGTGTATTGCTATTTTTTTCTCTCTCTTTTTTATAATAGTGTTAAAAGAGTTGTTTATTATTTTGGCCTTTTTGAAGAACCAAAACTTAGTTTTATTTATCAATATTATTCTTTGGAGTTGGGTGAGGGAGATTTTATTTCTTCTTTTAATCTTTTTTAATACCTCTTTCCTGTGTCCTTTGAAATTATTGTCTTTCTTTCTTGAGTTAATGCTATATTACTTTATATGTAATAAAAGCAATATATGTTTTATTAATAATATTTTATTAAATTTTTTCTTTGAATTAAGATTTGGATTCATCTCATAGGCTTTGAAATAAAATCTCCCATTTTTCTTTCTCTCTAAGTAATCTATAATTATTTTTAAGATGCCTATTTGAAGAAAATGTGCAGTATATGCTTGGCAATTGCAGAATTTTCTACATAACTATTAAATCCAACATGCCCATTGTGCTACATAAATCCTCTATATCCTTATGATTTTCTGCTCTTCCTGGTCTGCCAGTTTCTGAAAGAAGTATGTAAAGTGTAATCGATGTCAAGTTGATTTCTCCTTTTATTTCTAAGAGTGTTGCTTTATATATTCTAAAGCTATGTTGAACACTTAAAGGTTTGGAATTGTTACATCTCTTCAGTGGAGGTTCCTTTTAACAATGTGAAATATTCCCCTCCGTTCCTATTAGTGCTTTACACTTAGCGCTGCCAGCCTTGCTTTGGTGGTGGTTGTTTTGCATTTATTCAGCAGCTCTTTCGCCATCCCTTGACATTCAACCTTTCTCTTGCAGTTGTGTTTTGGCCGACAGACAGTACGTGGCTGGCATTTGTTCTGGTTTATTGAATCTGATGATATCCGCCTTTTCGAGACATCAAAGTCATCCCATTCACTATGACCACAGTTCTGTGTCCCTCACGTCCCTCGTTTAAGTCTTGGGTATTTTATCCTTTCCCAATGTTTCTTTTTCTCCCTTTCCTGTCTTTTGCTGGAATCGCCAACTTTATTTCTCCTGCCCTCACACATGAAGGTTAGACAGTCCAAATTGAATTGAGGAGCCACAATCCATTTTCCTCTGAACTCTGGAAAACATATTCCATTTTCTCCTAATATTTGGTATGTCAAATGCACAGTCCAGCACCAGAAAAGTTCAGTTGGATTATCTCTCCTTTATAATGTTTTTTTTTCCCTCCAACTAAAAGTTTATAGAACTTTTCCTTTGTCCTAGACACTCGGAAATACTCCCAAGGTATGATTTATTTTCAATAATCTTGTCTATTATTCAGTAAGGATCACCAGGCTGAAGACTGACTTTTCTGCAAATCAAAAATATTTTTTGCTTATTTTCCCCTATCTCCTCTGTTCTCTCTTCTTCGAACTCTTATTCCATAAGTATAAGACACTCTGGGTCTTTCCTCCCTACCTTCTGTGCTTCCTTTCTTTCTTTCTCTCCCTTTGCTTTGTTCTCTGGAATTTCTAGAATTCATTTTCTTATTTATTAGTTTGGTATTTAGCAATATTCATTTTATTGCTAAATTCAATGTGAGATTGTAATTATTTTTAATTTCTTAGAGGGTTCTCTTTTTCCTATGTATTCCTTTTCTCATAGCAAATTGTTCATGTCCTATTGATAGAAATATCCCTCAGATTTCACTGAGATTATTCAAAATTGTGATAAATAGCCCTGCTCTTTCAATTGTTTTAGTAAGGTCCACGTTTATATTTAGCTAGCATTTATCAAGAGTTTAATGTGTGATAAAACATTGTTTTAAAAGCAGTGCATATGTTAACTCATTTAATTTCAAGCAACCCTGTGAGGTTTATACACTTACCACATGTACAGCTATTATTACCAACATTTCACACATACATAGACTGGGCAGAGACTGGAAGCCAACCCAGGCAGTCTGACTGTTCAGAGCCAGGAACATTCTACCACCATGCGATGCTGGCAATTTGTTCTTTGTTGGGTCTCCTGTTTCAAGCTGCTGCTTCGATAGATATAGTCATGATTTCTTCTGTTATTTGCCTCATTTTTATAAATAAAAATAATGTATCTATATTGATAACCAATGTGTCTGGCACCCCAGCCCCTCCCCAGGCAAAGTAGATGATAGCAGAGGATCCACAAAAGTGCTCGTTCCAGGGATGGCTTAGACCCAGGGTACAAGCCACACCTGTCTTTCAGGGTGCAAGACTCAAAGGGGTTCAAAAGTCTCAGGATCTAGTGTCTGTCTGATTTTACTACTGCAGCCTCTGATGGTTGGAGGGCAGAGATGTGACCGCCAGTGTGAAGCAGCAAGGCTGCTGAGCGGAGCAGACTCCCTAGGGTGAGGGACGTGGGACACAACATGACAACGGTGAACACCAGGGGTCTCTGAGCAGGACACAAACAGTGTCTGCTACACACCTTAGTGTCTCAAAAACTCCCCACATCCCAGAACAAGAGAGTGCTAAACAGCTGCATAAATTGTAAAACATAAATCATAGGTTCTTTTTTTATCTAGCTCTTCCTATTTTTTTAAGATAAAGAATAAATGCAAAGATGACCTTTTGTAGACATCCCTACTGCTGATGCAGACAAACCACCGCACCCCCCCCTCAGGACTTCACCTGTGCTCACCTTGACGCCATCTGTTTCCTGTCTTTCAGGAATTCTTCCAGCCTGGCCTGTCAAGTCTGGCTGTCTGGGTTTTCTAGCTCTGTGGCATATTGCATCTTAAGTGTACATTCCTTTGGTTATCTCAGTATAATTTTGGTAGAGAGGGAAAGACAGCACCCGAACTCAAATCATCACCTTGCAAATGAGTCTTCTTGTGTTTCTGGCAGATTTTGTGTTGTGTGTTTTTAAATTAATTAGCATTTTTTTAAATCAGAACAAGAAAGCATAAGAAAAAATTTTTTGGTGAAGTCACTTCAACCCTAAAAGTTTGGGTGAATTCACTCCTACTTTAAAAGTTTAAGCCACAGGCACATTTGTGACAGCTCCTAAGTTAATGTATGTTTAAAAATGCTCCATTCCTTGGACCAAAGATATTTATTTTGTAAAATATCATATTTCTTTGCAGACCAGGGAGCAGCATACCTAGAGAGTAAGCTAAGCTTAAGTGATCCCTTTATATTTATATATGAATTTCTAAGGGTATTTTAAAGGATTAATGTTTCTATGACATATGAATTTAATTATAACTGCATAAGCTACATTGATTTAAGAAGTTGACATTTGGGCAGAGAATTTAGTAAACAGGGTATTGTACACAGTGGGGATAGACAAGTTCAAAGTCAAAAAAGGAGGTGTTTACATTAGAGAAATAGCAAAGAAGCCACAGTGGCAAGAGGGAAGGAAGCAGAGAAAGACAGGGGACGGAGCATCAGGCAGAGATGCAGGGTTAGGTCATGATGGGCCTTGTGTGCCACGGCAGTGAGCTTGGATTTACTTTGCAGAGACAAGAGAGAAGATTTGGAATTTGGGGGAGTAGTTTGGTGACTCCACTGAGCCTCAAGAGAAGGGTGGAATCCAACAGGGTGGTGTTGGTGAGCGGCAGGTTCCACGATTGGGTTGCCCCAGCAGCGCGAGCTATGCAATGTCAGAGTGTCATCTGGGGGCCTGGGGATGGACGTCTCATGGACAGATCCAGGATGGACACTGCCGTGTCTGAAGCAGCACTGGGGTGTCTGGGCTGTGTGCTTCAGGCCTCGGGTGGAGCACAGGGATTTGCCATGTGCCTCTTTGCAGGACTAGCACGTCCCTGTAGCCTGCCCCTCACATGGCAAAGGCAAGAGTAGGTATGTTCTTTGACGTGACATTATTTGGTGCAGAGTCATCACTGTGATTGTTGTTTCTTATCAATATAAATATCATTCAATGCTCTTTGCCTTCAGGTCTACTTTGTCCAATAGTAATACTGCCACCCTTGCTCTCTTATTATTACAACAGCCTGCTATGTCTTTGCTAATTTCTTTATTTTTTTGCCCTTTCTGTCAATTATTTTTTAGGTAATTTTTCTTAAATAGCATACAATTGGATTTTGATCTAAACTAAAAGTATTTTTTTAAACAAGGCACTTTAAGGCAGGTTTACTTATTATCAAAACTAATCTGCTTGCTCTTATGACTTCTAGACAAGTTTCCTTTTATTCTGTCTTTTATTTTATAGATTATATTTTTATTGCTCTTTTCCTTCCTCTGGTGCTTTGAAAGCTATAATCCATCTTTTTGTTCTTCTCATGGTTGCCATAAAAATCTGAACATATTTGAAGCCATTTTTCTCTAATTACAAAATGCTTACTATCAAACAATATTTATTAAATCATCCCCAAGTGAGACACTAAATTTCAGCACACGGTTACTGCCTCTCCACTTGGCTACTTTCCAGTGTTAATTGATGTAGATGAGGGTTTTAGACTGAGATTTCCCCTTCCACTCCATAGTCTACATTTTACAACTCCACTTAAGAATAATGGTTCTCACTACAGAGAAGCAGGGTGATTGGGCACCCAGGGGACATCTGGTCATGTCTAGAGATAGTTGTGGTTTTCACTGTTGGGTGGGGCGGGGGCGGGTGTTACTCTTAGTATCTAATGAGCAGAGGCAGGGATGCTGCTCAGCATTCTACGGCGCACAGGACAGAGTCTACAACAAAGAATTGTCCACCCCAAAATGCCAGTCATGTTGAAATAGAGAAACTCTGCTTTAGAGGTTTTGTGGCTGTTATGGTTGTTTTAAGTTAAAATTACTAAATATATTTAAATGATTTTTTTATCGCCATATCCTCACTCAAATTTTTAAATTGCTGTTTATCCCATGCATGGCTAGAAAATGTTTTTAAGTAATTTTTTTTCAAGTAGTCTCTACAAAGAAGAGAAACAATGCTTCCCCAAGCTCCCAGTGTTCAAGTGTGTCCTCTTGATATCCTCATAGACAAACTCCTGGGAAACAGGACAGGTCATTACTCAGTCATTCTCCTTCCTCTGGGAAGGAACATTTTCTGGTAGATGTTTTTCCCCATTTATTTGTACATTTTACAACTCCATCTGTTAATTACCTGTCCTTACCTTGCACGTTTATCTATTCCTATTATCTATTATGCAATATTTTATGCATAATTAACCCATGTCTAATATATATATTCAACCTATGACATTTAAGATGTCATTGATACCTTAATCATATTTCCAATTTTTATGTACAGAAAGCTTATATTTTTATTGTTTTTAAAATTTATTTCACAATCTCTTCCTTCACTTTTTTGCTGGAAAGGCGTTCGCCATCCTGAGAGCAATGTTTTCCTAATTGTCTCGAATTATGTTTTTACATGCAATGATTTTAATCCATCAGGATTTATTCTGGTGTTTGTTATAAAATACCCTAGAATTGTCAAGCAATTCTCCCAGTATGGTTTATTAAACAATCCATCCTTTCCTCTCTGATTTGAAATGCCACCTTTATCATGTGCTAAACACGAGGGCCAGTTTCTGGAGTTTGTATCTTGTTTCATCAAAATTATTCTTTCTTACCCTGACCTCTCTATTTTAACTATTTCACCTGTATAAATGTTTTAATACTTGCCAGGCTTCCTTCATTACAATTACTTTTAACAGCCATCTTTTTAATCTTCCTTATTTATTTATTCTTTCAGAAGAACTCTGGAGTAATTTTATCCAGTTTTAAAAAATATCCCTTGGGACTTTTGATTGGAATTGCAGTGCATTTCCAAATATGAGATGAATTATTGCAATACTAGATATCCCTGACCCATCTTCCATTTCCTCTTTTCTTCCACAGTTTTTATTTCTTTGTCATTTCCTCTGAGTTCTGGAAAAATTTATCAGATTTACTTTTTCCTTCACTAATTCGATTTTCTACATAATCTGCCATTCTTCTGGTGCGGTGGTTTTGAATTTAATAATCCTGTTTCTGTTCTTTATGCAATCGTTCCTGATATCAAAGCATTTCCTTCGGGGGACTCTCAGCTCTACTTTCACATATTTGGGAATTAGAAAAACATTCATTCTTTCTCCTGTTCCTTGCTCTAAATCTATTTTGGTGCAAAGCATCAGCTCTAACTCTCTGGAAGTTAGAGACAACAACTCAGCCTTTTTAGAGTCTCGGGTTGTCTCTGTTTTTCCTCAAAGAGGCAGGTCTGTGTTTCCCCTCACTTGCTCACATTGGAGAGATTGCTGTCCACATACTTTAGGCCCAGAGAAGTAAGGTGTGAAAAGCTCAGCTTTGCTCTGGTTTGATTTCCCCTGTACGGAAACCCAGTAAAAAGGGGTAGAGTCCAAGAGAAGGTCACAGCTTTCAGCCTGCTTCCTAATCCCTTCGCTGAAGTAGCCATGAGTTCCCCCAGCAGGGTCTCCACGGTTCACTGGCTACAGCTGCCCTCATTAGATGTACACAGCCCTGTCCTCCCAACAAAGCCATCTGTGTCTGTCGTTGCCGGAGTGTGCACTGCAGTGAGCACCTGCTACCTACTAGTGTGGATGGGATTAAAATGCATCTCCCCAGGGCCTGGCTGGCTGAATGATGGATCATAGATGGGCTCTCTAGATGTCCCTGCCCAGCCCATCTGCACTAAATGTGGAAGAAAATACTAGCTCGCTTAAACTAGGCACATTATTTGGTATATAGCCCAGATGTAGGTTTCTCTTTTTGCATCTGTTTTAGTCATGTTTGCAGGAATTTGGGGGGGGAACTGAGATTTTGATATCTGTGCCCAACTCACTCTCTGAACACAAGAAGTAGAGGGGTGGTCAAGAGAAAGTAGAGCTTTATTTATGTCTTGATCTTTGCAATGAGAATATTTTCATTTTTGTCATTTCTAACTTTCATACTTTTTCAGTTAATAGTAGAAGGATTTTTAAGCAATAACATTCAAAATAATTCATATAATGTTGAATTTCTCTTAATATGAGTTGAGGTTTTGCCAAAATTATCCTCAGAAAGGAACGAATTGCCTTCAGGTGAAGTGCTCACAAATCCTCTCCTAATACTAAGTGCTCTTGCAATTATTTTACGTGAAAAATAAATTTCTGTATGGGAGAGGCATAACTTGCCTTAAACAACCTTAATCAATGCTAATTTGGGGGCACCTGTAGAAACGACCCAGTGAAATAAGTGAAAAAAGAATACGAAGAAACTTACCAAAGACATAGGAGTCACTGTTGCTTGGGATAGGGCCTTGCACTTCAAGGGTGGGTGTCATTGTAAAGGACCTTTTAAAATCTATTTTAAAAGCAAGGCACTAAGAGTGCAGTCCATGACCTACAGAGTACATCAAGAGAGAAAAGGTGTTTGATGTTAGGAATTTGGGAATAGGAACTTAGGACTTAGGATAACATTTGCAGCATGGGCCTAAGCGAATTCCAATTCTCAGATAATTTCAGTGGGAGAGAAGCTAGCAGCTCCACTCTGACACCTCTGGGTGAGACTCAAAAAGCACCTCAGAGGACAAGGGACCTTGATGTCAGAGGCCCCTGGGAAGAGTTAGGATAAAACAGTGTCACCAACTGTGAGAGTGAAAAAGAAGTGGTTTGAAATAAACACTGCATATATATAATTTTAAATGTGTGTGAGTAAACAAATAAGTTAATTTCCATAAGGAAACATTTAACTGGTTCATCTACATTCCAAAAAGCTTTTATATTTAATTTGCTTATAAAACATTTTGGATAGTCTTCTTGGGAAAATGGGGCATTGCCTCATAATTGAGGCCATCTTTTATTTGGAAAGATTCAACATAAACACTGTCATGAAACCTAAAATAGACTAATATATTTTAAGGGAAAAGTGGCCATTTTGTTTCATTTTTTATAGCCCAATTCTACTCATGACCTGTTAAAATGCCAAGTTTATAAACATTAAGTATTTGGCTATATGTCATCCTCTTGTTGTTTATTAGCAAGTTGTAAATTGCTTCCAATGGACTGTTTTGACTATTTTAATTTCAATTAAGGAGTTTGAAGGCTGATGGTTTATGTGTGGTCCTATATAACTTTGGGTGCCAGCAAAAAATACATATATATTTATGGCAAAGTTGTTAGGAATCCCCAAACTGAAAGTCCGCATTTATCAACAACCAGGATCTAAGATATTAAGATATTAAGATATATATCTATACACACACACACACATACACACACACACATATATATATATTTCTACTCTTTAATTCATGTAATTGGTACAACACCCTTGACCTTCACATTAAGTCAAAGTTTGTGAAACTAGAAATATCAATGTTTAGGATGTGGACAAAAAAGAAATCACGTATTTGTCTGACTTTTCTCCATAGGCTATCTCTGTTGACTCAGAACTTCAAGCAACCCCATGCCTTGAGGAAACAATTACTCATTTTGTCATGAGTATTTACTGAGTGACTACTATGTGGCAGAAATAGATCTAGATATTAGGAGCATAATGTGAATCAAAACTTACAATTGGTCATAATAAAATAAATCATGTTTACTGAGAGTTCTTTTTGTGCTAGTCAAACAATGACTATTTGTTGGGTTACAGTATGGGCTCCCTGCTCAAGTCAAAACAGCTGATACTAAATTTTCCTTACTTTTGGAATTCCATGACCCAATATCCATTCCACAACTCCGCCCAACCCATGTCAGTTTCTATCAGTTATTCGGTATCATTCACCCTGAGCATGTTTAAACTTACCAACATGTTCTACAGATTGCTCAATTGTTGATTACTGTTGCTTCATTTTTCTTCTTGCTGAAACATATCCTTCGGTCATTCTTTCAGAGGGGGTCTGTTTTAAATACATTTTTGGAGACCTTTACTTCTGAAAATGTTCTTCATGTCATGTCCACTCAATTAATGTACTGGTTGGTAATAAAATTCTAGGTTCACCTCCTGTGGCTCAAGAGATGGTGGAGCTATTCCCTTCCCCATCATGTGTAGACAGCCCTGTCCCAGGTCCTGAATTCATCCAGAGAACCAGGATCAAGCCCACACTGAGAATGAAGTTTGTTTGACTCTAATCCTCACAAAGGCTTTGAGGAACCCACTTTGCTGGCTTTATCCCATATTGGTTACAAGTAGCATGGAGAGCGTCAGACCTCACTCTTTTCCCAATATGTTGCTGCTGTTGTTATTCTTGTCTTCTGTTGCTGTTTAAGGAAGAGTTCCCTTCCTTGTTTTTGAACATGGAGATATATTTAATAATATCTTTTTGTATTTGGTCTTTTCTATGTTTGGAATGGGAGAAGAAAGTTTAGTGTGGGCTCAATCTGACATCTTGAATCAGAGAACCTAGAAAATTATTATTCTTTCCCTTCATGTATTTTCCACCTGAACTTTTTCCTATAAATTCTGGCCTTTTCCCTTTTGAATTTCCCCACATTTCTAATGTCAAATAGTTTTTTTCCTATATTGTTCAAGCTCTTTACAGGCAAGGGGATTGGTATAGCTTAGTGATTTTAATATATATACATATATATATATATATGTATACACACACACACACACACACGGTTGTGGTATGAGACCTCTTGACCCATGACTATCAAATAAGGAATCTTTGGGATAGTCACTTACCTCTTTAAGCCTCAGTTATTTTCATCTACAAAATGGGGATGATAAGCATAACAATTTCTTAAGGCTGTTAAGGAGAATTAATGATACACGATAAAGAAAGTGCTTAGCACAATGAAAATGAACACTCAATGAACATAACTTATTTTCTTATGACCAATTATAAGTTTTTATGTTCTGATTCACATTGTACTCCTAATATCTAGATCTATTTCTGTCACATAGTAGTCACTACTCAATAAATACTTAGGACAGAATGAATAGCAACAACAGCTTAAGAGCCTAAAAGAGATAAAAATAATAGTATATTCTGACTTAGGGAGATAGAATTTCAGCACAGCACTCTGATCAGCTTTTTCTCTCCAACATTTCTTATATTTTAAAGAATCAATTACTGGTTAATAGATAGAATTTTCAGAAAGAGTACACAAGAAACTATTGTAGGGACATTGGACTAGCAGTCTGGGCAGGAGACTCACTTTTTCCTCATTTTTCTTGTTTATTTCCTCTACTTGGAAACTTTCCTGGGTGCTTATGTAATTTCCCTAAGGCAACTTATACATTAAAAAAAATCTGTGAACTTAATGGAATCATTGATTTTGAAGTTATTGCTTCTGAGTTCTACTTGCAGCTCAATTCCTAATTGTGTGACCATATATTATTGAGCCACTCCATGACTCAGTTTCCCCATTTGTAAAATGCAGATAATAAAAATGCCCACCTCATAAAGTCCTAGTGACAATTAAATGAGGTAATATATGCAAAACATTCAATATAGGGCCTGGTACATGGCAAGCAATCAATTAACATTAGCTATTATTATCAGTATTACCCACAATAGTAACAACAAATAGATAGCAAAAGTTTTGATTAATTGTTTTTAAAAAGAAGACATAGTAGAGAGAGAACTTGCAGTACCCAGAAGCTGTAACAAGAGTACAGTCAAAAGTAATTTTACTCTGCCTCTCCTAGCCTCCCATTGCGTTTTGTTTTGTTTTTCTTTGTTTCTGCCTGAGTCATCCGCCATAGTTTAGCCCACCCAGACTGGCTGCAGCTCCTCCCAGCACCCTCTTCTCTCAATCTCATTTCATGGCCTTTCATTGCCTCTTCTTGGTACCATTTTTTTGCTTCCTACTGGTTGGGATCCAGGAGGTTCAAAGAGGGAGTTCAGTTTCTGCTACATTGAAAAATAATTATGTCAAAGCATCAATTCCCAAAACATGTTTACTAATAAATTTTAGGCAAGAAAATGTCTCTATGGTCCAAGAGTTTAGGGAAATACTTGTTTAAACAATATTAAATAGATGTCTGTCCCAAGACTATTTGGCATTTTAGATGTAAGAAAGTTCTATTGCATTTCTGAAAAGAAGGTAAGCCTCTTGCAACATGAAAATGTTTTTTTCCGAGCCAGCTAGAGAACATGATGCATTCTGTTACTGTCAGGCATTCTCATTGTGAGTGCCATGGTCTTTTCTTAGCTAGACATTTTTCTGCAAATGTGTTACTTCCAGAATGAGGGCAGAATTTGCATGAATAGTGTTTTGGTACTAAACGCTGTATTTATTAGGAGGAACTATTTTTATAGGCCTTTCTAAAACACAATTATATGGACATAAAGATGAACAATGCAATCTTATCTCCCTTTAGCCAAAGAGTATTGGCAATGCAATTTATGCAAAGTTTATGTGAACTCTTTAGTCCTTCTGTTGTTTGTTGGGTTGTAGATAAATTGTTATGTTAAACAGATAATTTATTTTCAACTTGGCATTGACACTGAACAAGTAAAGTATGCCCCCCCAAAAAAATACATAAAAATAAGCCCTTTGGTGAGTGAGCCTGCATACTGACTGATAGAAAAGGCTGAAGCTTCCCAAAAAGAACCTTTTGAATCCTCAAACAGAGGATGGCCCAGGAAGTTGATGACTTAGTGTGTCTAGCAGGCATTAGAGTTTGAAAATGAAACTGCTTTTCTCTAAGTTTAGATGTATAATGTGTAATGTGTAAAGGTCTGACCAGGCCTTTACAAGTGGAACACTAATGAGAAATGGAGGGGCTTACTATGGGAAGGGGACTATTCGTGGGAGCAGTGACTCTGCCTCTCAGTCCCCTTTCCCCATTTCTCATTATTGCTCCAGTTGTGCAAGGCCTAGTTAGACCATTGGGTTCATTAACAGAAATGTTTACAATGACTCCAGAATCATTTTTATGTCCTATGTAAAAAGTACAGAACAATACAGGATGAACTGCATACAACTTTCAGCCAATGTGTCCAAAATGTAAAAAAAAAAAATATCTTTTGTCGGATGGAGGGCAGGCGGGAGGCGGGAGGAAGTGTAGAGTTATATAATGTGTGCCGTGCGTGCCACTTGGGGATTGGACTTGCTTGAAGCTCTGGCATGTGGGGGGGAGGGGTGGTAGGGGCAATGATGTAACCCTAACAATATTTGTACCCCCATTATATGATGAAATAAAAGGAAAAAAAAAAGAAAACAAACCAACATTAAAAAAAAGAAACCCTGAATAACCAGAACAATACCGAAAAAGAAAAAAAAACAAAAAACTTTCAGCCTTTATACCTTTCCTAAAGAAACTGATGTCAAACCTAATTATAAGTCTTTGCCATAAGTGTTAGAGAAAAGTCTCTCTTGAAACTATATTTGTATTTAGCAAAAGCTTTGAAATCCAAATGTCATGTCTCTCATTTAGGTAGATAATTTGTGGGAAAAAACAGTCTAGATGCAATTGGCTCATTCGCTCATTCCACTAAGTGTGGTATGCGATGTCGTTTTTAATGTCTTACCAGATAAGTCAATCTAGAAATGAAAGTGTCAACCATGTTAAATTATAAGATTAATCAGTCTTATAAATTATAATTCCTGAAAAGAAGGTAAACCACTTGCAATGTGAAACTATACCGTGCAACACTATACTTTGCAGAGTGATTTCACTGGCTTTATTTTACTTAATTTGGCCAATATTTTGAGAGACCTTTCTTGCCAAGCACTGAAAATACAGAGTTGAATAAGGAATGGTCCCTAATCTCAACGAATTTTCAGGCTAATGGACAAGACTATCATAGAGTCATTTGTTATGAGCTCTAAAAACATAGATAAAGAATAATTAACTCTCTTTGGTGATCAGAGAATAAAGAAAAGAGTTGAAATTTGAGCTGAGAGCCTTAGAGAGATGATTAGAAGTAATGTCAAAGGCCATTCTGATGTGGTTAGAGTCACTAAGCCATTGGGGAATGTGACACCCAATCTGGTGTGGCCAAAGTTTGGTGTTGGCAGTGGCAGGTACAGCCTGAGAGGTGACTAGGGACAGAACAGGAGCTATAAGAACGCTGCCAGTACAGGCGGCTTCAATTATCCACATTTTACAGGCCACGTTGCCAAATTGCGGCAAGCTGAAGAATGCCTGCGGTTCCCTCACCAAGATCTTATTGAATTCTCTACGATGTAGCAGCAGCAGCATTGTAGTCCCTTGGGATACTGAACATTCCCTGATTTCATGAAGTTTACATTCTAGCTAGATATGATAGATAATAATTTTAAAATCAATAAGTGAAAAATATATATCGAGAAATGATAAATACTACACAAAGTAGTAAAGCAGGGCAATGTGATAGAAGATAACTGTGTAGCAATTAGAAAAGATGGTCAGGGAAGGCCTCTCCAAGGAGTTTACATTCAAGCTGAGACCCGAATCACAAAAAAAAAAAAGATCTAAATATGCAAAGATCTCAGAGAAGACCATTATTCTAGGCAGAAGTGCAGAGGTCCTAAGGAGAGAATGAATTCAATGTATCTTAGAAATAAAAAGAAGGCCAGGTGGCTGGAGTATAGGGAGTTTTTTACCTGCATCACGTAGCTGTTTCTGCATAACAAACCATGCCAAGACTTAATGGCTTAAAACAACAATGATTTACTTAGCTAACTATTCTGCATGTCATTAATTTAAACGGAGCTCAGCTAGGTGGCTCCCCGTGCATCTGTGGACAGCGATGGGTCATGTAGGTAACTCTGCTGATCTTAGCCAGGATCCTGAACATGCCTGGGGCTTCTGATGGACATTTGAACTCACTCAACTCTGCTCCTTGTGGTCGCTCCTCTTCCGTAGACCAGCCCAGCTTGGTGACTGCATAGGGTCTCAGGGAGAATACAGGCTGCCAGGCATCTTGAGGCCTAACCTCAGAACGGGCACACCCTCACTTCTGCCAAATTCTATCACAGAGTGATATTAATAGCAAAGCAGGTCATAAGGCCAGCCGATTCCAGGGGAGGGAAATGGGCTCCGCCTCTTGATGGAAGGATCTGAAAAGTCACCTTGCAAAGGGAGTGAGCCAAGTCTATAAGGGAGAAGTGAAGTATCGTGGCCATTTTTGCACAGTGGATGAACTAGAGGAGACTTTGTTGATCTAAATGCAATCTTCTCATTCTTACTATGTTCCAGAAAGATAACAGAAGAGCTGAAGTTTAAAAGCAGTTCTCCTAATTTCCATACAGTAGTCGTTCCATCCTCCATACTCTCCCCTTGATTAAAGATGCTCCAAGACATTGCTGCCACCTAATAATAGGCTTAGAAATGCAAAAGCAGACCTCTAAAGTTTGAAAATCTCCCCCAGGTACTATGTCTGGAGGTTAGGTTGCTATTACAAGGTAAAAAACATTGATGATAATAAGCAATCATGATAATATTTCCTTATGTGGAAATTTTATTATCTGATATTCCCAATCATGTAAAAGAGCTAATGAAAATAATAATAATAATATGATAATAGCTTACTGGTTGAGAACTTGCCTTGCTCATCTTACCTTGACCTCTGAAATGCCAAAAATAAATGTTGCCAATCCATGCATGTGCAATTATTCAAGCTGTATTTTCTCCTATTGAAACATATGTCTCAAAATCAGTCTGTCCCCTCTCTGCATAGTGTTTTCCTTGAGATCAGGGAGTGGGTTTAATTTATCTTCATATACCTAATAGGCCATATAGTCCCCTGCATCAAGTAGGCCATCAAAAAATATTCATGGAATAAATGAATGAATGGTCTTCCGTGCATAGAGGGGGGAAAAACCCATCAGAAAGATCAACAACCATAGTAGTTTGAGGCCATTTAGTAAAGAGAAAATCTTCTCTGAGACTCTCCAATTCCATCACTATGTATTAATTGAACACGATAATGAAACTTTCTGCCTTTAAGAAAAAAAGATTATTTCCTATTCTGCACTGTAGTAGATTCTGAAAAGACTTCCATTAAAAACACCTACTTTTTAACATTTGGTGCTAAATTGATAAGTTTCAGTTTCTGAAAAAATTCACTTCAGTGAAATAATTTATGTCCTGGTAACTCCTGATAAATATTACATGAAAATGTCATATATATATATGTATATATATTTCTTTAAAAAAATTTAACCATCTACACCCTGATTGTTATCCCAATAGGAGCAATGAGGGGCAGGTGGTGGTACCATCACTGAACTGGAATTGTAAGCTCCTGGTCTTCCAAGGTGACCAGGCAAGTAGATGACTGAATCTAAAAGTGAGTGATTTATCATTCATTCTGGAGAAGGTGAAGAAGTTCTCAGCTTTTAGGATGTACCTAGGGCCATTAAAGTGGATGTTGACAATGATTGATGTGCCTTCATTATGTGGTTTATAACAGAGAGATCAAGGCTGAGACAAGAACCTACATCTTCTGATCCTGGTACAGTCCATTTTCAGGAAGCAGGACCCCCATAGATGATCCTATGTGGAATCTAGACTACAGTGAAACAGGAGGCTGTGAGCTTTGCAAGACAGCAAACAATGGCTCCAAGCCTGATGTTATAGGTTTAATAATATCTCCAAGAATAATTCTCTTTCCCTTTCCCTCCTTCTGTAATTGGCTTATATTCTGAATGCCCTCATAGCCAGCTTGCTCAAAAGATCTGTAGGGATAGCATTTCTCTCCCTTCCTCATTCAATATTTGCCCACGGCAAGCCTAACTAAACAGAAGGACCCAGATAAATAAAAGATATCCCTTGCAGGTCTTATAAGCTTACTGCTTTACTCTGCAACCTCTATTATTGAGAATTATTAATATCTATGTTGGCTGCAAACATGTCATTTCATCAAAGGTTCTTTACAAAGCAAATGACATTTAAAGGCAGCCTCTCATTTTTCAGGTTTAGAGACTAGATTTCATGGACTTCAAAACTCAGAAGTCAGCTGGTCATTCTAGCCCAGTCCTCCTGCCAGGCCCAGATTCTAAAATCAGTGTGGAAATGATCACATTGACCTCAGATTGAGGGAAACCGGAGACTTCCAATCCCTCGTAATTGCTCAAGAAGTACACCCTCTCTTTTCCTTGTCTAACACTCTTCTCTTTTGAGGGCCAGTAACGACCCATTCATTAAGAACCATTTAATACTTTCTAAAAATACTTCCAAAGTCATTATCTCACTTGATCCATGTATCAATCGTATGAAGTCAGCAAGCCCAATATTAACATTTTTAGCAAATGAGAAAGCCAGGTGCAGAGTGTTCAAACAACCAACCCAAGGACAAACAGAAAGTCTGGGTATTGTCAGAACAACAATAAAACCGTCTGACCTGACCCCTGATTAGGAAATTTCCCACTTCTCGATGCACAATTTCTCTTCAAGACTCGTGAGAAGAGCGGTGCAGTGGTGATGGAGCAGTGATCTAGGGTGGAATGTTCCAGGAACACTTCAGCCATAGCCACCAAGTTGGCCCCAAAGAAATTACAATAAACTAGGAAACAGAGCAGACACAACTATGTGCCTAGAACTTTAAAACTGTTAGATTTATATATTGCAAAACCAAGTCTTTCCCCTCTCTTTTCAGATTCTTCCTACGAGTACTAACTTTACTTTCCAACAGGAAAATTTGGGACACTACCCTAGACAACGTGGTGTCTTCCTCTCTGAATTCACCATCAAGGTGAGCACTATCCCATAGAAATAGAAAAGAAGCCACATTGGTGATCTTAAATTGTCTAGTAGGCACATTTTAAAAAGTAAGATAGGGCAATTAAAAGGTAATTTTAATAACACATTTCATTTCACTCAACATACACAAAATATTATCATTTCAACATGTAATCAATATTCTAAATTATGCTAAGGAGATATTTACATTCCTATTTTCATCCTTACTCTTCAAAATTCAGTGTGTATTTTCCACTCACAGCACACCTCAACCGGGACCAGCCACATTTCCAGTGCTTCAAAGCCACGCGTGGTCAGTGGCTGACACGTAATTCTAAGAGCACGCGTAAGCTATTCCTCTGATATTGTAAAACTATCTCTACAGGGATGTGCCCACCCTCCCCATCCCACCGCTGTCACTCCTGGCCCCCACCACCAAAGGGGACCCCAAAAGCAACTCATATTTTTGTTTCCTAGGGGGCCCATGGACAACACTAAAGCCAAGGAGGGAGCAATCGACTTAAGTAAAACCTTAGCATGGCTTACTTTGTGTGGAAAGCAGAGAGAGGCTGGAAAACAAGAAAACCATAAGCCCACTTTTCTCTTCCTCCTCCCCAACCTCATTCCCCAACCTGTTTGTGTCCCGGAGAGGGGAGAGGCCTCCAGAGTTGCTTTCTGGGTCACTGCTGGGTGATTCACCTAACAATGGGCTATAATTTACAAGGTTTCTCTCTGCAAGTCAACTCTTGCTAATGGCAGGCCGACATGAACATTGCTGCTGACAGACTGGAAGATAAAAGGGTGGATGTTTGTTCCATCAGCCCATTGAAAAATCCAAGTCCAAACCCATTTGCAGAACATTTCCTAATAGATAAATGAGACGCAAATCATGTGTTCCTGATTGTAAATGAATAGCTTGTATGCACAAGGTAAACTCTGAAAACTCCATTTTTCAGCCAAAAGAGCAGTGACTAATGACATGCTTTTGTTTTTACCCAAGACTAAGTGCTTCTTTCCAGCAGGAAGTACACCTAAGCCCCACCTCCCCACCCACCAGCCCCTGTCCCAAAGACACTGAATTACTCTGAGTATTAACATATGTTGCCAGATATGCAAGTGACCAAAAACTGAGCAATTTTAGTCATTTAAACTCTGTCTTGAGACAGCACCTCACTGGTTAAATAAACCTCCCATTTAGCGATTTTCAAGGTTTCCAATATGTTTTGATTTCCTTTCTATGTAGCTTTTTATTTTGTGTTTCATCAGGCACCAACTTTGCAATATTGGGGAAAAGCAGAGTCAGGCTTGAAAACAATGCTGGGGCCTCTAGATTCAAGTAGGAATGAATGAAGCCAGGCAGATTTTTCCAAATCCACAGGAAATGAAATTCTTCCACTCCAGGCAATGTTTATCATCCATGGAGAAACTTCTGTTGATTTAGCAATTGTGGAATAAAAGGGTATTGCCTGAGTTATGCTCTGAATAACTTAGTTACTGCCTCCAATGTGACCAATTTGCTGGGGGACAGGTTAATGTGCAGCAACCCAGAGTGACCTGCAGGTTGGTTTCTGGCTTGTCTGTGAAGGTGGGTTTGTTTTTTCTGCTTTTATTGCACATTAAACCAGATGAACCCAAAGACACCAGTTGTTATTTTTGAATGATTTTTAAAATTATTTCTCTAGTAGGGGAATATTGATTTATTCTATCGATTTTTTTTTTTATAAAGACCCTTTCCAGTTCTTCAGTGTCTGCTAGTCACTGGCCCCAAAATCAAATTTTTACATGTTGCCTTTGCCACTTAATGTCATCAGAAGCTTCTTAAATGTTTACTAATCTAAGTGTGCCTCCTTTTATGCTTGCTGTGTCTAACGTTCCTTTTGTGTTGGCAAAATTGCTCTTTGGGGATGTGCTGATTGGGAAATTACAGAAATGGAGATTAGAATGGACATAAAGAAGGACTCTCTTACAGCAAGAGATAGTAAATGCTGAAAAGCTTTTCAAATCCTTTCCAAAATAAGCCAGGGAAATGAGCAAGTAGACCACTCCCTGGGAATCTCCCCCCCAAAAATCCATGCAGTCCTTTGAGTCTCTCCAGCCTTGCACCCGAAGTACCAGGACCTGTGACCTCTGGAGTCCTTTCAAGGACTAAATTCCTGCTCCGACGCCTGACATGAATTTAACTCAAGATGTGGTGTGGTGTGGTGGCAATGGTGTGTGTCTTCTTGAACGTGTTGGTTGCGGATGGGGGCAGGGTAGAGAAGAAGGAGAAGAAAAAGAAAGTAAGATATTAGCTTTTTTAGAATGCAGAAAAGCATAACAAATGATGGCCTTTGCAAATTTATTTTAGAAGTGAACTGTGAACTTGGTTGATTGTTGATGCTTTTCTTGGCTGAGGAGCTCACTCTCCCTTCCTGACTGGGAGGTGGTGGGTTTGGGGAGGACACCGGCTCCTAGGCTGATGCCGCAGGATGCACTTCTCCGACCCGCCGAGAAAAGTGTCCGCGGAGTCTGTGATACCCGCTGCAGAGGCAGAGGCCTTTGTCCTGCCCTCCCTTCCGTGTCGTGTCCGCCGCCTTTCTCGCAGGGCAGAGCCCTGGATCAGACACAGCTCCCTGGGCCCCAACAGGCCGGAGAACCAGCAAGGTGCCTGCAGTGGGGAGCGCACGATGAAAAAATGAGAGAAGGAAAAACCCTAACGCTATCTGGAGCTGGGTGAATGTGAATTGCCATCTGGCCTCTTGTAGGGCTGAGGTTCCTGCTCCCTGTGACCGTTGTCCTTTCTCCGAGGCTTCGCCCCATGGCAGGTCCCACCGCGTGTCGTGTGAATCCACAGCCAGCGCGACACACCTACCTGGCATGCGCAGGCAAAAGGGTATCCAGGGGTTCCCCGGACACGAAAGCTGTGTCCACTTCCCAGCGTTAAAGATTAACCACCCGGACTTCGCTGGCATCTCCGTTAACGAGCCGATCATTACCGTTGACAAGTGGATCATTACTGCTGGGAGCAAGTGCCACACAGAGGTCAACGCCGCCTCTCAAGTCAGGCCGCCTGGGTTCCACTCCTAAACCTTCCCCTCTTTGTGGCTCATTCCTCATCGGTCAGCTGGGGTTCACGGTAGCCCTGACCTCGTCGGGTTGCTAATGCACGGGAAGCACTCCACACCCGGTGTGGGCAAATTGTGCCTGCTCAGTAAATATTACCTCCCATCCCCACAATACCTGCCTCTCTTTTTGCTGTCCTCAAACATTTCTGTGCTTGCTTCCATCTGAATTGTTGCTGACCCAAAGTTAGGCTGAGGGAAGTGAAAAAGACCATCGGTACAGTCATTTATCCAAGTCATTCAAATGTTTTAAAATGATATGTAGGTGTGTGTATACAGGCATGTATGTATGTATTAGCCACTGTGTGTTTCAACTCTTTGCAAGTGCATATATAGATGAAATAGCATGGCAGCAACCACTTGTGCAATTTTCTTCAGATAACAGGCTTACAAACACACTCTACTGGTTTCCTTCCCTTCCTTGTCTCCCTTCCTTTCTCCCTCATCAAAGCTTTCTGGGACCACCTCCCGATAAACTTCCTGCTCTCAAAGCCCAGCGGCAGGGTCTGATCTAAGGGAAAGTAGAAGGCTGGCAACTTAGCATTCGTTCCCAGGATTCAAGATGACATCTTCCCTGCAGAAAACACACATTCCTAAAGAAAGTTAGAATCATAAAACAGTATCAAGTTGTGCTTGATTGTTAAATTAACAAGGCCTCCCTTTCTCCACC
Organism: Cheirogaleus medius; assembly: GCA_008086735.1. Taxonomy (NCBI): domain Eukaryota; kingdom Metazoa; phylum Chordata; class Mammalia; order Primates; family Cheirogaleidae; genus Cheirogaleus; species Cheirogaleus medius. The sequence continues at coordinate 17,052,690 of VBSM01001118.1, read as the reverse complement.
ACCTCCATGCTTCTGATATTGTGACGTGTGATGTTGTGGTTGTGATATGTGGATGGCAGCTAGATTGTGAGAGTTAAATGCATAAGGAGATTTTCTGTTACATAAATAATTCTCAGGCCCCATGTAGTGCAGTCTTTAAAGAAACCCAGCCCAGCAGTCAGATGTCATTAAAAATTAATTCTAGTATTTCCTAACCTCCTCCAAAGAATGCTAATGGAAGTTCACTTTTCTCTCCTTTCCCGTCTTCCCCATTTATGTGACCGCGTCACATCCTTTCTTCTTTCCCTGACATCTCCCAGCAACCCGAACACTCTGCCCAAAAGGCTTTTTTCTCTTTCAATAAATTCTTTCTCCAACTAGCTCTTAGTTAAGTAAATAAACTTAGCCTCTCCACATGCATTAATTTTCTCTCAGCTTGCAAAGTCTCCATAATAAAGAAGAACTTGGGAGCTGACTCAACTGTTCTCCAGTACAAAGTGGTGGGCGTGAGGGAGAGAAATGTGAATATTTATACATAAATAATTTTTGCCCCTATTAGACTTTCCTCCCTGGAACATCTTTGTTAATTCTGCAAATATAGGTCCAATATTCATTTGAATTATCCAAAACTCCTTCCATTCCCAGTTAAAACATCTTTCCTTCACTTTTCTCACTGGAGTGGGCATGATTTCTTGCAAAAACCCATTGTGTTGCCTGCTAATTCTGGCTGTGTCCATTAGTGTCCTGCTTGGCAAACTTGAGTTTGAAAAATGGGTAACTAAATCTTCATTTATTAAAGGAGTTTTTCTTTCATTGGCAGCTGCCATCTGTTCCTCTTCACCTCGGTATGACCCTCCATCCCTCCAACATGCTCTTAAGATGTTTTCATTCCAGTTGCTTTTTGTTCATGTGTACAATCAGTTGTCAGACATTTTTTGAAAGAGGAGAAATAATAAGTATTCAAAATAGAAATAATAATAAACTATTATGCCCAAATAAAAGAGACATGGAAAGAGTTTTTTTAAAAAAATAAAAAGAGCACATAAATAATACAGGAAACTTTAGAAAATAACAAAGAAAATAATTTTTTTAAAAAAAGATCTCTAGATACAGGAAAGACGATTATGAAATGGCTGGAAAGATTAATAATAACCAAATAGCTGGAAGCTAGCCTTTGGCAGAGATTAAGGGTTTAAATCACAAGAGGAAAAAAAAAATGTTTGCCTGATTCCATTTTACAGACAGTCCTTTAAAACTCTATGTGTCATTCAGTTTGTTTTGATGTGCCAGAAATCTCTAGTGTCCATCCTGGGCCTTGGATGTTTTTAGTTGGATGACTAGGTGTGTTTTAAGATCTGCCATCCAGGTTACATGCTAATTTACTTGCTTACAATGAGCTCCCAGCTGGAACACAGTTCCTAGTGCCAAAGAAAACTGAAGACAGAGCAACACTTCCAGTTCCATTTCCATCCATAATGTGGTCAAAGAAAACCCCAGTCTTTGAGGAAAGAACATTTAAGACCCAAACTGTATTGAGGTCAACTTGTTTGTCATCACGTTTTTCATTTGCTGAAGTCGCATATAGATGGAAAACAACATTATCAGCCCCTGTTTCAAAGGCAAAATGCATTCTGCATTGTATATGAGCTGGGTAATGTCAAGTGGCTGTGAATGCAGCGTGGGAGTTGTTTTGGTTTGTTTTATTTTGACTTAAGTTAGGAAACAATGAGTATGTTTGTCATTTTCTAAGTAATAAGGCCCCAAACCACTTGTGGCTGGTGGTCTTTCATCTCCACAGGCCATTCCACCCAACAACCACCATCTGCCAGGGACGCCTACAAATGTCAAAGTTCTGCTGGGTTTCTCTGAAGCCTGCTTCTGTTTTCAGCAGCTTTGAATAAGCTACAGGGCCACAATTTACTTCTATTGTCATTTCTTCAGGAAAACAGAGAGAAATACATCTGCTACTTTAGACAAGAAGCCCATGGGAAGAGTATACACACAATCAGAACAGCCGGTGCACGATCATTCAATTCAGCTGCAATCAGAAAGGGGGGAAAAAAGAGAGAAAGAAAAAAGCCCCCAGTTCTTTATGTATAATGTTCCTTTCTGACCCAGTGTTTGAGGAAGGAGCATGCTTTGTGAGAAAAACATATATTCTTTTTCATCAGATTGGGGGTAGTCAACCAAGAATTAATCATTAGTGAGCAACTAAAGAATCCATTGTAAAAGGGGAAACTAATTTCTGATGATAAGAAAACAACAATTTTATACCTGGGCTCCTATAATTCCCCCTTGTAAATAGTTACCAAGCTATGCCCCTATACAAAGTTGGAATGAAGAATTAAAGACAAAACGTTATAAGAAGTTAGCTTTGGCTATGTAACAAACCATCAAGGCTTAGTAGATTACAACAAAAAGCATTCATTAGCTCACAATAATCTGGGTCAGCAATTTAGGATGGGCTCAGCTGGGTGGATCTTCTGCTTGTATTTCTTGGAGTCCCTCATATAGGTGCAGTCAGCTGATAGTGTGGATGGAAGCCGATTGGTCTCAAATGGCCTCACTCACATTTCTGGTTTTAGTGCTGGCTATTGTCTGGGGAGCTCTAGGGGAATGGGCCCTGTGTCTCCAACAGGCTAATCCAAGTTTATTCATACATTGGTGATCACAGTGTTCCAAGATAAAGCAAGAGAATAAGCCCCAGTGCACAAGCACTTTTCAAACCTCTGCTTACGGCATGGTTGCTATAGCCCATTGGCCAATGCAAGTCACGTGGCCACACCTGGGGCCAGTGTGACAGGAAATACTCAAAAGATATAGGGAGGCAGGAATAAATCAGGGCCATATTACTCCAGTAATCTACCGCAGAAGTATTCTTGGAAATGCTTTTATCTCTGTCATCAGACCAAAATTCTGGGGACTTAGAATCATGCAATCATGTGACAGAATGGATCTCAGATGTCTTCAAATCCTTCCTTTGACAACTTAAATTCAGAAAGGTGACCTTTCTGGACCAGGATTACATGACTAACTTATAACTAATGTGCTAATCATAAAGGTATTAGAAAGCATCTGAGATTGTTGCTATAGTAGTTTGATTTAATGTTTAGGATAAGTAATATGACTTATACTGGGACAAAAAAAAATCTGTCAGGATTAAGAGTATTGAAAATATTTTAAGAAACAAAAGACTGAGCTCAGGTAGGTAGGTAAACGAGTAGATGTCATGAGGGAAAACCAACTGCAGCTCAAGATGTCATATTTTCCTCATATTATTTTTAGAATCATAAGACAGTGCTTCTTAAACTTTAATGTGCATGTGAATCACCCTTCCAGGGAGAGCCCTTCTATTGCAAAATGCGTATGCCCAGGAGACACTTAGTTCTCATCCATGTTGTTCCCAGAAATCATATAGAATGCAGAGGATGTATTCTGAAACCTAGATTCCTTCCTCTACAGTGCACCTCAGGGAGACTCCTTCCTTCTGTCCCAAGATCACACCCTCATGGAGCCGGTGTCTTCCATTCATAACTGCAGTTATTATCAATTGCAGCAGAGAAGAGCTGAATTCTTGTGTCCCCACTCATTAGCCAGGCATCTTAGTCTAAAAGGGTATTGTACTCAGGTCATGTTCCTCAGGACGTACCAATGAGGAGTGGGAGAAGTGAGACAGGAAAGGGAATAAAGACAGTAAAGTGTGTGTTTGCATGCAAATTACCACCATAGGCAACTGGGGCTCAGGCCTGCTGAGGACCTCTGGGGACCTGTAGGACATGACTTAGAGATATCCCACCAATGGAGAAGAAGTCAGTATATTTATATAGCAACTCCCTGTCAGGTGCTGTTCAAGGGTGCTCTGGAGGAATTAGTTCTCCATCCAGCACACGTGGCTTCCTTAGGCACACAACTTCACATGTTAGAGAAAGACCTTCAGACAGAGAGAGTTTTAGGGGTTTCCAGAAGCAGCTTTCAGCTTGTACAGGAGAACACAGAAGGAATATGGGCAAGGCTACTCATTCTGCCTTAACTATCCTTGGAGAACTAACCAGAAAGTCAGGAATAGCTTAAATTTATAAAGGCTGTGACTAAAAGCCAGGCAAACACATTATTATAATGAGAAAAATATTATGATATTAAACAGCCCTGTTGATTATTTCTATATTTTCCCCTTTCTATTGACTGTTTGAATGGTTTATGTTGTTGCTATGCAAACCTCAGCTGCCTTAAATGAAGAATTGGTTTTCAACATTATCTACCCAAGCCACTCAACAGGAAAGCAAAGTTGTTTTTTTTTAAATTCTTTTCTATTAGGAAACAATATTAGTTAGATCTGGGTTTAATTCTGTTCCTGTCACTTTTCAAAACTATGACCTTGGCCAAGTTATCCTCTCCAAACTTCAGTTTCCTCATCTGTTAAAAAGGAATAGGAATTCTAACTACATAGGATTGCAGTGAAGATCAAATGAAAGGAAGTATGGTAAGCAGCTCACCCATGAAAGACAAACAAATGTCCTCCTTCCTCATTCTCCAAGACTTTCCTCATTGTTGAAGACTAAATTCAATTCTACTTAATCAATCTGTACTGAGGTCTTACAGTGTGGAGAACATGTCTTGGATTACATAGGAAGTACAGAGCTAATAACTCATTCCTCTTGGTAACTTTCTGCTTTGGAGAAAGGCATATAAAGAAGTAACTCAAATGAAATCAAGTCATGGTAACTACTACTTTCAATATAGAGTGCCACGCTCTGATCCTACAGGGAGAGAGAAATTATCCCCCATTTTCTTGTAATTTACATAACAGTAGTTGATTTCATAATTCACACTCAATTGCTAGAGTCTGCAAAATTCTCACTAACTGCCATGTTCAATGGCGTTATATCACACATGAAAAAACCTTTGATTAACCTCTAATCGATTCCGACATTCCAAGGACTATTAGAGAGTTGAAATTAATTTAGAAACTGTTGACTTGTATCAGGCATAGATTTATTTAGACAAAACAGAAAGACAGAAGACTTTGAAGTAAGATTATTTTGTCAATTGGGCATGACAAAAGAAGAAAAATAAAAATTGTTTTTCAAGCTTTGAAAATCCTTTCTCTTGTGATGAGATTGAACTAGGGAAGAAAACTAACATTGGTTAAGCACCTCTAAATGCCAGGTACTGTGACAGAGTCTTCATGCATCATTTTATTTGATCCTATCCACTCCCCAAAGACCACCAGAGAAGCTTGTTGATAAGCAAAGCTGTGTTTGTTAGACTTACTGCAGTAAGGGAGAACACTACCTTCACAGAAAATAGTTTTAGGGCCTGAGCTGGGTGACTTTGGAGTTGGTCTTGCAAGGCAGGGAAATTGTTGGGACTGGCAAAGTTTATGACACTGTGATTACTTTGGGTTGGTAGACACATGGAAATAAGGGTCTTAAAAGGAATCATAATGAGTAAGTTGTCAATCTTGGTAAGTAATTTAGTTGGTGTTATGGGATGAATTGTGCCCTTCTTAAATTTATATTTGGAAGCCTTAACCCCCCTTGCCTCAAAATAAGACTATATTTGGAGATAAATCTTTAAAGAGGTAATTAAAATTAAATGAAATTATATGTGTTGGCTCTAATCCAATATGACTGATGTCGTAGTCCATTTGTGCTGCTATAACAAAATACCATAGACTGGATAATTTATAAAGAACAGAAAGTTATTTCTGACAGAGCTGAAGGCTGGGAGGACAAAAATAAAGGCACCAGCAGGTATGATGTCTGATTAGGGGCTAAGTTTCTCCTTCCAAGATGATACTTTGTTGCCCCATCCTCCAGAGGAGAGGAACACTGTGTCCTCACATGGTGGAAGTGACAGAAGGGCAAGGTAGACAAACTCCCTTGGAAGCCTCTTCTGTAAGAGCATTTTATTTATAAGGGTGGAGCTTTCATGACTTAATCACTTCCCAAAAGGTCATACCTCTTAATGCCACCACAATGGGGATTAAGTTTCAACACACACATTTTGGGGGAGAGTCAGACCATAGAAACTGGTGTCCTTATAAGAAAAGGAGATTAGAACACAGACACACATGCAGACGTAAGACCACATGAAGACACGGGGAGAAGACAACCATCTACAAGCCAAGGAGAAGGGCCTCAGAAGAAACTAAAATGGCCAACACCTGATCTTGGACTTCTAGCCTCCAGAATTGTGGGCGAATAAATTTTTGTTGTTTAAGTCACCTCCTCTATGGTATTTTGTTCTGGAAGCCCTAGCAAATTAATATAGTTGTTTCACAGCCATCTTTTCTAGAAGCAGGTACTTTCAGGAACAGGAGGTTAAATAACATGCCCAAGATTACAAAGCCATGAAGGTGGAGCCAAGAGTCTAACTTCAGTCTATTGAACTGCAAAACCAAGTTCTCCTCCATATTTTAAACTTTCCTCTGAAGCAGAAACAAATTATAAATAGGGACTAAATAGAAAGTAATCTATGGGACATTGTTACACCTTTTTTCAGTTGCTCAATTTTCCACGGGGCAGAGGACAACACAAGGTTCTCATGAGTGTTTTTTTCTACAGCCTTCAGCCTAGGATAGCATTTTCAGTTTATAAAATTTAAAGGCCAGCTGGTGTATTTTCCAGGTGAGCAAAGACTCAGGTGTCCCACCAATATCCCCTCAGGACTGACCATTTTGGGGAACAGAGATTCTGTGACTTCCTACTTCTAATACCTGCAACTCTTCACCTGAGGGGGTGTCCACTTGACCCTTGTTCAGAGCAGATTGGAAATTCTGGGAAATAAATACTCCCATCCTGGAGAAGCCCTCAACACATGATTGATGGGAGTTGGTAGATAAATATCCCAGCTCCCTCCTCCCTCACATAGGATAACCCTGAGACCTGTTCTGTTCTGTCCTCAGAGTTCCCCAGTGGGATTCACCCACAGCTGCCCACAGTAGGAACTAGCTTGATAACACACCCTTTATTGGTTGCCTTCTCTCTCCCACTGGTGCTTCCTGGGATCACTTTCCAAATACACTGTTTGTACTCAAATCCTTGTCTTATGGTCTTCATCTGGAGGAATTCAAATGAAGACACCAGACTATAATTGCTGGCTCCAATCTTCCAGTCACCTCCCCTATCTCCAGCACCTCTATACAGACCTCTAGGTTCTTAAGTGAATGGTCACTTTCTTTAATATGACCTGGAAGAGCTGCCATGTACTGGTACCTACCTATGTATTCTTGTCAGGGTCCATGTCTTTAGCAACAGAAATAGAACCTGAATAACTAAAGCAAAAAAGGAATTTATCAGAAGATCATCTCTCATAGAATCGGCCTAGAAGGCTGGGAATCAGGCCACTTTAGAGGTCAAGTGCTGAGGCCTTTCTCTAAGAAGCACTTGTTTAGGACACCCCTGAAACCCCCAACACACCTTGGTCCCAATCAACTCTCTTCCTGCTGCCAGATTGCACTGCCCAGACAGTCCCCCTACCGTGGAATGCTTAGCTACCAGCAGCTTCCATGGAAAAGTCTCTAACCAGGATGTGCCTGTCTGGCCCTCCCCAAAGAGTTACAGTCTGAGGAGGAGCTGTAGGCCTGAGGAGCTTAAAAAGCATGCTACCAGGGTACAAGGAGAGGAGTCTCTTTCTCTGCTTTAGCACCTACAGTACAAAGCGGGGACATCCCAGATAATCTGTGCTCGAATCCTGGAGAGCTGGAGGCCAGCCCCCACCTGACCCGCCGGTCCATCCTCATCCTGAAGTCCAGCCCCACCAGGCTCCTCGCAGTGTCCCAAGGCTGCCATGCTTCCTCATGCTGCACAGTGTGCAGTTGTCTTGGTGCAGAACACCCCCCTCCTCTGCCCAGTCAGCTCCCTTCGGCTTCAGAATTCAGGTCAGCCTTCCACAAGGAAGACTTCCTGAGACCACAGCCAGGTCAGAGACCTCATAAATATACACAGGAACAGCTCTCCTTTGAGAAACTCTCTCCTCTTGTAATTGCATCTTCATTCACAACCCTCACAAGAAGCCAGCTCCCCGGAGGCTGGACTGTGCCCATTTCTGCTCACTCTTAGGTCCAGCACCAAGTGGAAGGACCAGCACATATAAAACACCCAATAAATAGCTATCAAAGGGATGAATACATGAGTGAACACGTTCTTAAGCAGCCCAATTTAGATTTTTCACAAATTATTCCAGTTTGCCAATAGTGAAAGACATTATCCTTTCGGCTCAGAGGTAAGGCAGCTCATGTTTCCAATGAGAAACATGTCCTCTCATGATAGACAGTAAAATAACCCAGTGAGGCATGTAGTCTCCTGGATTGCATGTTATCAGAGAAATGGTTTTTTAAAAGACTAAAACTTTTTTTTAAGTTTTTATAAAGTCTTGAGTCCATTCGATGTTAGGGCACATATCAATTAACTAGTGCTTCGTAACAAATGTCTCCAAAGCTCATAAGCTGAAAATAACAATTGTTGGTTATTGCTCATTCATCTGGGGGTTGGCTGGCACGAATGGATCTAGGCAAGGCTTGGCAGAGGGTGGCCCTGCTCCATGTGACTCTCATCCTTCTCAAGCCACCAGTGGGCTAGCATGGGCATGTTCTTGTGCTACCAGTGGGCTAACCCAAGCATGCTCTTCTCATGGCAATAACAGAAGCAAAAGAGGACAAGTGGAATCACAGGGGTCATGGCCTACTGTCTCTTCTGCCCATGTGCCATTGACCAACCCAACTCAACATGATCGATCCCAAAGTCAAGAGCTGGGAAGTACATTCCATAATGAGGCCACAGGGAGGGCACGGGCGCAGCGAGGGACAGAAAATCAAGGCCAGTAATGCAAACTACCGCAAGATTAGAGGCCAAATAAGTGATAAGAAGCATTTAAAAAAGCAAAAGGCTAAATGGCAATCAAATCCCCAGTCAGCATGTAGGTTTAAATTCCTTTGAGAAACAGTCGGAGCCAGTATTCCTCAAACTGTCAAAGTCACTAAAAGCAAGAAAAGTCTGAAAATTGTCACAGTCAAGAAGAACCTAAAGAAACGTGATTAATAAAAGTAATGTGGAATCCTGGATGGCATAATGGGACAGAAAAGGGATATTAGGTAAAAACTAAGAAAATCTGAATAGTATATGGGCTTTAGTTGGTAATAATTGATATTGGGTCATTAGTTGTGAGAAATGTACCATACTAATGTTAGGTGTTAATAATGGGAGAAACTGGGTGGGGGATATATGGGAACTCTCTGTACTTTGAACTTTTCTGTAAATTCTAAAATAATTCCAAAATAAAAAATGTATTTAAAAAAAAGGAGTCAGAGATGGAATTTAGTTTATCATATAGCAAGATCATTTCCTGTCTAGACTCATCAAGTTCTTAATCTTATTACTGTCTTAAAAATGTCAGATTTGCTCTCTGGTACCAGAGATTTATACCCACCTGAGAAATCTACTCAGAGAGGAGTTGGAGGTACGTGGGAAGGCTCCTGTCAGACTCTCCAGTCACCCAGGAGGGACCCGCTGCCTCAGCCCCTGCATTGTGGAGACGCCAGCCCTCTGGCCCTACACACACCCCCTTCGGCTCCTTCTTGCCTCATCCCACTGTGGTCTTATTCCTCCCAGCACATGTGTCCTCTCCCCAGGTCTCCCATCCCCTTCTGTTTTCTCATCTGTACAGAAAGTCAGATGGGGTGAATTGGAGACCCAGCTCCAAAACTTCTGTAATTTTGGAGTAGCACAATGTACATAGGCTAACTTAAAAGTCCACAGTTACAGTGGGATCAGGGTAGCCCATTTTAATTTCATTTATTTTTCAAAATGTAATTCAAATCTCACCTTTTTACAAGAAAAGGTGAGACTCAACTGCTTACAGCCTTCATAAACTATGCTTTCTCCGGACACAGGACGCTCTTCTACCATATAAATAGATACCTTTTGCTGGGACACCCAGCCTAACTGTAAGTCCCCTGAAGGCAGGGACCACCTTGAATACATCCTGTATCCTCCAAAGATTGAACAAAATGCTAGGTCATGTGCTCCCACCCCCACCCCACCAAATACCCAAAGAAGGAGGATGCTCTCCGCCCTTCTCTGCCCCTTCCCTGGGGCACAGCAGCTCGAAGACACAGCTCGCTTCCATGGCAACGTGGCATTCCCTCAAGTAGACCACGCTCCATGGTGTCGCGGAGCAGATGCTACCGCTGTGTCTCTGCCAGTGCCATTTCTGCTTCCTCGAATCTTATATTGGCTGGGATAATAACACAAATTAAGGTATTTGCTGGTTTCTATTACCATTTTTTGGTAAATCACTTCTTCCATATTAATGCACGGGAAAGAGATTGTCAGCAAACATACCATTTATTTCGCTGAGAAAAAGCTTTAAATGCTCAGTCATGTTTTTCTAATGCAATTCAGTGCTTCCAAATTTATTTACTGCTGCCTCAATAAGCCCAAGTAAATCATGCTTTTATCCACGCACACGATGCCCATGTTGAGAAGAGATTTGCTAATAGGCTGTGCTTCTGGAGTCCTGAGCCTCACTCCGCACCTGGAACAATCGCAGGAAACGCCGGTTGGTAACGGAAGGAATGCTAGGGAAGATTCTTACTTCAGCCTTCAAAGAGTTCCAGTTTCAGGATGGCAGGAAAATGAACAAACAAAAAGGACAAAAGGAAACTTAAGTTCATTATTCATTCACCAAAGTCATGTTTCCAAACAGCAGTTATAAAGCATTTTTAAATTTAAGTTTGATTACAAATTTGGAAATATAATTGCATCGTTTTTTGTCCTCTGACCTTGCCTGGAAAAGTTTTTGGGATCTGGGAGTTTATGTGTATGATTGCCACGATGGAGTTTCCTCCTCGTGTGTGTGTGTGCATTTTAATATATTAAAATTATATATAATGTATAATTATATAATATGTAATATATAAATATTCCAGTGTGTATTACACAATTATGTACAATTATATATACTTATGTATAAAATTATGTCTAATTCTACATAATTTATACATTAAAATACATACACATACATAATTTAATATAAATACTGTATATGTATTAGAGACATTTGTAACGCAGATAATTAACTGCAGCTTTAAATGTCAGACAATCTCTGTGTTCCACTAATAAACTGAACATTTGGTGAGAGAGGGTGCTACAGAAGGGAAATGGAAGGGGAGAAGGAGGAGGCAAGTTCAAAGCTGAAAAAGATTTTTGAGATTATCTTCCAGCCTGATGCTTTCTTTTACTGGCTGGGAAGATGAAGTCCAGAGGAAGAACGAACTTGGCTAACAACACACGCAGCCCAACTTGTGGCTGAGCTGTGAATACAATGACATTGAAGCAAAATCACTTGGATTTCTGCTTGAGTTGTGGACAATCGCGAAATAACACTCAAAGACTCCAGTGCATACAACTAAATGTCAATTAGTATCTAAACTTTGCCAGAACACAGCACACAGCAGAGCTGAGACATCCATCCCGCGGGCTCTCTGTCCTCAAAGCCTGGCCTGATGAATTATACTTCTTTGGTTTCCAGAAAAGTCTGGCTGCTGTTTTCTTCTCTAGCTCCATTAGCAGGTTTGGAATGGTGTTCTGGCTTTTTAATTAAAAATAATAACAATTAAAGTACTAAACACAGTGTTGACTCAAAACAAACCATTATTCTTCCTTAATCACTTAGGCCTAGTAATTTATCTTTGTATTTGGCAAGCCCTCAAAAGGAATAAATCAATGTTGAATCCAAAATTTAATGACTTGGGAATTTTTGGAGAAAAATAAACCTCCCAGTGCATCACAAAAAGGTAGGAGCCAGATGTCTGGGCTGTTGTACAAGTTGTCATGTTTTACCAGTGAAAGGAGGGTTATCATTAATGTTGCTAGTTGTTAAATATGTATGAGCTAACCCAAAAAAATCTTAATTTCTTTATAAGTCACCTTTTATTTTTGTTGCTGAGCTCATAAGCATGCCCCTAATTATTCAGAAACAAGCTCATCTTATATACAGGGTTCTACTGTTTAAAAAAGACATATTTCTATTTCATGACCATGAACCCTACATGAGTGTTTCTCCACGTGTTTTGTCCAATATTTAAGGTTTTAGAGATTGAAAATGCTTGTTACACATATAATGTGCATGTAATGTTCTAAAATAGATGGCTATCAAGTTTTGAAATTTCACCCTTACAACTAACATGTGCATATCTTTAAGATTGACAAAGCATGTTTGCACGTATTAACTCATTTGTTTTGATTGTGTCCTATATTCCTAAAACTCACAGAAGTAATCTACAAACATATGCTTAGTGTAGAAAATTCAAGAAGCATAGAGAGGAAAAAAAAATCACCCTCCATATCAAGCCCTTCTTTTACTTCCAAACCCCACAGGTGACCACTAGCATTCGTTTGGTATCTGTCTTTCTATAGCAGTACTATCCAACAGACATGCAATGTGGACCACAACTGTGTATATAATCTTAAATAGCCACATTTTTTAAAAAGTAAAAGAAATGAGTACACTTAATTTTAATAATAATATGTTTTATGTGATAAAGTATATCCAAAGTAATATTATTTCAACATATAATCAGTATAAAATTATAATGAGGTATTTTACATTCTTTTCTTGTACTGAGTCATCAAACTCCAGTGTATACTTTGTACTTTGGGCACATTTCAATTCAGACTAGCCATGTTTCGAGTACTCAATAGCCCTGTGGGGCAGTGACTACCTAGGGGACAATACAGCTCTAGACCTTCCTATATGAGAGAAAGAAAGAGAAACACAGATCGTGGAATGCTGTATCAGTTAAGAGTTCTTTTGCTGCCAGGAAAGAAGTAACAATGACTTAAACAATAAAGACCTTAATCAGCCCTGTAACAGGAAATCTGCAGTGGGCAGTCCCGAGGCCAGACCAGCAGCTGACAATCCAGTCTCCCGGTTGGTGTCTGCGAGTCTCTCAACCTTCTTCCATGCTTGTAAGATGCTGGCTGTAGGTCCAGGGAGTACATCTTCCTACTCCAGCCTCCAAAGACAGGAAGCAGAAGGGTGGCTGGCAAAATGAGGAAGAGCCCTTTCTTCACTCATAGAGAGGAAAAACTCTTTCTCAGATGCCCCCTTTAGAACTCTTAGCCAGAACACATGATCTGATCACATGACCTGATAACGGAAGCTGGGTAGGCAGGTGTCGGGCTATTTCAGTCTCTGTAGTAGAAGCAGGACAGTCTCGGTAGAGATGAACGGGCTCCAACAACTAGAGGAATGCCCCCACAGCCACCTATATCAAAGAGTCAAGTGGAATGGAGAACAGGGCATTGGATTTGATAAGTAGGAGGTCATCGATTAAGCCCTGGCAGGAAATCCTGCACGGGGCACCATCTGGTATAGGTTTCTCTAGAGCAGCGGTTCTCAAATTGTGCTCCCTGGACCAGCAGCCCCAGAGTCACTTGGGAACTTGTTAGAATTTCTCAGACCCCACCCCAGATCTACTGAATCGCAAACTCTGAGGGTGAGGCCCAGCAATTTAAGTTTTAACAAGCTTTCCATAGGATTCTAATGCTTCTAAATTTGAGAACCACTGCTCTAGGAGAAGCCAGAGAACCAGAGCTGTGCATAGCATTCACTATTGCTGGTCTGCTAAAAGTTGATGGTTTTTCCACTGTAGTGTTCATATTCTTGATTGTGTGAACCCTGCCTTCATTTTACTATATGTACAATAGTTGGGACTGCATTTAGTCTTCTCAGTTCCTGTCTTAGGAAGAGAGCCCTACCTTATTGTTGGCTTTGGCTTATCTAGAGATGAAAAGTCTTGAAAAGCATATATGTCATCCTATATTGGATCCTGGATCTGTGTGTGTGTGTTTGCCATGATGAATATTAATGGGACAATTGATGAAATTTGAATAAGGTATAGATTAGGCAATAGTATTGTATCGATGCTAATTTCCTGATTTTCAGAAATGAACCATGGTTATGTAAAAGAAGGTGATTGTTTTTAGGAAACACACACTGACTTATTTAAGCTTAAGGCATGGGGCATAGTCTTTGCAACTTGCTCTCAAATAGTTCAGGAAAATATAATTGTGTGTGTGTCTGTGTATGGGTAGAGAAAGAATGATAAAGCAAATGCAGTAAAATGTTAATATTTAGAAAGTCTGAGTGAAGAGTATGTAGGAATTCTATGCACTGTTTTTTCCAATTTTTGTATTATTTTGAAATTAAAAGTTTATAAAAGAAAAGCAAATGGAGTCACCATGACTTACGCTCCAAACATATGCAACTGATTTTACAGAATCTCATGTTTCATACTCTATCACATTTTGGAGCAAGGCTTCCCTCCCTCTGCAGGAAATAGGAGATGCCTACAGGTATGCCTGTGGAAACAGGGTGGCCACCAGGCACCGGGACACATATGAACACAAGCTTTTGGGGGCCTCCCAGCCTGGTGATCATCACAGCTGGAAATGTCCCTCTTCCCTCCAAATTCCTGTGACATTATTGTCTGTTCTATGACATTAAGACTCATTTTCCAGTATTAAGACGTGGTTTAAGAGTTCATCTCCTGGGGCCAAACAGCCAGGGTTCAAGTCATGCCTGGTCTACTTTCTACCTGTGTGTCTCAGGAAAGCCACTGTGTTCCCATCTGTAAAATGGGGATGATAATAGCAATGCATGTAAAGTGCTAAAAACTGTGCTAAGCACGTGGTAAGTTATTCAATAAGTGTTTACTGTTGCTATTATTTCCATACTCTTCTTCATAATAAGTCACTTCATATATTTATGGAGCTCCAAATGCAGAGAGTTGTGTATTTTATAGTATGTTCAAGTCATCTGGCCCACTCTCTCGCTTTACACCTGATGAAACAGAGACTCAGAGAAGTTAAGTAACTTGCCCAATGTAACACAGCTTGTCAGTATTACTTACCAGTTCAAGTAATTTGTGCTGAAGTTGTTTCTGCCAGCACACTGTTAAGATTGGGGGTCTGGAGGAGCAGCAGTGTGGGCATTCTTTGCTTTTCCGGAGAAGGTCTTTAGGTAGGAAACAGTTTTGCCTTGGGAGGACCAGGCACCTCCTGACATGGGACTAACATCTCTCACCAGAATCATCAGTCATCGGAATGAGAAGTTGCCAGGTAGCACAGGAGCACTCAACTGTAATTCCTCTGTTAAATGTTTGCTATGTTGAGGGCAGTGGGAAGGAGCACAGTACAATGAGAGTCAGAAAACTGTGGGTTTAAATTTATCAATTAACTTGAGCAAGTACCTTAACTTCTCCAAGCCTGGATTCCGGATTTCTGCATCCACAAAATGCGGTTAGCAGTACTTCCCTCCCAGTGTGGTGACAAAGACCAGACGAGATGCCCATGAGGGAACAGGTCTTGGCCCATGGGTGACCCATGAGTGTTCTTTGCTCCAAAACAGGGGAAGGCTGACTTTTGGGCAGAGAAACTGATGGCAAAGTTGAGGCTGGCCGGGGCCAACAGGAAGAAGCATGAGGGGTGGAGAGCAATACCTGGAAGCACCCGAGGTCTCTGCCCTGAGAGAAGTCAAGAGAACCTAGAATCCTGTGATCGGTGCTCTTTCATTCGCACATTCATTGTCTAGGCCTGGGATGGAGATCTTCACACCAGCTTCGTCAAGGAAGCATATGCAATAGCGATATTTCATTTTTAAGTCACACATTCTCAGTCGCGTTGGGTTTCTCCTGCAATAAACTGGCTAATTAGAACTGCATTATGGGTTATAGAGCCAAGGGCATTGGTTTTGGACTGGGACAAATCTGATGTAAAACCGGCAACTTTGAAATTGCGTGACTTTGGGCAAGTAACTCAAAGTTTGTGAGGCTCGATTTGTTTACTTGTAAAATAGTGGATAATTGTTCTGGTTAATATTGCTGTGTAGCAGATTACTCCCAAGACTAGAGATGGAAAGTAAAAACAATTGTACTTGGCTCACTGTTTCATGGCTCAGGAATTTGGGAAGGGTTTGGCAGTTTCCACTTGGGATGTCTCATGGTTTAATTCTGATTGCAGCAGCCATTGGACATCTGAGATGGCCCAACACACAGCTCCAGGCTGGGAGCCCAGCTGAGGATGTCAACCGGGGCACCGAAGCACAGCCTGTCTAGTGTGGCAGTCTCAGGGTAGTTGGACTTCCTTACCTGGTGGCTGGCTTCTCCTAGATCAAAAAAAAGGTGGCCTTTTCTGATGTAATCTTGGAAGTCAGACAGCATCGTTTCTACCATGCCCTACTGACTGTATCCGTCATAAACTCACCCAGACCAAGGGGAGGGACATAGGTCCTGCCTCTCGATGAGAAACACATCAAAGAACTTACAGGCATCTTTTAACATTTCCACAATGACGATACCATATTACAAGATTGTTGAAAGGTTTAGATATAAACTGTAAAGTGTTTTGCATTTGGTACTATTGTTGAAATGTTCATAATTATTTGCCTATACCAGGGTAACAGAGTGCTGTGTCTCGTGTGTTGGAGAGATGCATGTTTTAAGAGAGAAACACAGGTAGATGGTGTTGCTCCTTTAAGCCACAGCTTCATAAAAACCTAGTCACTTGAACCCAGGCTAGCAACTGGTTGGATGCCAATGATTGCTTAGATGAATTGACCAAATGCCTTCTCCAGGTCTCTAAGATGCATCAATCTCCTGCTTTCCTCCCCAGCACTGTGTGAATGTCGCTGAATGGTGAGAGGCTGTCTAAATGGGCAGAGATATTGATTTTCTTTTCTACCTTTTTCGAAAGCTCTTTGCTTACCAGGTGCTGAGCAAACATCAGGTAAATGGCAGACCACGTAGAAATAGATCAAGTGAGGAGCAACAAAGGCAGTTATGGCTTTCTGAACACGAAACTGGTTAAGCATCAACTGTACCCCTCCACATACACACACCCTAGTTTTAGATTGAAAAGCACACACCATCGTTCACACTTGATTATTTGCCAATTGAGAATACAGCTTGCCCAGATGGTACTAAGTAGCATCATGGAAAGTATTTCCAACCAATCTGTGGAAATGAAGCACCACCCTGTCTATAGAGGGTTGGCTGAAGGCTGGGATGAACTGAGTGTCAATGACAGGGTAGTGCTGTGCATTTCAGAGGGTGGGGTCTGCATCCTTGGTGTCCAAGTGCAAAGTTGAGTATATCCTTGGAAATGGTTAACGAAGGTCTGTCTTAAGAGTCTGACTCAGTGGTGCCAGATAAATACAGGTTAAGAAATTTCTGGGTTTCTTTGATATAGAGGACATCTAAGAAACCACTCATCAGCGCTACATTGCTGCTGACACCCAAGGAAACTAAGGTGTGATTATCTTCACCCAGAAAAAAAAAGGCCAGAGGTTCCGTCAGGCAGTCAAAGGGAGGCAGATTAGAAATCACCTGCAACTCGCACCAGTGGGGAAAAAAATCAATGAATGAGGGTGGAGACTAGCCCCGGAGATTTCGGTTGGCTCATTTCCAATATTGCCTGGGGGTCAGTACAGTTCCAGAAAACTTGCCTCAAAGAACAATAAAGGAGTTTGAGGTTGCTGTGAGCTAGGCTGACACCACAGCACTCTAGCCCGGGCAACAGAGTGAGACTGTCTCAAAAAGAAAAAAAAAAAAAAAGAACAATAAAGAAAAATACTTCAAAGAGCAATACTTTTTCATGATGTCAGATTTTTCTGAATTTAAACGGATTATCGCTTTCAACAGAACATGGTGAGAACCACAGTGGGGCATTCGTGAGCTTGGTTTTAGGATTTTGCGATATTCTTAGGGAAAAGACCTTAATGGGGCAGGTTTGCCAAGCTCTGTCCTTAGAGTGCATTTTCAGCACTTGCTTTGAAGAATATCCGCTTGACTCTCAATGGTAGATGAGAACAGGATGCAGCAATTTCATTTCAAACCAGAAAACAAAGTTGGCTTTTCTATCTAAGAAAGAACAAAAAGAGAAAGCCACCTTGTCTTACATTACAATAATTCCTTTGTTTTCCCTGAGATGAATAGTAAAGTTGTTTAAAATCATTGGGAGAGGAGAAAGAGAAAAGTGAGCTCTAAGTGTCCCTATTCTGCATATGATGCGCTTCGGTTCGGGTCGGGCAGGCTCTGGAACTCTGGCCAGTCGGTTTTTATTGGTTCCCCCCACCATACACACACACTGTTAAGTATTTTTTATTTAAATATATTTAAATATTCATTTTTATCTATTTTATTTTATTTTAATTTAATTTTATTTTAATAATATTTTATTTAAATATTTATTTTTATTTATTTTATTTTATTTATTTAAATATTTATTTTTATCTTGATAGATTTAGGGGTACAAGTGGTTTTTGGTTACATGATGAATTGTACAGTAGTGATGTCTGGGTTTTTAGTGTGGCCGTCCATAGGCAGTTTTTCTTCTCTCACCTCCCCTTCCTGCCTCCCCACCGTCTGAATCTGCAATGTCCATTGTACCATTCTGTGTGCCCCTGTGTACCTGTAGCTTAGCTCCCGCTTATAAGTGAGAACAAACAGTATTTGGGTTTTCATTCCTGCATTACTTCAACTTATTATTTCATTTTTATGGCAGAGTAGTATCCCACAGTGTATGTATACCACATTTTCTTTACGTACTCCTCAGTCGATGGGCACATAAGTTGAGTCCATATCTTTGCAATTTGAATTGTACTGTGATAAACATGTGATTGCAGGTGTCTTTTTGATATAAGGACTTCTTTTCCTTTGGGAAGATACCCAGTACTGGTATTACTGGCTCAAATGGTAGATTTATAATACATTTATTTCTTTGAGAAATTTCCATACTCTTTTCTATAGAGGTTGCACTAATTTACATTCCCACCAAAAGTGTACAAGCATTCCCTTTTCACCACATCCATGCCAACATCTGTTCTTTTTGACTTTTTAATAATGGGCATTCTAAGTGGGGTAAGGTGGTATTTCATTGTGGTTTTAATTTGCATTTCTCTGATGACTGTAGTGATGTTGAACATTTTTCGTATGTTTGTTGGCCATTCGTGTATATCCTTTTTTCTTTTTTTGAGGCAGTCTCACTCTGTTGCCCAGGCTAGAGTGCCGTGGCATCAGCCTAGCTCACAGCAACCTCAAACTGTTGGGCTCAGGCAATCCTCCTGCCTCAGCCTTCCAAGTAGCTGAGACTACAAGCATGTGCCACCATGCCCGGCTCATTTTTTTTTTCTATATATATTTTTAGTTGGCCAATTAATTTCTTTCTATTTTTAGTAGAGACGGGGTCTCACTCTTGCTCAGGCTGGTCTCGAACTCCTGACCTTGAGCGATCCTCCCACCTCAGCCTCCCAGAGTGCTAGGATTATAGGCGTGAGCCACCACGCCTGGCCTGATTCCTATATATTCTTTTGAAAAATGTCTGATCATGTTGTTTGTCCACTTTTTAATGGGATTATTTGTTTGTTTTGTTTTGTTTTGTTTTGTTTTTCTTGATGATTTGTTTGAGTTCCTTGTAAAGTCTGGCTATTTGTCCTTCATTGAGTGTATAGTTGGCAAATATTTTTTATCATTCTATAGGTTGACTATTTAGCTTGTTGATTATTTCTTTTGCTGTGCAGAAGATTCTTAGTTTAATTAAGTCCCATTTATTTATTTTTGTTTTGTTGTATTTGCTTTTGGGATCTTAGTCATGAATTATTTGCCTAGGCCAATGTCCAGAAGAGGTTTTCCTAGGTTTTCTTCTAGAATTCTTATAGTTTCAGGTCTTACATTTAAGTCTTAAATCCATCCTGAGTTAATTTTTGTATATGGCAAGAGATAGAGAATCCAGTTTCATACTTCTGCATGTAACTATCCAATTTTCTCAGCACCACTTATTGAAAGTCCTTTCCCCAGTATATGGTTTTGTCTGCTTTGCTGAAGATCAACACTGGTCGTGGGTATTTGGCTTTATTTCTGGGTTCTCTATGCTGTTCCATTGATCCATGTGTCTATTTTTATATCAGTACCATGCCATTTTGATTACCATCACCTTGTAGTGTAATTTGAAGTTGGGTAATGTGATGCCTCCAGATTTGTTCTTTTTGCTTAGGATTGCTTTAGCAATTTGGGCCCTTTTTTTGGTTCCACATGAATTTTAAAATTGTTTTTCCTAATTCTGTGAAAAATGACATTGGTATTTTAATAGAAATTACACTGAATCTGTAGATTGCTTTGAGCAGTACAGTCATTCTCACAGTATTGATTCTTCCAATCCATGAGCATGAGATGTTTTTCCATTTGTTTGTGTCATCTGCAATTTCTTTTATCAGCATTTTGTACTTCCTCTTGTAGAGATCTTTCATCTCTTTGGTTAAATATATTCCTAGGTACTTTTTCATTTTATTTTATTTTGCAGCTATTGCAAATGGAATTGAGTTCTTTTTTTTTTTTTTTT